>CM075984.1:24019528-24221129 GCA_038087875.1 Malacoraja senta
GCTCTATCCTACACACTAGGGACAATTTTACAGAAGCCAATTAACCTACAATCCTGCACGTTTTGAGAATGTGGGAGGAAACTGGAGCATCCAGGGAAAACCCACGCGGTCACAGGGAGATTGTGCAAACTCTGCACACAGACAGCACCCATAGACAGGATTGAACCAGGCACTTTGCGCTGTGAGTTAGCAACTCTACCGCTTCCATCTATGCTGCCATGGATAGAAAAAGTTTTGAAGGACATGGGCCAAACGCAGGCAGGTGGGAGTAGAGTAGATGGGGAATCTTGGTCGGCATGGGCAAATTGGGCATGTTTCCGCAATGTAGACTTTAGACTTTAGACTTCAGAGATACAGGGCGGAAACACGCCCTTCAACCCATTGAGTCTCCAGTGATCACCCCCATACACTAGCCTGCACACTAGAGACAATTTTAGAACTTACCGAAACCAATAAACCTATGAACCTGTATGTCGTTGAAGCCACAGTATGACTCAGTTGTTGTGAAAGTCTAACCCATCCCACCATTGTAAATTCTCAGCCATTCACCACCCTCTGCATTGAAACACCCTCCCCATCAATGCATTTTGCCAACGGTGTCATCTAACAGGCTTTTGTGAACCCTTCAAAGGATTAATATCACCTTGCAGCAGCAGGAATCTTGGCTCCGAGTGCAGATTGAGGTCAGTAATATTTCTTGAACATTTAATACAACCATCCACAAACCTCTTTGAAAGTGTTTGGACACACTATTACAACTATCAGTTTGCAAGAGCAGTAACCCACCATCGTAACCACTCCTCTTGCCTCCCACCTCTGCCGTGTGGCATACTCTGATGAGTCTTAAACAGAAGCATAGTCATAGAGCACGGAAACAGGCCCTTCAGCCCAACTTGTCCATGCCACCCAGATGCCCTATCTATGCAAGTACCGTTCGTTTATGTTGGCCCATATCCCTCTAAACCTTAGTTAGACACAAAGTGCTGGAGTAACTCAGTGGGTCAGGCTGCATCTCTGGAGAAAAATGATGGGTGACGTTTTGGGTCAGGACCCTTCTTCAGTGAAGATGTTTCCAAACCCGAAACGTCACCCATCCTTTTCACCAGAACATTGTGTCTATCTTCAGTATACAGTATTCCAGCATCTTCCCTCCTTTCTACAGATACCCACAAAACCTTCTTATCCATATACCTGTCCAAATGTCTTTTAAATGATGTTATAGAACCTGCTCAACTACCTCCTCTGGCAGCTTGTTCCATATACCCACCACCCTCTGCGTGAATAAGTAGCCCTTAGGTTCCTATTAAACCTTTCCCCTCTCACCTTAAACCTATGTCCACTCGTTCTTGATTCTCCTACTCTGGTAAAATAGTCAAGAGTGTTAAATTTTCATATGTACCAAAACCAAACCATGAAATTCTCATTGACAAGAGCATAACCAGTCTGCAAACACAGAATTCATGGATCTATATAACAAATTTTAAAACTCAATAATTTCAAAACCCCAATATTGATACAGAAGCCCTGAGTCCTAGTGTAACCAAAACAGTTCATAGTTCATAGATCAGTTGGTGTTGTGCAGTATTCAAGAGCCTGGTGGTTGTTGGGAAGAAGCTGTTCCTGAACCTGGAGGTCACAGTTTTCAGGCTCCTGTACCTTCTTCCCAATGGCAGGGGTGAAATGAGAGTGTGGCCAGGGTGGTGTGGGTCGCTGATGATGCTGGCTGCCTTTTTGAGGCAGCTCTCCTATAGATCCCTTAGATGGTGGGGAGGTCAGGACCCGTCATGAAGTCTGTGCATTCATTTTACCTATTCACCTCACGATTTTACACACCTCTATAAGATCACCCCTCAGCTCCAAGGAATAAAGTCCTAGCCTGTCCACCAGAGGGTTGAAGACCAGTCTTGTCGAGGTGAGGAGCAGTTAAAACCTTGGATGTGTTATGGTAGAGCTGCTGCCTCACAGCGCCAGAGACCCGGGTTCGTTCCTGACCTCGGGTGCTGTCTGTGTGGAGTTTGCACATTCTCCCTGAGACCGTGAGGGTCTCCTCCGGGTTTCCTCCTTTATCCCCAAAATTTGCAGATTTGTAGGTTGATTGGCCTTCTGTAAATTACCTCTAGTGTGTGGGGAGTGGATGAGAAAGTAGGACAACATAGAACTAGTGTGAACGGGTGATCGATGGTCGGCATGGACTCGGTGGCCGAAGGGGCTGTCTCCATGCCGACAACCAATTAAAATATTTCACCTTGCCACTTTCAAGATGTTCTTAAAGTTCACTTGTTTAATGAAGCCGTTGTACACTTTTTCCCGAATGCTGCCTGCATTAGACTTTATTAGATATTAGGAGTGGCTGGATAAACTTGGATTGTTTTCAATGAAGCGTCGCAGGTTGAGAGAAGACCTGATAGAAGTTAAAATTATGAGAGGTATAGATTGGGTAGATAGAATGTTTTTTCCCCCCATGGTGAAATTGCTAAAGACTAGAATGCATAGCTTTAAGGTAAGAGTGGAAAAGTTAAAGGGGGCTTGATGGTCAGTATGGACTCGGTGGGCTGAAGGGCCTGTTTATATGCTGTGTGGATGTGTTCATAAGTTCATAAATTAAAGGATCATAATTAGGCCATTCATCCCATCAAGTCTACTCTGCCATTCAATCATGGCTGATCTATCTTTCCCTCTCAATCCCATTCTCCTCATAACCCTGACACCCATATTAATCAAGAATCTATCATTCTCTGCCTTAAAAATACCCAATGACAGCCTCCACACCCTTCTATAGCAATGAATTCCATAGATTCACCACCCACTTTCTAAAGAAATTCCTCCTCACATCCTTTCTAAAGGTGCGTCCTTTTTATTCTGTGGCTATGGCCTCTGGTCCTAGACTCCCCCACTAGTGAAACATCTTCTCCACATCCACACTATCTAGGCCTTTCACTATTTGGTAATTTTCAATGGGTTCCCACTCATCCTCGTAATAAATGCGAACATTGCATTTGCCTTCCTCACTAATGATACGACTTGAAAAGTAACTGTGCGGGAATGTGGAGACATTTTGCTGTGCTATGGGTGTATATGAACGGCAGATGTTGTTTTTTTATCTCCAGCCGTTTTTTCGGTGACCTTCCTTCCATCGTTAGATCAGAAACTGGGCAGTCCACTAATTGAACACACAACCTTGAATTCCATTTGCAACTTGTCAGTAAGTGAAACAGTCTGTGTCTGCATGCAGCGGGGAATGGGCAAATGTTGCGGCATGGGCTGATGTGGCAGGGAGCATCCCATGCCACCCAAGTACAAGGCAATGGTCATCTCCAACAAGGGACTCAAACCAAAGAAAGACATGCTGGAGTAACTCAGCGGGTCAGGCATCGAACTACCCACCCAATGGAAGCACCATTGCCGAAGCTCAAAGGAGATGGTGATCAAATTCAAGAAGCGAAGCGGTACACGTGCCCTGGTAAACATTGAAGGCACCGAAGTGGAGATGAGGTGAGGGGGAAAGATTTAATAAGAACCTGAGTGGTAACTTTTCACAGAAAGGGTGGTTGGTTTATGGGGCTGCTAGAGGAGGTAGTTGAGGCAGGTACTATTGCAACGTTTAAGAAACATTTAGACAGGTACATGTATAGGGCAGGTTTAGAAGGATATGGGCCAAATGCAAGCAGGTGGGACTAGTATAGATGGAACATATTGTCCGGTGTGGGCAAGTTGGGCCAAAAGGCCTGTTGTTATGCTGTAAGACTCTATGATTATGGTTGAAAGCTTCAGGTTCCTAGGAGTAAATAACACCAGCAACTTGGCCTGGGCCAGCCACATCGAAGCAATGATCAAGAAAGCACATCAACACCTCTACTTCCTTAGAAGGCTTCGGAAGTTTGGCATGTCCCCAACAACTCTCACCAACTTCCACAGATGAGCCATAGAACGCATTATATCAGGATGCATCACAGCATGGTTTGGGAACAGCTCCATCCAAGATTGCAAGAAATTGCAGAGAATTGTGGACGCAGCCCAGACCATCACACACACCAACCTCCCTTTTGTTGACTCCATCTACACCTTACATTGCCTCAGCAAGGCCACCAGCATAATCAAGGACCAGTCTCACCCGGGTCACTCCCTCTTCTCCCCTCTTCCGTCAAGCAAGAGGGACAGAAGTGTGAAAATGCACATCTCTATATTTAAGGACAGTTTCTTCCAAGCTATGATCAGGCAACTGAACGATCCTATCACCAACTGGAAAGCGGTCCTGAGCTGGCATCTACCTCATTGGAAAACCTTGGACCTTCTGACTATCTTTAATCAGACTTTCCTGAACCCTATCTTGCACTAAATGTTATTAGTCCTTAATCCTGTATCTGTGCACAATGGACTGCTCGATTGTAATCATGTATAGTCTTTCCACTAACTGGATAGCATGCAACAGAAAGCTTTTCACTGTAGCTCCGTGGGCCAAAGGGCCTGCTTCCAAGGTGTATCTCTAAAGTCTAACGTCTCTGTACATTAACCTATGAACAGCACCCTCCCCCTACCCCTTCCCCCTCTTCCCTGCCTCTGTGTCCAACTTGAATTCACCCCCCCCCCCCTTCCACCTCTATTCCGTCTTGCGGACACAATTTGCACTTCTCATTATCTCCTTATCTCAAACGTTTCCACTCTTCATCTCTGGCCCTTGTCCAACCATCTGCTTATCAACACCCTCCCCCCACCCCTCAACTGTATCCACCTATCACTTGCCAGGTTTTGACCTGCCCCACAACTCCAGCTCCCCCCCTCCAACCCCCACCAACTTCCCGACCCGAAACGTCCACCTATCCATCCAGAGATGCGGCCTGACCCGCAGAGTTACTCCGGCACAGCGTATTTTTCAAACGTGGACAATGTTAGTATTACTTCCCCAACCTCCGTACTCCAACCAGTCTGAAGAAGGGTCCCGATCCCTCAACGTCCATTCCCTCCACAGATGCTGCCTGGCCTGCTGAGTTCCTCCAGCACTCTGCGCTTCGCTCTAGAATCCAGCATGTGCAGTTCCCGGTGCCTCCGCTAAAGTGATTGTAATTTGGGCATTTCAGTGGGCAGATTACGCTACATAAGCGAACTCAAGCGGAAACCCAGCGGCGGAGACTGGTGGGTGAGGACTAACAACACAGAACCAAAGATCATAGAGCTCTATGATCTTTGAACACAACTGCGGGCAACACCCGCGATAGAAGCCTATCTCCCCCCCAGCCCAGAATTAATACCGCAGTCCAGAATCCGTCTCCTGCATTTAAAACGTGACGAAATTCATGCTTTATTTTTTTTGTCTTGAAGTTTTAAACTAGAAAGTGCATAACTTCAATTAAGCGATCAGAAACAAATCGCAAACGGCCATTAATAAGCTGAATGGCACACGTCTCTTGATTCGTTTTAATAAGGGCTGCATTATTAAGAGCTTATGGTGCTGCTCTGCGGCACCATGGCGCAGCGGGTAGAGCCGATGCCTCACAGAGCCAGAGACCCGGGTTCGATCCTGACTCGGGTGCTGTCTGTGTGGAGTTTGTACGTTCTCCCTGTGAACGCCATGGGTATTCTCAGGATGTTCCGGTTTCTCCCACATCCCATACGGGGTCGTAAGGTTAATTGCCCCAATGCAGGATGAAAAGTGGGATAACGGAGAACTCGTGTGAACGGTGCATCAGATCGGTGACCTGTGAAAGGCCTGTGTCTTTCAATATTGAGCAAAGCAAGGAACTGCGGACGCGTTTTATTTTATAAAAAGTAGTGCTGGAGTAACTCAGCGGGTCAGGCAGCATCTCCGGAGAACATGGATAGGTGACGTTTCGTGTCGGAACCCTTCTTCAAATACATCGCTTGTCCAGCTCTCCCCCCCCCCCCCCCGACCTCCCAATCCAATGTCTGGATCCTCAGTCGGGTCCTGAAACATCGCCTGTCTATTCCCCTCCACAGACGCTGAGTTCCTCCGGCATTTGGTGGGATTGTTTAATAACCTCCTGCGTTTAGAGGTGGGAATTAGTTGTGAAGAGGTTCGGGCGCACGGACACGGTGATGGTGGTTGATTCCGACGGCTCGCCCGGCCGGGGTGTCACCATCCCCCAATTCTAGGCACTCAACCCCGGCATGCAATCACACCGGTCGCCCTTTGGTCCCGATCTGGGGTATAGGAGAGAAAACTTCACAGCAACCTGGTCGGCGCCGGATACAAGAGGAACAGCCCTCCTGAAACGTTGAATGCAATAATGTCAGGGGATCAAGGAAAGTCCGTTCGGCCCATCGCGTAGCTGCTAGCTCTTAGGTACAGCAACCGATCATTTGGAGATTCAAGGAACTGCAAATGCTGGAATCTTGAGCAAAACATAAAGTGCCGGAGGAACACAGCGGGTCAGGCAGCATCAGTGGAGGGAATGGACAGACGACGTTTCGAGCTGGGACCCGTCAGATTGTAGAAGCAATGAACTACAGGTGCTGGTTTACACAAAAAAGACACAAGAGTGCTGGAGTAACTCAGTGGGTCAGGGTGCATCTCTGGAGAACATGGATAGGTGACATTTGGGGTCGGGACCTTTCTTCAAACTAATGGCTCAATTGGTCCGGTTTTGGGGTCGATTGAACACGGGGTCCACGGTTACTCGTTAAGACTGGGTAAGTTTAGATTCAGGTTTATTGTTGTTACATGTGCCGAGGTACGGAGAAAAGCTTTGTTTTGCGTGCTATCCAATAAGATCAGATAATACGATGCACATGTACAATCAAGCCAAGCGCAAGTACAATAGGTAGAGAAGAGGAGAAACACGGAAAATAGATGCAGGAGTAGGCCATTCGGCCCTCGGGCCAGCATCGCCATTCAATATGATCATGGCTGATCATCTAAAATCCCGTTCCTGCTTTCCCCCCCCATACCCTTGATCCCTTTAGCCGTAAGATCTAACTCTCTCTGGAAAACATCCAGTGAATTGGCCTCCACTGCCTTCCGTGGCAGAGAATTCCACAGATTCACAACTATCTGGAAGATACAGAGTGCAGAATATAGTTCTCAGCATTGTAACGCATCAGTTCAAGAGACAAAGTCCAATGTCCGCAATGGGATAGAGGTGAAAAGGACAGTTTGGTAGTTTGGTTTAGTTTGGATGCAGAAGCAAAGACCTGCAGATGCTGGTTTATACCAAAGTTAGACACGAAATCCTGGAGTAACTCAGCCGGTCGGGCAGCAGAATTTTGTGGAGAAAAAGGATAGGTGACGTCTCGGGTCGGGATTAGTTTAGTTAAATTTAGTATTGTCATGTGTGCGGAGGTACGGTTGAAACATTTCGTTCCGTGCTATCCAGTCAGCGAAAACACTGCATGATTACAATCAGATACAGGGTAAAGAGTATAACGCTTAGTGCAAGTTAAAGTCCCCCCCCCCCCCCACCCCGCCCCCTTCTTCAAATACCTCTCTTTTCCAGCTTTCTTCTCCCTGTTCCAATCAGTCTGAAGAAAGGTCGTCTGTATTTCCCTCCACAGATGCTGCCTGACTCGCTGAGTTCCTCCGGCACTTTGTGATTTACTCGAGACACGTTAGTAACGCTCGGACACAGAACCTCACTCTAGCGAGCGCTCTCCCCGCTCTCTGGCAACGGAAAGAACAAGTTGAATCCTATCCCCATTCTACACGCTGCTGTTGGTCGGGTCGCTTGTTCATACGAATGGACTCTTCTGCCGAGCCGTCTTCCTCCGACCCACCACTTTGAAGCTCAGTATCGGGACGTTGTGGGCGAGTTTAGTTTAGTTTTAGTTTACTTTGGAGATAGTTTAGAGAGTTCTTGGCGTCCTGTCCCATCCTCGCTAACACTTTGGGGCTTTTACGTCTCCAGGCACTTTTCTATCCACCAACTCCTTAAAGCCAAAGGAGCCTGCGAAGCATCCGTGAATTCAGTCTCAAGATCCTTGCGGGATATGTACCAGTGCATCCGTCTACCCTGCGGATGGACAAGTTGCCAAGTCAGCTCCCCGCACCGTTAGGGGGCAGTGTCTGAAATATACAAAATAAAAGCTACAATCCCCCCCTCATTTATCACAATACTTCAATATTTCAGATAAATTCAACAGTTTTCCCAAGTAAATGTTTTTTTTTGCATTCTATAGGTGGCAAATGCAACAAGAAGAAAAGTGCTTGGGATAATACGATTGTTTATATTCACTTGGTATCGAATTATAGCAATTTGCAGCATATTTGAATAGATTGCGTCAATGTAAATAAAATAACTGGAAATAATTGTAAAATGTACGAATTGTGGTTTTAAAATTGATCCAAATAGTTACTAAATCTTGCAAAAATCATAACATGCTTGCTAATTGATGTAGTCAAACGAATTATGTAACAGGAACAGCATGTTTTGTCATATTTCTTAAATAATTATAAACAAGTGTATTTTTTTGACCTGGAAAAACTTACTTGTTTGCTTTTCATCGCATGAAAATGTAAATAAAATTTGAAATGAACGGAATGTGTTCAAATGGTATCGAATATAATGATAATTTGCTGGCTGGAAACCAAAAAGGAATAAAATAGATATAATCTGATGGATCTTGGACCAGGTTGGATTGTGATCCGTTTGCAACCACTCTGAGAGAGAAATTGCAGCAAATCAGCTTTGCACAGAATTTTTATAAGTGCAAATTTTGATGGGGAACTCTCTGGAGATGAAGATGAGAGTGGGGGATGGGCAATATGAATTATAGCAAACTTTGAGAAAGTTTTGCAAAAAGTTTGGAGTGGAAGTGGACGCAAAGTGATGACGTCAAGCCCAGTCAGGCTTTAACCTTTCAACTCTTCAACATGGCGGCAGTCTCGATGAGTTTTAGGCCGATATTGGGGGCAATTTGCTTGGATTGTGCAAAGGAGCAGGCTCCCCAGAGTAGGAAAAGTCACCAGGTCGATCGCTACGTTGCTCCTCTCTGTTCCTCTCCGCTCCTGGCCGCTGAAATTGTGGTTGTGTGGAGTTATTTGTAACGATCTGGACCGGAGCCGCCGTGAGTTGAGGTCCCACAGGGATCCAGGTTGTATCGCAGAGAGAGAGAGAGAGAGAGACATCCAGCATCCATCCACTACTCACATCCCTTCACTGCAACCCTGGCACGAAGCAGCACAGCCCGGCTCCCTCAAACTACTTAATGCAAAAAAAGAGAAAAATAACGCATTAAAATAAAATATTAATCAAATCACATAAATAATTTAAAACCCCACCGTCATTCATTGACACATCCACATTGACGTATTTGCATCTGGATCGTTTCTGATAACACTTGAAGTCAATTTAAACTTTGCCATACAATTATAATTTGATGTTTGACAGGTTTTGATTATTTTTTCCCCATGAACCAGTCAGCACCAGTTCAAAAGGTGCCGATGGATCAAGGCAGATATCGAGTTTACCCACGCGTGTGCGTTGATTTTTCAAACCCTAGTCTTGAAGTCGATTAAATATTAGCAGACGCGAGTGTCATTGCACACTCTGGCGAGGTACCAGAAGAAGTCAATATTCCTAACACAACAAAATAGATTGCTTAATTCTCGTTTGCCTTGACTTGAAAGCCTCTCTCTATTCGGTCTATAATCTAAATATTTAAGTATTCATTTCACTGTGTTTAATTCGACCAGAGAATTAATCTCCTCCACGATAATCCGCAACAAATCCGGTAATTTGCAGCCCTTCCTTCCAGTGGAAGACGGGATGTGCGTTGGTAATTCATCTTAACACATGTTAGCAGCATGGATAAATCGTGTTGTGACACTGCTAATGGGCAAAAAATTCTCCCCTTCCTATTCAGTAAAATGTCTAATGGGTTAACTTAATGAAACGCTCTCCAGGGTAGAACGAAATGTCAACTTTCCATATGTCGGTGTATTTTTTTCCATGGGAGTTTCACACACCCTTGGGGTTGATTTTACGGTTTGGCAGAGGAGAGGGGCGGGGGTCAAGTTACCTGTTTCTCTCCTTCTCTGACAGCAGGTTATTAACAACGCTCTCTTGGAGACAACCCTCTAATTGAGAACACCCCACCCCTTCCCTGCCCACTGTACGCCCTAGAACCCCAGCTGCACAAAGATACATGGAGTTCCAGGATTTGGGGATTGTAAACTATCCATTCAAGCACACAGCCCGAGATAAACTAGCGCCCAGCACACACTCCCAACCACAACAGTGCGTGCAGTGGTCTGCAAGGTGTATCTTTATAGTGGGAGTCCCACTCTTGTGTCCTCTGGAGCTGATTCTGCGGTGCAAGGCAACAAGAGTCGCCCAGAGAACCGGTGGCTCACTGGCAAATCGGAAGGTTTCCTTCTGCCTTATTTGCCTGCTTGCCTTTGACTTTTATTTCAGTACGTTTGCTGCCCATTTCACGTCACAAGGTTGACAGCTTTTTACACCAAATCAGATCGCTCGTTCAGCTAGTCCGGGAGGCGTCACTGATTTAGATTAGAACTCAACACCACCCTGGGGCCACACTCTGAAGTCGGTTTAAAGGGCTGTGGAGTTTTATACTGAACGTGTGCGCCTGACTCCGAGACTACACGTCTCTCCTGCCTTCTCACACCCACTCTTCATGATGGTAAGTGAATCTGCACTGCCGACCAGCAGTGGAGGGAGGGGCGCGTTTAAATTGTATTATTTTTTTTAAAAAGCAACATCAATGGATAGTCTTTCAAATCAACCAAGTTCAGAGACTCGATGCAGCCGTGCACCTGAATGCGCCAGGCAAACTCTCAGCAAGTTGTAAAAACAATCTGTTCTAAAGAGTCACAAAAGTGGGCTTTTCGGTTTCTGCCTCCCAAGTGCTGAAATCCCTCAGCTCTTGACCCTCAGCAGCTGAAAGAAATCTGTGTTCATCCCAGCCAGTCCTTGGGCACAATCTCTCACCCTGGGAGGGAGAGAGGCTATGTGAGGGGAGAGGAGAGCGAGCTGGCAGAGAGGAAAGCAGGAGGTTGTAACACACTGCGAAGCTGCCGGCTGCAGTTCACAGGCGCTCCAAACACACACACACACACACACACACACAACACGAGCAAAGAAAGAAAAACCAAATGCCTGGCGCTCCCTTCAGATGTATTTAGTTTCTCTAGACGAAGCCCTGAAGTGTAGAAGCTGCACTTTATCTGAGTTTTTTTTTGTGTGGGGATCTCTGCGCCCAGCGAGGGGTTCATTTCACCAAGTGTGTGATCTCCAAGTCCACTCGCCTTGTAGTTTTCTCTGTGTTACTGAAGTCTCTCCGGCTCAGAGTTGCGGGGAGCGCAGGCAAGGCTTGTCAGCGCAATAACACTGGGCAAATCTGGGCGGAGAATGCGTTTCTGCGGGATGAGATGAGTTCAATGGGACTGCGAGCTCGGCATCTTTGAGCTCAGAGTCAAGCCCTGAGTGTAGACCCTCCTCAGCCCAACGGCTGAGCCCAAGTGAAAGCCTCAACATGTTTTCAAAACTTCTTACCACTTCGTGCGGTCACAGGAGGAGGTATTTGGTGTGCGGTTTTAGGGCTGTGCACTTAGAATGGAATATTTCCTGCATTATAATCGGATTGTTGTGGCTGTATTGTTTATAGTGTGTGGGCGAGAGAGCAGATCTTTCTGTTCAGTGTGTGTGTGTGTGAGAGAGACCTCGAAACTAACGCTGGAATAACTGGGATTGTGTTTCACTAAATTACCTGGATCTCTCTCTCTCTTTCTCTCCCCCATTCCCCTTCTCTCCCTCTTCTCTCTCCTACCTGTCGCTTTCTATTCTCCCTCTCCCTTCCTCTCTCTACCCTACATCCCCCCTCTCTCTCTCCCTCAGCTCTCTTTCTATCATTTCTCTTTACTCTCTCTCTATTCTCTCACTTTGTACTCCCTCTTCCTCTTTCTTTTTAATCACCCTCTCTTTATTCTCCCTATCTCTGCCCCTTTATCCTTTAAATTTACACCCCCTTCCCTCAACCACCCCTTGCTCTGCGCTGCCCTGTTCCACCTCCTGTGTTCTCCCTATGCATGTTTATACGCCCCATCCTTTCCAAGTCTCTCTCCATCAGCTGCCCCTCCCCTTCCGCGCTTCTATATGACTACCACCTCATGCTCAGTCTTCCCATCCCTGCTTACATCCCCTCCCCCTTTATCATCTCCCTCCTCCCTCGGTTGCTCAACTCCCCCCCCCCTCCCCGTCACTCTCGGATTTTGTATCTATTCTTCCCCCCCCCCCCCATGTCCCAATCTGAGGTAAATTCCCTTTAGATTGTTCCGCTCTACACTCCGCCCCTCCCCGTCTTCAGTCTGTCTTTCTGCCCCACCCGTTCCTCCCACTCCCCCCCCCTCTCTCTTCCTCTCTCCCTCCCGCACTCTCTCCATCCCTCCCCTCCCCTCCCTCCAAGCGCCGATGGCCTCGGTTATTCCATGCGCCAACTTGTAAAAGTTTTGAGTCTTGTAAACCGGAGCCGGGGGGCGGGGGGGGGGGAGGGGGGGAGGCGGAGGAAGGGGCGGAGGAAGGGGGCGGGGGCGGAGCGACATTGGAACTGGGCCACCAGAGTGTGCAGAAGGAATTATTTGTGGCCAAATATCCTTCCCGGGATCTCACGATCTCAAAGTGTCGGGAAACCAAACCTCGCTCAGAAATCGACATGAGTTGTAAACACTGTAGTGATGAGGAAGTCCTGTCAAAAGCCAGCAAATTAAAGAGGGAGGGAGGGAGAGGGGTGCGGGGGAGGTTACGGGGGAGAGGGGAGGGGGGAGAAGCGGGGGGGGGGGAGATGGGGGGAGAGAGAGGGGGTGGGTGTGGGTGAGGGGGAGGGGGGAGAGGAGGAGCGGGAGAGAGATGGGGGGAACAGAGAGGGGGAAGGGGAAGGGGAGAGAAGGAGAGGGAGCGGGAGGGACAGAGTGAGTGAGGAAGGAACGAGAGGCGATCGCACGCCAGCTCTGAGAATGGCGAGATTCCAACCCGCGAAAATACTTCGCAGTCTTTGTACAACTTCGCTTTATCTGTCATGTTGTGTGTGTGCGAGTGTGTAATCATCTCCCTCCCGCCAACCCTCCTCAATCCTCATTTCATTCCCCGCTCTCACCCCCTCTTCCTCTCCTATCCGGCTCTCCCCGTCCCCACCCTTCTCTATCCTCCGCCTTCCCTCTCGCATTCCCGGACCCTTCTCTCTCTCTCTCTCTCCCCGTCCCTTCCCATACCTTTCACCCTGTCCACTCTATCCTCCCCTCTCCCTCAATCTCCCCTGCTCTCCCGCTCCTCTCGCCCGCCCCCTCCCTGCCTGCCTGCCTCCCTCCCTCCCTCTCTTTCTCCCATCGCCCCTTGATCTTTATCCTTCCTCCTCACATCGCCTTTCTCTCTCCGCTTCCTCTTCCCCTTAATCCCTTCGCTTATTTCCCTCTCCCTCCATCCCTCACTGACGCTCGCTCTCTTTCCTCTCCATCTCTCCCCCTCCCTCAATCTCTCCTCTCTCCCTCTCTCTCTCCCCCTCTCCCCCACTCTCTCTGTCCCCACAGAGCACCCTCCTCTCCAGCCAGGACCAGTTCTTTATCGGGGACCAGAACTATGGGCGCTCTCCCTCGCTCCCGAGCTCAGCCAGTGTTGACGTTTCCATGGAGACGTGGTACTCCCAGTGGCCGGGCGGTATCCTGGACAACAGCGCTCTGGCAGCGCGGCCGCAAGGTAAGCGGCGCAGGGCAGCGGCTCAGAGCAGCGACACAGAGCAGCGGCTCAGCTGCACAGAGCAGCCGCACAGAGCAGCGACACAGAGCAGCGGCAGCGCTGGCCGGTGCAGTGGGGAGCCGGGGCTCCAGCCACCCTGCTCCCCGCCTCGACGCCGGGACACCCCAGCCCCCTATCCCTACGCTGCCCACCCCCTGCTCCTTCACCTGGAGGGATTGCACCGCCAGCACTCACTTCCCTCTCTTTACTCTCGTTTACTTTCTCCGCTACCCCGACCTTTTGACTCGATCCGCCCACCAATAACCCCTGGCTAAACATTAACCCCCCCACCCCACACACACACACACACCGGCGTGAGACGCATGCAGCGCCTCGGCTGCTCGCTGATTTACGGCCCCGGGGAGATGCCGGTGAACGTTGCCGGGCCTCGGGCCGCTGCCCGGCGGACAACCCCACCCGCCTCCTCGGGCATACCTCCACCGCTGAAGCCTCTCCCCCCCCCCTCTCCCTCTTCCTCTCCCTCTCCCCCTCTTTCCCGCCCCCCTCTCTCACCATCCCCTTCTCTCCATCTTTCTTCACCCCCTCTCTCCCACTCTCCTCCCACAGAGGAAGGCCACTGTATCAGAAACATAGAAACATAGAAACATAGAAATTAGGTGCAGGAGTAGGCCATTCGGCCCTTCGAGCCTGCACCGCCATTCAATATGATCATGGCTGATCATCCAACTCAGTATCCCGTACCTGCCTTCTCTCCATACCCTCTGATCCCTTTAGCCACAAGGGCCACATCTAGCTCCCTCTTAAATATAGCCAATGAACTGGCCTCGACTACCCTCTGTGGCAGAGAGTTCCAGAGATTCACCACTCTCTGTGTGAAAAAAGTTCTTCTCATCTCGGTTTTAAAGGATTTCCCCCTTATCCTTAAGCTGTGACCCCTTGTCCTGGACTTCCCCAACATCGGGAGCAATCTTCCTGCATCTAGCCTGTCCAACCCCTTAAGAATTTTGTAAGTTTCTATAAGATCCCCTCTCAATCTCCTAAATTCTAGAGAGTATAAACCAAGTCTATCCAGTCTTTCTTCATAAGACAGTCCTGACATCCCAGGAATCAGTCTGGTGAACCTTCTCTGCACTCCCTCTATGGCAATAATGTCCTTCCTCAGATTTGGAGACCAAAACTGTACGCAATACTCCAGGTGTGGTCTCACCAAGACCCTGTACAACTGCAGTAGAACCTCCCTGCTCCTATACTCAAATCCTTTTGCTATGAAAGCTAACATACCATTCGCTTTCTTCACTGCCTGCTGCACCTGCATGCCTACTTTCAATGACTGGTGTACCATGACACCCAGGTCTCGCTGCATCTCCCCTTTTCCTAGTCGGCCACCATTTAGAAAATAGTCTGCTTTCCTGTTTTTGCCACCAAAATGGATAACCTCACATTTATCCACATTATACTGCAATCCCAAGTTGACAAACTCAGTCATAAAGTGTGGAAATAGGCCCTTCGGCACAACTTGCCCGTGCTGACCAACATGCCCCATCTACACGTCCTACCTGCCTGTGTTTGGCCCATATCTCTCTAAACCTGTCCAATCCATGTACCTGTCTAAATGTTTCTTAAACGTTGTGATAGTACCTGAAGTATATGCAGTATACTTGACGGAAACCTCTCTCCAAGTGGTCTACAGGAGATGCACTGCATGCCACAAAAGGGCAGCCTGTATCTTAAAAATGAGAGTCAGAACGAACTGCAGATGCTGGTTTAAATCGAAGGTAGACACAAAATGCTGGAGTAACTCAGCGAGTGAGGCAGCATCTCAGGAGAGGAATGGGCAACGTTTTGGGTTGAGACCCTTCTTCAGACTGATGTCAGGGGAGAGGGCAGGACAAAGATAGAATGTAGTCGGAGACAGTAAGACTAGTGGGAGAACTTGGAAGGGGAAGGGGATGGAGAGAGAAAGCAAGGGCTATCTGAAGTTAGAGAAGTCAATGTTCATACTGCTGGGGTGTAAACTACCCAAGTGAAATATGAGATGCTGTTCCTCCAATTTGCGCTGGGCCTCACTCTGACAATGGAGGAGGCCCAGGACAGAAAGGTCAGATTGGGAATGGGAGGGGGACGAATTGAGCAGGGAGTTTTGGAGGGAACGGTCTCTGTGGAAAGCAGAAAGGGGTGGAGATGGGAAGATGTGGCCAGTAGTGGTATCCTGTTGGAGGTGGCAAAAATGTTGGAGGATTATATGCTGTATGCGACGGCTGATGGGGTGCAAGATGAGGACAAGGGGTACTCTGTCCTTGTTACGGAAGGGGGGAGTAAGAGCGGAGCTGCGGGATATCAAGGAGACCCCAGTGAGAGTCTCATCTATAATGGAAAAGGGGAACCCCTGTTTCCTAAAGAATGAGGACATCTCCGATGCCCTGGTATGGAACACCTCATTCTGGAAGCAGATGCAGCATAGACGGAGGAATTGGGAGTAAGGGATAGAGTCTTTACAGGAAGCAGGGTGGGAAGAAGTGTAGTCAAGATAGCTATGGGAGTCAGTAGGTTTGTAGTAGATGTCGGTCAATAGTCTGTTTCCTGTGATGGAGACGGTGAGATCTAGAAACGGTGGAGAGATGTCGGAGATGGTCCAAGTGAATTTGAGTATAGGATGGAAATTAGTGGTGAAGTTGAAGTCAGTAAGTTCTGCATGGGTGCAGGAGGTAGCACCAATGCAGTCGTCAATGCAGCAGAGGTAGAGTTCGGGGATAGGGCCAGTGTACGCTTGGAATAGGGATTGTTCGTCGCACCCTACCATTTTCCAGGCCTTACTCCCTCTTCTTTACTATGGAAGTCCAGTCACTCTACACCTCCATCCCCCACCAGGAGGGTCTTAAAGTCCTCTGTTTCTTCCTCCACCACAGAACCACACTTCATCCCACCCTGCTTCCTGTAAAGACTCTATCCCCTACTCCCAATTCCTCCGTATACGCTGCATCTGCGCACAGGATTCGCCATCTCCAACGGGATCCCACTACTGGCCACATCTTCCCATCTCCACCAGAGACAGTTCCCTCCGAAACTCCCTGGTCGACTTGTCCCTTCCCACCCAAACCACCCCCTCCCCAGGTACATTCCCCTGCAACCGCAAGAGAGGCAACACCTGTCCCTTTACCTCCCCCCCCCTCGACTCCATCCAAGGACCCTAACAGTCTTTCCAGGTGAGGCAGAGGTTCACTTGCACCTCCTCCAACCTCATCTACTGTATCCGCTGTTCCAGGTGTCAACTTCTCTACATTGGCGAGACCAAGTATAGGCTCGGCGATCGTTTCAGTGAACACCTCTGCTCAGTCCGTCTTAACCTACCTGATCTCTTGGTGGCTCAGCACTTCAACTCCCCCTCCCATTCCTAATCTGACCTTTTGGTCCTGGGCCTCCTCCATTGTCAGAGTGAGGCCCAGTGCAAATTGGAGGAACAGCACCTCATATTTCGCTTGGGTAGTTTATACCCCAGCGGTATGAACATTGACCTCTAACTTCAGATAGCCCTTGCTTTCTCTCTCCATCCCCTTCCCCTTCCCAGTTCTCCCACTAGTCTTACTGTCTCTGCCTACATTCTATCTTTGTCCCGCCTCCTCCCCTGACATCAGTCTGAAGAAGAGTCTCGACCCGAAACGTCGCCCATTCCTTCTCTCCGGAGATGCTGCCTCACCTGCTGAGTTACTCCAGCATTTTGTGTCTACCTTCAAAATGAGAGTGATGGACACTGCCCAGTCCATCACCGGTATTGACCTCCGCATCATCGAAGGGATTTACAGGGGACTGCCTCAAAACAGCAGCCAATATCATCATAGACCCGCACCACCCTGGCCACACTCTCATTTCACTCTAGTTATCAGGAAGAAGGTACAGGAGACTGAAAACCATGACCTTCATGTTCAAGGACAACTTCTTCCCAACACCAGTCAGGCTCTTGAACACTACACAACACTAACCTCAGCAACTATGATCTTCTATGGACCGTGTCTTTGGTTACAGAACAGACTTTTGGTTTTTTTTTTGTACGTTTTTGTTTGTATGGTTATTTTTTAAATTATTATTTTTTAAATTATTATATTTATCTAGAGTGTTATTGTGTTTTTGGGCCTGTTAAGCTGCTGCAAGTAAGAATTTAATTGTTCCATTGTCTGTACATATGACAATAAAACACCCTTTACCAGCTACATAGACTAGGATGCAAAGGTTTTATTTCTTTGGTCAGGGCAGAAGCAGGGCATAGCTTCTGGATCTAACGAAGAGTGTTCTAGGAGTGAGTCAACTCCCTGTGGCTCAATTATCTTCCTGGCAATTTGTGCAATGCAAATATCTACAGAAGTAGTTACAATTATCATTTAAAAAAATCTTTTAAACAAATATATAGATATGAAGGCTAGAGGGCTACAGACACAAATGCAGGCAAACGGGACCAGTCCAGAATACCCATTTAGTCAGCATGGACAAAGTGGGCCGAAGGGCGTGTTTCTGTGCTGTACAGCTCTAGGACCATGATTCTATCTCATTAGTATCCTCAAAATAAGACCAAATGGCAAAGAAGCACAATTAAGCCGTTCGGCCCATCAAGTCTGTATTTTGAAACCGAAATACAATGTTAGGAGACACAAGAGACTGCAGATGTTGGAACCTTGAGAAAAACACAAAGCGCAGGAGGAACCGAGTGGGTCAGGATGCACATGTGGGGGTAATTTGACAGACAATTGATCAGTCTGAAGAAGAACTCCGACTCAAAACATCACCTGCCCATTCCCTCCACAGATGCTGCCTGACCCGCTGAATTCCCCCATCACTTTGTGTTGTGACGGTGATAGGATATTGTGTGTGTTACTCAGTGATTGGCACGGCCTGATAACTTGCTTCCATTCCCCACCAGAATACCTCTCCATCCTCGACACCACAGCACAGGATGATCTCAGGTGGACCGCACACTTATCATCTCAGCTCCACCAAAACAAGCAGGTAACGTAACGCTGGGATTATTGTCCTGGAGTTTCCAGCATGGTTTAGTTTTAGTTTAGTTGAGTTTATTGTCACATGTACCGAGGTACAGTGAAAAGCTTTTTCTGCGTGCTATCCAATCAGCGGAAAGACTATACATGTAAAGTATAGTGTAAAGGTACAGGATAAAGGGAATGATGTTTAGTGCAAAGTGAAGTCCGATTAAAGGAAGTCTGAGGGTCTTTAATGAGGTAGATGGTAGCTCAGGATTGCTCTCTAGTTGCTATAAGATGGTTCATAATAGCTGGGAATAAACTGTCCCTGAATCTGGAGGTGTGCGATTTCACACTTCTGTATCTCTTGCCTGATGCGAAAGGTGAGAAGAGGGAGTGACTGTGATGAGACTCGTATTTGATTATGCCAAGAGCAAGGTGGTCAAGAAGGCTTGGTCTTCATCAGTCAGGATATTGAGATTATAACGTAATAAAAAGGAATTGCAGATGCTGGTTTATACCAAAGATAGCCACAAAATGCTGGAGTAACTCAGAGGGTCAAGCAGCATCTCTGGAGAACATGGATAGGTGACGTTTCGGGTCGGGACCCTTCTTCACGCTGTACTGTTCTATGCTTTTGAAGGCCCAGGATTTTGGGAGGTTATATTCCCATAGTTAGTTTAGGTTATTGTCACATGTACCGAAGTACAGTGGAAATCGTTTTTGTTGCGTGCTATCCAGGCAGCAAAAATACTATACATGATTATAATCAAGCCGTCCACTGTGTACAGATACAGGATAAAGGGAATAACATTCAGTGCAAGTCCAATAAAGTCCGATTAAAGATAATCTGAGGGTCTCAAATGAGGTAGAGGAGAGTTCAGGACCACTCTCTAGTTGGTGATGGGATGGTTCAGTTGCCTGATGACAGCTGGGAAGAAACTGTCCCTGAATCTGGAGTAGCCCATCTGGAATAGCTAACATAGATACTGAAATAATGCTCTTCCATGATTATTCCCACAGCTCCAGGAGAGTCTGGAACAGAAGGAGGAAGAACTTGCCCGCCTCCATGAGGAGAACAACAAGTTAAGGGAATGTCTGAGCTCCACCTATATCAAATCTCTGAAGGACAAAGCGAGGGTATGTGGCCATTCAAACCTGTAGCTACAGGACCTCTGGTCCCATTTGCAACAATGCACCTCAGATACATATCACAGGACATTAGTATGCTGGGGTAATGGAGCTCCTATCTACACAGACAATGGGCAGCAGGTAGTAGATAAGGCTTTCGGTACTTCAGTAACTTTGTTGACACCAGGCACGTGGCGACACTTGTGTACTGCTTGGGTGCTCACCCAGGCAGTTCACAAGTGCCACCACTTGTCTGGTGTCATCAAAGTTACTGAAGTACCGAGCAGCCTTTTCCACTACCTGCTGTATGATTTTTCTGGGTTGTATGCAAAACAAATCATTTCAGTGTACATAGGTACTTGTGACAAATTCATTCATTCATTCATTCATTCATTCATTCAGAGAGTGGTAGGTGACCTAGAATGTACTTCCAGGGATGTTGGTGGAGGCATCAGTGCCAGAAAACCAGGTTCGATCCTGACAATGGGAGCTGTCTGTCTGGACTATCAGATGGGTGGAAAAAAGGTCATAGATTAAGGCTTGTTTTTATTGACGCCTTATAATTGTTTGTTTTTTAACAGAAACTGTTGACACAAAATGGTCAGAAGGAAAGAGGGATCTTTAAAGTTAAGAAGCGACTATTCGACGGGCAGGAGGATGGTGACATTTACTCCACAGACCCCACCAACTTTTCCAAGAGATTTAGGAGAAATTTGGGCTGCAGCAATGAGAGTGGCCCCTACACTGCCCGGGAGGAACACTGCGCCCCGTGCCTTGATACCTGGGTTCTGAAGACTTTGGGGTTAAAAGATGCCAACACCATTGATGAGAGTTGTTCAGCTAACTACAGTGCCATTAAAATCGAGACCAGCCCCAGCTACAATGGGGAACCCGACTACAGCTCGGACCGCCCAGCTCCACACCATGATCTCATCGCCCCTTCCATGGATTTCCACGCCAACCACTGCCTGCCGGAGTGCCCCTCTTCACCCTTCCTGCTCCCGCCTCCGCCCGTCCCCTTCCACCCAGCCAAAGCCTGCGTGGCCTTCTCGACCTCCCTCAGCCCCCATCGCAACGTGAAGACGCACACCTTCTGCCAAGGCCAGGCCTTTGTGCAGCGGGACGGGGGAGGAGGCTGGAGGTTCACCTGGGTCCCCAGCCAGACCGACTGAATGGTGACCCCCCACCCCCCCCCACCCTATTGCCACAAATCCTCCCTGTTTACACGCAAGATGCCATCAGCTCTGAACTCAAAGACCAGCCAGGCTCGACGGAATAGCATGAAGAACTGGAATTGTAGCTTTCTATCAACCTATGAAGTATCCATTTCAATATTAAGATAGTGTTATACGATGCTCTGAGTTAGTCGGAGAGAACTCAAGACCCTCAGGACATTGGGGATGCAACCAAGCAGAGGTGTAGAACATTGAGCGTTTCTGCTCGTGGTCCTAATTGGCCCAATTAGCAGATCCACAGAAGGGAGAGGGACCTTGCCTTCTGGTGGCGCCTTGGACTGCAGGAGGAATAATTAACAATGGTGGCTTCTCATGTCCATGGACATCTGATGGGGCAGGTGTGACATCCCTCGGCTTTCTGAGCATGCGACGTGAGCGGATTACCTGATGGACCTAGCGAGATGGAGCGATGCAGACTTGTGTCCTGTCCTTGCAGCCGTGACCCTGGCAGATGGAACCTTGGTCCAGGAGACCTTTCTCCTGGAGAAAGCGGTCAACGAACATGCAGGCAAAAAAGAAACACGAGGTCACGGTGATTACAATCGTGCTTCCAGTTCCACATTTGTACTCTGCAGTTAATACAACTGTTTTTTTTCCTCACCACTGCCTTGATGCTCTGATGATGATGATCCAGATGTTTTACTCTGCAACGTACAGCCATGTGTGACTGGTGGGAATGTATTTTGATGGCTTGGTTTGAATTCGAGAGGCATCACAGCAGTTGGTGCTGCCATCTCAGTGACCCAGGTTTGATCCTGGCCTCGGGTACTGAAGGTGTGGAGTTTATACGCTCTCACAGTGACTGTGTTGGTTTCCTCTGGGTGTTCTGGTTTCCTCCCAAATCCCAAAGATGTGCGGGGTTCCAGCTTAATTGGCTGTAAAATTGCCCCTAGTGTGTAAGGAGTGGATAAGAAAATGGGTTAACAAAGAACAAGTGTGAAGGGGTGATCGATGGTCGGCACAGCATCGATGGGCAGAAGGGCCAGTTTCTGTGCTGTATCTCTAAAGTCTAAAACCTAGAGTCTAAAGGACATGGTTTAAGGTGAAGGGGAGAGATTTCATTTTACACAAAGGGTGGTGTGTATGGAAAGAGCGAGATCCCACTTTCTCATCCACTCCCTACACACTAAAGGCAATTTAGAAAGGACCAATAAACCTCCAAACCCGCACGACTTTGAGATGTGGCAGGAAAGGTGAATGCTCGATCTAGTTTGAATGGGTGATCGATGATCAGATAGCATAGAACGAATGTGAACGATGGTCGACGTGGACTCACTGGGCCAAAGGCCTGTTTCCATGCTGTATCCATAAACCAAGAAGTAAAACTAAAACTGAAAATTGCCCCAAGTGTATAGAATCTGGAGGGGGAGGTGGAGTGGAAGGGACTGGGGAGGGGGGTTGAACAGATTGAGTATAAATGGAGCTTGGTGTGTCAGAAGGATACATTTCTATGCTGAACGACTCCGTGGTCATTTGAACAGGCCCACGTTTCGAGAGCAGTAACCTACAACAACATTATCACCATCATCATCTCTCTAGCTTCCTCTTAAACCATTTCTGTCCATTCCCACAACTCTCTTTATAAAGTCGCTTCTCTTAACCTGCTTTCAATATATATTGATAACCATCAAATAATAATGGCCCTCACTTAGTTTAGTTTAGAGATACAGCGTGGAAACAGGCCCTTCGGCCCACTGAGTCCGCGCTGACCAGTGATCACCCTAGCACTATCCGACACGCTAGGTACAATTTTTGCCGAACCTAATTAACCTACAAACCTGCATGTCTTTGGATTGTGGGAGGAAACCGGAGCACCCAGAGAAAACCCACGTGGTCACGGGGTGAACGTATAAATTCCGTACTGACAGGACTCTCATGGATATGGGAAAAATTGATGACCTGTCAAAAGCCTTCATTGTTTTAAGGATGTTCCATCATCTTTTAGGAATTTCTTTCCCCCCAAAAAATCCCCAACTTGTTCAGACTTTCCTGATAGCATTAACTTCTCTCTCTAACATCAGTTTTGTAAGTTTTCTGAAACTTCTTCAGTGCGTGTATAAGCTTTTATGATGTAGAGACCATTGCTGTGTATATTAGTAGTGGTCATAGCGTCATACAGCATGGAAACAGGCCCTTCGGCCCAACTCGTCCATGCAAACCCAGATGCCCCATCTAACGCTCGCCCCATTTTCTCACTTTTGGCCGATATCTCTCTAAACTATGCACCTGTCCAAATGTCTTTTAAAAATACTTTTAGAAATGTATTACTTTTAAGGATATGGGTATTATTGGCAATGCCAGCAAATGTCACCCATTCCTTATTGATATAACTTCTCCAGAAGCTAGTCCTATCTTGCATTTGCTGCATCTAGGTTGCATTACTGTATCCACAGAGTCTGCATTATTGCCTTCACCGCCTCGACATTGCAATGAATGGTGCATTGATGGCTCATTATGTGTGAATAAATTCTGAAACTAATCCTTCCTAAAAAGATTAACAAAGAATGTTTTAAAGGTCTCCTGAAAATCAATGTTCTGTGTGTAAACGGATGCCGTTAATGGAGTTCAGTGCCAGGACTTTGAAAGCGAGCAGTTTGAAAGCAGAGGGGTTTCGGAGGTTTGAAAGCAGAGAGGTATCAGAGATTGGTGTCGGAAGCTGACGTAGTGGAGAGGGGCCATTGCCTAGCTCACCGGTCCACTTTGTCCAGTTACTGAGCTCCAAAGTCAGGAATACGGCAGATAGGAACTCGACCTCTGCTCGCATCCATCCAGTCCAAACAGAGAATGTGCATACTCCGCACAGACAGCACCCGAGGTCAGGATCGAACCAGGGTCTCTGGTGCTATGAGGCAGCATCTCTACCAGCTGCGCCACTGTGACTGCCTCTCCTTCGTTTGAAAGTATTTCCACCATTCACGGACCTAAACCACTACCAGATCAACAGACACCGGTGGACATTCACCCCTGGAAGGCATCACTGTTAATGTGAGCCCCAACAGCCAGTTATACCCCTGGCAAAGGCCAATGGGTGACAGGGAGTAGGACGTTAAACAGTTGTGGATCAATTGTTCAATGCATAACCTCCTCCCAACTCACTTTGTCCTCCCTGTGACCGCATGGATTTACTCTGGGTGCTCCGGCTTTCTTGTACTTCCCAAAGACGTGCAGGTTTGTTGGTTAATTGTCCTCTGTAAAATTGCCCCTAGTATGTAGAGAGTGGATGAGAAAGTGGATCACATAGAACTAGTGTGAACGGGTGGGCGGCATGGACTCAGTGGGCTGAAGGGCCTGTTTCTATAGTTGTAGAGTCATAGGACATGGAAACAGGCCCTTCAGTCCAACATGCCCATGCCGACCATCATGACCCATCTACATTAGTTCCACCTGCTCACATTTGGTCCATATCCCTCTAAACCTATCCTATTCATGTACCTGACAAAATGTTTTTTAAATGTTGTGTAGTACCTGCCTCAACTACCTCCTCTGGCACCTTGTTCCATACACCCACAACCCTCTGTGTGGAAAAAGTTGCCCCTCAGGCTCCTATTAAATCTTTTCCGTCACCTTAAACCTATGTCCTCTGGTTCCTCATTCCCCTACTCTTGAGTAAAAGACTCTGTACATTCACTCTGCTGAATTTCATGCTGTATCTCTGAACTAAACCAAACTAAACCAGTGGTATATGTGCTCTGTAAACTCCCCCCTGCCCGTCTCCCAAATTTCCTCGCCACCAATGGCCTGCTCCGGGATGGGAACAGGTGGGATGTGTGGGACAGGTTCAACGCTGCTCTGCTTGTTGGAGCCATTTCACCTGCCCCTCATCACCAGCAGTGCCTTCCCATCAATATAACCCTCCGCCCAAGACCGCAAGAACATGCAGAGATGTAGATGTACAGACCAGACTCCCCACCATCGACTCCATCTACACCACACTGCCTCGTGAAAAGCAGCCAACATAATCAAAGACTTGTCCCTGTCCCACCCCACCCATTCCTTCTCCCTGCTCTCGTCGGGCAGAAGGTACAGAAGCTTGAATGCGCGCACCACCAGACTCAGGAACAGTTTCTTCCCCTTTGTTATCAGGCTTCTGAACGGTCGTTCCATAAGCCAGAGTACTGTCCGATTCACCTCTGCCCCATTGCGGACATTGGATTTTGTCTATGGAACTGATGCGCTACAATGCTGAGAACAATATCCTGCACCCTGTATCTTCCCCTTTGCTCTGCCTATTGTACTTGAGTTTGACTTGATCGTATATATGTATAGTATTATCTGATCTGTTTTAGATAGCATGCAAAACAAAGCTTTTCACTGTACCTCGGTACACGTGGAAATAATAAACCCAAACTTAATCTGACCGTAATCTCCGTGCCACAGCCACAGAGAAGGTTGAAGAAATAGGAATTCTAATTGAGAAACTAACGATTGTATATAATTGTGCATTTTGTACAGTTTTTAACATTTTGCTGAGAATTAACACTTTTTTTACTGCTTGTGCCAATATTTGTGACAGTTTAACTATAGTTGGTTATAATTTTGTTTTGAACAATGTCATTCAGTTTTGTTTTGTCTAAAACTTAAAGAAAATGAAAAAGACTAATTGTGTTTTGTTTTTAGGATATTAATTCGAAATAAAGAATCAAATCTAACGAGACCAGATACAAGAAAATCCCCTTCAAGTTGTTGCTGGACCTTTAACCCACACCTTTGATCCACTAACTAACAATAAACCCAGTGGGGGTTTCTAGGTTAATTGGCCTCTGTAAATTGTCCCCAGTGTGTAGGGAGTTGATGAGAAAGGGGGATAATGTAGAACTGGGGCCTGTAAACACAACACAGTTAGATAATATATGGCACCATGGCGCAGTGGTAGAGCTGCTGCCTTACAGTTGAGAGAACTGGGTTCGATCCTGACTACGTGTGCTGTCTGTACAAACTTTGCAAGTTCTTCCTGTGATCGTATGGGTTTTCTCCTGGTGCTCTGGTTTCCTCCCACACTCCAAAGACATACAGGTATGTAGGTTATTTGGCTTTGGTAAAATTGTAAATAGTCCCTAGTGTGTAGGATAGGGGTAGTGTATGGGGTGATCGCTGGTTGGCACGGTCTCGTTGGGCCGAATGGCCAGTTTCCATGCTGTATCTCTCTAAAGTCTTTAGCTCTCCCTCTCTAAATAATAAACAACAAATCAATAAATTAATTCAATAAATATGCTGCCAAGGTTGGAAGCAATCTGCTTCAGTTTAGTTTAGTTTAGATACAACGTGGAAACATACTCTTCGGCCCACCGAGTCGACCAGCGATCCTTGCAAGTTAACATGTTTTAGAAACGTTGAAATTTCACTCATATCTGGAAAATTTGTAGTTGATGAATGGGTTGTCATTGGGAAGTCGCACAATTTTTCCCCAAATGCCTTACATGGGTGCGGGTTGCTTCTCTCAGCTTGGGTAGAGGAAGTATGTTGGGGAGAGGAGAGGTGCAAAAAAATAATTTCCATGGATTGCCCATCAAGGGCAAGTTTAGATATAGAGTAAAGGTCCCACCAGACTGTCCCATCAGCAACATCAAGGCCAGTAATGGCCTAGTTGAGATGCAGAGTAAATGTCTGTAACACTGTCCCACCACAGATCCTGGACAGGGAGAGAATAGGTTTGACAACAACCCCTCTCAATGCCAGCAAGATAAAGGAGATAGTGATTGACTTCAGGAAATGACACATCCTAGTCTACATTGATGGCATCAAAGTAGAGATGGCCGAAAGCTTCAAGTTCCTAGGAATAAATATCACCAGCAATTTGTCCTGGACCAGCCACACCAAAGCTATGGCCAAGAAACCACACCAACACCTCTACGTCCTTAGAAGGCTTAGGAAGTTTGGCATGTCCCCAACAAACCTCACCAACTTCTACAGATGTGCCGTAGAAAGCATCTTATTGCGATGCATCACTGTCTGGTTTGGGAACAGGTCCAAATTGCAATAGCCCAGGCAATCACACAAGCCAACCTCCCTTCCGTCGACTTCATCTACACTTCACACTGCCTCTGCAAGGCCACCAGCATAATCGAGGACGAGTCTCACCCCAGTCACTCTCTCTTCTCCCCACTCCCCTCTCCCATCAGGCAAGAGGTACAGAAGTTTGAAAATGTACACCTCCAAATTCAGGGACAGTGTCGTCCCAGCTGTTATCAGACAACGGACTGTCCAATCATCAACTAAAGAGCGGTCCTGACCTCCCATCTATCTCATTGGAGACCCTCAGATTATCATTAATCAAACTTTATTGGACCAATGTTACTTCATGCACTGAATGTTGAATGAACAAGGTATAATGTTAGTATAATGTTAGTTCAATACTAAATAGAACACTCTC
Organism: Malacoraja senta; assembly: GCA_038087875.1. Lineage (NCBI taxonomy): Eukaryota > Metazoa > Chordata > Chondrichthyes > Rajiformes > Rajidae > Malacoraja > Malacoraja senta. Next base: position 24,046,890 of record CM075984.1, read on the forward strand.
TGCAGCAAGCCTTCCAACATTTTCAGATTGAATACTCTCGGGTTATTGGGGTTATATTGAGGATGAAGCTCACTCCCCACTGCTCTAAACAACCTGCTCCATACAACCAATAACTTCCTGGTTCATCCACAGTGATGCCCTGACCAAGAAAGCTCATCAGTGGCCCAACATCCCCAGCAGACCATGGAAATCCGACCTATCTCCAACAATTCGTATCAGTCTCCACAGATGTACCGTGAAAAGCATCCCATTCAAATACATCTTGAGGAACTTACAGAGTGTTGGAGTAACTCAATAGGTCAGGCACCATCTCTGGAGAACATGGATACGTGATGTTTTGGGTCGGGACCCTTCTTTAGACTGGAGAAGGGTCCCGCCACAAATCGTCACCCATCTATGTTCTCCAGAGGCGCTGACTGATCCGTTGAGTTAATCCAGCACCTTGTGTTTTAAAAAAACATCATTTGGAATTCCTTGTATCTCCAGAATGAATAACAGCTTAGTTTGGCAACTGATCTGTCCAAGATTGCAAGACAGTGCAGAGAATTATGGATGTAGCCCAGTCCATCACACAAACCAGCCCAATCAGTCTCTGAAGAAGGGTCCTGACCTGAAATGTCACCTATCCATTCCCTCCACAAATATTGCCTGACCTGATGTATTCCTCCAGCGCTTTGTGTTTTGCTCAAGATTTCATCATGTGCAGTCTTTTGTGTCTTTTCCCAACGACCTTCAGGTTCTTTAGTTTAGTTTAGTTTAGTGATACGGAGTGGAAACAGGCCCTTCCACCCACCGAGTCCATGCCGATTAGCAATCACTCATACACTAGTTCTATCCTACACATAAGGGACAATTTACAGAAGCCAATTAACCTACAAACCTGCACGTCTGAGAGGAAACTGGAGCATCCGGAGAAAACCCACGCGGTCCCAGGGAGAATGTACAAACTCCATACCGACAGCACTTATAGTCAGGATTGAACTGGGGTCACTGGCTCTGCGAGGCAGCAACTCTACTGTTGCGCCACCTTGCTGCCCCTAATTTAACACCAGCATTGTCAACAATCTCCGCAAAATATGGTGACTGTGCATTTATGGGTTGTGCAAAAGAATTTCACGTGCTGTGCATACGTGACAATAAAGAACTATTGAACCATTGAACATTTGAACCCGATTAATAAATATAGGTACATGGATAGGACAGGTTTAGAGAGATATGGGCCAAGTGCTGGCAGATGCGCCTAGTGTAAATGGGGCATGTTGGTCGGCATAGGCAAGTTGGGCCGAAGGGCCTGTTTCCATGCTGTATAACTCAATGACTATTACTAAAATTTCCATTTACCTGTTGCATCTTTACTCCTGGTATCCATGGCACTTGGCAGCTGTGCAACATCGTTTGAGTCAGGATAATCGCAGGAATTTACTTTGAGGTGATGCCAACCAGAAGTTGGGTTGAAACAGTCCAAAGACAGGTCAGACAGGACCTTTTCCTCCTGAAGATAGTTGCCAATGGACGTTAAGTATGCAACTAATCTCGCACACAGTAACATGCTTGGTGGAAAGGTCAACTGCCAGCAACCAAGACAGCAACTTGCACATTGACCCTACTTTGAAAGATAGATATCAGTAATGGATTTCTGGGCCCCGTATTACACAATAACAACCTGGATTCAGAAGCTGGACTTCATAGCAAATAGGCACACCTTGTAGTCACTCGTCGATTGTCATGGAGACGTCTAAATGAAGTTCAGACTGAAATGTTTACTTTCTGCTCCCTTGTTATGAATTCAGGCAAATTACTTTTTTGAAAGAAGATAAGGCTATGTTCTCAGAGAGGGGGAGCATTGATATCTTTCATGTTTGTAGGTTACTTGGCCTCTGTAAATTTCCCCTAGTGTGTAAGGAGTGGTTGAGAAAGTGTCATAGAGTCATAGCGCAAGGAAACAGGCCTTTTGGCCCAACTCTTCCCTGCCGAACAAGATGCCCATCTAGGCTAGAATAGGGCATCTTAGAAATCCCATCAACACTGAGGAGGCCATTGGGCCCATCATGCCTCTGCTGGCTCTTGGTAAGAGTCATCCAATTAGTTCAACTAAATATTACTTCAAGTTAAATATTGCTGTTTAATATTTATCTAACTCCTATTTTTAGGTTGCATTTGAATTATTTTTCCCACCGTTTCCAAGCATTACAACATGTTACCTAAAATTGAGTCATAGAGTCAAACAGCACAGAAACAGGCCCCTTGTCCCAACTTGACAACGCCAATGAAGATGCCCCATCTACACTCGTTTCACCTGCCTGCATTTGACCCATATCCATCTAAACCTTTCCTATCATTGTACATGTCCAAATGTCTTTTAAGGGCAGCAGTGCTAGAGCTGCTGCCTCACAGTGCCAGAGATCCGGGTTCGATCCTGACTACGGGTGCTGTCTGCATGCAGTTTGTACGTTCTCCCTGTGACCACGTGGGTTTTCTCCGGGTGCTCCAGTCTCCTCTCAGATTCCAAAGACATGCAGGTTTGTAGATTAATTGGCTTCTGTAAATTATCCATAATTTGTAGGATGCAAAAGTAGGATAACATGGAACTAGTGTGCTGGTGTCAATTGAACAGCGCAGACTCAGTGGGCCTCAGTTTCCTATTAAATCATCCCCCTCTCATCTTAAACCTACATATTTAGCTTAGTTAGTTTAGTTTAGAAACACAGTGCGGAAATAGGCCCTTCAGCCTAACAAGTCCATTCCAACCAGCGATCACCCTGTACACTAACACTATCCTACACTGTAGGGACAAGTTACAAGTTTTACTGAAGTCAATTAACCTACAAACCAGCACGCCTTTGGAGTGTGGGAAGAAACCCGGAGAAAACCGCACCCAGTCATGGGAGAAAGGTTCTAACTCCATACAGACAGAACCCATAATCAGGATCAAACCTGGGTCTCTGGCGCTGTGAGGCAGTAACACGACTGCTGCGCTGCCTTAAAACCTTAATATTTAAAAAATCTCTGCTTTGATTTGAGGAGGATGAGCAATCTGCAAATGTAGTAACAAAATTCCACGTATAACTTCCATTCACCCAGGAGGGCGCAGGTGTAAATTGCCCCTGCGTATTTGCAATTGGGGGAGGGTTCGGGATGAATTGTACAAGGGATTAGTAGCAGATTATTGCCGCTTTGTTCTAAATGATAAGATTACCAGCATCTTTGACAGGGATCAGGAAACCCACACTGGGAAGGAATCCAGCGCGGAGTTAACCTCAGCCATCATTGCCATCTCATTCATTCACACATAACTCTACCCCTGGAGATTAGTGGCTGATAGAAGCTGGTGCCTAGACTTCCCATGCCAACATTGGCAATGTCCACCTCATGCATTCACAGGGCACCGGGCTCCACACACTGAACACTGACGACAGATGTAAACTTATTATCATTAACAAGGAAGGTGCATTGGGACTGAATTGTGGAGAGGAGCTACTAACCACAGAACAATTGCTACCCATTATTGGTTTGTAACTGTTCCCCAGGGGTTCAGACTATTTAATACACCAGCCCCATGCATTTGAGCAGTTGGAAAGTTAAAGGCCCAGCCTGTCACAGTCTACACCAATCCTGTTCACAGATGCTTTACAGACTGGCACACTGAGGCAGCAACAGTAAAGGTGAATTTCTGTGGCACCTTTCTCACAGATGAGGGAGGGGGAAGGGGTCAATACATGTGGCACAAGGGAAGTACATGGGGCAAAGTGATTGCTACAGAGGAGGGCTAACTGATGGAACTCAGCAACCGAGACAGACATAGGTAGACAGACAGTCAGACTGATGGACAGATGAATGGATGGACAGACGGACGGAAAGACAGATAGACAGATGTGTAGGAAGGAACTACAGATGCTGGTTTAAACCGAAGATAGATACAAAAAGCTGGATAAACTCAGTGGGACATGCAGCATCTCTGGAGAGAAGGAATGGGTGATGTTTCGGGTCGTGACCATAGATAGATAGATAGATAGATAGACAGATAGATAGACAGACAGACAGACAGACAGACAGACAGACAGAGAGACAGACAGAGAGACAGACAGAGAGACAGACAGAGAGACAGAGAGACAGACAGAGAGACAGAGAGACAGAGAGACAGAGAGACAGAGAGACAGAGAGACAGAGAGACAGAGAGACAGAGAGACAGAGGGACAGAGAGACAGAGAGACAGAGAGACAGAGAGACAGAGAGACAGAGAGACAGAGAGACAGAGAGACAGAGAGACAGAGAGACAGAGAGACAGAGAGACAGAGAGACAGAGAGACAGAGAGACAGAGAGACAGAGAGACAGAGAGACAGAGAGACAGAGAGATAGATAGATAGATAGAATAGATGAATATCCCATTGGAATGCAGATATTGAATTACCATAAAACATTGTCATAAGGAAGACACACAAATGCTTGGAATAAAAAGCAAGTATTGACCAGCACTTAATTTAGTTTAGAGACACAGCTTGGAAACAGGCTCTTCAGCCCATTAAGTCTGCGACGACCAGCGATCACCCATTCTAGTTCAACACTAGTTCTATCCGACACACTAGGAACATTCTTCAGAAGTTAATTAACCTACAAACCTGCATATCTTTGGAATGTAGGAGGAAACCAGAACACCTGGGGGAAAACCCACGCAGTGACAGGAAGAAGGTACAAACTCTGCACAGACAACACCCGTGGTCAGGAGCAAACCCAGGTGTCTGGTGCTGTAAGGCAGCAACTCTACCATTGCACCACTGTTCCACCTCACAGACTTGGGCCATATTCTACCATGTCTTGGTGTTGCAATGTGCTCATCTTGATACTTCGGAGAGTCTCTGCCTCCCTCACCTCCTGACGAGTGTGTTCATAGAAACATAGAAACATAGAAAATAGGTGCAGGAGTAGGCCATTCGGCCCTTCGAGCCTGCACCGCCATTCAATATGATCATGGCTGATCATCCAACTCAGTATCCTGTACCTGCCTTCTCTCCATACCCCCTGATCCCTTTAGCCACAAGGGCCACATCTAACTCCCTCTTAAATATAGCCAATGAACTAGCCTCAACTACCTTCTGTGGCAGAGAATTCCACAGATTCACCACTCTCTGTGTGAAAAATGATTTTCTCATTTCGGTCCTAAAAGACTTCCCCCTTATCCTTAAACTGTGACCCCTTGTTCTGGACTTCCCCAACATCGGGAACAATCTTCCTGCATCTAGCCTGTCCAAACCCTTAAGAATCTTGTAAGTTTCTATAAGATCCCCCCTCAATCTTCTAAATTCTAGCGAGTACAAGCCGAGTCTATCCAGTCTTTCTTCATATGAAAGTCCTGCCATCCCTGGAATCAGTCTGGTGAACCTTCTCTGTACTCCCTCTATGGCAAGAATGTCTTTCCTCAAATTTGGTGACTAAAACTGTACGCAATACTCCAGGTGTGGCCTCACCAAGACCCTGTACAACTGCAGTAGAACCTCCCTGCTCTTATACTCAAATCCTTTTGCTATGAATGCTAACATACCATTCGCTTTCTTCACTGCCTGCTGCACCTGCATGCCTACTTTCAATGACTGGTGTACCATGACACCCAGATCTCGTTGCATCTCCCCTTTTCCTAATCGGCCACCATTCAGATAATAGTCTACTTTCCTGTTTTTGCCACCAAAGTGGATAACCTCACATTTATCCACATTATACTGCATCTGCCATGCATTTTCCCACTCACCCAACCTATCCAAGTCACCTTGCAGCTTCCTAGCATCCTCCTCACAGCTAACACTGCCCCCCAGCTTTGTGTCATCCGCAAACTTGGGGATGTTGGATTCAATTCCCTCATCCAGATCATTAATATATATTGTAAATAGCTGGGGTCCCAGCACTGAGCCTTGCGGTACCCCACTAGTCACTGCCTGCCATTCTGAAAAGGACCCGTTTACTCCTACTCTTTGCTTCCTGTCTGCAAGCCAGTTCTCTATCCACATCAATACTGAACCCCCAATACCGTGTGCTTTAAGTTTGCATACTAATCTCTTATGAGGGACCTTGTCGAAAGCCTTCTGAGAGTCCAGATATAACACATCCACTGGTTCTCCCTTATCCACTCTACTAGTTACATCCTCGAAAAATTCTAGAAGATTCGTCAGACATGATTTACCTTTCATAAATCCATGCGGACTTTGTCCAATGATTTCACCACTTTCCAAATGTGCTGCTATCCTATCTTTAATAACTGACTCTAGCATTTTCCCCACTACCGATGTTAGACTAACTGGTCTGTAATTCCCCATTTTCTCTCTCCCTCCCTTTTTAAAAAGTGGGGTTACATTAGCTACCCTCCAATCCACAGGAACTACTCCAGAATCTAAAGAGTTCTGAAAAATTATCACTAATGCATCCACTATTTCTGGGGCTACTTCCTTAAGTACTCTGGGATGCAGCCTGTCTGGCACTGGGGATTTATCGGCCTTTAATCCATTCAATTTACCTAACACCACTTCCCGGCTCACCGGGATTTCACTCAGTTCCTCCATCTCATTTGACCCCCGGTCCCCTGCTATTTCCGGCAGATTATTTATGTCTTCCTTAGTGAAGACAGAACCAAAGTAGTTATTCAATTGGTCTGCCATATCCTTGTTCCCCATGATCAATTCACCCGTTTCTGACTGCAAGGGACCTACATTTGTTTTAACTAATCTTTTTCTCTTCACATATCTATAAAAACATTTGCAGTCAGTTTTTATGTTCCCTGCCAGGTTTTTTTTCATAATCTATTTTCCCTTTCCTAATTAAGCCCTTTGTCCTCCTCGGCTGGACTCTGAATTTCTCCCAGTCCTCTGGTAGGCTGCTTTTTCAGGCTAATTTGTATGCTTCATCTTTTGTTTTGATACTATCCCTGATTTCCCTTGTTATCCATGGATGCGCTACCTTCCCTGATTTATTCTTTTGCCAAACTGGGATGAACAATTGTTGTAGTTCATCCATGCAGTCTTTAAATGCCTTCCATTGCATATCCACCGTCAACCCTTTAAGAATCACTTGCCAGTCTATCTTGGCCAATTCACGTCTCATACCCTCAAAGTTACCCTTCTTTAAGTTCAGAACCCTTGATTCTGAATTAACAATGTCACTCTCCATCCTAATGAAGAACTCAACCATATTATGGTCACTCTTGCCCAAGGGGCCACGCACAACAAGACTGCTAACCAACCCTTCCTCATTACTCAATACCCAGTCTAGAATAGCCTGTTCTCTCGTTGGTTCCTCTACATGTTGGTTTAGAAAACTATCCCGCATACATTCCAAGAAATCCTCTTCCTCAGCACCCCTGCCAATTTGATTCACCTAATCTATATGTAGATTGAAGTCACCCATTATAACTGTTTTACCTTTGTTGCACGCATTTCTAATTTCCTGTTTGATGCCATCCCCAACTCCACTACTACTGTTAGGTGGCCTGTACACAACTCCCACTAGCGTTTTCTGCCCCTTAGTGTTTCGCAGCTCTACCCATATCGATTCCACATCCGGCAAGCTAATGTCCTTCCTTTCTATTGCGTTAATCTCCTCTCTAACCAGCAACGCTACGCCACCTCCTTTTCCTTTCTGTCTATCCCTCCTGAATATTGAATATCCCTGGATGTTCAGCTCCCAGCCTTGGTCACCCTGGAGCCATGTCTCCGTGATCCCAACTATATCATATTGATTAATAACTGTCTGCACATTCAACTCATCCACCTTATTATGAATGCTCCTTGCATTGAGACACAAAGCCTTCAGGCTTGTTTTTACAACACTCTTACCCCTTATACAATTATGTTGAAAAGTGGCCCTTTTTGATTTTTCCCCTGGATTTTTCTGCCTGCCACTTTTACTTTTCACCTTGCTACCTGTTGCTTCTACCCTCATTTTACACCCCTCTGTCTCTCTACTCATGCTCCCATTCCCCTGCCACATTAGTTTAAATCCTCCCCGACAGCACTAGCAAACTCTCCCCCAAGGACATTGGTTCCATTCCAGCCCAGGTGCAGACCGTCCTGTTTGTACTGGTCCCACCTCCCCCAGAACTGGTTCCGATGCCCTAGAAATTTAAATCCCTCCACCTTGCACCATTTTTCAAGCCACGTATTCATCTGCAATATCCTCCTATTTCTACTCTGACTAGCACGTGGCACTGGCAATAATCCAGAGATTATTACCTTTGAGGTCCTACTTTTAAGTTTATCTCCTAGCTCCCAAAAATTTGCCTTGTAGGACCTCATCCCATTTTTTACCTATATCGTTCCTGATTCAGCCAACCTCTCGGGCAATAGGTTCTGCCTCAGATTTCCTCAAAGCCTCTTACCGACATCCATGCCCTCTTATTTTATGATCAGTATTAGCACACTAACTGGTTCTACGTCTTAGTGCGAAAAACAGACTGCTGGAGGAACACAGCGGGTCAGTCAGCATCTGTGGAGGGGAACGGACAAATGACGTTTTGGGTCGCGACCCCTTTTCGGACTGGTGGAGAGGAGATAGCTGGTGGGGACAGCTGGGGGGAAGGGGTGGGGCAAGAGCTGGCATGTGATAGGTGATACCTAGAGCGATACAGCACAGGAACAGGCCATTCAGCCCACAATGTTTGTGCCGAACATGACACCAAGTTAAACTGATTTCATCTGACTGTACATGATAACATCCCTCTATCCCTTGCACCTTCACATGTCTATTTAAAAGCCTAAATGCCACCAATATATCTCCCTCCACCACCACCCCTGGCAGCACATTCCAAGCATCCACCACCCTCTGTGTAAAAACTTCCCCCCTGCATATCTCTTTAGACGTTACTTTCCTTTAGATGTACTGTCTTTCCACTGACTGGTTAGCATGCAACAAAAGATTTTCACTGTACCTTAGTATATGTGACAATAAACTAAACTAAACTAGAAACAGGCCCATCAGCCTATTGAGTCCACGCTGACTAGCGGCCACCCTGTACAGTAACATCATCCTATGCACAAGGGAATTTAACAATTTTACCGAAGCCAATTAACTTACAAACCCGCACGTCTTTGAAATGTGGGAGAAAACCGGAGCACCCGGAGAAAACCCACGCAGTCACAGGAAAAAGGTATAAACTCCGTACAAGTAGCACCTGTAGTCAGGATTGAACCTGGATCTCTGGCGCTGTAATGCAGCAGTTCCACCCCTGTGCCACTTTGTTGCCCCATTAAAATCTTTAAATCGCCTTTGAACTTTCCCCCTCTCACATTATAGTTATGTCCTCTGGTGTTGGACATTTCCACCCTGGGGAAAAGGTTCTGACTGTCTACCCGATCTGTGCCAATGATATTGGGTTGATTAACAGATGAGTCAGATGCGGGAGAGAAGGGTGGAGGTCGTGGCCGAGGGTGGAAGGGGGATGAGTGCAGAAGACAAAATGGTGCTGATGGTGGAAACTGATGATGAGAACGCAAGGTGGGGATTGAGATGTGGAACCAGGAGGAGGGGTGGTGGGTGGAGAGGAATTGTGGAGGGGAGAAAAATTGGGGGCCTAGAGTGGGGAGGGATGGGTGTTGTGTGGATGGAGGAGGGGAAGGGAAGTGGATGATGAGGGGTGGGGGGAGTGGAAAGAAAGGTGTGCGGGATTGAGGGAAGGGTTGGAGGGAGCTGGGCAACTGAGGGGGGGTAAAGTGAGGGTGGGGAGTTGAAGACTCACGCTACCCACCTGCATCTCATTACTGCTTGTTGGAGCGTTCTCCATGCAAAATGCTTGTTGCAAAAATAAAAGCATTGTGTTTGAAATGAACATACTGAAGAGTTGTGTGATATTTCCCAGCGATACGATAAGATATTACAGGGCTATGGTACATACTATACTTCTGTGATAGCCTGGCACAAAGTGGCTATAATACCACAATGGGGTTATTTGTTCGGCTTGTATCAATATCTTGCCCATCAGATAACCTTTTGGTGGGACTCCATGTCCCCAACCAATGTCCAGAATTTAAGCTTAGTTCTTTGTCCTTAACTTTCCTCATTGTTGCTTACGCCAAGTTCAGAGGCAGGGTAAAAGGTTCTGCTTCAAATGATTACCGCCATTCCTAACTTGTGCGCCTCTACTACCTTAGAAGCCCGAGGAGATTCGGCATATCAACGAATACTCTCTAGAATCTCTACAGGTGGACAGTAGAGAGCATACTGACTGGTTGCATCACGGCCTGGTTCAGCAACTTGACTACACAGGAACGAAGAAGTTCACAAAAAGTGGTGTCCACTGCCCGTTCCATCACAGGTACTGACCTCCCCAACATCAAAGGTATCTACAGGGGTTTCTGCACCATTCTGCAATCATCCGAGACCCACAACACCCTAACCATGCTCTCAAGTTCAAGTTCAAGTGAGTTTATTGTCATGTGTCCCTGATAGGACAATGAAATTCTTGCTTTGCTTCAGCACAACAGAACATAGTAGGCATTGACTACAAAACAGATCAGTGTGTCCATATACCATTCTATAAATATATACACACATGAATCAATATACTGATAAAGTGCAATTTCACTCATTTCACTCCTGCCATTGGGAAGAAGGTATAGGAGTCTGAAAACTGTAACTTCCAGGTTCAGAAGCAACTTTTTCCCCTTAAGGCTCTTATATTCCCTACTATAAGGCTATTAAACACTACAACCTCCAAATAAGCTCAGAACTACATGGACATGGGCTCATTCTTTATGTCTTTGCAATATTATTGTTTACCACAGCACCACTGTGTCACCCTGTTCAGTCCCAGCTGGGTTTAAGTGAACAAATTCCAAAGGTAAAGTAAGGAATTAGTTTAGTTTAGTTCATAAATACAGTGCAGAAACAGGCCCTTCGGCCCAGCGAGTCCACGCTGACCAGCAATCTCCATACACTAGCACTATCCTACACCTAGGGACAATTTACAACCTTTACCAAAGCCAATTAACCTACAAATCTACATCATTAGAGTGTTGGAGGAAACCGGTGCACCCAGAAAAAATCCATGCAGTCACAGGGAGAACATACAATCTCCATACAGACAGCACCTATCATCAGTATTGAACCTGGGTCACTGGCACTGCAAGGCAGCAACTCTACTGATGCGCCACTGTGCTGCCCTGGATTGCAGGCAATGTGAGCAAGAATGTTTTCTGAGGGTGGCTGTAATCTGGACCACATTGCATGAGGGGCTGATGGAGACAGGTTATCTTAACTTCTAAGAGGTATCTATCGTGATAAGACTTGAATGGGCAAATGGGATTAGTGTAGATTGGTGCAGAATGGTCAGCTGGGCCCTGGAGGATAGTGGCAGCACGGAGGATAACGGCAGAGTTGCTGCCTTACAGCGCCAGAGACCCGGGCTCAATCCTGACTACGGGTGCTGTCTGTATGGAGTTTGTACCTTCTCACTGTGACCACGTGTGTTTTCTCCAGGTGCTCTGGTTTCCTCCCACACTCCAAAGACATGCAGGCCTGTAGGTTAATTGGCTTTGGTAAGAATTGTAAATTGTGTGTGGGATAGTGCTAGTGTACGGTGTGATCGCTGGTCGGCTTCGACTTGTTCTGGACGAAGGGCATGTTTCCGTGCCTTATCTCTAAAGTCTAAAGACTGAAGGGCCTGTTTCCACGCTGCACGATTCTACGATTCTATAACGCTTGTAAGAACCACCGATCTTTGTTATTTAAACTTTACTGCACAGAAAACAGCATATGTGGGGGTAAGTGTTTCTTTAGACTTCACTACACTGCACCCAATAAGTTACGTCTGAATAAAGCCATAATCATGGTCTATTGTTGATTAACTTACTCGTCTTATTGAATTGGTTTATCAGTAACTCCGCACCTGCTGCTGGCTGATATAGTCTCTGTGGTGGAATGTGGTCATTTAATGGCAGTGTATGTACACTACAATCCATCACGACTCATCCGATGGGTGGGAAAGGCATCCGTAAATCTGGAACTCACAGCCTGAGAGGGTAGTGGAAGTAGACTCCCCTAACTACACAGAAGGGTCTCGACCCGAAACGTCACCCATTCCTTCTCTCCAGAGATGCTGCCTGTCCCACTGAGTTACTCCAGCTTTTGGTGTCCATCTTCCCCTCACTACGAGCAGTTCTAGTCACCCCATTACAGGAAGGATGTGGAAGCTTTGGATAGGGCGCAGTAGAAGTTTACCAGAATGCTAGAATGTAGAAACAAAGAACTGCAGATGCTGGTTTATATGAAAGATAAACACAAAGTGTTGGAGTATGGGGAGAAGGCAGGAACGGGGTACTGATTGTGGTTGATCAGCCACGATCACATTGAATGGCGGTGCTGGCTTGAAGGGCCGAATGGCCTACTCCTGCACCTATTGTCTATTGTCTATTGTCTATTGTAACTCAGCTGTTCAGGCATCATCTCTGGGGAAAAAGGTTAGGTGATGTTTCAGGATGGGGGGGGGGGGGGGGGGGTCCCGAATTGAAATGTCACCCATCCTTTACCTCCAGAGAGGTTGCCGTTCATGCTGAGTTACTCCAGCACTTTATGTCTATCTTTACCAGAATGCTGCTTGGATTTGACGGTTTCAGATTTAGGAAGAGGTTGGATAGATTTGGGTTGTTTACTCCGGAACATCAGAGGTTGAGGGGAAACTTGATAGAAGTATATAAAATGATGAGAGGCATAGATAGTGTAGACAGTCAGAACCTTTTTCTCTCGGTGGAAATGTCCAACACTAGAGGGCGTAGCTATAAGGTGAGAGGGGGAAAGTTTCATGGGGATGTGCGGGCAAGTTTTTGGCAATGAGAATGGAACAAGCTTGCAGGGTGGGGGTGGAGGCAGAGATGAGAGCATTGTTTAAGAGGCTTTTAGATAGGCACATGGATATATCCAGAGGGTGATGTCAGTATGAGGGATGCAGATTTTAAAATGGGAGAATAAGATACAAAGGGGGAACTTGAGGATAGTGTTTAGAAGGATGAGCGGCTCTGATTGAAAGTTACCGAATAGTGAAAGGCCTGGATAGAGTGGATGTGGAGAGGATGATTCCACTGGTGGGAGAGTCTAGGACCAGAGGCCATAGTCTTAGAATAAAAGGACATACCTTGAGAAAGGAGGAATTTCTTTAGCCAAAGTGTGGTGAATCTGTGGAATTCATTGCCACTGACAGCTATGGAGGACCTGTGTCATTGCGTATTTGTAAAGCAGCGAATGACAGGTTATTGATTAGTAAGGGTGTCAAAGATTATTGGGAGAAGGCAGGAGAATGGTTGAGAGGGAAAGAGAGCGCAGGCATGATTGAATGGCAGAGTAAACTTTATGGGCCGAATAGCCTAAATCTGCTCCTATGTTTATTAAACTTGTGAAGGATTTTTCTAACCTTGCTCAGTAATCTACTATCCATGGTGGAAGAAACAGGGCTGCAGGGACAGTAAATGGGAGAAAGGAGTCGTGGCCTGAATGGGTGCTTTACAAGGAGCCTGGCCAGAGTCAATGGCCTAAATGGACTCCTCTACACCCAGAACGAAACACGTGCCTGAAGAGGTGACACGCAAATACAGGTACTGATCCACATGCTTATATATTTACTGACAGACACTGCACAGTACACACAGTAAACGTCAGCGGAAAACGGACATGGTATGAAGAAACATCCATATGTACACTGATTAATGCAGGTAAATATACATGGCAAAAAATCAAACTGCTGGAGGAACTCAGTGGCTCAGGCAGCATCTGTGGAAGGAATAGACAGCTGGTTTCCAGTGTCCATTCCCTCCAAAGTCGCTGCTTGACCTATTGATTTCCTCCAGAACTGTGTTTTGCAAGATTTCAGCTTTCTTGTTCCTGAATATATATACATTAAATCATTATATAATATATATATAGACATGTGCAATATTTAGACATGTGCAGAGACACATTATATATTACTGTAGTAGTATGATACAGTATAGTATTATTATACATTACTATATAACATATACACACACTCTTATATTCACATATTTACCTCCATAATATAATATGTTATTCACCAAGTGTATGGGTGTGCATAATATCTATATTACTAAAAGTCTGATCTTGACTGCTTTTGGCTCGCTGTGCTGTGATTTCCGAGAGAACGCCGCCACCTACAGCCGTCATTTTTGGCCACCTCGCCAAGAGCCCCCCTCCGCCTGCATGGACTGGAGGAATTTTCCCATCGATGAAAAATCAGAGATATATTAATGTTAAAAAAAATGTTGCCATTCTCTCTGCTGCCCCTGCTGGTGGGAGGGGGGGAGGGACTATAAAACCCGGAAGTGGTGTGCCTCACTCAGTCTCTGCAAGATGGAGGAAGCGAGGGGTTCACGTCTCTCTGAGCTCGGAATAACACTGAACACATGTCTACTCAACTGTGAGTGCCCTTAATGTGGTTTGAAAATGAAAATATGGTTGGTTTGAAGTAAAAAGGCACTGCAAATAGTTGTTTGGTTTTTTTGGGGTTGAAGTAAAAAGGCAGTGCAAATGGTTGTTTGGGGGGGGGGGTTTGGGTTGAAGTAAAAAGGCAATGCAAATGGTTGTTTGGAGGGTTTGGGGTTGAAGTAAAAAGGCAGTGCAAATGGTTGTTTGGGGGGGGGGGGTTGGGTTGAAGTAAAAAGGCAATGCAAATGGTTGTTTGGAGGGTTTGGGGTTGAAGTAAAAAGGCAATGCAAATGGTTGTTTGGAGGGTTTGGGGTTGAAGTAAAAAGGCAGTGCAAATGGTTGTTTGGAGGGGGGGGGGGTTGGGTTGAAGTAAAAAGGCAGTGCAAATGGTTGTTTGGGGGGGGTTTGGGTTGAAGTAAAAAGGCAGTGCAAATGGTTGTTTGGTTTTTTTTTCGGTTGAAGTAAAAAGGCAGTGCAAATGGTTGTTTGGTTTTTTTTTTGGGTTGAAGTAAAAAGACTGCAAATGGTTGTTTGGGGAGGGGTTGGATTGAAGTAAAAAGGCAGTGCAGATCGTTGTTTGGGGGGGGGGTTGGTTGAAGTAAAAAGGCAGTGCAAATGGTTGTTTGGTTTTTTTTTGGGGTTGAAGTAAAAAGGCAGTGCAAATGGTTGGGTGACATTTTTACTTCAACCCAAACCACCCCAAACAACCATTTGCATTGCCTTTTTACTTCAACCCAAAACCCCCCCAAACAACCATTTGCATTGCCTTTTTACTTCAACCCCCCAAAAAACCAAACAACCATTTGCACTGCCTTTTTACTTCAACCAAACCCACCCCCACCAAACAACCATTTGCACTGCCTTTTTACTTCAACCAACCCCACCCCCCCCCCCCAAACAACCATTTGCACTGCCTTTTTACTTCAACCCAAAAAAACCCCAAACAATCATTTGGACAAATGGATTTG
The DNA here is from genome assembly GCA_038087875.1 of Malacoraja senta. NCBI lineage: Eukaryota > Metazoa > Chordata > Chondrichthyes > Rajiformes > Rajidae > Malacoraja > Malacoraja senta. Next base: position 24,062,265 of record CM075984.1, read on the forward strand.
AATTTGGTGGCCTTGCACTCTGCTTGAAATGGAATTTCAAGGAGTAGCCGTGAGTCAACTGCCAGCCCACCAGCCATGAGTGAGCTGCCAGCACATCAGGCTTGAGGGACTGAGCTGCCACCCCAAGAATCCACTTGGCCCACAATGTCCATACTAGCCCTCTGGAGACCAGTAGTCCCTGCAGCCAACAACACCCATACCAGCGCTCCAGAAAGCCCCCCCCCCCCACTGGCCACCAATATTGGAATTGGTGGAGAGGTGGAATAGGTTAATTGGCCTTCTGTAAATTGTTCCTAATGGGTAGGGAGTGGATGAGAAAGTGGATCAACATAGAACCAGTGTGAATGGTTGATCGATGGTCGGTGTGGACTCGGTGGGCCGAAGGGCCGTTTCCACGGTGTATCTTTCAATGATTCAATGAAAAGTAATGTTCAATCTATTTGCCCACATTTGGCCCATATCCCTCTGAACATTTCCTGTCCAAGTACCTTGCTCTGCATTTCCTCACTAGGGCTGTACGGTGGTGCAGCGGTAGAATTTCTGCCTCCAGAGCGCTAGAGACCCGGGTTCGATGCTGACTACAGGTACTGTCCGTATGAGTTTGTACGTTCTCCCTGTGACCGCATGGGTTTCCTCCGGGTACTCCGGTTACATCCCATATCCCAAAGACCTGCAGGTTTGAAGATTAATTGGCCTCTGTAAATTGTTCCTGGGCATAGAATTAGTATACGGGTGATTGCTGGTCGGCATAGACTCAATGGGCCGAAGGGCCTGCAAACACGCTGTATCTTGCAATCAATCAATTTGCCCGCGTTTGGCCCATGTCCCTCTAAACCTTTCCTATCCATGCGGCTCACTCCGTGCATTTCCCCACTGCAGCTGCATCAGTCAGTCATCTGCTCTCCAACCACTGCCTGTCTGGCCTTGGCATTACCTTGCTGTCGGCTGGGTGGGTAGAGGGCGTTAGTCTGCGCCGGGCTACCGAGGTCTCTGAGGGTCCCAGGCTCCTGGCCCTGGGGCTTGTTGGTCCTCTGTCCGCAGGCCTGCTCCCCCCTGCTTCGAAGGACTGGCAGCCACCCCGTGTGGAAGGACTGGAACTCCTCGCCTGTGTCACGCTGCCCTCTGGCTCAAACGAGTGATCACAGGAATGCAAAACAAATGTGCTAGCAGCAGCTCCCCGATCAGCTGGCTGCTCTGTGATCTCCACCAGCCTCTGTCTGAACTAGGGAGTGTGGGGGTAGAAGGGGAGGGTGGAGAGTCACCTCCCCTCACTTGACCTCGCACTCTGAGGGGGACCCACGTAGAGAGTCAAGACTCATCTGTACCAAAAACAGATCATCAAAATCTGTACTAGCAGCACCATGACAGGCATGTAAACACAGTACTCATGGATAACATAATAAACAAAAGCAAGTTCAATAAATAAAAACAAAACAATATCAGCTAAGCTAAAGTGCAAAGTCCACAGTGCAACCAAGGCAGTTTAGTTTTTAGTTTAGTGATACATCACGGAAACAGGCCACCCGATGTCAGGATTGAACCCGGGTCTCTGGCGCTGTGAGGCTCTAACGACTGCACCACTGTGCCATCCTGTTCGTAGTGTTCAAGAGCCTGATAGTTGTTGTGAAGAAGCTCGTCCTGAATCTGAAGATCATGGTTTTCAGGCTCCTGTACCTTCTTTCCAATGGCAGGAGTGAAATGAGAGCGTGGTCAGGGTGATGAGGGTCTCTGATGGTGCTGGCTGCCTTTTTGATGCAGCGATTCCTGTAGATTCCTCTGATGGAGGGGAGGTCAGGGCCTGCGAGGGTCTGGGTAGTGTCCACCACTCTTTGTACCCTCCTTCCTTCATTCCTGGGTGTTCGGTTTGCTGAACCAGGCGGTGATGTAAGCGGTCCGTGCACTCTCTACCAAACACCTGTAGCAGTTCAAGAGAATATTCGTGGACGTACTGAATCTCCTCCATTCCAACCAAACAGTTTAGATTAAAAAATCACACTAAAGGGCCTGTCCCACTTTCACGACCTAATTCACGACCTTTTTTACTCGTGGACATTTTTCATCATGCTAGAAAAACGCCCCGACCTACTTGATGCCATGAGTACCTACGACTAGCATCACAGCCTGCTACGACCTACCTACGACCTCCTACGACCTCGTGACGACCATGCTGCGAGTATGAGCCAAGAGCAAACTATTAGGTTGTGAAAGTGAGACAGGCCCTTAAGGTTTAATTTAGTTTATTTTAAAGATTCAGTTTGGAAACAGGCCCTTCTGCCCACCTAGTCCACGCTGACTATTGATCACCCTAGTTCTGTTCTCTCGGTTTCGCATCCACTCCCTGCACACTAAGGGCAATTTATAGAAGCCAATTAACCTACAAACCTCAGGACCTTTCAAGAATGCAAGAGATGCTCACAGACATTGTAAATAACAGTAAGACTTTGCCCCATCCAACCACCCTCAATGAAACAGCGTATAAATTGCATCTCGCGAAGGTCTTCTGATTTTTGTTTCCCCCGCTTTTAAGAGCTGGTGGAATTGTTGTTTATTTTTGGAATGCATGCCCTGTTAAAACTGCAAATCCTTTGTTGTTTGGGTGCCGCTTGACTGCCCCTGGCGTTCCCAAAGTTCAGATCTCTGACTCAGACAACTTCCCATTTTCTCAGTGATGCTGTCAGGAGCGATGCTTCGGAACCCACCACTAGGAACAGAGTCGTGGAGTCATAGAGCGATACAATACGGAAACAGGCCCTTCAGCCCAACTCACCCAATGCTGACTAAAATACCCCATCTAAGCTGGTCCCATTTTCTCATATTTGGGCCATATCCTTCAACACCATCCCGTCACACAAACCAACCTCCCTTCTATCGACTCCATCTACACTTCACGCTGCTTTGGCAAGTCCGCCAGCATAATCAAGGACCAGTCTCACCCCAGTCACTCCCTCTTCTTCCCTCTCCCATTGGGCAAGAGGTACAGAAGTGGGAAAATGAATCCCTCCAGATTCGGTGAGGCAGTTGTTCACCTGCACCTCCTCCAACCTCATCTATTGCATTCGCTGCTCTAGGTGTCAACTGCTCTATATCGGTGATACCAAGCGCAGGCTTGGCGATCGCTTCGCCCAACACCTCCGGACAGTCCCATTAACCAACCCGATCTCCCGGTGGCTCAGCAATTCAACTCCCCCTCCCATTCCGTATCCGACCTTTCTGTCCTGGGCCTCCTCCATGGCCAGAGTGAGTCCCACCGCAAATTGGAGGAGCAGCACCTCATATTTCGCTTGGGTAGTTTACACCCCAGGGTATGAACATTGACCTCCAAATTCAGGTAGTCCTTGCTTTCTCCCTCCTGCCCCTCGCCCTCCCACAGCCCACAGTCTCCGCCTCTTCCTTTCTTCTTCCCGCCCCCAGCACCCCACCCCCACATCAGTCTGAAGGGTCTCGACCCAAAACGTCACCTATTCCTTCACTCCATAGATGCTGCCTCACCTGCTGAGTTTCTCCAGCATTTTTGTCTACCTCCAGATTCGGGGACAGTTTCTTCCCAGCTGTTATCAGGAACTGAACCATCTTATGAACAACTAGTGTGAGGTGTCCTGACCTCCCATCTACCTCATCGAAGACCCCCGGACTATCTTTAATTGGACTTTACTGAACATTATCTTGCATTAAAAGTTATTCCCTTTATCCTGTAAACTGTGGACAGCTTGATTGTAATCACGTGCAGTGTTTCTGCTGACTGGTTAGCAAGCAACAAAAAAGCTTTTCACTGTACCTCAGTGCACGTGACAGTACTAAACTAAACTAGCTAAATCTTTCCTATCCAATAACCTGTCAAGTGGTCTTTAAATGCTGTTTGTTTCTGCCTCAACTACCTCTTCTGGCAGCTCATTCCAGACACCCACCACCCTCTGTATGAAACGGTTCCCCCTCAGGTTCCTATTAAATGTTTCCACTCTCACCTTAAACCTGTGTCTCTGGTTCTTGATTCCCATGCCCTGGTTAAAAGACTGTGCATTCACCCTATCCGTTCCCTTCATGATCGTATACACCTCTATAAGATCACCTCTCATCCTTTGGTGCTCCAAGGAATAAACTACGAGCCCGCCCAGCTCTCCCTACACCTCTCTCTATATCTTGGTCGGCATGGACGAATTGGGCCTGTTTTCCTGCTGTATGACTCTATGACTCTACTCCCCTCTTTGGAACCTACCTCAATAAACAAACTTTTGTCCAGCAATCTCGTCCAGTGATAATTACTCCTGTGCAAAAAAAGACACAAAGTGCCGGAGTAACTCGGCAGGTCAGGCAGCATCTCTGGAGAACATGGATAGGTGACGTTTTGGGTCAAACTGAAGAAAGGTCCTGACTCAAAACATCACCTATCCATGTTCTCTTGGGAGGCTGCCTGACTCTCTGAGTTACTCCAGCACTTTGTATCTTTTTTAGTAAACCTGCATCTGCAGTTCTTTGTTTCTACAATTACTCCCGTGAGTTAGCTTGGGATCTTTTAATGACATCAGTTGCAGGTTGTTGAAAGGTTGTTATAGTCATAGGGTCATACAGTTCAACTTGCCCACACCGACCAACATGTCCTACCTACGCTAGTCTCATCTGCCCGTGTTTGGCCCGTATCTCTCTAAACCTATCCTATCCACCCACCTGTCTAAATGCTTCTTAAATGTTACGATAGTACCTGCTTCAACTACCTCCTCTGGCAGCTCGTTCCATATACCCACCACCCTTTGTGTAAAAAAGTTACACCTCAGGTTCCTATTAAATGTTTTCCCCTCACCTTAAACCTATGTCCTCTGGTTCTTGATTCCCCTACTCTGGGCAAGAGACTGTGTGTTTACCTGATCTATTCTTCTCATTGTTTTATTCGCCTCTATAAGATCACCCCTCAGCTTCCTGCCCTCCAAGGAATAAAGTCCTAGCCTGCTCAACCTCTCCCTATAGCTCAGGTCTACTCTGCTATTCCTCTACTCTGGGCAAGAGATTCTGTGCGTTTACCCGATCTATTCATCTTATGATTTTACACACAAAAATACAACCTGCTGTTGCTGCCTGCACTGACGCAAACTTTGGCCTGGTCCCAGAAGTTCCAACTGATGTAAAGCCACTTATACTTTGAACCTGTCTTGCTACCCGTTCCTGCGCTGGTCAGCATGACCTGACAGTCCCATTGTCAGCTGGGCATCACTGCCAGCGACCAGTTGGCTTGAGGAAGTCCATGCTGCTTTGTACCCTCCACCCGATGCCACACGAGCAACTCAACACAAGAAACCGACATAGGTTCCTGGCCACCTCTCCACACACCCCCCCCCCCTCCTCTCTAAGCCCAGGTTAATGGCACTGTAGCAGCATCGTTGAATCGTTTGGCGAATGCCATTTCTTTCTTGTACTCAGATCAAACAAGCCTTGCATTGTTTGCTGTGCTTTCTGTACGGCAAGGGCTCAAATTTGGATAACCTTGTGGGCTCATTTGCCGGACCTCTCCTCTCACGTGACCCCGGGGCACCGTTGAAAAATCTCTCCACTCTGACAGCAATTGTATTTTACTCCTGACAGCCTTGATTGTGCAAATGGGTTGGAAGTTCCAGGAAGGCTTTGGAACCAGCAGTTTATCAAACGTGTAATGAAGTTTGATAGTGAGTTGTTCCGTAGCCAACACCTCACCTTACTTCCTCCAGCCCTGGTTCCGCACCTGAGCTCGGGAGCCTGATAGCTCAGCAATGACGATGAGCACCAAGCTCCCATCTCAACACAGAACCAGGCCCTTCAGCCCAGCATGCACATGCCGCCCTTTATGCCCATCTACACCCCAACCCACTTGTCCACACTTGGAATATTCATAAGTTCGTTAGTGAATTCGGCCCATCAAGTCTACTTGTCAATTCAATCATGGCTGATCTATCTTTCTTTAACAATCGCATTCTCCTCCCTTCTCCCCATAATCCCTGACACCCATACTAATCACAAAATGTATTCAGTTTTGGTCACCCTTTCAGTTTAGTTTATTTATTGTCGCGCGTACCAGGTTACAGTGAAAAGCTCTATTTGTGGGTGCTAACCAGTCAGCAAAAAGACTCCAGAAGGGTCTCGACCAAACTGTCGCCTATTCCTTTTCTTCAGAGATGCTGCCTGACCCGCTGAGTTACTCCAGCATTTTGTGTCTATCTTTAGTGAAAAGACTATACCTGATTACAATCAAGCCGTCCCCAGGATAAAGGGAATAACGTTTAGTGCAAGGTCCACTAGAGCCTGATTAAAGATAATCTGAGGGTCTCCAATGAGGTAGATGGGAGATCAGGACCGTTCTCTGGTTGGTGAGAGGATGGTTCAATTGCCTGATAATAGCTGGGAAGAAACTGTGGGAAGGATGACGTTAAACTGGAAAGAGAGCAGAGAAGATTTATGAGGATCTTTCCAGGACTTGAGGGCCTGAACTACAGCAGAAGCTGAACAGGCTAGGACTTTGTGCCTTGGAACACAGAGGCTGATGGGTGATCTTATGGAGGCGTATAAAATCATGAGGGGAATAGATAGGGTGAATGCAGACAGTCTTTTTACCAGCGACACGAGGGACTGCAGATGCTGGAATCAAGAGAAAATCACAAAATGCAGGAGGTCTTTTGCCAAAATAGGGGAATTGAGAACCAGAGGACATAGGTTTAAAGATGAGAGGGATAAGATTTAATAGGAACCTGGTGGGAAATTTTTTTCACACAGAGGGTGGTGGGTATATGGAAAGAGGTGCCAGAGGAGGTCGTTGAGGCAGGTGCTATAACAATGTAGCACGCAGGTGCAAATGGTAGAGTTGCTGCCTCACAGCGCCAGACACCCAGGTTTGATCCGATCATTGATCACCCGTTCATACTAGTTTCACTCCCAACTGTAAGGGCAATTTTTACGAAGGCAAATTAACCAGCAAACCCGCACATCTTTGGGATGTGGGAGAAAACCCACACGGTGATAGGGAGAACATGCAATCTCTACACAGACAGCATCTGAAGCCAGGGTTGAACCCAGGTCTCTGGCGATGCGAGGCCGCAGCTTTACCAGCTGGCCACCTGCAATAGGGGTAGCTTACAGGAGGCACTACCTTACCAAACTGCATTGGATGCTTATGAGATGTGGAAGGAAGCTGGGGCAGCAACAAGGAGAACATGCAAACTCCACACAAACAGCAGCCAAAGTCAGAATCGAACCCTGGTCTCTAGAGCTGTGAAGAAGCAGTCCTGATGTCACAGAACACCTGATCCATTTACTTGATTGTTAAAAGAAGGAACTGCAGATGCTGGTTTACCAAAGAAAGGCACAAAGTGCTAGAGTAATTCAGCGAGTCAGCAGCATCCCTGGGGAATGTGGATGGTTCTCCCACATTCTCCAGAGATGCTGCCTGACCCGCTGACTTACTCCAGCATTCTGTGTCCATTTACCTGATTCATAGAATCATGGAGTGGCAGAGTCATACAGCACTGGGAAAGTGCTGGGAAACAGGCCATTCAGCCCGTCGCCACCATCTCTACTAGTCCCACCTACCTGTGTTTGGCCCATATAAACATTTCCTATCCATCAACCCGTCCACAGATTATTGTCTGTGAGATCTTGCCTTGTTCACCCCCACTTGATGCCATCCATGAAATACCTTGGAGATATTTTTGCCAGCTGTGATCAGGATGATAAAAACACCCAAAGATTTCATTTATACACAGATCATTTATCTGACTAGGAAGGTTGTAAAATATTATAGCATCCCAGCCATGCAAGAAGCCTCATTCGTAACTGACAAAACACCAGCGACCTGCGGTTTGATGCTTGAGTGAGGGCAAGTTAAAACATAATTCATTAAACTCTGTTTTATGACCTCGCCTGCACTGTTTGCCTCAATGACGTTCCTGCTCAAACTAAAAACAAAAAACGCTCAACGGTACTTTATTGTCATGTAACCAAGTACAATGAAATTCTTTCTCATACATTTCAGTGACAATCCTACTATACATTAGGCCCAATCATACTAAGTACAAGAGTGTAAGACTGTAGACCACTTTGATTCCGTGTACAAGAGTCGGCATGTTTTAGGTGCCATCTTGAACATCTGTGTGGTCAAATAGATCTTAGGGGCAGCACAGTGGCGCAATGGTAGAGTTGCTACCTCACAGTGCCAGAGACCCGGGTTTGATCTTGACTATAGGTGCTGTCTGTACGGAGCTTCTACATTCTCTCTGTGACAGCGTGGGTTTTCTCTGGGTGCTCTGGTTTCCTCCCACACCGCAAAGACATACAGGTTTGTAGGATAATTGGCTTCGGTAAAAATTGTAAATTGTCCCTAGTGTATAGGATAATGCCATTGTACGGGGAGATCGCTAGTCGGCGCGGACTCAGTGGGCTGAAGGGCCTATTTGCGCGCTGTATCTCTAAAGCCTAAAGATGGGAATGTAGGGGAGAGGAAAATGGGATTGGTGTAAATGGCCCAGCAGGGATTTAGTGGGCTGAAGGACCATTTGCGGTGTGTGCTGAATTATTCTTGTGCTGTTGAGGATGCTGGCTTTTAGAGGAGATGTTAAACAATGGACAATTTTCAGGCAGTCTTGTCATGGCAACAGTTCACATACTTGAGCAGGGGGAGTTCTTGGACAGAGTCTGTACAGGACTATTGTCTGATTGCCTCCTGTGTGGTGCAAGATCAAGCTCCTCCCAGTCAAACTCTGAGGAGGAATAACGCAGTGACCCTTCCACACGGGGTAAATAAATGATTGCCATCCTCTACAAGATTGCTGTGAATCTGTAACCCTGGCAGCGTTCAGACAGAATGACAGACACAAGCAGGCTCCAAACGCCCGTAAAATAGACACACGCACAGATGCCACAGCCTGCAGGAGGCGTGGAGAGGTAAAGCGACTGCTGGCAATGGCACGGGTTTAATGTTTAATGGTGTGTGCTGGACTCGTGGTCAGTGACTGCTGGTGACCCAGACCGTAAACATGGGTGTATCAGTAACCAGAGGGATAGGCAGCTGCACACACACAACACACGCACCACATACACACACGCACACATGCTCACATACACACACACTGAGACACATACACACGCTCACATACACACACACTCACACACACTCACTCATACACACACGCTCACACACGCTCACACATGCACAGCACGCACACACGCACACGCACACACTCACTGTCACACACATGCTCATCCACACTCACTCTCACACACACACTCACTCTCACACACACACACTCACATACACTCACACGCACACATACTCACACACTCACTCTCACACACACGCTCACACACACACTCACTTACGCACACACACAAGTTCTCACACGCACACACGCACCACACACACACACACACAAACACACACACGCTCACATGCACTCACTCTCACACACACTCCCACACACTCACACACACACACGCAGACACACTCACACACTCAGTCACACTCACACATACCCACACACACACACAAGCATGCACTCACACAGTGAGTATGCTCTCATACTCACGCGCACACACACAGTCACACTCACAGACTCACACACACACACAAACATGCACTCACACAGTTACGCACAGACTATGCATACACTCACACACTCACACAGGCTCACACACTCACACAGGCTCACACACGCACTCACACACACGGACACACACCCACAATACACACAATGCACACTCACACACATGGACACACACCCACAATACACACTATGCACACTCACACACACACTATGCACACTCAGACACACATATCTCATGGTAGGTTGGTCACGGGGTTAGCTGGCTAATTGTAGGAGACAGAGGGTGGTGGTCGAGGGTGGTTTATCAGACTGGACGATTCACACAGTGAATCGCAGGGCTGTGGGGAGCGTTGTAGAGGAGAGGGAACTAGGGCTGCAGGTACATAGTTCCTTGAAAGTGGCGTCACAGGTAGATAGGGTGGCTAAAAAGGCTTTAGGCACATTGGCCTTCATCAGTCAGAGTATAGAGGTTGGAAGTTGGGGGGTCATGATGCTGTTATATAAGATGTTGGTGTGGCCGCATTTAGAGTATTGTGTTCAGTTTTGGTCATCGTGTCATAGGAAAGATGTTATTCAGCTGGAAAGGGTACAGAGAAGATTTATGAGGATGTTGCCAGGACTTGAGGGCCTGAGCCATATGGAGAGGTTGAGCAGGCTAGGACTTTATTCCTTGGAGGGTAGGAGGATGAGGGGTGACGTTATAGAGGTATGCAAGATCATGAGAGGAATAGATTGGGTAAATGCACAGAGTCCTTTGCCCAGAGTAGGGGAATCAAGAACCAGAGGATATAGTTTTAAGGTGAGGGGGGAAAGATTTAATAGGAACTTTTTAGGGTAACTTTTTTACACAAAGGTGGTGGGCGTAGATGTTGGGCAGGCTAGGACTCTGTTCCTTGGAGCGTAGGAGGATGAGGGATGATCATATAGAGATGTAAAACACCATGAGATTCCAGGTCTCTGCCACTGTAAGGCAGAAACTCTAACACTGTGCCACTGTGCCTCCCTAAGTTCCTCGTATGTCCAAGACCGGATCTTTGGCCATTGCCCGCCTACAAGCACACTGCCCAGGCAAGGGGAAAGGACAATCACACCCGCTGGCTGGGTGAGGAGGGGGATTGAGCAAACGCACTCCAGGGAAGTGTCTGCATGGAGCGTCGCCCAGTGAAGGGGTCAAATGCAATTCAACCACAGAACGGCAATCGCACGAGAACCATGGTCGTGCTTCGGAAACACTCCACCACCATTGAGGGACATTAAACTGCAGCAGAAACAATGAAACCAGCTGGCAGAGGCATGGCCAATGTCACGTAATTTATATTAGTGATGGAATTTGCAAGGGAGTGTTTCGGGAGGGTAATTAGATCATAGTAAATGTATTTAGATTCCCAACTACTTACCTCATGTTAGAGATGAAAAAAAGGACACAAAGTGCTGGAGTAAGGCAGCACCTCTGGAGAACATGGAGAGGCAACGTTTCGGGTCGGGATCCTTCAATAGACAATAGACAATAGACAATAGGTGCAGGAGTAGGCCATTCAGCCCTTCGAGCCAGCATCACCATTCAATGTGATCATGGCTGATCATCTCCAACCAGTACCCCGTTCCTGCCTTCTCCCCATATCCCCTGACTCCGCTATTTTTAAGAGCCCTATCTAGCTCTCTCTTGAAAGCATCCAGAGAACCTGCCTCCACCGCCCTCTGAGGCAGAGAATTCCACAGACTCACCACTCACTGTGAGAAAAAGTGTTTCCTCGTCTCCGTTTTAAACTGTTCAGACTGTTTGTAGTAATGGGGAGAGGAGTAGAGAAAGCTGGAAGAGAGTAGAGGCAGGACATCGTCTGGTGAGTGATAGGTAGATACAGGTGAGGTTTTTTTTCTGAGGCAGATGGTTGGGACAAAGGCCAGAGATAAAAGCAGAAGGTGTCAGACAGGTCTGAAGAGTTGCGAAAGGACTTTGAGTAACTCAATAGGTCAATAGGTCATTGCTGGAGTAACTCAATAGGTCAATAGGTCATTGGTAGGTGACGTTACAGGTCGAGACCCTTCTTCAGACTGATAGTGTAGCCAGACATTGAGGAGAACTCACAGTAAAATGGAGACACAAGTTGTGTCAAAGGTTATGTGGAGAAGGTAGGAGAATGGGGTTGAAAGGGAAAGATAGATCAGCCATGATTGAATGACGGCGTAGACTCGTTGGGCCAAAAGGTCTAATTCTGCTCTTATGACTTATGATATGATGTAGAGTTTGCAAATGCTGGAACCTTGAGCAAAATGACTCTAACTTCTCTCTGGTGTTCCAAGACGATTCAACGCCAGTGGTTCCATCTGCAGGAACCTTTTAAAATGTCTGGCGTGGACTTTCATTGACCCTGTCCTTTCATTCGACAGGGAACAGGGCCCCGCTGTGAAATGGTTTACAAAAATAGCCTGAAGCAATTGGCACTTGTATCCAAGGGGAGACACCTGTTCCCAACGCTCGGGTCTGTGAAGTTGCGTGGAGATATGGTGTACCGCTTGTACTTTTACTCATGGCAGAGACTCCTGAGTCTTGGGTCACGCTGGAAAGACGCCAGGTCCCGGCAGGTTGAAGGAACAAGAGCTGGAGTGTCTCGTCTGCGCTCGGGCAGAACGGTGGCATTCCCCGCATAGTGCACCAGTCCCCGCATTTGTTCATTGTTCGCCGGTGTCCTCTGGCCATGCATTGATGGTCCAGCCGCATGCACAATATACCCTCACCTGCAAGGCTCGAGCGGGGCCAGAGGTTGTCCTCAAGAGGCTTTTGGATGGGCACATGGACATGGAGGGATATAGTCATGGAGTCCGGGTGCAGGCCTCTGAGTGTGTATGTGAGTGTGTTTGCACATATATGTATGAATGTGTGTATATGTCTCTATGTATATGTGTGTATATCCATGTCCATGTGTGCCTGTGTGAGTATGTGTGATTGTGTGTGTGTATGTCTCTATATGTCTGCGTGTGTATGTGTGTTTTATATGTATGTGTATGCATTTAACTCTGTGCATATGTTTGTGTTTCTGTGTGTGTGTATGTCTGTGTATATATGAGTGTGTGTGTGTTTACCTGTGTATGTCTGTCTGTGTATGCATTGCTGTATATGTAGACACAAAGTGCTGGGGTAACTCAGCGGGACAGGCAGCATCTCTGGAGAGAAGGAATGGGGGACGTTTAGGGTCAAGACCCTTCTTCAGACTGATGTCAGGGGAGTGGGCGGGACAGAGATAGAATGTAGTCGGCGACAGTAAGACTGGTGGGAGAACTGGGAAGGGGGAGAGGGTGGAGAGAGAGGGAAAGCAAAGGCTACTTGAAATTAGAGAAGTCAATATTCATACCGCTGGGGTGTAAAGGGGCTGTCCCACTGCGGCGACCTAATCTGTGAGTTTAGAAGAGTTTGCCCTCGCCTCAAACTCGCAGCGTGGTCGACACATGGTCCTAGGAGGTCCTATGAGGTCACTGGAACTCTCCTTCATGCTCGAGGGAAGTTACCGCATACTTGCGGCCTCAGCTAGGTCGCGGAAACATTTTCAGCATTTTGAAAAGAAAATCCGCAAATAAAATTTGGTCGGCATGGTTCTTTTTAACTCGTAGTGCAGTGGAATGGGGTCACTATGTAGTTACAGGCAGTCGAGGGCAGCCGTAGGCAATCTCCTTCGCATACCGGGCATTTTGATTGGCTCATTGGAGTTTTCAGGACCCAGGAAAACCGACCGATCGGTAAAATGCCCGCTAAACATTATTATACTTCTTAAAAGTGTCTCCACTCCTTCTCCACTCCTTCTCCCCTCCTTCTCTCCCCTTCTCTCCCCTTCTCTCCCCCCTCCCCTCTGCGCACTCTAAAGGACTTACCGTTACTGTGCAGCCGTCTTTTACCTTCCTCTTCATCGCGGGTGTGAATTTCAGACAGCGCTCCCCCGCTTTCCCTGGCCCCCGCCTTTGCGATGTGTTTGTGTGTGTGCGCGGTCGGTCGATCCAGCTCGCGGTTTAAACGCGGACTGTCGATCCAGCTCGAGGTTTTCCAGGCGAGTGCCCTCGAGCTTGAAGGTCGAAGATTTTCTTCTTAAAGGGCTTGTCCCACTTTCACGACCTAATTCACAACCTTTTTTACTCGTGGACATTTTTCATCAGACTAGAAAAATGCCCCGACCTACTTGATGCCACGAGTACCTACGACCTACCTACGACCTACCTGCGACCTACCTACGACCATCTACGACCTCCTACGACCATGCTGCGAGTGTGAGTCAAGGGCCAACTTGGCAGAGGTCATGAATTAGGTCGTGAAAGTGGGACAGGCCCTTAACTCACGGATTAGGTTGCCGCAGTGGGACAGCCCCTTAAGCTACCCAAGCGAAATATGAGGTGCTGTTCCTCCAATTTGCGCTGGGCCTCACTCTGACAATGGAGGAGGCCCAGGACAGAAAGGTCAGATTGAGAATGGGAGGGGGAGTTAAAGTGCTGAGGAACCGTGAGATCAGGTAGGTTAAGGCGGACTGAGCAGAGGTGGTCAGTGAAACGATCAGCGAACCTGCGCTTGTTCTCGCCGATGTACAGAAGTTGACACGTGGAACAGCGGATACAGTAGATGAGGTTGGAGGAGGTGCAAGTGAACCTCTGCCTCACCTGAAAAGACTGTGTGGGTCCTTGAATGGAGTTGAGGATGGAGGTAAAGGGACAGGTGTTGCATCTCCTGTGGTTGCAGGGGGTGGTTTGGGTGGGAAGGGACGAGTTGATCAGGGAGTTGCGGAGGGAACGGTCTCTGTGGAAAGCAGAATGAGGTGGAGATGGGAAGATGTGACCAGTAGTAGGATCCTGTTGGAGGTGGCAAAAATGTTGGAGGATTATATGCTGTATGCGACAGCTGATGGGGTGGAAGATGAGGACGATCCTATATATGTGTGTGTGTGTGTGTGTGCGCGTGTGTGCATGTCTGTGTGTGTTCTTTCCCCTCCCCTTCCCAGCTCTCCCACAGCCCACTGTCTCCGCCTCTTTCTTTCTCCTTCCCGCCCCCCCAAACCCACATCAGTCTGATGAAGGGTCTCGACCAGAAACGTCACCTATTCCTTCGCTCCATCGATGCTGCCTCACCCGCTGAGTTTCTCCAGGATTTTTGTCTACCTTATGTGTGTGTATGTCTGTGTGAGTGTGAGTGTGTGTGTGTGCATGTCTGTGTGTGTGTGTTTTGCACGAATGTGTATGCATGTTTGTTTGTGTGTATGTTTGTCTATCTGTGTATGTGTAGGTGTACATGTGTGTGTGTTGTCTATTTGTGTCTGCATGTGTCTGTATATGTGTGTGATTATGTGTCTGTATGTATGTGTTTGTGTGTGTATGCCTGTGTGTATGTGTGAGTGTGTGTGTGAGTGTGTGTGTGTATGAGTGTATGAGTGTATGAATGTGTGTGAGTGTGTGTGTGTGTGGGTGTGAGTGTGTGTGTGTGTGAGTGTGTGAGTGTGTGAGTGTGTGTGTGTGTGTGAGTGTGTGTGAGTGTGTGTGTGAATGTGTGTGTGTGAGTGTGAGAGTGTGAGTGTGTGAGTGTGAGTGTGTGTGTGTGAGTGTGTGAGTGTGTGTGAGTGTGTGAGTGTGTGTGTGTGTGAGTGTGTGTGTGTGAGTGTGTGTGAGTGTGTGAGTGTGTGTGTGTGGGGGGAGTGGGAGAACAGGGGAGAGTGTGACCCACCGTGTCGGCACGGTGATGGTGCGCCGCTCTCTCTGCCCCCCCCTGCTCCGAGCCCACACACGCCAGCTAACTAATGGTAGTAGCGCACTTCACTCCATCAGACCTTAAATTCTTCACCTGAGATTGTAACACAATTGCAAACATAAATTATCTCAAAGTTGTTTACCTGCTTCTTAAAATATGGGATTCTGTTGAAAAGGTTGACTTTTATTGGAGGTAATTGAAGTGGAGAGCGATATGACTGAGTGAACATATGGGGGGAGATAATATAAGGTCGCTCTACCCTTTGGAGAAATATGTGATGTGTAAGTGAGCAGGTTTTTTTTATGGAGGGGATGTAGAGAGGAGTGTGTCTGACCTCGCACAGAATGTTCCTATTCCCCATGAACAATGCGAGACACACGCCAAGTTGGACCCCTGCCAGCCCCCATACAATATTCACACTTCAAAGAGCCAGGAACACAAAGGGAAAGAGGCCTGGGTTAGCACGAGCTATTCCCGGGGTTGAAAGTGCCATCCATCATCCATCCACTGCTTCCTGGTCTTATCCTTGCACTCATGCCATGGAACAGCACAGGAACAGGAACAGGCCCTTCGGCCCACAATGTTTGTGCCAAACATGTTGCCAAGATCAAAGATAGGCACAAAGTGCTGAAGTAACTCAACGGGTCAGGCAGCATCTCTGTGGAAAAGGAATAGGTGACGTTTCGTGTCAAGTCTGAAGAAGGGTCTTGACCCGAAACGTCACCTATTTCTTTTTCCAAAGATGCTGCTTGACCCGTTGACTTACTCCACCATTTTGTGTCTATCTTTGGTGTAAACTAGCATCGGCAGTTACTTCCTACTCATGATGGCAAGACCAACTCTTATCTGCCTGCATATGATCCATGTCATTCCATTACCTGCATATCAATGTGCAGAAGCCAAAAGCCTTTAAAACGCCACTATCGTATCTGCCTTCACCACCACCCCTGGCAGCGTGTTCCAGGCACCCACCACCCTCTGTGTAAAATTCTTGCCCTGCACATTACATTTTCTTTTCCGTAATTTTAGAGATACTGCGTGGAAACAGCCCCTACAGCACACCGAGTCCACCCCGACCAGCGATATCTCGTTCACACTAGTTCTGTGTTATACCACTGTGGCATCCATTTCCTACACATTCAGGGCAATTTTACATAGGGATAAATCACCTACACACCCGCACATCTTTTGGATTTGGTCACCGGGAGAATGTGCAAACTCCACACAGGCAGCACCCAAGGTCAAAATTGAATCCGAATCTCTGGCGTTGTGAGACAACACATTAATACATTATGGAAAAGCCCATCTCCAACAAACCTTCACCCCTTAAAGTACCTTAAAGCTATTTCCTGTAGTATTTGATTTTTCCACCCTGGGAAAAGATTTTGACTGTCTAGCCTATCTACACCTCCTATAATTGTATCTATTTCCATCAGGTCTTCCGGCATTCCGGAAAAACCAATCCAAGTCTGTCCAACCTCTCCCTGTAGCCTATACCCTCTAATCCAGGCATCATTCTTGTATACCTCCTCTGCACCTATTCCAAAACAACAAATCCTACTTGTAATGGGGTGACCAGAACTGCAAGCAATACTCCAATTGTGGCCAAATGTTTACATATCTGTTTTGCTGCTGCAAGTAAGATTTTCATTGTTCCGTTGCAGAACATATGTCAATGAAACACTCTTGACTCCCTTGACTTTGTGCCTCTTATATTTCCTAATTCTTTGCTCTACCTGTAGGTCAGCATTCAGTAACCGACGTACTAAGAAACCAAGCTTCCTCTGAACCCCAGCGCCTTTCAATTGCTCACGGTTTAAAAATTACCGCAAGCTTTGTTCTTTTACAGAGGGCCAATTAACCTTCAAACCCGCACGTCTTTGGTCACGCGGTCACGGGGAAAATGTGGAAACTCTGTACAGACGACACCGGAGGTCAGAATGGAAGCCGGGGTCTCTGGCGCTGTGAGGCAGCAACTCTACCGCTGCACCACTGTGCCGCCAAAACTGTCTCTGTAAACTGGCCGAAAGGAAGTGAGAACAAAATACTCCTTTGTAGTTCTTGTTACCTCAGTCTAGGGAAATCTATTCTCACCCATGCCAAATTACTTTACTTCAGACTGTGGAGATGCAGCATTGGAACAGGCCCTTTGGCCCACCAAGTCTGCACCGACCGGCAATCACCCATACACTAGCACTTACACACTGAGGACAATGAACAGGAGCCAATTAGTCTACATACTGCCACATCTTAAGAATGTGGGAGGTAACCGGAACACCCAGAGGAAACCCACGCGGTCACTTGGAGAATGTACAATCTCCACACAGAAAGCACCCATAGGCAGGATCAAACCTGGGTCTCTGGCGCTGTGTGGCAGCAACTTTACCACTGTGTCACTGAGCTGCCTGTAACCTTAGTTTAGTTAGCTTGAGGAACATCAAGCAGCAAGATAAAGTAGAGTCACAGGTGATAAGTATGCGATGAGCCTGAGATCTTTTGCCGAGGATCGTCAGTGTTGGAGCTCCATCCAGCTGGGCCTGTGGACTTCGGAAGCCGCGGTCTCAGGTAAGAAGCGGACGATTTGGGAGCTCCAAGCCGCAGAGTGTGCTCCAATCTGTCCCGATGTCGGAGTTTCTATCATCCCGGCGAGAGGGCCTGTACATCGAGCCTTCCGTAGCGGCGTCCGTGGAGGGTTCAAAGCCTCGACCACGGGCGAACAAAAGGAGGAAGAGTGACTGAACTTTATTGCCTTCCATCACAGTGAGAAATGTTGATTCCACTGTGATGGATGTTTATGTTAAATTCTATTGTGTATTGTGTTCGTTTTATTCGTTTGGCTGTATGGTAACTCAAATTTCACTGTACCAATCGGTGCCCAACGTCGCCCATTCCTTCTCTCCAGAGATGCTGCCTCTCCCGCTGAGTTACTCCAGCATTTTGTGTCTACCCAGGAAACTACAGATGCTGGAATCTTGAGCAGAAAACAAAGTGTTGGAGTAACTCAGCGGATCTGTGGAGGGAATGATAAGACGACGTTTGGGGATGAGACCCAGATGTCAATAAGTGTTGCCAAGGGTTGAGGAGGAGGGCAGGGAAGAGGGACAGGATGAAGTAGAGGGGAGATAACTGGTGGAGAGAGGTGAGGGGAAGGGCTGGGACGAGGCGAGGCAAGTGACAGGTGGACACAGGTCAGGAGGGGGAGAGAAGGGTGGAGATAGTGACCGAGGCTGGAGGGGATGAGTGGAGAAGACAAAAGGATGGAGATGTTGGAATCTAATGAGGAAGGAAGGTGTAGAAGCATAAGGAGAGAAAGTTGATGGAAGAGAATGGGAGGAGGGGAGAAGAAAATGGGGAATGTTGAGTAGGGGGGTGGAAATGAATGGACGGAGGAGGGGGAAGGAACAAGTTCTGTCAGGGGCAGTGTGCAGTGGAAAAGTAGGTGGAGATCTGGATAGATGAGAAATGAGGGAGGGGGGTTCCTGAAACTGGAGCATTCAATGTTCATGCCATTGGGTTGTAGACTCGTCAAACACAGGCAAATGAACCAGCTTATATGGCATGTAGACGGAAATGCTGGAGAAACTCCGCAGATGAGGCAGCATCTATGGAGAGAAGGAATAGGCAACGTTTTGAGTCAAGACCCGAAAGATGCTGCATCACCCGCTGAGTTTCTCCAGCATTTTTGTCTACCTTCAATTTTTCCAGCATCTGCAGTTCTTTCTTGAAGCTTATATGGCATTGTGATCAGTGTCGGTGAGTTAGGCTGAAGGGGTTGTTTCCGTGTTGTATTAATTCATGTGCCATGCTGATGTGCTCCAACAACAGCCCGCATCTACGTAGCACCTTTCACTTAGGAAAAGTATTATTAGTCATTAGTTTAACTTAGTGTCAAGTGTAGTGAGGTAAAATGAAAAGCTTTTTGTTGCGTGCTATCCAGTCAGTGGAAAGACTATCCATGATTACAATCAAGCTGTCCACAGTGTACAAATACAGGATAAAGGGGATAATGTTGAGTGCAAGACAGAGTCCAGTAAAGTCCGATTAAAGATAGCCCAATGGTCTCCAATGAGGTCGATGGGAGCTCAGGACTGTTCTCTAGTTGGTGAGAGGACGGTTCAGTAGCCTGATGACAGCTTGGAAGAAACTGAATCTGGATTTGTGCATTTTCACACTTCTGCACCTCGTGCCTGTTGGGAGAGGGGAGAAGCGAGAATGACTGGGGGTGAGACTGGTCCTTGATTATGCTGGAGGCCTTGCTGAGTCAGCATGAAGTGTAGATGGAGCCAGTGGAAGGGAGGTTGCTTTGTGTGATGGTCTGGGTGTGTCCACAATTCTATGCAATTTCAGGGACGGTTCCTTTCCAGCTGGTGTCAGGCAACTGAACCATCCTGTTTAAGAAGGAACTGCAGATGCTGGAAAATCGAAGGTACACACAAATGCTGTAGAAATTCAGCGGGTGTAGCAGCATCTATGGAGCGAAGGAAATAGGCAACGTTTCGGGCCGAAACCCTTCTTCAGACTGAGCTACTATTTACCTCATTGGTGACCCTCGGACTATCTTTAATCGGACTTTACCGGACTTTATCTTGCACTAAACATTATTTACATTATTCCCTTTATCCTGTATCTGTACACTGTGGACGGCTTGATTGTAGGGCATGTATAGTCTTTCTACTGACTGGTTAGCACGCAATAACATCTTTTCACTGTACCTCGGTGCACGTGACAATAAATAAACTCAACTCAAGTCTAAACTGGGAGATCCAGCAGACCGAACACAAGTGCCAAACATGTCCTTTAACACTGTGAGTGTTTCCATCGGTACCTCAATGTTCATCTTAAAAAACCTCCCACTTTTCTCCACTTTTAGGTTGCCTCAGGTAACATAATTATCAGCCTCAAACAGTCTGTGTGTCTCTATGTAATTAGTGAACTGAGGGGGACATGAAGAACATGTTGCAATGGATGGCTGGTGCCAATTGTTAATTTAGAGTCTGAGATTGATGCACATCATCGACCAGAGGAATGAAGGGATACAAAGTGAAGGAACAGTGTCAGGTCACAATCAGTCTGCACCTCGCCGATTGGCAGAACAACACTGCCGGTTATGTCATCTTTAGACTTTAGACTTTAGAGATACAGCATGGAAACAGGCCCTTCGGCCCACCGAGTCCATGCCGTCCATCGGTCACCCTGTACACCATCGTACTATCCTATACACGAGGGACAATTTACAATCTTACAATTTACATGAAGCCAATTAACCTACAACCCTGTATGTCTTTGGAGTGTGGGAGGAAACTGGAGCACCTGGAGAAAACCCACATGGTCACTGGGAGAATGTACAAACTCTGTACAGACAGCTCCCGTAGTCAGGATCCAACCTGGTTCTCTGGCGCTGTGAGGCAGCAACTCTACCGCTGCGCCACACTGCTGTCCTACATCTCTGGACAACATGAGAAGAACACCAAGCATCATGACTTCCTCACTCTTATACTTAATAAAATAATTATATTACGATGCAGCTTTAAAGGGCTTGGATCTTGGGGGCGAAGTCCATAACTCCCTGAAAGTAGCAACACAAGTATTGATAAAGAAAGAGTGGGAAAGAAGACATGTGGTTCACCCAAGATCAGGATCAAACCCAGGTCTCTGGCGCGAAGGCAGGAACTCTACAACTGCGCCACTGTGCCACTCTATGCCTGCTCCTATGTGTCTTTGTGGGGAGGGCGGTGCAAGGGAGTTAAGACCAGGGTTTTCTTCTAAGACAAGAGTCTTGAGTTATGAATTATATCACTGAGACTGTGGAATTTAAATTCCATCAATAGAATTATTATTTTTTTATTTTTTTAGAGATGCAGTTTTTTAGATGCAGCATGGATCGGCTCTCCGAGTCCAAGCTGACCATCGTTCACCCGTTCACATTAGTTCTCAGTAGTGCATCTGGTAGAACTGCTTGGATTAAACCTGTGTCTCTGTGCCACTCACTTCGTACAGTTAATACCCTCTAATCTAGGCAGCATTCTGGAAAACCTCTTCCGCACCCTCTCCAAAGCCTCCCTTCGTGTAAAGGGGCGACCAGAACTGCACACACCTTCACACTAACCCAAGTTTCTTCTTCTTTCGTGTGGGTGCACAGCCTAAAGTTGTTGGACAACTTGTTCTATTTGATCTTCCGTTTGTGAACATCGAGTTGATTGCATTAGTCGAAACAGGGCGGACCACGTGAAGGTTGCAATCTTCCACCCCAACCCAAGTTTTATCCAGGATTTGTCCAGTTTTATACTCGACTGATGAAGGCAAGTCACAATTTGAGAACAGCGATGGGTGTTCTGATACTTAGGTATTGTCGGATGGAGAGGTATAATTTTTTTTAAGTTTTAATTTTAGAGATGCAGCGTGGAAACATCCGTGTCCGTGCCTCTACTGCTGCTCAGGTCTCAGCTGTGGATCACTGATACACCATGCCACTGCGCTGCCCCCCCCCCCCCCCCCCCGTGAGGATGGAATTACCGGTCGTGTGTCCGCCAGCACGCCCAGCGCACTTTGCAGCGATTAATTGTCATCTCTAAAACAGGTGCGGTTCCCCCATCATCCCAACATGTCATTACTACAATCACTGCCTAGCTCCAACCTGTAATTTCAGCTGAAGATAGACACAGAGGGCTGGAGTAACTCAGCGGGTCAGGCAGCATCTCTGGAGCATAAGGACTGGGTGATGTTTTCAGGTCAGAGTGAAAGTAGAGGGGAGGGAACTGGAGGTGGGAAAAGGCCAGAACAAAGCAGGCCCGGCAACAGATGACCAAGGAAGGGTGGAGCCCATAATGGCCCGTTGTTGGCTGGTGAAGAGGTGATAGTGAAGGGATACAAGAATACGAACTGTGGAACTAGTAGGATGACTAGGGTGGGGGAAGGACAGAGAGAGAGGGAATGCCAGGGTTACGTGAAATTAGGGTTACTGGAATGCCAGAGAGAGGGAATGCCAGGGTTACTGGAAATTAGAGAAATCAACGTCCATCCGTCCCCCACCCTAGTCATCCTACTAGTACCACTGTTCGCATCCTTGTATCCCTGCATTATCACCTCTTCCCCAACCAACAATGGGCCATCACGGGCTCCACCCTTCCTTGATCATCCGTTGCCGGCCCTGCTTTATCCGCTGCGTTGTAAGCTGCCCATGCGAAATATGACGTGCTGTTTATCCAATTTGCGTGTGGCCTCACTCTGACAGTGGGGGAGGCCCAGGACAGAAAGGTCAGTGCGGGAATGGGAATGGGAGGGGGAGTTTAAACTGTTTGGAAAGCGGTTCTGTTATTTCAGCTGCCAGGACTGATCAAACGGGTGTCAACACAGGGCACAGAACAGTTCAGCACAGGAACAGGTCCTTCGGCCCACAATGTCTGTGCCGAACACTGATGCCAAGACCAACTCTTACCTGCCTGCACATAATCCAGATCCCTCCTTTCCCTGCATATCCATGTGGCTGTCCAAAACACCACTATCATATCTGCCTTCACCACCACCCCCGGCAGCACAAGCCAGCAACCACCACCCTCAGTAAAGAACTTGCCCCGCAAATGTCCTTTAAACTTTGCCCCTCTCACCTTAAAACAATGCACTCTAGTATTTGATTTTTCCATCCTGGAAAAAGGTTCCGGCTGTCTACCCTATCTTTGCTGCGCATCATTTTATATACTTCTATCAGGTGCCCTCTCAACCTCTAGAGTTCCAGTGAAAAGAATCCAAGTCCGTCTAACCTCTCCCTGTAGCTAACACCCTCCAACCCAGGCATCATCCTGGTAAACTTCCTCTACATTCTTTCCAAAGCCGCCACATCCTTCCTGTGGGCAAAAGTGCTGGAGAAACTCAGCGGGTGCAGCAGCATCTATGGAGCGAAGGAAATAGGCAAAGTTTCGGGCCGAAACGTTTCTTTCGACCGAAACCCGGTTTCGACCCAAAACGTTGCCTATTTCCTTCGCTCCATATAACCATAACAGCACGGAAACAGGCCATCTTGGCCCTTCAAGTCCGTGCCGAACATTTTTTTAATTTTTTTTTTTTTTTAATTAAAAATAAATACTTCCCCTTAGTCCCATCTACCTGCACTCAGACCATAACCCTCCATTCCTTTCCCGTCCATATACCCATACAATCTATTTTTAAAGGATAACATCGAACCTGCCTCCACCACTTCCACTGGAAGCTCATTCCACACAGCTACCACTCTCTGAGTAAAGAAGTTACCCCTAATGTTCCCCCTAAACTTCTGTCCCTTAATTCTCAAGTCATGTCCCCTTGTTTGAATCTTCCCTACTCTCAATGGGAAAAGCTTATCCACGTCCACTCTGTCTAACCCGCTCATAATTTTAAAGTACGCCAATCCTCCGGCACTATTCCCGTTTCTAATGACATTTGAAATATTTCTGTCATAGCCCCTGCTATTTCTACACTAACTTCCCTCAATGTCCTAGGGAATATCCTGTCAGGACCTGGAGACTTATCCGTTTTCATCTTTTTCAAAAGTGTCCGCACCTCCTCTTCTTTGAATCTCACAGTTTCCATTGCTACTCTGCTCGTTTCCCTTACCTCACATAATTCCATATCCTTCTCCTTCGTGAATACCGAAGAAAAGAAATTGTTCAATATCTCCCCCATCTCTTTTGGCTCTGCAGATAGCTGTCCACTCTGACTCTCTAATGGACCGATTTTATTCCTTGTTATCCTTTTGCTATTAATATAGCTGTAGAAACCCTTTGGATTTACTTTCACCTTACTTGCCAAAGCAACCTCATATCTTCTTTTAGCTTTTCTAATTTCTTTCTTAATATTCTTTTTACATTCTTTATACTCCTCAAGCACCTCATTTACTCCATGCTGCCTATAATTATTGTAGATCTCTCTCTTTTTCCGAACCAAGTGTCCAATTTCCCTTGAAAACCATGGCTCTTTCCATTTTTTACTATTTCCTTTCAACCGAACAGGGACATAAAGATTCTGTACTCTTAAGATTTCACCCTTAAATGTCCTCCATTTTTCTTCTACATCCTTCCCATAAAACAACATGTCCCAATTCATTCCTTTTAAATCCTTTCGCATCTCCTCAAAGTTAGCCTTTCTCCAAACAAAAATCTCAACCCTAGGTCCAGTTCTGACCCTCTCCATAATTATATTGAAACTAATGGTATTGTGATCACTGGACCCGAAGTGCTCCCCGACGCATACCTCCGCCACCTGCCCTGTCTCATTTCCTAACAGGAGGTCCAGCACTGCCCCTTCTCTAGTAGGTACCTCTATGTATTGCTGCAAAAAACTATCTTGCACACATTTTACAAACTCCAAACCATCCAGCCCTTTTACAGAATGTGTTTCCCAGTCTATGTGTGGAAAATTGAAATCTCCCACAATCACTACCTTGTGCTTACTACTAATATCTGCTATCTCCTTACATATTTGCTCTTCCAATTCTCGCTCCCCATTTGGCGGTCTATAATACACCCCTATAAGTGTTGCTACACCTTTCCCATTTCTCAGTTCCACCCAAATAGCCTCCCTAGACGAGCCCTCTAATCTATCCTGCCAAAGCACTGCTGTAATATCTTCCTTGACAAGCAATGCAACACCCCCACCTCTTGCCCCTCCAATTCTATCACCCCTGAAGCTCCATAGATGCTGCCGCACCCGCTGAGTTTCTCCAGCACTTTTGTCTATCTTCGATTTTGCAGCATCTGCAGTTCCTTCTTAAACATCCTTCCTGTAATGGTGCATGAATAGTGTAGTAATACAACCCCCCTGTAGGAGGCAGCAGATGTTTTATGAGGTAGCCAGGACTCAAGGGCCTGAGCTATAGGGAGAGGTTGGGTAGTCTAGGACTTTATTCCTTGGAGCGCAGGTGAATGAGGAGGTGATGTGTACAGAGAACATGAGGGGAATAGATAGAGTAAGTGCAGTCTATCACCTGGAATAGGGGAATCAAGAACCAGAGGGTTTAGATTTAAGATGAGGGAGGGAAAGATTTAATAGGAACTCGAGGGACAGCTTTTTTTTTACACGAAGGGTATATGGAACAAGCTGTCGGAGGAGGTAGTTGAGGCAGGTAGAATCACAAGTTTCAAAGACATTTGGACAGTTACATGGATCGGAAAGGTTTAGATAGTTATGGGCCAAACGTAGGCGCTGGGACTAGTGTAGATGGGCATGTTGGTCGGCGTGGGCAAGTTGGGTTGAAGGGTCTGTTCCGTACTGTGTGACTCTGTGACAGTGTTGAGATCATGGCAATGACTGCATCCTGTGCAGCTCTAACATCTACACGCTTTCACTTTGACTCAGCAGGTTTGCAATGAAGCTGGATAAAAGCCCCATTGTTAGAAGGTGCTTGCTACACTTATAATGAGTTGTTCATCGCAGCTTGACAAGGGATCGATAGGGTGAATGCACACAGTTTTTTTTTCTCTCCGAGCTGAGGAATCCAGAACCAGAGGACACAGGTTTAAGGTGGGGGGGAAAAGATTTAATAGGATCCTGAGGGGCAAGTTTTCACACAGAGAGTGGTGGGCATATGGAACGAGCTGCCAGAGGATGTACTGTAGTTGAGGCAGGTACTATAACAACATTTAAAAGACACTTGGACAGGTACATGGATTAAAAAAGTTTAAAGGGAATTGGGCCAAATGCGGGCAAATGGGACTAGATTAGATGGGCATCTTGGTTGGCACGGAGAGTTTGGGCCGAATTGCTTGTTTCTGTGCTGTCTGGCTCTATAAGGCTGAAGTGCAGCTAATAAGAGGGGGGCAGGGGGATGACTGTGCATCTAATTGAGCACCATAGAAAGCAGGCTGGCAGTTGCATCACAGCCTGATTTTGAAACAGCACTGCCCAAGAAATTGCAGAGCAGTGGATGTAGCCCAGTCCAACACGCTGACCAGAATCCCCACCAATGACTCCATCTACACTTCACGCTGCCTCGGAAAAGCAACCAACATAATCAAAGACTAGTCTAAATCTTGATCCAAACTATTTTAGTTTAGTTTCGAGATACGATATGATACGATAGAACTGTATTCATTCCAGGAGGGATCTGCCAACAGGCATAAAAACACAAAATACATGAAACATGAAAGTAAAGTCTGTAGATTACCGAGTAGAAAGGCTTGGGGGACGTGCAAAGATTGGGGAGGGGCGGGGGGGGGAAGGGGAGTCAGTCTCAGCCTACCCCACGACAGATGGGGGAAGAGTTGTACAGTTTGATGCAACATGCATACAGGTGAGAGGATGGTTCAGTTGCCTGATAACAGCTGGGAAGAAACGTCTAAAAGACAACACCTATGACAGGGGCGGAACAGTGGCGCGGCAGTAGAGTTGCTGCCTTGTGACCCAGGTTTGATCTTGACCAACGGTGCTTTCTGTACAGAGTTTGTACGTTCTCCATGTGACCGCGTGGGTTTTCTCCGGGTGCTCCGGTTTCCTCCCACACTCCAAAGGATGTGCAAGTCTGGAGATTAGACACAAAATGCTGGTGTAACTCAGTGGGTCTGACAGCATCTCTGGAGAAAAGGAACAGATGATGTTTCGGGTCGGGACCCTTTGTCAGACTCAGGTTTGAGGCTGTGGAGAGCAGATTGCCAATATCGCCAGGTAGACAAAAATGCTGGAGAAACTCAGCGGGTGAGGCAGCATCTATGGAGCGAAGGAAATAGGCATCATTTCGGGTCGAAACCCTTCTTCAGACTTCTTCATTGCCAAAAACCCCAGTGTTTCTGCCTGTTCCTGTGAGTCTGAAGAAGGATCTCGACCTGATAAGTCATCTATTACTTTTCTGTGCAAACCAGCATCTGTAGTTCCTTCTTACACAAGTTTGTAGTTAATTGGCTTCTGTAAATTGTCCCTCGTGTGAAGGATATAACTAAGGAATGGGCGATCATTGGTTGCCGTGGGCTTGGTGGGCCGAAGGGCCTATTTCCATGCAGTATCTCTAAAGTAAACCGGACTAGACAGGGCAGCAGTCCCTTGTTATTGGTGCCGGGAATGTTGCTTTGAATCTTGAGCAAAAAGGTCACTATGCTGGATGGAATGGGTCAGGCAACATCTCTGAAGTACATGGATAGGCGATGTTTCAGCTCAGGATCCTTCTTCGGAATAAAGAGGAATGGGAGCGGAATAAAGCCTGGTGATGATAGGTGGATACAGTTGAGTGGGTGGGGGGTGTTGATTATCAGAAGGGTGGACAAAGACCAGAGATAAAAAGGAGAAAAAAGGTTGTGAGATAAGGAGAGACATGAATTGTGAGGCCAGAGAAAGGGATGCGGGTGGTAGGGGATGGAGGGAAGGGAAGGGGGGGCAGGATAATGGGAGAAATGGGTATGTAAAGGGGAAGACCTGTTACAGGTTTGGATCTTGTTTGAGGTTACGTGACCAATACCATGGCAACAACCCCCCCCCCCCCACCCCCAAATGTCAATTGGATGACCTCCGACATCACAATCACGCCCAGTTCACCATGGTGACGGTCTAAGATCCGCTCAATCGCGCCAAAATGTCCATGGGTTCGGGCTGCCTTCTGAGGAGCATCCTTCCCAACAAGGCCTGGAAATACCTCATGGTCAGCCACCTCCAGCTGCCGGGAGCAGGGGTAAGGAAGATGTCCAACGGAGCAATCCGGCAGGGAGGGGGTGCCTTCTCCAAACGAGAGCAGGCTCTGGAAGAAATGTACTTCAAGAAAAAGGAAAAGGAGTTGATCGACACGTTGAAGACTCACCACGAGGAGGAGATCGCAGCTCAGCAGAAGGAGATCCAACGTCTGCAGGAGAACATTAAGTGGCACGAGTCAAAGGTGGAGAACCTTGAAGACCAGAAGACCGATGACACAGAGTGACTGCATCAGATGGAGCCGAGACTCTGGCTACTCGGTATTGCACAAAGGCGGATGTGTTCCTACAGTAAATTGTATCTTATCAAATACCAAATGGGCCTTTGCATCTTTAAACCTTCAGTAGAAACAAAGAACTACCGAAAGCTGGTTTATAACAAAGATAGACACAATGTGCTGGAGTAACTGAACGGGTCAGGCGGCATCTCTGGAGAACATGGAATGATGATGCCCACTTTCAGTTGAAGAAGCGTCCCGACCCGAAACATCACCAGTCCTCTTTCTCCAGAGATGCTGCCTGGCCCACGATGTTACTCCAGCACTTTATATATATTTTGATCAGTTGTTTAGTTTAGTTTCATTTAGTTTAGTTTATTATTGTCACGTGTACCGAAGTACAGTGAAAAGCTTTTTTGTTGCGTGCTATCCAGTCATCAAAAAGAATATACATGATTACAATTAAGCCATCCACAGTGCACAGATACAGAATATATGGTATAATGTTTAGTGCAAGATATAAAGTCCAATTAAGTCTGATTAAATATAGTTCAAGGGTCTCCAATGAGGTAGATGGGAGGTCAGGACCACTGTCTAGCTAGTGCGAGAACAGTTCAGTTGCCTGAGCAGGGAAGGAATTGTGCCTGCAGTTAGAAATCACCTGTTCGGTTGCACTCTCCCCAGACTGACTACGGGTGCTGTCTGTATGAAGTTTGCACATTCTCCCTGTGATTTTCTCCGGGTGCTCCGGTTTCCTTCCACATCCTAAAGACGTGTAGGTTTGTAGGTTAATTGGCTTCTGTAAAATTGTAAATTGTCCCTAGTGTGTAGGATAGTGCTAGTGTACGGGTGATCGACGGTTATAATGTCATAAGGTCATAAGAAATGGGAGTAGAATTAGGCCATTCGGCCCATCAAGTCTACTCCGCCATTCTATCATGGCTGATCTATCTCTCCCTCCTAACCCCATTCTCCTGCCTTCTCCCCACAACCGCTGACACCTGTACTAATCAAGAATCTCTCTCTGCCTTAAAAATATCCACTGACTTGACCTCCACAGCCTTCTGTGGCAAAGAATTCCACAGATTCACCACCCTCTGGCTGCACGATTGGCATGGACTCGGTGGGTTGAAGGGCCTGTTTTGCACTATACCTCTAGTCTGAAGTCCTGTGGAGAACCTTGAACCATGGGGTCCATAAGGGCATAAGACATAGGAGCAGAATTAAGCCATTTGGCCCAGCGAGTTTGCTCCGCCATTCAATCATGGCTGATCTATCTTTCCCTCCCAACCCCATTCTTCTGCCTTCTCCCCATAACCTTTGACACCCTTCTGAATCAAGAATCTGTCAATCTCTGCCTTAAAAATACTCAATGACTTGGCCTCCATAGCCGTCTGTTGCAATGAAGTGCTCATCACACGGAAACAGGCCCTTCAGCCCAACCTATCCATGGCGACCAAGATGCCCCACATACGCTCGGCCCATTTTCCCGCGCTTGGCCCATATCTCTCTAAACCTTTCCTATCCAAGAAGTTTGCAACTCTCATTCTCAGAGAGATGGAAACAGAGTCATACAGTGTGGAAACAGGCCATTCGGCCCAACGCCCACACCGACCAACATGTCCCATCTACACTATTCCCACCTGGCTGCGTTTGGCCCATATCCCTCTAAGCCTGTCCTATCCATATGTACATGTCCAAATGTTTCTTAAATGTTGTAATAGTATCCGCCTTAACTACCTCCTCCGGCAACTCGTTCCATACACCCACCACCCTTTGTGTGAAAAAGTTACTCCTCAGGTTCCTATTAAACCTTTCCTCCTTCATCTTAAACCCCTGTCCTCTGCTTCTCGATTCCCCTAATCTGGGCAAGAGACTCTGTCCATCTATGCGATCTATTTTTCTCACGATTTTGTACACTTCTATAGGGTCACCTCTCATCCTCCTGCGCTCCAAGGAATAGAGTCCTAGGCTGCTCAACCTCTCCCTATAGCTCAGGCCATCGAGTCCTAGCAACATCCGAGTAAATCTTCTCTGCTCCCTTGCCACCCTTTCTTTGAATATTTTGAAGGCATTTTCGAGAAGCAAGGGATTAAAGGTTGCAGACGATGGGTGGGGAGGCAGAGATCAGATTATAACCAGTCAATATTATTGTATTTTTGAAGGGTCGAATGACCCATTCTGTTGTGCTCATATGATATTAAGAGCATGGCATACTGCAAGGCATGGGACAGTCCATGCCAGTGAACATTTCGGGAAGAGTGCTAAAGATGGCAGTGTGAAGTTCTCTGTCTAGACACCAACATCAGCCGTCTGTAGTGTTAACATGGAATGGCTCAGGTGCAATTACCGATGTGACCACCAGATGTCAGGCATGGTCCATTGGCCACAAGGTGACTTGTGAATCCATGTCGACATAGATTACAACCTAGATATTAGACTTTAGAGATGCAGTGTTGAAACAGGCCCTTCGGCCCACTGTGTCCATGCCGACCTACGGTCACCCCATAAACTATCACCATCCTACAGACTAGGGACATATTAACAATTTACACAAGCCAATTAACCTACAAAACTGTGTAGTAAGGAACTGCAGATTATACCAAAGATAGATACAAAATGCTGGAGTAACTCAGTGGGTCAGGTATTTTCCTTTGAGAAAAAGAAAAGGTGAAGTTTTGTGTCGGAACTCTTCTTCAGACAAACCTGCACGTCTTTTGAGTGTGGGAGGAAACTGCGGCATCCAGAGAAAACCCATGCAGTCACAGGGAGAACAGACAGCACCCGTAGACAGGATCAAACCCGGGTCTCAGCAGGTCGGGCAGCATCTCTGGAGAACATGGATAGGTGACGTTTCAGGTCGGGATCCTTCTTCAAAGAGTTGTGAGTCTGTGGAATTCACTGCCTCAGAAGGTGGTGGAGGCCGGTTCTCTGGGTACTTTCAAGAGAGAGCTTGATAGGGCTCTTAAAGATAGTGGAGTCAGGGGATATGGGGAGAAGGCAGGAACGGGGTACTGATTGGGGATGATCAGCCATGATCACATTGAATGGTGGTGATGGCTCGAAGGGCCGAATGGCCTACTCCTGCACCTATTGTCTATTGTCAAAATGGTGGACGGATTCTTTTCTCTGGAGCACCGGGGGATGAGGGGAGACCGGACAGAAGTATATAAAGTCATGAGAGGCAGAACCATTTTTCTCCCAGGACGTAAATGTCAAAGATTCAAGGGCATAGCTTTAAGGTGAGAGGGGCAAAGTTTAAAGTAGATGTGTGGGGCAAGTTATTTTCCTCCTTCCATAAGAACATAGAACAGCACAGCACAACAACTGGCCCTTCGGCCCACAATGTCCATTCACTGAGGAATGTGCTTACAAATCTGTTGTGCAGCTTGCAAGTAAGAATTTCATTGTTCTGTTTCGGTACATGTGACAACAAAAACACTCTTGACTCTTGCAATTTCTTTACACAAGGGTGGTGAGTTCTTGGAACACGCTGCCAGGGGTGGTGGTGGAGGCAGATATGATAGTGGCGATAAGGAGGGATTTCGATAGGCACATGGATATGCAGGGAATGTATGGATCACGTGCAGGCAGAGGAGATTAGTTTAACTTGGCATCATGTTCAGCCCGGACATTGTGGGCTGAAGGGCCTGTTCCTGTGCTGTACTGTTCCCAGTTAAACCTTAACGTAAGAAGCAGGAACAGGTCAATTAGCCTCTAGAGCAAAAACAAAGTGCTGGTGTAACTCAGCGGGTCAGGCAGCATCTCTGGAGAACATGGATAGGTAACGTTTCAGGTCAGGACCCCTCCTCAGATTGGAAACGAATGGGCCCGGGATGGCTTCTGCAGCCCAGCCTGGAAGTCAAGGTCCGCTGTAACCCCAATCCGTTATAAAGAGGTCTATCAAAATGAGGGTTCACTGTAACTGCACACTCTCAAATTATTTGGTGCTCAATTTTTCACAGTGGGTGTAATATTGAATGCTTTGTCAAGGACAACATTTACAGCATATCCACACAATATTATCACATGAGCAATTGCAGAGTTAAATTCTGTTTGCGTATTTACACATGTAGGCGCCGCCATGTTTTGGGCGCCATTTCCAAAGTCCGGTCGGCCCGCACGCTCGGTCTAGTGGAACGTTCCTGAACGGCTGATCGCTGGTCGGCGTGGACTCGATGGGCCGAAGGGCCTGTTTCCACGCTGCTTCTCTAAACTAAAAATAACGTAAACTCAGCGGCTCAGGCAGCATCTTGGGAGAACACGGGGAGGCGACGTTTCCTATCGGGACACTTCTCCAGACTGATAGAGACGGGGCTAATGTCAGCAGAGTATTGGGGGTTCAGCTACCCTGGACTCCACGGGAGTGACCACCAGGGTGCCAGGTCCTTCATGGGTGCTGACATCTGACAGATTGTGTGAAGCCGAAGGGCTGGGCCGGTCTAAGTCAAGTCGTCTATAGACCAGCCTGGTGTTGGGTGGCCTGGTGATCTGGCCTTGCCCTCTGGTGGGCAGCGAGACTCTGAGCTGCTTCCAGAACTGGCTCCTGAGATCCCGAGACTTCTCACCCTTCCACTTGATGGTGGTCATAACCGCCTTCAGCCGCTTGAGCTCGGCCACTCGGCCGGCCTTCCTCACCGGCCGCAACTCCACCAGGATGACCCGGAATTGCCCGCTGCTCGCCATGCGTTCCGTGCCCACCTTCAGCTCCAGCAGAGCCTGGGTGCCGTGGACCATGTAGTTGGGGCTCAGCACCACCACCAGGCGGCGGCTCTTCCAGATGCACGACAGCGTCTCATCTGTGATGACTGGGGACGAAACGTGGACACGTCAGGGGAGGAAGTGGGCATCGACGGACAACATGCGGGGTGTCACAGTGGCACAGGGGGTGGCACATGGGGCAGCACAAGGGACAGCAGAGTGGTCACAGGGTGTGGCAAAGTGAC
Organism: Malacoraja senta; assembly: GCA_038087875.1. NCBI lineage: Eukaryota > Metazoa > Chordata > Chondrichthyes > Rajiformes > Rajidae > Malacoraja > Malacoraja senta. The sequence continues at coordinate 24,095,340 of CM075984.1, forward strand.
GCAGGGGTGGTACATGGGGCAGCACATGGGACAAGGGACAGCACAGTGGCACAAAGGGCTGCACAGTGGCAAAAGGGGCAGTACAGCGTTGCATGGGTCAGCACAGTGGCGCAGTGGTCGAGTTGCTGCAACTGAACCATCCTATCACCAATCAGCGGGAGGTCCCATTTTACCATCTACCCCATTGGAGAACCTCGGACGATCTTTAATCGGACTTCGCCTTGCACTGAATGTTATTCCCTTTATCCTGTATCTGTAAATTGTGGACAGCTCGATTGTAATCATGTATAGTCTTTCCATTGGCTGGATGGCACGCAACAAAGAAGCTTTTCACTGTATCTCGGTTCCCGTGAGAATAAACTAAACTAAACTAACTTACACTAACCTAAACAAAACTCAAATCGCCATGCCAGTCATGGGGAGAATGTGCAAACTCCACACAAACAGCACCCGAGGTCAGGATCGAACTTGGGTCTCTGGCACTGTGGGAGAGCAGCTTTACCCATTGCGCCACATTTGTGGGTGTGATGTACTTCCCAAAGAGCATGCCAAAGTGATGAGGAGGTAGGTCATTGTCATAGTCATAGAGCATGGAAACAGGCCCTTCAGCCCAACTTGCCCATGCCGGCCAACATTCCCCATCTACACTAGACCCACCTGGCCTCATTTGGTCCATATCCCTCTAAACCTATCCTATCTATGGATATGTCCAAATGTTTTTTAAACATTGGCATAGCCTCAACTACCACCACTGGCAGCTCTTTCCATACACTCACCACCCTTTGTGTAAAAAAGTTGCCCCTCAGGTTCCACTTAAATCTTTCCCCCTCACCTTAAGCCTATATTTTGAGGGGCAACTATTTTCACATAGTGGGTGGTGTGTGTGTATGGAACGAGCTGCTGGAGAGGTAGTTGAGACAAGTACTATCACAACATTTAAAAGACACTTGGACGGGTATATGGAGCGGATATGTTTAGAGGGATATGTGCCAAACACAGGCAGGGGGGGATGTGTAGATGGGGCATGTTGGTCGGCACGGACAAGTTTCCTGAAGGGCCTGTTTCCATGCTGTATGACTCTACGACTGTTGGAAAAAACAGAAACAGGATGTAATAGACAATAGGTATAGGTGTAGGTGTAGGCCATTTGGCCCTTCAAGCCATTGAATGTGATCATGGCTGATCATCCATAATCGGTACCCCGTTCCTGCCTTCTCCCCATATCCCTTGACTCCGCTATCTTTAAGAGCTCTATCTCGCTCTCTTGAAAGCATCCAGAGAATCGCCCCCCACTGCCTTCTGAGGCAGAAAATTCCACAGATTCGCAACTCTCTGAGTGAAAACGTATTTCCTCATCTCTGTTCTAAATGGCCTACCCCTTATTCTTAAACTGTGGCCCCTGGTTCTGCACTCCCCCAACATCGGGAACATGCCCCTAGCATATCCAATCCCTTAATAATCTTATATGTTTCTATAAGATCCCCTCTCATCCATCTAAATTCCAGTGTATACAAGCCCAGTCGCTCCATTCTTTCAACATATGACAATCCAGCCATCCCGGGAATTAACCTCATGAACCTACGCTGCAATTTGGAGACCAAAACTGCACACAATACTCCAGGTGTGGTCTCACCAGGGCCCCGTACAACTGCAGAAGGACCTCTTTGCTCCTATACTACTACTCTTCTTATGAAGGCCAACAGTCCATTCGTTTTCTTCATTGCCTGCTGTAACTGCATGTTTACTTTCAGTGACTGATGTACAAGGACACCCTGATCTCGTTGTACTTCCCTTTTCCTAACTTGACACCATTCAGATATTAATCTGCCTTCCTATTCTTGCCACCAAAGTGGATAACCTCACATTTATCCACATTAAACTGCATCCGCCATACATCTGCCCACTCACCCAACCTGTCCAAGTCACCCTGCATCCTCATAGCGTATCCTCACAGTTCACACTGCCACCCAGCTTTGTGTCGTATGCAAATTTGCTAATGTCACTTTTAATCCTTTCATCTAAATCATTAGTGTATATTGTAACTAGCTGCAATCCCAGCACCGAGCCTTGCGGTACCCCTCTAGTCACTGCCTGCCATTCTGAAAGGGACCAGTTAATCCTTAACTATTTGTTTCCTGTCTGCCAACCAATTTTCTATCCATGTCAGTATACTACCCCCAATACTTACTACCTACCTACCTACCTACCTATCTATATCTATCTATCTATCTATCTATCTATCTATCTCTAAAAATGATCACCACTGCGTCCACGATTTCTAGAGCCACCTCCAGGAAGTAGAGAGGCAGAGGTTACAAAGTGTGGTCACACCTAACAAAGTGCTTCACTGACTGTGACTAATGAGCTGGAATACACACCTTCTGACAGGAGAGGGGTCATGGAGGGAGGGAGATGAAGTGGTGGGTGGGGGTGATGAGTACACACCTACCTCCACCAGGTAAGCTGTCCCGGTCAAAGATACAGACTTTGTATCCGTACTCATTCTCCAGTACGGATCGAAGGGTCGTCAGCACAAACTCTTCCTCTTCGGCACTCCTCGCGTACGACACATAGGCATCATACTCCTTCCCATCTGTAGAAAGAGACACAATGTTCTACTGCTCAATATCCTTCAGAGTGGCGACACAGGTAGAGAGGGTGTTCAAGTGGGCTTGCGGTGCATTGGCCTTCATCAAAGAGAGACACAAAAAGCTGAAGTAACTCATCAGGCCAGGCTGCCTTAGAAAAGTAATGTGACGTTACAAGGGTCTCGACCCGAATCGTCACTCATTCCTTCTCTCTAGAGATGCTACCAATCCTGCTGAGTTACTCCAGCATTTTGTGTCTATCTCCGATGTTAACTAGCATCTGCAGTTCCTTTCTACACATTGGCCTTCACCAGTCAGGGTGTTGAGAAAAGAAATTATGTAGAAGCAAGAAACTGCATATGCTGGTTTACACATGACGACACAAATTGCTGCAGTAACGTTTGGTGGAAGCTGCTGTTCTGATAAACCAGTCTCGGTTTCTCCCGCAGGTACATTGTATGCAGACACATCTGTCTCAGACACACACCTGGACATTACCCAGCACAAACAGATGGCGCAATGGGCTAAGTGTTCGGCTGGCAACCGGAAGGTAGCCGGTTCGAATCCCGCTTGGAGTGCATACTGTCATTGTGTCCTTGGGCAAGACACTTCACCCACCTTTGCCTGCGTGTGAATGTTGATATGTTGATATCAACATATGGATATGGATAATTCTCTGTAAAGCACTTTGGTTTCAAGTGATTTGATTGAAAAGTGCTATATAAATACAAATATTATTAAATATTATATTATAAACATGCAGTGAACCACAGGGCCTCTTTCACTCATTCCTTGATAAATTAATTGCAAATTGATTAGAATTTTATTGCCCAAGGAATATTGCAGAACAAGTGACAACTTCACTGCCCTCGTTGAGAGCATGTAAATTCTCGTCTGTTTTACAGCTCGTTCAATGTTTTTTTGTTTTTTTTTTGAAATTATTTTTTATTGGAGGTAGATACATATCATATTAAAATCGATACCAGTCTTACATTTTAAAATTACTAATATCGTCCATTATTATTACAATGTCTCCAATACTTTAAAAAAAAAAAATTTAAACTAAATAGAACTAAAAAGATAGATGAAATAAGGAAAGAAAGAGAAAAAAGAGAAGAAACAAAAAAAACAAAAAAAAAACAAAAAAACAACAACAACAACAAAAAAGATAATAAAGAAGAATGGAATAATTTACTACGATAAAAAACTTCATTCGAGATATATTCGTACATTTCAGAGTATAACATTTCATCTATTCCTTGGCACGGGTGTTAGTCAGGTTCTCGTGCTGAACCATTCTGACCCTTTAAATAGTCAATAAAGGGAGACCATGTTCCGACGAATAGTTCCTGTTTGTCCAACAGGACAAGTATACACTTACACTGTAAGGTCTCCGTCATTTCTATAATCCACATTTTAATTGTGGGGGTTATAGGGCCTTTCCAAAATGTTAGAATTAATTTTTTCCCCAGTTATTATACTATAATCAATAAAGTTTCTTTGAGTTGATGTAAATGTTTGATTTAGTTCTAATGTTCCAAGTATTATTAATTTTGGATCCGGGTCCAATTGAATGCTAGTCATGTTTAAAGTGATTTTTGAAGTTTAACTGGCCCAAAGCAGGTTGTGCATAATTACCATTTTTGCTCGGTGCGGTTTATTGATTTTATGTTGAGCAGGGTGTCTTTGAGTTTTACGTTGCAGTCAAATAATGTTAGAGATCGCAAACTGGGGAATATGCATCATGAAATGATTGCTGGAGGAATCAGGAAGGCAGTTAGATCTTCCAGCAACGCATGAAATGCAGCAGAGTTTCCTTCAACATTCATAACCTACGATGACACAGGCCATTCAGCCCATTGAGTCCATGCTAGCTCCCAGAAGACCAGTCCCATTACCCCTCTCCTTATTTCCATCTGCCTCTGCAACCTTGAGATTCAGAGAGTTGTGCAGCATGGAATATGGCCCTTCGGCCCGAATCATCTGTGCTTAGCTGAGCTGCTCCCATTTGCTTTTGAGGGAAAGGTTATTTGTTTTACACTGAGTGTGGTTGAGATCTGGAACACGCTGCCAGAGGAGGGGGTGGAGCCAGACAAGGGGTGGAATCTGAAATGTGAGGGAGGGCAGTTCGAAGCCGACACCCGGACGATTGCTCGTGGAAATGGGCAACTCACCTCCGAGGGTCTCATCCGACCCAAAGTGAAGCCGGTAGAAGAGAATGATCTCAAACCTCCATACGTAGTACACGGTGATAGACGTGAGAACTATGAGCAGTGTAACTCCCAATCCACTGCCAAGCTCAACGGCATAACCAGGAGCTGGGGGCAGAGAGACAAGGAAACGAGTCATAAAGCGCACGGTACACAAACTGAACATTATAAAGAATCTCACACACAAAGGAATAACTCAACGGGTCAGACAGCTTCTTTAGACGATAGACTTTAGAGATACAGTGCGCAAACAGGGCCTTCAGCCTACCAAGTCCGTGCCGACCAGCGATCACCACATACAGTAACACTATCCTACACGCTAGGGACAATTTACCGAAGCCAATTAACCAACAAACATGCACGTCTTTGGAGTGTGCGAGGAAACCGGAGCGCCCATAGAAAACCCACGCTGTCACAGGGAGAACGTGCAAACTCCATACAGACAGCATCCGTTGTCAGGATCGAACCCGGGTTCCCTGGTGCTGTGAGGCAGCAACTCTACCGCTGCGCCACCTCTGGACATCGTCAGAAGAATACCAAGCATCATGACTTCCTGACTCCTATACTCAATAAAATAATTATATTACGATGCAGCTTTATAGGACGGATCTTGGGGGCCAAGCCCATAACTCCCTGAAAGTAGCAAAGCAACTAGATAGAGTGGTAAAGAAGACATGTGGTATGCTTGCCTTCATTGTCAGGGCATTGAGTATAAAGACTCAGGAAGCCATGATGCAACTTTATAAGTTTAGTTTAGTTTATTGTCATGTGTACTGAGGTACAGTGAATAGCTTTTCTTCCGTAGTTCGATGCATTTGGAGTTGCGTGCAGTTCTGGTTGCCCCGTTACAGGAAGGGTGTGGAGGTTTTGGGAAGGGTGCAGAATGATGCCTGGATTAGAGGGTTTCAGCTACAGGGTGAGGTTGGACAGACTTGGATTGCTTTCTCTGGAATGCTGGATGTTGTGGGGAGAGCTGATAGAAGTATATAAAATGGGGTGAGGCATAGAGAGGGTAGATAGTCACAACCTTTTTCCCCAGGATGTAAACGTCAAGGACTAGAGGACATAGCCTTAAGGTGTGAGGGGCAAGGTTTAAAGGGGATGTGTGGGGCAAGTTTTTTTTTTACACAGAGGGTGGTGGGTGCCTGGAACGTGCTGCCAGGGGTGGTGGTGGAGGCAGATATATAAGAGGAAACTGGAGCACCCGCGGTCACAGGGAGAACGTGCAAACTCCACACAGACAGCACCCGATGTAAGTATTGAGCCCGGGTCTCTGGCACTGTGAGGCAGTGAATCTACCAATTTAAACCATTTCTACCCCACACCGCCCTAATCTTACCCCCCTACCACGGTGCCCTATCCGGACTCGCACCTCTTGCTACCGCACTGGATCCTGAGAGAGTGAATGAGATTAAAGAGAGTTGAAGGACTGGGTCCCCTCAGGGTCAAATAAAGTGTAGATACCTTTCTTCACCAAAAACACCCGGGCAGTGCGTAGTCCTTTGCTGTTTTGGGCTGAGCAGCTGTAATTCCTGTGGATGTCAGCGGCAGAGACGGCTCTGATACTCAGCACGCTTGCGATCGTCTTGTCCTTGAGAGCCATCCGTTCTTCACTAAGGGAAGGAGAGTCATTACTGGCACCCTGACCGCCACAAACGCAGCTCGATACAGACTTAGAGCCACTCCCACCCATCACACCTGCCCTCACGCACGATGCACTGGTTCGATCAGCGGCTGATTTTCATTTTAGACAACGAATCAAAGATATGGAACTTTTCTTTGGTTTTTAGTTTAGAGATACAGCGTGGAAATGGGCCCTTCGGCCCACCGAGTCTATGCCGACCAGCAATCACACTAGTTCGATCCGACACACTAAGGACAATTTACAGAAGCCAATTAACCTGGTGCTGTGAGGCAGCAACTCTACCGCTGCGCCACCATGCCACCAAGGAAGGAGAGAGGTGGGAGGGGGAGAAAGTCTAGCAAGTGATAGATGGATGCACGGAACTGCAGATGCTGGTTTACGGCGGATCTGCGGGCGCACAGTGTCGCAGCGGTAGAGTTGCTGCCTCACAGCACCAGAGACCCGGGTTCAATCCTGACTACGGCTGCTGCCTGTATGAAGTTTGTGCGTTCTCTCCGTGACCTGCGTCGGGTTTTTTCCGGGAGTTCCCATTTCCTCCCACACTCCAAAGACTTACAGGTGTTTAGGCTAATTGGCTTGGTATAATTGTAAACTGTATCTAGTGTGTAGGATAGCGTTAGTGTGCTGGGATCGCTGGTTGGTACGGACTCGGCAGGCCGCTGTATTCCTAAACTAAACTAAACTTACGGCGATTAGCCTAGCTTTACACCATCCAGCTGATTAAGGACACCAATGTAAGACTCCCCTTTAAAGTTAGAGACCAAAAACGTCAAGACTCAATAATCTGTACCTGCTAAACACTTGGAATGTTGGGCCAAATTCCTGAGCCCGTCTCCCATCGATGAACCACCAAACACTTGTGTTGGACCCAATGATATAGTGGAAGAATGCCTTGCAGGTTATATTAACTTCTTGACCTGAAGAAGATTCAAACATCAAATGTTAACATACTTGGAGTCACAATCAGAGGCAATATATAAATATACCCAACAAAACCAGGAAAGAATCCCTTAAGGACTGACGTCTGAGTTTGCAAATGGATAACGTTAGTGAACCGCCATGTTGGGAACCTTTTGAAGGGTAGGATGCTGAGAGGCGACCTTAGAGACACTTCACGCTGCCTCGGCAAGGCCACCCGCATAATCAAGGACCAGTTTCACCCCCGGTCACTCCCTCTTCTCCCCTCAGGCAAGTGATACAGAAATATGAAAATGCATAGATTGCAGATCCAGGGATAGTTTCTTCCCAGGCAACTGAACCGTCCTCTCACCAACTAGAGAGCCGTACTCACCTACCATCTACCTCATTGGAGACCCTCGGACTATCTTTAATCAGATTTTACTGGACTTCATCTTGCATTCCAAGTTATTCAGGGTTTTCCCTTTATCCTGTATCTGTACACTGTGGACGGATCATTTATAATCATGTCTGGTATTTCTGCTGACTGGATAGCAAGCAATAAAAAAGCTTTTCACTGTAACTTGGTAAATGTTAATAAAGTAACCCTGGAGCGCAGGTTAAAGACAGATGAAGATTCAATGGACAGACGAAGGCACTCACCATATTGCACTGCCACCTGGAGGTCTGCTTTGGGCTGCACCAAAACCGGTGGGCTTGGCGTCAGTTGGTTAGCTGCAGGGAAAGAAAATGACTCTTCAGGAATCCACAGCCATTCATCGGACCCATCACAAGACAGGAGGCCATTCAGCCCATCAAATCCATGTGGGGTCCCAGCAGAGCATCGAGCCACATGCTTCAGAAACAGGCCCTTTGGCCCAAATCGTCCATGCTGGCCAAGATGCCCCATCTAAGCTAGTTCCATTTGCCCGCGTTTGGCCCATGTTCCTCTAAACTTTTCCCATCCCTATACCTTTTTAAGTGGCTTTTATATATCGTGATATTACCTGCCTCATCTAACTCACCTGGCAGCTCATTCCATATGCCAACAACACTCTTTGTGAAAAAGTTGCCCCTCAAATTCCTATTCAATCTTTCCCCTCTCACCTTAAACCTATTGTCCTCTGACTCTTGATTTCTCTACCTTGGATTTTAAAAAGTGCATTTACCTTATCTATTCCCCTCATGATTTTCTACACCTCTATAAGATCACTCCTCACCCTCATGCACACCAAGGAATAAACTCCAAGCTTGCCGAATCTTTCCCTATACCTCAGGCCCTGGAGTCCTGACAACATCCTCAATGTTCCCTGCTGCTTTCCAGCTGAATGACAACCTGCCTAGAGGGTTCTAACCCAAGAACCCACCGCAATCCCATCACAGAACACAGAACAGTACAGCACAGGAACAGGCCCTTCGGCCCACAATCTCCATCCTGAATATGATGCCAAGGAGAACTAATCTGCCTGCACTTGATCCATATCTCTCCATTTTATGCATTTCCCTCACACCTTAAACCTATGCCCTTTGTTTCTCGATTGCCCCACTCTGGGCAAGTGACTCAGTCTACCAGATCTATTCCTCTCTATCCAGGCCTTTCACTATTCGGTAAGTTTCAATGGGGTCTCCCCCTCATCTTTCTAAACTCCATTGGGAGAACAGGCCCAATGCCTTCAAACGTTTAGTCATATGTTAATCCAATCATACCTGGGATCATTCTCCTCTGGACCCTCTCCAATGCCAGCACATCCTTCCTCAGGTATGGGGCCCAAAACTGCACAATACTCCAAATGCAATCTGATCAATTATAAAACCTGAGCATTACATCCCTATTTTACCTATGATGGTGACGTGGAAGGTCCTGGTCAGGGTGAAATTCTGGCCTCTTCGAGCCACATTCACGACGCAAGTGTAGCTCCCTGCGCAATGTTGTCTGGCGATGTTGAACGTCAGCCTTCCCTCAATAACATCTATCGGAGAGCCGCCACTCTTAATTTTGTTGCAGCCCTAGGTGGAACAGAGGGAAGTCACCACAAGTTTCAGCAGGGACAGGTCATGGTCGATGTAATCTGACCTCAACATCTCTTCTGCGCCACTTCTTTATCTACTGAGAGAAAAGATGTCTGCACGTCTCGATTTTAAATGACCGCTTCCTGATTTTGTAGCTCTGTACTTTGGGGAGTCACAGTGGCGCAGCGGTAGAGTTGCTGCCTCACACGCCAGAGACCCAGGTTCGATCCTGAATACGGGTGCTGTCTGTATGGAGTTTGTATGTTCTCCCTGTGACCGCATGGGATTTCTCCGGGTGTTCCGGTTTCCTCCCACATTCTGTAGATGTACAGACTTGTAGGTTAATTGGCTTCGGTTAAAATTGTCCCGTGTGTTGGATAATGCTCGTGTACGGGGATCGCTGGTCAGCGTGGACTCCGTGGGCCAAAGGGTCTGTTTCCATGCTGTAACTCTTAAACTAAACTAAGACCCCTCGTTTGCTGCCTGGATTGGAGGGTATTAGCTCGAAGGAGGGATTTGACAGACTTGGTGTGTAGGAAGGAACTGCAGATGCTAGTTTATTCCAAACATAGACAGAAAATGCTGGAGTAATTCAGAGGGTGAGGCAGCATCTCTGAAGAACATGGATAGGTGACGTTTTGGGTCGGAACCCTTCTTCAGAATGAAAGTTTCAGGTTTACGTAGGAAAGAACTACAGATGCTGCTTTAAATCGAAGGTAGACACAAAATGCTGGAGTAACTCAGCGGGACAGGCAGCATCTCTGGAGAGAAGGAATGCGTGACGTTTCGGGTCGAGACCTTTCTTCACACTTCAGACTTCAGATTCAGGTATCAGTCTGAAGAAGTGTTCCGACCCGAAACGTCACCCATTCTTTTTTTCCAGAGATGCTGCCTGACCCGCTGAGTTACAGTACCCCAGCATTTTGTGTCTATCTTGGACAGAATTGTATTGCTTTGTCTGGAATGCCAGAGGTTGTGGGGAGACCTGATGGAAGTATAGGTTTAGGAGAGGCATAGATACAGTAGACAGTCAGAACCTATTTGTCGCAGTGTGGAGATATCAAAGACTATAGGGCATAGGTTTAAGATGAGAAGGGCAACATTTAAAGGAGATGTGCAGGATAAGTTTTGTTTTTAAACAAGGTGGTGGGTGCCTGGAAGTTGATACCAATATGTATGAATGAATGAATACGTTTATTGGCCAAGTATTCACATACAAGGAATTTGCCTTGGTGCTCCGCCCACAAGTGACAAGATGACATATTGTGACAATTGAGAATGACACATAAAACATTAAACATTAATAATAAAACATGATTATTGTATCTGATTTTCCTTACCTTGTACCAAGCAGTTGATGGGCTAGCTATTGCTCGGGAGAAGCCGCTGGTGTCTGGGCATGTGAAGCTCCTCATCTCACCGAGAGCGAGATCCACGGGGAAGACCATTTCCTCGTTGTTGACACATTTGCCCCGTTTCTTCTCGATAACGAGTAGTGACACCGAGACCTTGAGACAACGAGTGGCGTTCCTGGGACGAGAGAAGCAGAGAAGTTACGATCGGAAGCAGAACTGTGGCGCAGCCGGTGGAGCCGCTGACTCACACCGCCAGAGGCCCGGGTTCGATCCTGACTACGGGTGCTGTCGGTACAGAGTTTGTACCTTCTCCCTGTGACCGTGTGGGTTTTCTCTGGGTGCTTCGGTTTCCTCCCACATCCCAATGACGTTCAGGTCTGTAGGTAAATTGCCCCGAGTGTGTAGGATAGAGCGAGTGTACGGGTGATTGCTAGTCGGCGTGGACTCGGTGGACCAAAGAGCCAGGTTTCCACATAAATTATGGACTTTTTGGACTCCACAACAAATCAGTGCAGGAAACCAAGCGAGTTGTTCTTCAGATCAATACCTCAATATGCAAGCGTAGTTTCCGGAGTCGTTGGCAAAGGCTGGCCAAAACCACAGCCCCTCCGCCTCTTCTGACACCCGCTGGTCGTTCTGGTGAAAGTCTGCTGGCTCTTGCAGGTCGTCGCCCGGTCTGGTTTTGTACCATGACAGCGTTAGGGCCGACCCATGGCCCAGGCTGTAGTTTGACTTGACAAGAGGACATCTCAGCCTCGCCGGCTCCCCGTCAAAGCCCTTCACCGCTCCGCTGATGTCCTCTCCCCAGTCCGTGCATCCACCTGAAACAACACCCAGAGAGAAGACTGTAGCAACGGGAACAGGTGGGAGATACAACCAGGAGAAACAAGGAGGATGCTTCCACCAGTGAGAGAGACGAGGACCAGAGGGCACAGACTCAGAATAAATGGACGTACCGTTAAGGATGAGATGAGAAGGAATTTTTTTAAATCAGAGGGTGGTGAATCTGTGGAATTCGTTGCCACAGACGGCTGTGGAGGCCAACTCAATGGATATTTTTCAGGCAGAGATTGGTAGCTTCTTGATGAGTACGGATGTCAGGGGTTATGGGGAGAAGGCAGATGAATGGGGTTGAGGGGGGAAGATCAGCCATGACTGAATGCGGATTAGACTTGATGGGTCGAATAGCCTAATTCTGCTCCTATCACTTATGAACATGAACTTATCAAACATCCAAAGGTTTAGGTTTATTATTGTCACAATGAAAAGGTACAATGAAAAGCTATATTATGCATGCTATCTAATTAAATCTGATAATACCACACATAGATACAAAAGTCAAACTCAAGTACAAAAGGTAGAGCAAAGGGGAAGATACAGAGTGCAGAATATAGTTCTCAGCATTGTAGCGCATCAGTTCCACAGTTTAGTTTTGTTTTATTTATTATTGTCATGTGTACAGTGAAAAGCTATTCAGTCAAGAAAAAGACGATGCATGAATACAATGAAGCCACCTACAGTGTACAGATAAAGGATAAAGGGTACCACATTTAGAGCAAGGAAATAACATTGAAGTCCGATAAAGTTTGATTAAAAAAAGTTCAATTAGGCAAAGTCCAATGTTCAAGATTCAAGATTCAATTTAATTGTCACATGTACCAATTAAGGTACAGTGAAATTTGAGTTGGGGTAGAGGTGAAAAACAGGCTCACCGAGTCCGTGCTGACCAGCTATCCTCGTACACTAGCACTGTCCTACACACACTATGGACAATTTTACAATTTTACCAAGCCAATTATCTTACAAACCTGTACGTCTTTGGGAGGTGGGAGGAAACCGTAGCACTCGGAGAAAACCCACGCAGTCACAGGGAGAAGGTAAAAACTCCATACAGACAGCACCTGTACTCAGGATCGAACCCAGGTCTCTGGCGCTGTGAGGCAGCAAGTCTACCACTGCACCACTGTGCTGCCCCACCCGAACATGCAGAATAAACGCATCAGTGAACCACAGGGCCTTTCACTCACTCCCTGATAAATTAATTGCAAATTGATTAGAATTTTATCGCCCAAGGAATATTGCAGAACAAGTGATAACTTCACTGCCCTCATCGAGAACATATAAACTCTCATCTGTTTTACAGCTCGTTCAATGATTAAAGTGATTTTTGGAGCTTAGCGGGTTATGTATAATCAGCATTTTTTGCCCTGTGCGGTTTATTGATTTCATGTTGAGCAGGGTGTCTTTGAGTTTTACATTGCAGTCAAATAATGTTAGAGATTGCAAACTAAGGAATAGGAATCATGAAATGATCGCTGGAGGGATCAGGAAGGCAACAAGGTGTAATGTAGCAGATATTCCCTTGACATTCATAACTTATAATGATACAGGCCATTCAGCCCATTGGGTCCATGCTAGCTCCCTCCTAGTCTCATTACCCATCTCTTTATTTCCATTTGCCTCGGCAACATATAGAGTCAGAGCGGCCTAACATTCATTTATCAGACTTGGTACTGGGGTCTCTCCTTAATAGAAGCACAGAAAACGGGAACACGAGTAGGCAATTCAGCCCTTCAAGCCTGCCCCACCATGATTGTAGAGTTACACAGCACAGAGTTACTTTGGCCCAAATCATCCATGCCAACCTGGTTACGAGCTCAGCTAATCTAATTTGCCTGCATTTGGCCCACATCCCTCTAAACCTTTCCCATCTGTGATCCTGTCCAAATGCCTTTCAAATATTGCAATTCATAAGATCATAAGACATAGGACCAGAATTAGGCCATTTATCCCATCAAGTCTGCTCCACGATGATCTATCTTTCTCTCTCAACCCCATTCTCCTGCCTTCACTCCTACTAATCAAGAACCTATCATTCTCTGCTTTACAAATTCCCAATGACTTGGCCTCCACCGCCGCCTGTGGCAATATTATGCACAGTCAAACTAATTTTACAAGAGGTAGAGTGATGGGGAAGGTACAGAGTGCAGAATACAGTTCTCAGCATTGTACAACACCACAAAGGATAAAGAAAAAGGTGACATCTCATACAGACAGTATTTCAAAGGGTTGGCTTCAACAGGCTGGACTGAGTGGCCTCTATTGTAGGATCATATGGTCAACCTGTCCACAAGGGAGAGCACAATCTCACAGCGGTTAGAAAGTCACCATCCACAGCAGTCCACTCACCAGCTACACAAAAATGCTGGAGAAACTCAGCGGGTGCAGCAGCATCTATGGAGCGAAGGAGATAGGCAACATTTCGGGCCGAAACCCTTCTTCAGACTGATAGGGGGTGGGGGGAGGCGGGGAGAAGAAAGGAAGGAAAAAGGAGGAGGAGGAGCCCGAGGGCTGAGGTGGGAAGGGGAGGAGACAGCAAGGGTTAACAGAATTGTGAGAATTCAATGTTCATGCCACCAGGATGCAGACTCCCCAAGCGGAATATGAGGTGCTGTTCCTCCAATTTCCGGTGTTGCTCACTCTGGCCGTGGAGGAGGCCCTGGACAGAGAGGTCGGATACGGAATGGGAGGGGGAGTTGAAGTGCTGAGCCACCGGGAGGTCAGGTTGGTTAGTGCGGACCGAGCGGAGATGTTCGGCGAAACGATCGCCAAGCATACGCTTGGTCTCACCGATATAGATCAGCTGACATCTAGAGCAGCGGATGCAATAGATGAGATTGTAGGAGGTACAGGTGAACCTCTGTCGCACCTGGAACGACTGCTTGGGTCCTTGAATGGAGACGAGGGGGGAGGTAAAGTGACAAGTGTAGCATCTCTTGCGGTTGCAAGGGAAAGGGCCCGGGGAAGGGGTGGAGCGGGAGGGAAGGGAAGAATTGACGAGGGAGTTGCGGAGGGAGCGGTCTTTGCGGAAGGCAGACAGGGGGGAGATGGAAAGATGTGGCGAGTGGTGGGGTCACGTTGGAGGTGGCGAAACTGGCGGAGGACTATCTGTTGTATGTGCCGGCTAGTGGGGTGAAAGGTGAGGACCAGGGGGACTCTGCCCTTGTTGCGAGTGGGGGGATGGGGAGAGAGAGCAGTGTTGCGGGGTACGGCAGAGACCCTGGTTCGAGCCTCATATATAGTGGGGGAGGGGAACCCCCATTCCCTGAAGAATGAGGACATTTGCGATGCCCTGGTGTGGAACACCTCATCCTGGGAGCAGATGCGGCGTATACGGAGGAATTGGGAATAGGGGATGGAGTCCTTACAGGAAGCAGGGTGGGAGGAAGAGTAGTCAAGATAGCCGTGGGAGTCAGTGGGTTTATAGTGGATGTCGGTCAGAAGTCTATCGCCTGCAATGGAGTTAGTGAGGTCAAGGAATGGTAGGGAAGTGTCGGAAATGGTCCAGGTGTACTTGAGTGCCGGATGGAAATTAGTGGTGAAGCGGATGAAGTCAGTCAGTTGTGTGTGGGTGCAGGAGGTGGCACCAAAGCAGTCGTCGATATAGCGGAGGTAGAGGTCGGGGATGGGGCCCTGGTACGCCCGGAACAAGGATTGTTCGACGTACCCGACAAAGAGGCAGGCGTAGCTCGGGTCCATGCGTGTACCCATAGCTACGCCTTGTATTTGGAGGAAATGGGAGGAGTCAAACGAGAAGTCAAACGAGAAGTTGAACAGTGAATTCTCACAATTCTGTTAACCCTTGCTGTCTCCTCCCCTTCCCACCTCAGCCCTCGGGCTCCTCCTCCTCCTTTTCCTTCCTTTCTTCTCCCCGCCTCCCCCTACCCCCTATCAGTCTGAAGAAGGGTATCGGCCGGAAACGTTGCCTATCTCCTTCGCTCCATAGATGCTGCTGCACCCGCTGAGTTTCTCCAGCATTTTTTTGTGTACCTTCGATTTTCCAGCATCTGCAGTTCCTTCTTAAACACTTAGTCCACTCACCAGCTTCACCATTGATTGCATTCCAGTCAATGCCAGCCGATAACATCAGCATGAAGATCAATAGGACACGAGTCATTCTGGCACTAAGCAAAAACACCGTTAATATATTTTGTTAAAATTTTGTCAAAAAGGTCAGGAGAGTCTTGAAACTTGTCATAGAGTCATACAGCACAGAAACAGGCCAACTTGCCCACATCGACCAACATGCCCCATCTACACTAGTCCCACCTGCCTGCATTTGGCCCATATCATTCTAAACCTGTCCTATCCATGTACCTGTCCAAATGTCTCTTAAACATTATACTACCTACCTCCTCGTACAGCTTGTTCCATGCACCCATCACTCTTTTTGTAAAAACTTTACCCCTCAGGTTCCTATTAAATCTTTCCTCTCCTCACCTTAAACCTATGTCCTCTGGTTCACGATTCCCCTACTCTGAGGAAAAGACTGCATTTACCCGATCTATTCCTCTCCTGATTGTGTACACCTTTATAAGATCACCCCTCATCATCTAGCGCTCCGAGGGATAAAGCACTCTCCTGCTCAACCTCTCCCTGTAGTTCAGTCCCTCAAGTCCCAGCAACATCCTCATAAATCTTCTCTGAACCCTTTCCAGCTTGACAACATCTTTCCTACAACATGGTGCCCAAAACTGAACATGATACTCGAAATGTGGCCTCACCAATGTCTTATATAACTGCAACATAGCCTTCCCACTCGTGAGGGACATTTCTTTCTTTCCTTGACAAGGATATTTGATTCCATAATCACATTTACAAAGTAGTGGAAAGATCAATACTGCCAATTAGCAGTTTGCAGAGATCAATCAATCAATCATCAAATGACAACACTGTCTTCCTTATCCACATTAATGGAAGACCTCCAGAGTCCACGTGGACACCGCGTGTTCCCTCTCCAGAGTCCATGTGGACACTGCAAGTTCCCCCTCCAGGGACACGTGGGCACGGACGCAAGCCTGGAAGAGGGACAGGCATTCAACTGAAATGTAGCCACAGCTTGAGGAGCAGCCCCCTCAAGTCAATGCCAAGGTCAGGGACCCTAGATGACAGGCACGGTTCACCACTCCCTCATGCTTTGCAGGGAGTTGTGGATGTAGCCCAGTGCATCACATAGACCAGACTTCCGACCATTGACTCCATTTCCACCTCACGCTACCTTGGAAATACAGCCAACATAATCAAAGACTAGTCCCACCCCAGTCATTCCTTCTTCTCCCTGTTCCCGTCCGGCAGAAGGCACGGAAGCTTGAAAACACGCACCACCAGACTAAGGAACAGCTTCTTTCTTGTTATCAGGCTCCTTCTATAAACTAGGCTACTGTCCAATTCACCTCTACCCATTTGCAGACATTAGACTTCTGTACCTTATGCTGGGTGGGAGTAGGAAGAAGACGGAATGAGCATGGTGGGACAAGTCTTTGATTATGTTGGCTGTTTTTCCACGGCGGCATGGAGTGTAGTTGGAGTCAATGGTGGGAAGTCTGATCTGTGTGATAGACTGGGCTACATCCGCGACACTACAATTTCTTGCAGTCTTTGAGAGAGCTGTTCCAAAACCAAGCTGTGTTGCAACCTAACAGTGTGCTTTCTATGGTGCAACTATAGAAGTTTGCAAGAATCATTGGGGACATGCCAAATTACCTCAGCCTCTTGAGGAAGTGGAGACTTTGGTGTGCCTTCTTGGCTGTTGCATCAATGTGGTTGGTCCACGACAGACCATTGGTAGTGTTAATGGTGACGAACCTGAAGCTGTCATCCATTTCCCCATCAGCTGATTGGGGCGTGAACTCCACCACACTTCCTGAAGTCAATAACTAGTTCCTTCATTTGCTGGACATTGAGGGAGAGGTTGCTGTCCTGACACCATGTCACTGAGTTTAGTCATAGTCTTTAGAAACGTAGCGTGGGAACAGGTCATTCGACTCCACGCCGACCAGCAGTCCCCATACACTAGCACTATTCTACATATTAGGGACAATTTACCATTACCAATGTCAAATTAACTTACAAAGCTGCACGTCTTTGGAGTGTGGGAGGAAACTGGTCCTCCCGGAGGAACCCCACACGGTCACGAGGAGAATATACAAACTCCGTACAGAGAGCAACCCCCTAGTCAGGATGGAACCCGGATCTCTGGGGCAGTGAGGCAGCAACTCTACCGCTGCACCACCGTGTCGCCCTTGAGAGTGTTCACTCTCTCTCTCTCCTTCTTGTACTCCATCTCGTCATTGTTCGTGATTCGGCCCACCACAGTGGTGTCGTCTGCAAACTTGTCGATGGAGTTAGAGCCAGAGTTGTGAGTGTAAAGGGAGTATAGCAGGGGATTGAGAACACATTCTTGTTGGGCACCGAGAATTACTGTGGAGGAGGTGTGGTCACCAACCGTCACTGATTGAGATCTGTGGGTCAGGAAGTGGCTGGGGGGGGGGGGGGGTGTTTGGAGCCGACTCCTACGTCTAGGAGTGTGGAGATATAACATAGAACATAGAACAGTACAGCACAAGAACAGGCCCTTCAGCCCACAAAGTCCATGCCAAACATGATGCCAAAACCACATCTATCTGCCTGCACATAATCCATATCCCTCCAATCCAACATACATGTGCCTATCCAAAAGTCTCTTAGATGCCATTCTTGTATCTACCTCCACCACCACCGCATTCCAGGCCACCACCACCCTCTGTGTAAAAATAACTTGCCCACCTCTTTTAAAGTTTGCCCCTCTCACCTAAAAGCTGTGCCCTCTAGTCTTTGATTTTTATACCCTGGGAAAAATGTTCTGACTGTCTACCCTATCTAAGCCTTTCATAATTCTATATACTTCTATCAAGTCTCCCATCAAACACCGGTTTAGTTTAGTTTAAAGATAAAGCATGGAACCAGGCCTATCGGGCCATCTAGTCCACGCCGACCAGCGATCTCCTGTACACTAGTTCCATCCTATACTGGGGCCAATTCACTGGATGTTTTCAAGAGAGATTTAGGTCTAGCTCTTAGGGCCAATGGAATCAAGGGATATGGGGAGAAAGCAGGGATGGGGTACTGATTTTGGATGATCAGCCATAATCATATTGAATGATCGAAGGGCCGAACAGCCTACTCCTGCACCTATTTCCTGTTTCTAAACCTGCACGTTTTTGGAGTGTGCGAGGAAACCGGAGAAAACCCACATGGTCACAGGGAGAACGTACAAACTCTGTACAGACAGCACCCGTAGTCAGGATCTAACCCGTGTCTCTGGTGCTGTAAAGCAGTAAAGGGCCTGTCCCACTTTACAGGGTAATTCACAAATTCTCCCGAGTTATTCATGAATTCTCTCGAGTTTTCCCCTTGATTCAAACTCGCAGAATGTTCCTAACGGGTCCGTAGGAGGCCATAGGAGTCCGTAGATATATCGTAGTGGCTCGTTATGCCAGCCGTAGGTACTCGGTGCATCAGGTAAGTCGGGTCATTTTTTCCAGCCTGGTGAAAAATGTCCACGAGTGAAAAAAAATAGTCGGGAGGATGCCCCGAGTACCTACGGCTGGTTTACGATATATCTACAGACTCCTACGTCCTCCTACGGACCCGTTACGAACATTCTGCGGGTTTGAATCAAGGGGAAAACTCAGGAGAATTCGTGAATTACCTCGTAAAGTGGGACAGGCCCTTAGCTCTACTGCTGTGCCGCTACAGTCATTCCAGAGAAATATATGAGGCAATGTTGGCGGACTTCACGAGACAGTGTGATGGGACTGGTGGATAAGTCTGGACAGGGCAGACACACTGGTCAGAGACGCGGACATCTACACAAGTAGAAAGACACAAAATGCTGGTGTCATTCAGTGGGTCAGGCAGCATCTCTGTAGAAAAGGAATAGGTGGCGTTTTGTGTCGAGACCCTTCTTCAGACTGAGAGTCAGAGGAAAGGGAAACTAGAGGTATGAAAAGGTTCCGAAAATATTAGAGCACAGATGGCCAAGGAGCCCACAATGGTCCATTGTTGGATGTGGAAGAGGTTATAATGAAGGTATACAAACAGTGAAACTAGCAAGACAATGAGGGTGGGGGAGGGATGGAGGGAGAGGGAATGCAAGGGTGACTTGAAATTAGTGAAATCAATATTCATACCACTGGGTTGTTTAACTGCCCAAGCGAAATATGAGGTGCTGTTCCTCCAATTGCATGTGGCCTCACTCTGACAGTGGAGGAGGCCCAGGACAGAAAGGCCAGTGTGGGAAGGGGAAGGGGAATTCAATTGTTTGGGAACCAGGAGATCGCATAGGCCCAGGCAGACTGAGTGGGGGTGTTCAGCGAAACAATCGTCCAGTCTGCGTTTGGTATCAACACGACTCAATCCCACCGCTGCCCAGTAATGGTCACAGACCACGTTACAGGGTAGAGCTGGGTACGGTCTTACCTGCTACCGATTGCTAGCTTTATCCTGGTTACCGGCTTGAATGACACCCCAAAACTTCACCATCCAATCCGTCCATGGTCAGCTCCTTCAGCAGCCCACCCCTGTCCAAAATCCCACCCTCCCTCCGTTTTGCCATTCCACACTCTCATTTCATGAACCAAAACTTCCACTGGTTCTCTCCTCCCAGATGTGGCCCGACCCGCTGTGTGCTTCTCAACATCTGCCTGGCCCTCTCCTCCCTCGCTCCGTGATGCCACACTACCCCTCTCTCATCCCCACCTATTCCCTCCTCCCTGCCCCAACTCCCTCTTCCCCACTCACTCTGACTTTACCCCACTCCTCCACACTCACTTGCTCGGACTGTCTCTCTCTCTCTCTCTCTCTCTCTCTCTCTCTCTCTCTCTCTCTGTCTGCCTCTCTCTGTCTGCTTCCCTCTCCCTCTCCCTCCCTGTCTTTGACTCTCACTCCCTCTCCCCTTGCTCTCTCTGTGTCTCTCACTCTCTCTATCTCTCTGACTTTTTCTCACTCTGTGTGACTCTACCTCTGTCTCTCTCTCTGACTAACTCTCTCCCACTCTCTCTCTCGGACTCTTTCTCAGCCGTGTTTCTCTCTGCTACTCTCATTCACCTCTCTCTGACTCTCTGACTCTCGGAATCTCTATCACTATCTCTCTGTGGCTCTCTCTCCCGGGCCGTGTCTCCGAGTTCCTGTTCGCTGCCGCTGAACGGAAGCGAAACATCAGCCTCCCTCCCTCCCTGAGTGGGCCGGAGGCTGGGAGCCGTCTCTCGCTGCCCGTCTCACTGGGCACTCCCCACCCGGGAGCGGGGCGTCCTTCTGTCCCTCCCGACCACTTCCTTCGGCCCATTTACAGCAGACACTCCCCGAAAACCGCGACCCAGAGTGGAAACAGGCTCTTCGGCCCACTGTGTCCGTGCCGACCAGCGATCACCCTAGATGCACTAGTTCTCTCCCACACAGTGAGTAGGGACAGTTTACAGAAGCCAGTTAACCTACAAACCTTCACGTCTTTGGGAGGTGGAGAAAACCGGGGCACCCGGAGAAAAACTGTGCGGCTAATTTCTGCTCTAACAAGTTTGCAGGTGACACCGTTGAAGGAGATAGAGAATTTAGTAATATGGTGTCAGGATAACAAACTCTCCCTCAACGTCAGCAAGGCAAAGGAGCGAGCCATTGAGTAGACACAAGGAACTGCCGACATAACTCAACGCATCAGGCAGTATCTCTGCGTTGATAGATCACGTTTCGGGCCAGGACCTTTGGCTAGATATAGACCTCAGGATATGGGGTGGAGTACATGCCCTAGTCAGCATCGATGGAGTTGAATTAAGATGATCGAGAGCTCGATGGGCCGAATGGCATAATTCTGCTGTAATGAACATATGAACTTATAATACATAAACACAATCATACCGAAGCACAAGAATATAGATTACATTGAAACAGTACACGAGGCTCCCTATGATCATGTGGGGTTTCTCTGGGAGCTCCAGTTTCTTCCCACACTCCAAAGACGTACAGATCTGAAGAAGGGTCTCGACCCGAAACGTTGCCTATTTCCTTCGCTCCATAGATGCTGCCTCACCCGCTGAGTTTCTCCAGCTGTCTACCTACAGATTTGAAGGTTAATTGGCTTCTGAAAATTGTAAATTGTCCCTGGTGGGGGGGGGAGGATAGTGCTAGTGTACGGGGTGATTTCTGGTCGGCACAGACTTGGTGGACCGAAGGGCCTGTTTCCACGCTGTGAATCTAAAGTCTAAATTAAAGTCTAAAAGAGTCACCACGTTTCTAGCGTGGGGTTTTGCACGTTCTATGTCATCCCTCTTTTGCATCCACTCCCTCAGCATCAGTTTCCTGCTAATCGTCATCAAAACCTTTCTTTCCATTCTGGATTTAAACCCCCAGTGGGTCACGGTGGGATTTGGTTGTAATTCTCTGACATATCTCAGTGCAACTAAATGTAGTCATTCTAGGGCTGGAATGTGGGAGGAAAGCAGAGCACCCGGAGAAAACCCACACAGTCGCAGGGAGAACATACAAACTCTGTACAGACAACACCCGTAGTCAGGATCAAACCCGGGCCTCTGGCGCTGTGAGGCAGTAACTCTACTGCTGAGCCACTGTGCCGCCCTCTGTGCCTACTCCTACGACCTACAAATGTTGAATAACAGAGGGGAAGAGGACATTTTATCGGGATGGATCATAGCATAGTTTGGGAACAGTTCCATCTAAAATCGCTAGAAATAGCAGAAAATTGTGGACACAGCACCCACCATCACACAAACCAACCTCCATTGACTCCAATTACACCTCACACTGCCTGGCGAGGCTACCAGCATAATCAAGGACGAATCACACTCTGGCCACTCCCTCTTCTCCCCTCTCCCATTGGGCAATAGGTATTGAAGTATGAAAATGTACACCTCAGAGACAGTTTCTTCCCAGCTGTTATCAGGCATCCTATCACCAACTAGAGAGCAGTCCTAAGCTCCTATTTACCTCAGTAGAGACCCTTGGGCTATCTTTGATTGGACTTTACTGGGCTTTATCTTGAACTAAATGTTATCTCCTTTATCATGTACCTGTAGACTGGGGACGGCCCGATTGTAATCATGTATTGTCTTCCCACTGACTGGTTAGCACGCAACAAAAGGTTTTCACTGCAGCTCTATAGAAGTGATAATAAACTAAACTGAAACTCAAGAACTGGGGACATTTCTTGGCAGTGTTGCTGGTTGTGTGTGGGGCTCCTCCTCCAGGAAGTCTCTGTCAGCGAGGAACTGGGTCACCCATTACTTGCTAGTCACAGATATACTGCTGCGGGTTTTTCTTCCCACCTCCACAGCATCCTAATTTAAGATGCAGCATAATGCAGAATGTCAATTGATCGATCGATTAAAACAGGCCTTGTAATTCATGCTCGATTAAACACACAGAGATAGACCACAAAGTGGATCAATGGAATCATATTGCGTAGATGGGAACTGCAGATGCTAGTTTATACCGAAGATAGACACAGTGCTGGAGTAACTCAGCGGGTCAGGCAACATCTCTGGAGAAAAAGGATGGGTGACGTTTCTTCGCTTCTTCTAACTGAAAGTAGGCGGGAGGGAACTGGATGTAGGAAAAGGCAAGGAGAAAGCATGGCTGGCAACAGATGACCAAGGAAGGGTGGAGCCCATAATGGCCCATTGTTGGCTGGGGAAGAGGTGATAATGAAGGGATACAAGGATGTGAACAGAGTAACTGGTAGGATGACTAGGGTGGGGGAGGGGGGGAGAGAGGGGATGCAGGAGTTACTCCTGCATCCCCATTATTGATACTGCTGGATTGTAAGCTGCTCCAGCAAAATATGAGGTGCTGTTCCTCAGGTGTGTGGCCTCACTCTGACAGTGTAGGAGGCCCAGGACGGAAAGGTCGGTATGGGAATGGGAAGGGGAGTTAAAATGTTTGGAATTATATTTTTGGGATTTTATATATCTTCGAGATACTGCATTGCTAAATAACAGATAAAATTAATAGATAACCATCGGGTGGCGCCACCGTAGAGGCAGCCTCGCCAGCAGCTGTTAGTCCTTTCACCCCTTTTTGTTATTTTTAGTGTGTCTAAAAGTATGTTCTAAAGGTTTCTTAGTCTTTTTTATGTGGGGGTTGGTGGAGGGGAATAGGGGGAAACTGTTTCCCAGTCACTTACCTGGATGGAGATGCGTCTTTTCTCCATGTCGCATCTTCGCCCACCCCCACCCCCCCTACCAACTGGATTGGCGCGGCCTTTCCTACCGGAGACCGGCCTGAGCTTCAGCAGCGGGCGCAGCGCTGAATTACCATCGCGGAGCGGTGTTGGGCCTGCTGACTTTAACACCGTGGAGCTGTGGTCTGCGGAGCTTCTAGCCGCGGGCGGCACTGACTTTAACATCGTGGAGGCCTGGGAACTTTTGCCGAGGATCACCAGTGTCGGAGCTCCGCCCAGCTCGGCCTGTGGACTTCGGAAGCCGCGGTCTCCGGTAGGAAGCGGCTGATTCGGGAACTCCAAGCCGCTGAATGTGTTCTCCCGTTCCGACGCCGGAGTTTCGATTATCCCGGAGAGGGGGCTGTATATCGGGCCGTCCGTAGCGGCGACTGTGGTGGGTTCAAAAGAAGCGTTGAATCCGCTGTGGGGAATGTTCAAGTTAAATTCTATCGTGTATTGTGTTCTTTTTATTCGTATGGCTGTATGGTAACTCAAATCTCACTGTACCAATTGATGCATGTGACAATCAACTTGAACCTGAACTTGAAATTCAGGAAGCAAGTGATGCAAGGAGCATTAATTACTCTCCAATTTACTGCCATCATGTATATAAAATTATGAGAGACATAGACAGGGGTAGACAGTCAGAATCTTACTCCCAGGGTGGAAATGGCTAAGACTAGAAGGCATAGCTTTAAGGTCAGAGGGGCAAAGTTTAAAGGGGATGCTTGGGACACTTCTTCTTCTTGCGTATGGCATGCACAGCCTAAAGTTGTAGGACAACTTGTTCTATTTGATCTTATTTGATTGTGCACACCGGGTTGATTGCATTTGTCGAAACAGGGTGGACCACGTGAAGGTTGCAATCCCCCACCTCGCTTGGGACACAATTTTCAGACAGTCAGAACCTTTTACCCATGATGGAAAATCACTGATGTGAAGGCATAGCTTTAAGCTGAGAGGGGCAATTTTAAAGATGAGGCATGGGACATGTTTTTTACACAGAGGGTGGTGAGTGCTGGAACGCGCTGCCGGGGGTGGTGGTGGAGAGGTTCAATAGTGGTGTATAAGAGGGTTTTAGATAGGCACGTGGATATGGAAGGATATAGATCACGTGCAGGCAGAGGAGATTGGCTTAACTTGGCATCATGTTCGGCATGGACATTGTGGGCCGAAGGGCCTGCTCCTGTGCAGAGCTGTTCTGTTCTAAATCAATTATGTGCAGGCAGATTAGTTGGTCTTGGCACCGTGTTCAGCATGAAAATTGTGGGCCGAAGGGCCTGTTCTGGTATTGTGCTTTTTATGCTCTATGCATTAGAGGTCGGCCGAGTTGTTTTGACAAATTCCGTTACCCCCTTTTAAGCCAATAACATTTTCCACCCCTCAGTGCTCCTCTCCCACAATCCTCCATTACTACAATCAGTCTGATGAATGGTCTCATCTATCCATGTTAGCCTAACCTGCTGAGTTACTCCAGCACCTTGTGTCTTTTTTTGTAAATTGACATCTGCCGTTCTTTGTGTCACCCCTTCCAAAGCTTTTCTTAGTTTAGTTTATTACTGTCATGTGTAGCGACGTTTAATAAAAAGCTTTTTGTTCCAGTCAGTGAAAAGACTATACATGATTACAATCCAACCATTCACAGCGTACAGATACAGGATAAACGGAATAAGCAGTCTGAAGAAGGGTTTCGGCCCGAAACTTTGCCTATTTCCTTCACTCCATAGATGCTGCCGCACCCGCTGAGTTTCTCCAGCATTTTTGTGTACCTAAACGGAATAACGTTTAGTGCAAAAAAAGTCCGATTAAAGATAGTCCAGATCTCATGCAGGCAGATGAGATTAACTTATCTTGGAATCATTTTCAGCTTTTAGTTTAGTTTAGTTTAGTTTATTGTCACATGCATCGAGGAACAGTGTAAAGTTATTCTTGCATGTTAACCAGTCAGCGGAAAGACAATCCATGATTTGAGTAGAGGAGCAGGGAGGTTCTACTGCAGTTGTACAGGGTCTTGGTGAGACCACACCTGGAGTATTGCGTACAGTTTTGGTCTCCAAATCTGAGGAAGGACATTCTTGCCATAGAGGGAGTACAGAGAAGGTTCACCAGACTGATTCCTGGGATGTCAGGACTTTCATATGAAGAAAGACTGGATAGACTCGGCTTGTACTCGCCAGAATTAAGAAGATTGAGGGGGGATCTTATAGAAACGTACAAAATTCTTAAGGGTTGGACAGGCTATATGCAGGAAGATTGTTCCCGATGTTGGGGAAGTCCAGAACAAGGGGTCACAGTTTAGGGATAAAGGGGAAATCTTTTAGGACCGAGATGAGGAAAACATTTTTTACACAGAGAGTGGTGAATCTCTGGAATTCTCTGCCACAGAATGTAGTTGAGGCCAGTTCATTGGCTATATTTAAGAGGGAGTTAGATGTGGCCCTTGTGGCTAAAGGGATCATGGGGTATGGAGAGAAAGCAGGTACAGGATACTGAGTTGGATGATCAGCCATGATCATATCGAATGGTGGTGTAGGCTCGAAGGGCCGAATGGCCTACTCCTGCACCTATTTTCTATGTTTCTATGTTTCTATGATGACAATTGAGCCATTCACAGTGTACAGATACAGGATAAGGGGAATAATGTGAATAATGTTTAGTGCAAGGTAAAGTCCCATCAAGTATAGTTCAAGGCTCTCAAATGAGATAGATGATAGCTCAGGACTGCACTCCAGTTGTTGGTAGGATGGTTCAGATGCCTGATAAAACAGCTGGGAAGAAACCATCTCAGTTTCCCAGTGCCCCTATTAAGGATAGTTCAAAGGTCTCCAATGAGTTACAGTAGATGGAGGTCAGGACCGCATTCTAATTGACGCAGCTCTAGCTTCATCACAAAGGTAATGGGCAAAAAGCATAGCACAGCTCTGATGGGCTGAAGGGCCCGTTTCCTTGCTGTATGACTATGACTCT
The DNA here is from genome assembly GCA_038087875.1 of Malacoraja senta. Classification (NCBI taxonomy): domain Eukaryota; kingdom Metazoa; phylum Chordata; class Chondrichthyes; order Rajiformes; family Rajidae; genus Malacoraja; species Malacoraja senta. Next base: position 24,122,060 of record CM075984.1, read on the forward strand.
AAATGCCTGTTAAGAGCAGCGGAGCCTGGCAATGCTAACAGTCACTTTCGCCATGATCATCAAAGAAACCAGCATGAGCAGTTCCTTGTGTCTATATACTGAACACCTGCCTTCACCTGCATCCACCTATCACTTGCCAGGCTTTATCTCACCCCCCCTCTCTCTTCCACATTTCTCCCCCTTCTTCAATCAGTCTGAAGAAGGGTCCCGACCTGAAGCGTCACCTATCCTTGTTAAGAGGACATGGAGTCTAAATGGAGAGCTTATTCAACAAGCTAGCATGGGGCCCAGGAGGTGAATGGCCTCCTCAGAGCTGGCGGATTTATATTTGCTTCTGCCTCTTTGATAATCGCTGCAAGACAATGCTTTACAAATCACAGTCTGCAAGGTCACAGGAGCCAGTGGGTAGCTCACCTTTTATACATATTGCAAACTTTGCTAATCTCCGCCATCCATTATTTAAGACTGGAATTACTTTGTAATTACAGTAACTTCAGCGAAGTACAGTGGAGCAAAAGGATTTACATCAGAACAGAATAAAGTCCATTGAAAGGTCACATCAAATAAATTTTAGTTCAGCCAGGACACTGCAGTGGTGACACTCCAAACCACCACCTTAGCCTGAGGATGGGTCCCAAACTGAAAGGTCTATCTGAAGAAGGGTCCCAACACAAAATGTCAGTCTGAAGAAGAGTCCCAACTTGAAACGTGAGTCAGACGAACGGTCCCGTCTTGAAATGTCAACTGAAGAAGGGTCCTGACTTGAAACATCAGTCTGAAGACCCGAGACGGCAGCCATCCATGTTCTCCAGAGATGCTGCCTAACCCGTTGAGTTACTCCAGCACTTTGCGTCCGTTGGTGTAAACCAGCATTTGCAGTCCCTTGTTTCTACCACCGTTGTCAACTAGAAACTCAACATTCATAGTCTTGTGGAAACGCCACTTAAGTTACCCTCCAGTCACACACTCTTAGGACTTGGGAAATATATTGGCCTTCACTGAAATTGGAATAACAGAGAACTAGTGTGAACGAGTGATCAATGGTCACTGTGGACTCGGTGGGCCTGTTTCCATGCTGGATCTCTAAACTAAATTAAACCCTGATTTATAATCCCAGAACTATTCATGCGTTACCTTTTCTTTCCCTATTATGGTCTGGTTGCCTAGTAAAAATTATAATTTTTCATACTATAATTTAATGTGCTAGTGGGTGAGTCTAGGACCAGAGGTCATAGCTTCAGAATCAAAGGACATTCCTTTAGGAAGGAGATCATGAGGTATAATTTATTTAGCCAGAGGGTGTGGGGAATCTGTGGACTTAATTGCCATAGAAGGCTGTGGAGGCCATCAATGGATATCTTAAAGGCAGAGATAGATTCCTGATTAGTATGGGTGTCAGGGGCTATGGGGAGAAGGCAGGAGAATGGGGTTAAGAGGGAAAGATAGATCAGCCATGGCGGAGTAGATTTGATGGGCTGAATGGCCAAATTCTGCTTCTATCACTTATGAACTTGAACTTATGAATGCATACTTATTTATTGTGTTCATAGAGTTATACAGCATGGAAACATCTGTTCAGCCTGGAGCTTTATGTCCTTATCTCTGGATTTGTGGAGGTGTATTTTAATCAATTGTGGATGGCTTCAAACAGCAACAAGGTGAGGTGATGGAAACCAGAGCTGAATTTTATTGATCCTCCATCCCTTTCTCTCCATGGAGCCAGCATTGGCGTTGTGAATGGCCCAAGGCACTGATCAATATTGGGAGCAGCTGTCTGAAAGTGTGCCTGGCATTTTCAAGTTGATTTTTTTTAGCATGTCTCAGACTCGTAGCTTAGTTTAGTTTAAAGATACAGCACTGAAACAGGACCTTCGGCCCACCGAGTCCACACCAACCTTCAATCATCCATTCAAACTGATTCTGTTATCCCACCATCGCATCCACTCCCTACACTCTATGAGCAATTTATAGAAGCTAATTAATCTGCAAACGTGCAAGTCTTTGGAGTGTGGGAGGAAACTGGAGCACCTGGAGGAAATGCACGTGGTCACAGGGAGAACGTACAAACTCCGTACAGACAGCCCCTGTAGTTAGGATGTAACGCCGAGGAGCTGTGGTCTGCGGAGCTTCTAGCTGTGGGCGTGGCGCTGATTGTAACATCGCGGAGCGGGGCGATCCCTTGCCGAGGATCGGCAGTGTTGGAGCTCCGTCGAGCTCGGCCTGTGGACTTTGGAAGACGCGGTCTCTGGCAAGAAGCGGCCGATTCGGAAACTCCAAGCTGCAGAGTGTGTTCCGATCCGTTCCGACGCCGGAGTTTCGATTATCCTGGCGAGAGGGCCTGTACATCGGGCCGTCTGTAGCGCCGATTGCGGAGGGTTCAAAGGCCCCGACCACAGATGAACAAAGAGGAAGAGTGACTGAACTTTATTGCCTTCCCTCACAGTGGGAAACGTAGATCCCGCTGTGGTGGTTGTTTATGTTAAACTCTATTGTGTATTGTGTACTTTTTATTCGTATGGCTGTATGGTAACTCAAATATCACTGTACCAATTGGTGCATGTGACAATAAATGTGAACTTGAACTTGAACCCAGGTCTCTGCCATGGTGAGGCAGCAACTCTACCGCTGCACCATAAAGCTGTACAGCATGGAAGCTGATCATACAGCCCACCATGTCCAAGCTGACTAAATCCCATTTGCCTTCATTTGGCCCACATCCCTCTAAACCCTTCCTATCCATATCTCTGTCCAAATGACTTTTAGAAGGCATGATTGTATCCACTTCTACAGCTTCCTCTGGCATCTTATTCCATATACGGACCACCCTCTGAGTGAAAAAGCTGCCCCCGAGGTCCCCCTTATATTTCTCCCCTCTCACCATAAGCCTGGCTGTGCCCCCTTCCATAATCCTCAACCCCAGGAAATAAATCTGTGAGTGTTTACTTTATCAATGCCTCTCATGATCTTGTACACCACAATAGATCACCCCTTAGCCACCTACCCTCCTGATCAGCCTCCCTTCCACCGACTCCATCTACACTTCACGCTGCCTCGTCAAGGCCACCAGCATAATCATGGACCAGTCTCACTCCTGCTTCTCCCCTCTCCCATCAAGCAAGAGGTACAGAAGTCTGAAAACACACACCTCCAGATTCAGGGACAGTTTCTTCCCAGCTGGTATCAGGCAAATGAGCTGTCCTTTCCCAGCTAAAGAGCAGCCCTGACCTACCATCTACTTCATTGTAGACCCTTGGATTATCTTTAATTAGACTTCAATGTTATATCTTTGCACTAAAAGTTGCACCCTTTATCCTTTAACTTTAATTGCGCAGTGGAAGAATTGATTGTATTCATAGAGTCATACTGCGTGGAAATACTGCGTACTACATAGAGTCTACTGCAGTTGTACAGGGTCTTGGTGAGACCACACCTGGAGTATTGCGTACAGTTTTGGTCTCCTAATCTGAGGAAGGACATTCTTGCCATAAAGGGAGTACAGAGAAGGTTCACCAGACTGATTCCTGGGATGTCAGGACTTTCATATGAAGAAAGACTGGATAGACTTGGCTTGTACTCGCTAGAATTTAGAAGATTGTGGGGGGATCTTATAGAAACTTACAAAATTCTTAAGGGGTTGGACAGGCTAGATGCAGGAAGATTGTTCCCGATGTTGGGGAAGTCCAGAACAAGGGGTCACAGTTTAAGGATAAGGGGGAAGTCTTTTAGGACCGAGATGAGAAAATCATTTTTCACACAGAGAGTGGTGAATCTCTGGAATTCTCTGCCACAGAAGGTAGTTGAGGCCAGTTCATTGGCTATATTTAAGAGGGAATTAGATGTGGCCCTTGTGGCTAAAGGTTTCAGGGGGTATGGAGAGAAGGCAGGTACAGGATACTGAGTTGGATGATCAGCCATGATCATATTGAATGGCGGTGCAGGCTCGAAGTGCCGAATGGCCTACTCCTGCACCTATTTTCTATGTTTCTATGAAACAGGCCCTTCGCCCAACTTGCTCACACCGACCAACATGTCCCATCTACACTAGTCCCACCTGCTTGCATTTGGCCCATATGGTTCTCGATTCTCCTACTCTGGGCAAGAGACTGTGCGTTTATCCGATCTCTTCCTTGCATGATTTTCTACACCAATATAAGATCACCTCTCATCCTCCTGCGCTCCAAGAAATGGAGACCTAGCCTGCTCAACTACTCCCTGTAGATTAGAGCCTCAAGTCCTGGCAACATCCACATAAATCTTCTCTGTATCCTTTCCTGCTTGACAACATCTTTCCTATAACATGGTGCCGAAGACTGAAGACAATACTCTAAATGTGGCCTCATCAATGTCTTATATAACTGCATCATGACCTCCTAACTTCTACACTCAATACTCTGACTGATTAAGGCCAAAATGCTGAAAGCTACTTTTGACTACACTATTTACCTGTGCCGCTACTATCAAAGATACAGCGTGGAAACAGGCCCTTCTGCCCACCGAGTCCACTAACAATATCCTACACACACTAGGGGTAATTTTATATTTATAACAAGCCAATTAGCCTCCAAACCTGTATGTGTTTGGAGTGTGGGAGCATACCGGAGCTTCCCAGAGAATCGCTCCGTGGTGACGGGGAGAAGGTACAAACTCCCTACAGACAAGCACCTCTAGTCAGGATTGAAGCTGTGTCTCTGGCACTGTAAAGCTGCAACTCTACCGCTGTGGCACTGTCCTGCAGCCCTTTGCTTTTGTGCATTACTGTAGACTGTATTATGTTGGCTGCTTTCCAGAGGCATGGTGAAAGTGTAGATGGAGTCAATGGTGGCGAGTCTAGTCTGTGTGACGGACTTTGAGATGGTGGACAGGCTTTGGGGAGTTACTCTGGGAATGATCCTGGGGATGATTGGGTTCATGTATAGGGAGCATTTGATGGCTTTGGGCCTGTACTCGTTGGGGTTTAATAGGATGAGGGGAGGGGGATCTCATTGAAACCTACCGAAGAATTTAAGGCCTGAATACAGTGGACGTGGAGCGGATGTTTCCACGTGGGAGAATCTAGGTTAAGAGGGCCCAGCCTCAGAATAAAAGGACTTACCTTTGAAGGCTCGAAGACCTGAATGGTCTCCTCCAGTTTCTCCTCCACTGTGTGGCACAGTGCTAGCACCGCAGAATGTCAAATCATGATTACAATCGAGCCGTACACAGTGTACAGATACAGGATGCAGAGAATAATGTGAATAACATTTAGTGCAGGATAAAGTCTAGTAAAGTTTGATCAAAGATAGTTCGAGGGTCTCCAATGAGGAAGATGGTAGCTCAAGACCACTCTCTAGTTTTTTGGTGGGATGTTGGTAGAATGTGTGCAGCATAAAATGGGATTAGTGTAAATGGGGTGGATGATGGTTGGCACAGACTCAATGGGCCGAAGGGCCTGTCTCCCTGATAGTATGTTACTGTGAGTTCCTCCAGGGCCTAAGCATTGCAAGTGAAATGTAAGGACATAGGTAAGGGCTCGGTAATGGGAGTTCATAGCTCACTGACTGACAGCAGCCCATGAACACTTAAACATGCCGTGGGGTGGCAGTGTGCCTGCCAGATTGTGCTTAGCTTTTCAGGGCACAGGCTGGCACAGTGCCAACAACACGATGCATCGCAATTCTCAGGCATTATGAACTGCAGTCCTTTAGCAATCTTGTCACTTCTGAATCTTGGTCCTTCTGAAGCAAGAGGCTAGAATGTTTAATTGTCATATGTGATGGCAACAGCACAATGATATTCTTACTTACTACAGCTCTAACCTGAGAGATACAGCACGGAGACAAACCATTCAGCCCACCAACTCTAAGTCAGAACAATGAAATTTATATTTGCTGCCACTTAACAGGAACATTATTGATCATTGATTGATTGACTTATTGATTGATTGATTGAGAGCAACCCCAGTACACATGACAATAAACTAAACTAAAAGCGAGATACAGCATGGAAACAGGCCCTTCGGCCCACTGAGGCCACACTGACCATTGAACACCCATTCACACTAGTTCTAACTTACTCATCCACTCCCTACGCACCAGGTGCAATTTACAGAGGGACAATTAATTTGCATCTTTGGGATGTGGGAGGAAGCTGGAGCACCTGGAGGAAACCACATGGTCACAGGAAGAACACACAGTCAGCAACAGAGATCAGGATCGAACCCGGGTCTCTGGCGCTGTGTGGCAGCAACTCTACTAGCTGCATCTCAACTGTGCTCTCAACAATGAATTCAAAAATAAAAAAAGATACAAAGTATATCTTTGTAACTTAGCAGAGCAGGCAGCATATCTGGAGAACATGGATAGGTGACGTTTCGGGTCGGGACCCTTCATCCAATAACACACAGATAAATATATCATAATGACTAATACAATAAATTAACAATAATAATACTAGGTAACCATAATCGTGCAAAACTGAAGTCCGTAGTGCAACCAAAGACAGTCTGTAGAAGATCATAATTGCTGAGGTTAGTGTTGTGCAGTGTTCAAGAGCCTGATGGCTGTAGGAAATAAATTGTTTTTTAACCTGGAGGTCATTGTTTATAAGATCCTGTACCTTCGTACGATGGCGGGAGTGAAATGAGAGTGTGGCCAGGGTGGTGTGGGTCTCTGATGATGCGGGCTGCCTTTTTGAGGCAGTGCCTCCCATAGATCGCTTCGATGGTGGGGAGGTCAGTACCCGCGATGGACCAGGCAGTGTCTACCACTGTCTTTCTGTGTGGAGCAAGATAGGGGAAAGGGAAGATAGGTGGTCCTTCAGTGGAGCAGACCCAAAATAAGTCTCTGGCATGTCAGAAACCAAGCAACAGATCCAAGTGAACTATGAGCAGTTAACAGTACAGCTGTTGCAACTGCACTGTTGTTCACCATGAGGGGCATAGATGAGGTGGACAGAGTGGATGTGGAGAGGATGTTTCCACTTGTGGGGCAGTCTAGGACCAGACGGCACAGCCTCAGAATAAAAGGTGGTAGCTTTAGAATGGGGACGAGGAGGAATTTCTTTAGTCAAAGGGTGAATTTGTGGAATTTATTGCCATAGACGTCTGTGGAGGCCAATTGATCGGATATTTTTTAGTGGAGATTTACAGGTTCTTGATTAGTAAAGGCATCAAAGGTTATGGGGAGGAGGCAGGAGAATGGGGTTGAGAGGGAAAGATAGATCAGCCATGATTGAATGGCGGAGTAGATTCAATGGGCTGAATGGACTAATTCTGCTCCTATGACATACCTTTATGAACATGAGATAAAGTGGATAGCCACAGGTAGGGATGTCTAAAACTAGAGGACATACAGTAGGTTTAAGGTGAGAGGGGAGATTTAATAGGTGCCTGAGGAAATTATTCCCCCAGGTGGGTTTATGGAGTGGGTGCCAGAGGAGGTAGTTGAAGCAGGTACTATAACAATTTATTAAAGGTACACAAAAATGCTGGAGAAACTCAGCGGGTGCAGCAGCATCTATGGAGCGAAGGAAATAGGTAACGTTTCGGGCCGAAACCCTTCTTCAGACTGATAGGGGGTGGGGAGAAGAAAGGAAAAAAGGAAAAAGGCGGAGGAGGAGCCCGAGGGCTGGGGGAGGGGAGGAGACAACCAGATGGCTGATGAAGGGGAGGGGACAGCAAGGGCTAGCAGAATTGGGAGAATTCAATGTTCAGGCCCCCAGGATGTAGACTGCCCAAGCGGAATATGAGGCGCATTTCCTCCAATTTACGGTGTTGCTCGCTGTGGCCATGGAGGAGACCCAGGACAGAGAGGTCAGATACGGAATGGGAGGGGGAGTTGAAGTGCTGAGCCACCGGGAGTTCAGGTTGGTTATTGCGGACCGACCGGAGGTGTTCGGCGAAACGATCGCCAAGCCTCCGCTTGGTCTCACCGATGTAGATCAGCTGGCATCTAGAGCAGCGAATGCAATAGATGAGGTTGGAGGAGATGCAGGTGAACCTCTGTCGCACCTGGAACGACTGCTTGGGTCCTTGAATGGAGTGGAGGGGGGAGGTGAAGGGACAAGTGTTGCATCTCTTGCGGTTGCAAGGGAAAGTACCAGGGGAGGGGGTGGTATGGGAGGGAAGGGAAGAATTGACAAGGGAGTTACGGAGGGAGCGGTCTTTGCGGAAGGCAGACATGGGGGGAGATGGGAAGATGTGGCGAGTGGTGGGGTCACGTTGGAGGTGGCGAAACTGACGGACAAATTGTATAACAATTTACACTGAACATAGAATATAGAATATAGCATTGACCACCAGGGGGCGCTGCATGATGGCAGACCTCTGCCTACAGTCTGTTGTCTTTCTACCTTTTGTATTTTTAGTTTGTTTAAAGTATGTTTTGGAGGATTTTTTAGTGTTTTATGTGGGGGAGGGGGGTAGGGTAAGGGGGAAACCATTTCCCAGTCGCTTCCTGGCGAGGATGCGACTATTCGCCGAGTCACGTTCTCGCCCCCCTCCTCACGGCCTACCAACTGGATTGGCGTGGCCTTTCCTGCCGGGGACCGGACCAGAGCCTCAGCGGCGACGGCGCAGCGCTGGATACATCGCGGAGCGGGCGATGCCTTACCTGGGATCGCCAATTGAATCTCCGGAGTGTTGGGCCTGCTGCATCAACACTTTGCCAAGGGCCGCCAGCATTGAATCTCCGCCCAGCTCGGCCTGTGGACTTCGGGAGCCGCGGACGTGGCCGATTCGGAGTACAAGCCGCTGAGGATGTTCTTCCGTCCGACATCGGAGTTCCATCATTCCGCCGAGAGGGCCTGAACATCGGGCCGCCCGTAGCGGCGACTGCGGGGGGCTCGGGAGGCCCCGACCACGGGTGAACATCAAAGAACATCAAAGAGGAGGTTGACTGAACTTTAGTGCCTTCCCCTCACAGTGGGAACATTTAAAACCGCTGTGTGGGGATGTTTATGTTGTAGACTATCGTGTTCTGTGTTCTTAATGTTTTTAATTCGTATGGCTTTATGGTGAAAAAGCATTTCGTTGTCTCTGTACTTGACTCTGCACAATGACAATAAAGTTGAATCAAATCAAATCAAACCACAGGAACAGACCTTTTTGCCCACGATGTCTGCGCCAAATATGATGCAAATTTAAATTAATCTCCTCTGCCTGCATGTGATCCATATCCCTCCATTCCCTGCATATCTATGTGCCTATCTAGAAGCCTCTTAAACACCACTATTGTATCTGCCTCCACCACAATCCTTGGGAATGCATTCCAGGCACCCACCACTCTCTGTAAAATACCTGCGCCGTATATCTCCTTTATAATTTGACCCTCCAAACTTACAGTTATGCCTCTTAGTCTTCAGACTTTAGACTTTACTTTGGACTTTAGAGATACAGTGTGGAAACAGGCCCTTCGATCCATCGAGTCTGTGCCGACCAGCAGTCACTAGCACTATTCTACACACCAGGGACAAACTTACAATTTTTACTGAAGCCGATTAACCTATAAACCTGCATGACTTGGAGTGTGGGAGGAAACTGGAGCACCCGGAGAAACCCCATGCGGTCACAGGGAGAACACACAAACTCCGTACAGACAGCACCTGTAGTCAGGATCTAACCTGGTTCTCTGGTGCTGTAAGGCAGCAACTCTACCGCTACAACACTGTCCTTCCCTAGTCTTTGACATTTCCACCCTGGGAAGAAAATTCTATGTCTACCCTATTTATACCTCTTTTGATTGAATCTCGATGAATTGCAATGGGATGTTTATTTAAGCACCTCACAACTATTACTTCTGTTATTGGCCAAATTCTCTTCACATTCTTCCAAGTTAGGTCACCTTGATGCCTCTCCCGTTCAATGCAAGCTTTTCTCTGGTAACCTCAACTCGCTGCATTGTTTGATGCTGAATCGTCCCTGTAAATAATGTTATCACTTAGTCTTGGATTCAGAACTAATTGATAGATGGATCTCTGGTGGTGTTTCGGTCAAAGCCAAACGCAAGGTCAGAGCAGCGAGCAAGCAGATTTTTATTTCCACGGGATATCTTCAGACAACCTGCTGTACATTGATTGATCTCTCAATGACAGCAATCCTCGGACATCAAAGTCACAACTCATTCCATCGATGAGCCAGAGGGAGCAGTAATGAACTTGTTATATGAGAGACTGCAGCTACGTCTGTCACCGGTCCAATATATAATATAATGACATCTATACTTTAGATAGTCCGGCCACACAACAGTGGTTATAGGGAGAAGACAGGAGAATGGGGTTGAGGGTCAAAGATAGATCAGCCATGATTGAATGGTGGAGTAGACTTGACGGAATGAATGACCTAATTCTGCACCTATAACTTATGAACACAGTTGGTGGCATTAAGTGACACTGCCATAGAGCCATAGAGTCATACAGCATGGAAACAGGCCCTTTGGTCCAACTTGCCCATGCTGATCAAGTTGCCTGCAAATTATCCATATCCCTCTATTCCCTGCAAATTATCCATATCCCTCTATTCCCTGCAAATTAACGTTACGCTGCAGCAAGCAAGAATTCAATTTTTCCGTTACTGGGGCACATGAAAATTGAATTTGCCTAAAGTAAGTAAGACTTTGGTTAGGCTGCATTTGAAGTATTGCGTGCAGTTCTGGTTGTCAGGAGCGGAAAAGAATGTCAGGAGCGGAAAAGAATGCAGAAAGTTGTGACCACTGCCCAGTCCATCATTGGCTCCCCACCATCGAAGGGATCTATCGCAGTCGCTGCCTCAAAAAGGCTGCCAACATCATCAAGGACCCACACCATCCTGGCCACGCACTCATCTCTCTGCTGCCATCAGGTAGAAGTACAGGAGCCTGAAATCTGGTACATCTAGATTCAGGAACAGCTTCTTCCCCACAGACATCAGGCTATTAAACTCATCAAACAAACTCTGAACTCTAACAGCCTATTGCACTTTATCTGTTTATTTATGTGTATATATATGGTCTATGCTATATAGACACACTGAACTGTTCTGTATTTATGCTTACAATATTCTGTTGTGCTGCAGCAAACAAGAAATTCATTGTTCTATCTGGGACAATAAACTCTCTTGACTTGACTTGTCCCATAACGGAAAGGATGTGGAGGCTTTAGAGAAGGTGCAGAACAGGTTTATCATTATGATACCTGGATTAGATGGTAATAACTATTCTAATCTAAGACTAATAACTCTAAGGAGAGGATGGACAGACTTACATTGTTTTCTCTGGAACAACGAAAGGTTCAGGAGGGACCTGATCGAAATATATTAAATTGTGAGTGGCGTAGATAGGATAGACAGTCAGAATCTTTTTACCCAGGGTGGAAATGTCATAGGGGGCATAGCTTTAGAGTGAGAGGGGCAAAGTTTAAAGGAGATGTGTGGGGAAGGTTTTTCACACAAAGGATGGCGAATGTCTGGAACGTGCTAGCAGGGATGGTGGTGGAGGAAGATATGATAGTGTTGTTTAAGAAGCTTTTAGATAGATTCATGAATATGCAGGCAATGGAGGGTTACGGGTCACATGCAGGCAGATGAGATTATTTATCTTGGCATCATGTTCACCAAGGACATTGTGGGCCGACGGGCCTGTTCCAGTGCTGTATTGTTCCATGTTCTACAATCTATGTTCTATCTAAATTCTCTTGTCTGTTGACTTTCTTGACTCTTGGCTCTTGAATAAAGATATAAGGAAATAATGAAAGACAATTGTTGTCAGAAATTTTGAAAATTATAAGGAAGATGAATAGTTTGCAATGTAACCCGAGTTTATATACTGGGGAAGCACGATGGGAAAAATGGCCAACATAGGATGTGAGCTTCCACAGCACAGCTAGTTTAGTTAAAATAAATGTTGGGGGTTGTAAACAGCTGAGAGTAATAAACCTGATCAGGGGTACTGACATTTATGGTATCTATTTGTCATACAAATAGAAAGAATGATTTTGTGTAAAAGGGAGCATAGGGTTAAAGATAACTCTGGGGAAAGACAAAGATGAAAGGTTACTGAGACATTGATCAATTATGACATCTTAAAAATATATAATTCATAGATAACCATTGCGTGGTGAGAATATAAAAATACTGTGGGTGCTGTGAATCTTTGAAACACTTTGGATTCTCTCAGAATGCCCAACACTGCGCACTTGTAAGGCTTTCAATAAACCGACTTGTTCGAGAGACTCACCACGGATCTACGAGATGTTTCATTTTGTGTCTGTTCCTATCTGAGCTGGGCCCCAAGTAACCCCAAATTCAGGATACGGGTATAACACAAAATTCCCTCCCATCAACAAGTCAAGAGACATGTATAATGTGAACAGACTGCCAAGGAGTTGCATGATAAAGGAGATTACATGGGGATCAGGAGAGCATGCAAAAAAAATAACAATCCCAAAGGCCAAGAGCAACAATGAAATTATGTTGTATAAAATGAAATAGTAAAATAACTTCAAGACACATTGGGGTAAAGAAAATTGGTACGGGAATCTATTAAGAGACAGACAGATAATGGCACTGGTAATGACAGGGAGATGGAAGAAGTATTAAATTATTGTTTCGCTTTGGTGTATCTCAGGGAGTTGGAACAGATGGGTAATGGTGTTGGAATGAGGGGTGAGTGATGAGGTAAAAGTGTTTAAAGTAGGAAAAAGGAACATTAAATAAACTAATCACCTTCAAAGCAGATGAAACTATGATCTGAATGTTAAAGGTAGAGGGAAGATAGTAGAGACATTGCTGCACAGGTTTAATAATTTATTGAAGAAAGATATAATGCCAGAAAACTGGCAGGTAGCTAACAGAATACCTCCATTTAACAAGGCAGATAGAACATGTCCTGAGAATTATAACGCTGTCAACTCAATGTTGGTGCAGAGAGAAGTAATGGGATTCAACTAAAGGAGAGGAATGCAAGTATATTAATGAATAGTCGGCATGGATTTCAAAAGGAACTTATACTTGACGATCGTCATAACAATTTTAGGAGATAATGTCAATATCAATGTAACAGGGAAACAAGGAACTGCAGATGCTGGGATCTTGAGTAAAATACAAAGTGCTGGAGTAATTCAGTGGGCCAGGCAGCATCTGAGCAGGGAATGCCCTAGTTGCCCTACTAATTCCTCTGTTTGCTTCCTTGTATCCCTTCATTATCACCTCTTCCCCAGCCAACAATAGGCCATACACAAAATGCTGCAGTAACTCAGCGGGACAGGTTGCATCTCTGAAGAGAAGGAATGGGTGATGTTTCGGGTCGAGACCCTTCTTCAGACGCAAAACGTCACCCATTCCTTCTCTCCAGAGATACTGGGTGTCCCGCTGAGTTACTCAGCATTTTGTGTCTACCGTCGATTTAAACCAGCATCTGCAGTTCTTTCCTACTACAATGGGCCATTGTGGGCTCCACCCTCCCTTGGTCATCTGTTCCCGGCCCTGATTTGTTCTGGCCTTTACTCACCTCCAGTTCCCTCCCCTCTACTTTCAGTCTGAAGAAGGGTCCCGACGCAAAACGTCAACCATCCTTTTTCTCCAGCGATGCCGCCTGACCCGCTGAGTTACTCCAGCGTTCTGCGTCTATATTTGGTATAAACCAGCATCTGCAGTTCCTTTCTACACAATGGGCAGGTGATGTTTTGAGTCGGGATCAATTAATGTTCTATGTCCCATGCTATTAGAAAAATGAGCTACCTGGAGGGAAAGGTGCAACAGCTGGCAGTGCCTTAACTGATCCCCATATTTCAATAGTTATTTAATTGTGTGTAAAATACATGGAGTCATTCTGTGATCATGAAATGCAAAGATTCATTGAGACTTCTAGCACCAACTAAACAGTGTTCCTGACCTCCCATCTACCTCATTGGAGACCCTCGGACTATCTTTAATCGGACTTTATCGAACTTTATTTTGCACGAAACAAAATTCCCTTTGTCCCGTATCTGTACGCTGTGGGCGGCTTGATTGTAATCGAAGATAGACACAAAGTGCTGGAGTAACTCAGCGGGTCAGGCAACATCTCTGGAGAAAAGAAATAGGTGACGTTTCGGGTCGGGACCCTTCTTCAGACTGGGAGTCAGGAGAGAGGTAAACTAGAGGAATGAAAAGGTTCAGAACTACTCAGAGCCAGCACCAATGGCCAAATTGTAATCACATCTTTTCACTGACTGCATAGCACGCAACAAAATAGCTTTTCGCTGCATCTCGGTACACGTGACAATAATAATAATAATAAACTATTAAACTTGGTTCGGTTTGTGAGGTGAGTACTGACTTCAGATAATCATGCATCATGGATAGTTGCAGAGATGCTGCCTGACCCGCTGACTTACTCCAGCACTTTGTGTCTATCTTTGGTATAAACAAGCATCTGCAGTTCCTGGAAACTGCTCTGAGTTTAAAATGCCTTTTGTGTGGAATCTGAGGTCAAATTGAAGGGTGTCATTGTCGCTGCTTGTGTGATTGAAGTGTGCTATTCTTGTCTCCCGGTTTAGAGTGATGGACCTTCGCAGCAGAACATGATAATTGAAGGCAATAAAAGTGCAATCATTATTTAACAATCATCCCACCAGAACACATTCAGTCAATGCGGCTGGCACAATGTCAAGGCCTCGGCAAAATTGATAGCAGTCACTGGGAGAAATGGCGGCTATATTTTTCATTAGCTTCCAGGAAATTAGAATTTATAGAGTAAAATAGATACAAAGTGCTGGAGTAATTCAACACTTGACCATTCTTCAGACCCTCCTTCTGTCCCGACCCGAAACATCACCCATCCTTTTTCTCCAGAGATGCTGCCTGACCCACTGAGTTGCTCCAGCACATTGTGTCGATCTTTCGTATATACCATTATCTGCAGTTCCTTTTTACACAGAACTTTTAGAATGCTTAACTTCATAAGTCAACAGCTGGTAGAGCCGCTGACACACAGCGCCAGAGACCCGAATTCGGTCCTGACTGTGGGTGCTGTCTGTGTGGAGTTTGCATGTTAGACTTTAAACTTTACTTTAGACTTTAGAGATACAGCGCGGAAACAGGCCCTTTGGCACATTGAGTCCACACTAACTAGCGATCACCCATACATTAGCACTATCCCACAACCTAGGGGACAGGTTTTACAATTTTACCGAAGCAAAATGAACCTACAAGCCTGCACGTGTTTGGGATTTGGGAGGAAACCAGAGCACCCAGATAAAACCCATGTGGCCACAGGGAGAATGTACTAACTCTGTACGGACAGTACCCATAGGCAGGATCCAACCTGGATCTCTACTGCTGTGGCACTGTGCCGCCCCCGTGTTCTCCCTGTGACTGTGCGGGTTCCTCCAGGTCCCCCAGAATCAGAGAGTCATACATCCTCGTACATCTTCTCATTTTCTACTCTTTCCAGCTTAATAACATTCTTCCTACAGCAGGGTGACCAAAACTGAACATTACACTCCAAATAAGTCCGCTTTGTTCCCACATCGCAAAGACGTGCAGGCTTGTAGATTAATATTTCCTACATATTTTGCCCCAAGTGTGTAGGGAGTGGAGGACATCTTAGACTGTCTTGAGAGTGTCAACTGGGTGTGTGAGGATCTGTTTGTAGGGAGTGGATGAGAAAGTGGGATAACATGGGACTAGTGTCAATGGGTGATTGATGGTCAGTGCAGACCGATGGGCCTAAGGACCTGTTCCAATGTTGTATCCCTAAACTAAACTAAAGCTGACTTGGCAAAGCCAGGGAAGGTTATAAGCACATTGCAAAGAGAAGGAATAGATGTGGAAGCTTGGTTCAGAAATGTTGTGGTGTTTATAGTCTTTTGCACAGGGAAACAGTAAATTGGAAGGAGATTTGACTACTTTGATTTGAGACACAGGTTGCATCGATTACATTATGCTCACTTGCTTGGTGGTCGGATCACTTGGCACCAACTAAAAGAACAGTGCAGTGCAATAAAATCTCAAACAGATTCAGATGATTTGGGGCAGCTCAGTGCTGCCAGCAGAGCCAGTTTAGTTTAGTTTAGATTTTTGAGATAGAGTCTGCACCGACCAATGATTCCCGCACACTAACATTATCCTAGACACACTAGGGACTATTTACAATTTTACCAACGCCAATTAACCTACCAACCTGTATGTCTTTGGAGTTTGGGAGGAAACTGGAGCACCCGGAGAAAACCCACACAGGTCATGGGGAGAACGTACAAATTCCATACAAACAGCACCCATAGTGAGGATCAAACCCGGGTCTCTGGCGCTGTAAGGCAGTGACTCTACCAGTACGCCACCGTGCCACTCCTGTTACACTTCCTCACAGCTCTAGAGCCCTAGGTCAATCCTGACCTCAGGCGCTGTCTGTGTTTGACATTTGCCCGTTCTCCCTGTGACCTCGTGCGTTTCCACAGGGTGCTCCGGTTTCTTCCCACATTCCAAAAAAAGGTTACGGAGTTGTTGTAAGTTGCCCCCAGTGTGTGGGTGAGCGGACAAATCCTGGCAGGGTATTGATGGAATGAAGAGAGATTTAAAGAGGATTAATGTAGGATGAGGGTAAATGGATGTTGGATGATCAGAGTGAGCTTGTTAGGTCAAACGGCCTGTTTCCACTCCATGACTATGAAATGCATTCTACAAAATCTACAAAATTAATTTAATCTGCAGGGCTTTTTTTAAGATGAGGGGGCAGATGACACAAAGCTGGGTGACAGTGTGAACTGTGAGGAGGATGCTATGAGAATGCAGGGTGACTTGGACAGGTTGGGTGAGTGGGCAGATGCATGGCAGATGCAGTTCAATGTGGATAAATGTGAGGTTATCCACTTTGGTAGCAAAAACAGGAAGGCAGATTACTATCTAAATGGTGTCAAGTTGGGAAAAGGGGAAGGACAACAGGATCTGGGGGTCCTTGTTCATCAGTCAATGAAAGTAAGCATGCAGGTACAGCAGGCAGTGAAGAAATCGAATGGCATGTTGGCCTTTATAACAAAAGGAATCAAGTATAGGAGCAAAGAGGTCCTTCTGCAGTTGTATAGAGCCCTAGTGAGACCACACCTGGAGTATTGTGTGCAGTTTTGATCCCCTAATTTGAGGAAGGACATTCTTGCTATTGAGGGAGTGCAGCGTAGGTTTATAAGGTTCATTCTCGGGATGGCGGGACTGTCATTTGCTGAGAGAATGGAGCGGCAGGGATTGTATACTCTGGAGTTTTGAAGGATGAGAGGGAATCTTATTGAAATATATAAGATTATTAAGGGTTTGGAGATGCTAGAGGCAGGAAACATGTTCCCGATGTTGGGGGAGTCCAGAACCAGGGGCCACAGTTTATGAATAAGGGGTAAGCCATTTAGAACGGAGATGAGGAAACACTTTTTCACACAGAGTTGTGAGTCTGTGGAATTTGCCTCAGAGGGCAGTGGAGGCCGGTTCTCTGGATACTTTCAAGAGAGAGCTAGATAGGGCTCTTAAAGATAGCAGAGTCAGGGGATATGGGGAGAAGGCAGGAACTGGGTACTGATTGGGGATGATCAGCTATGATCACATTGAATGGCGGTGCTGGCTCGAAGGGCCGAATGGCCTACTCCTGCACCTATTGTCTATTGTCTATTGTCTAAAATACGTTTTTAAGGTGAGGGGGCAAAGAAAGATTTAATGGGAACTTGAGGGGTAACTTTTTCACGCCAAGTGTGGTGGTTTTATGGAATGAGCTGCCGGAGGAAGTAGTTGAGGTAGGTACTATTGCAACGTTTAAGAAACATTTGGACAAGGACATGGATAGGACAGGTTTGGAAGGATATGGACCAAACGCAGGCAGGTGGGACGAGTGTAGATAGAACATGTTGGGCCAAAGGGCCTGTTTCCGTGCCCTATGACCCTATGACCCTATGACACTATGGCTCTGTGGCTGCACAAGCAACTGACCCCTGAAGAGGGTTCCAGGACTTGGGTGCATTGAGCAGCTCTGAACAAGGAAAGTAGCCTGGTTCTGAAGTGAGCCTGCAGGCTCTGGTTAAAATGTGCAAAGATGGAGATCGATACCTCAATAAAAATTAATTAAGCAAAACAGACTGAGCTAGGCATTTCTCTTTCCTAACTGAAAGATCATAATTTCCTTGAAAATACTCCTGTTCTCTGGAGCATGTTTAAAGTTGTATCCCTTGAATCGAAACCACCTACCACATATTTCAAGTCAAGTCAAGAGTCAACAGAGTTTATTGTCATCTGTCCCAGATAGGACAATGAAATTCTTGCTTTGCATCAGCACAACGGAATATAGTAGGCACGAATACAGAACATATCATATCAGTGTGTCCATACTCCATTATATAAATATATACACACATCAATAAATAAGCAGATAAAGTGCAAATAAACAGATAATGGTCTATTAGTGTTCAGAGATTTGTTTCAGTTGAGTTTAATAGCCTGATGGCTGTGGGGAAGGGGCTATTTCTGAACCTGGACGTTGCAGTCTTCAGGCTCCTGTACCTTCTACCTGAAGGTAGTAGGGAGATGAGTGTATGGCCAGGATGGTGTGGGTCCTTGATGATGCTGTCAGCCTTTTTGAGGCAGCGACTGCGATAGATCCCCTCAATTGTAGGGAGGTCAGAGCTGATGTAATAAATGCTGTTGTAATAAATACAGAGGAGTGCTCCAGTAAAGGCCATAATTCAGGCCATGACTATGTTGATTCCCACAGATCATGTTGAGTAATAGGGGGTTGGGCAGAGCTGGAGAGGGGTTGTGTGACCCACATAGATAGACATCAGACATGAAAAGATGCTCAATTATGCATGGAAACGGGGAGGCAATCCGTGGAGGTTTCTCCGTCACTGACCTCATTGGCAGTTAGTTCTCTGAGATGCAGCATCAATGCTTCAATGGTTCTTTATTATCACGAGTACCAAGGTACAGTGAGATTCTTTATTTGCATACAGATCAGTAAGATTACTGCCATACATGACCACAATCCGTGATTAAGTACCGAATGCATAGAAACAGCCCACGGCGTCCATGTACAACACTCGCCAGGTTTTGGCAACATTTCCAACATCCCAGCTACAGCCGGCCACAAAGGCCCATTGCAGCCGTCGCCTCCGTCCGGATCGTCCAGCAAACCGTCGTCCCTCTCATTGCCCGGCCACCTACAGCCTTTCTTTGAATCGCTGATTGAATCAAAGTTTGATTCGAGCATCTAGCTATCATCAGTGAGCATGTGTGTTGGGCTCTTCGCATCCGGGAGCCTTCACAGCTGCATTCAGTCATGCAGTGTGGTTCACCCCAGTGCTAGGTAAACAGGGTTTACTCAGTGTTGGAATGCTGCCGAGAACATAGGGGGGAAAAGGAGGGAGGGGGGGGAGAGGAGAGGAGAGGGGGGGGTGGGGGAGGTGGAAGGAGGGGGGGGGGGGCGGGGAGTCATGTGCAGGGGCAGGCAGTAGATTGGACTGCCGGGTACTTTTCTTTATCTTTGTCGGTGCTAGGTATATGTGACAATAAAGTATCATTCATTCATTCAATGTCTACTCCTCAACCAACAATAGTGGAGGCACAGATTATGTGATCAGTATCACACTGCTGTTTGTGGGAGCTGCTTGTGAGTGTTTTGACTGCTGTGATGGTACAATGGTATAGTCTATTATTAATGTCATGTTTATCAAGGTACAATGAAAAGCTTTTTTGTTGCATGCTATCCAGTTAGCAGAAAGCCTATACATCATTACAATCAAGCCGACCACAGTGTACAGATACAGGATAAAGGGAATAATGTTTAGTGCAAGATAAAGTCTGGTCAAATCCGATTAAAGATAGTTAGATCTCTAATGAGGTAGATGGAAGGTACAATTTTAGCTTAGTTTAGTTTAGTTTAGTTTATGTTTAGTTTATGTTTAGAGATACAGCGCGGGAAACAGGCCCTTCGGCCCACCGAGTCCATGCCGGCCAGCGATCCTCGCATATTAACACTATTTTACGCACACTAGGGACAAATTACATTTATATAAAGCCAATTGATCTACAAACCTGTACGTCTTTGGAGTGTGGGAGGAAACTGAAGATCTCGGAGAAAACCCACGTGGTCACGGGGAGAACGTACAAACTCCGTACAGACAGCACCCGTAGTCGGGATTGAACCCGGGTCTCTGGCGCTGAAACGATGTAAGGCTAGAGGTACAGCATTATCTCTAGAGATAAGTTTATCTCTAGGTCTATTAGTTTAGAGATACAGCATGGAAACAGGCTCTTTGGCCCACCGAGTCCACACCCACACCAACCCGTTCACACTAGTTCCATGTTATCCTACTTTC
This sequence comes from Malacoraja senta, assembly GCA_038087875.1. NCBI lineage: Eukaryota > Metazoa > Chordata > Chondrichthyes > Rajiformes > Rajidae > Malacoraja > Malacoraja senta. The sequence continues at coordinate 24,142,337 of CM075984.1, forward strand.
TCATCCACTCCCTGGGGGTAATTTACAGAGGCCAATGAACCTACAAACTCGCACCTCTTTGGGTTATGTGAGAAATCCGAAGCACCCAGAAGAAACCCTTGAGGTCACAAGGAGCACGTGCAAACACTCCACACAGACTGCACCTGAGGTCAGGATCGAACCCAGGTCTCTCGCACTTGAGGCAGCAGCTCTACCAGCTGCACCACTGTTCTGGTGAAAGGTCGTTAGCCTGGAAAATAGGCATTGCCTTCCACAGATACTGCTTGTCTGACTGAGTGTTTCTCATTAGGTCATATGTCATAGGAGCAAAATAGAAGCTTTCGTCCCATCAAAACTACTCCGCCTTTCAATCATAGTTGATCTATCGTTCCCTCTCAACCCCATTCTCCTGCAACTGGAGAATCTGTTAATCTACACCTTAAAAATACTGAATGACTTGGCCTCCACAGACATCTGTGGCAATGACTTCCACAGATTCACCACCGTCTGGCTAAATAAATTCCTCCTCATCTTCTTTATAAAGGTACGTCCTTTTATTCTGAGGCTGCGCCCTCTGGTCCTAGACTAGTGGAAACATCCTCTCCACATCTACTCTATCCAGGTTTGTGTCTTTATAATTGATATGATTTGTTGCATTATTCCTCCTCTTTGTTAACAGCCAAACAAAGACATAATTCTTTTTTTTGTGTGCTTGCGTTTAATGGTTGCAGTTGGAACAGACCTTGGCAGCGGTGGGTCCCAGAGGAAGCATTGCGGAGGGAGCTGGTTGTGACTGACGAGGTTCATAATTGGTCTACTTTACACGCAGGAGCTGCGATTCCAAGCATGCACGCAACAAGCTGCCAGTCTGAATTTCTGATGCAGGATTAACATCCTGCAGCAAGTTATTTGCATCAGAGAACAGCAGCAGCAGCGATGAATCAGTCCCAGTACTTGTAGCATCAGCTCCCCCGCCAACACACCGATGCAACTTGCCCGTCCCCGCCAAGCGATCGTGGGCAGTGCTGGAGCTTTGAAGCATTCTCACAGGCGTAAGACGTTGAGAGATCTGAAGGCAGCAAAATCGCAGGATAAGTATCATCCAGCTGGAAAACCTGTATCCCAGATAATGAAAGGCCTGGATAGAGTGATCCAGGGGATGATTGGGTTGACTAACGTATGAGGAGCTTTTGATGGCTTTGGGCCTGTGGTTTAGTTTAGTTTAGAGATACCGTGTGGAAACTGGCCCGTCGAGGGGCGCCGACCAGATCAAATACTAGCACTATCCTACACTCTAGGGACAATTTGCAGAAGCCAATTATCCTACAAACCTGCACGTCTTTGGGATGTTGGAGGAGACCGGAGCACCCTGAGGAAACCCACACGATCACAGGGAGAACGTGCAAACTCCGTACAGTCAGCACCTGTAGCCAAGAACGAACCCGGGTCTCTGGCACTGTAAAACAGCAGCTCTACCACCTCTAAACTTTTCCCTGCAGCATGGTTCAGTTTTCAATGGTTCAATGATACTTCATTGTCATGTACGTAGGTGCAGTGAAATTCTTTTTTGCATTCAATTGAGTAAAATCTTACGAGATATAAGCACAATCACAGGCAAATACAAGAGTGGATTAAATAGATTACACTGAGGCAGTGCGCAAGAGTCACCACGTTTCCACCGCCATCTTATATCCTTTCAAAGTTTCATAGGTCCTAAAAATGTCTGTAAGATACTGAAGGTTCCTCTCTAATGTAGCTGTGGCTGTCTCTTGGGGTTTGTCAAACCAACATCCCTTCTATTGACTCCATCTACGCTTCACGCTGCCTGAGCAAGGCCACCAACATAATCGAGGACCATTCTCTTCTGGTCACCCTCTCTTCTCCCTTCTCCCATCAGGCAAGGAGTGTGAAAACGCACACCTCCAGATTCAGGGGCAGTTTCTTCCCAGCTGCTATTAGGCAACTGAACCGTCCTCTCAACAACTAGAGAGCGGTCCTGACCTTCCATCTGCCTCACAGGAGACCCTCGGATTATCTTTAATCGGACGTTACTGGACTGTATCTTGCATTGGACGTTATTTATTCCCTTTATCACGTATCTCTACATTGTGGACGGCTCGATTGTAATCATGTATAGTCATAGAATTATAGTGTCATACAGCATGGCAACAGGCCCTTCAGCCCAACATGCCCACAACGACTAACATGTCCCATCTACAGTAGTCCCACCTGCTTGCTCACTGGTTAGCACGCAACAAAAGCTTTTTACTGTACCTCGGTATGCGGGACAATAAACTAAACTAACTAACAAACAAAAAATGGTACAGTTGGGTTTAGGTGGAGTGATATTTCATTTCCATTATCCGTTTTTATCCGGAGATCTGCAATTAATGTCATAACTCTTATCTTTGTTTATAACCAGAGGCAGCTTTGGCATGCAGATAAACCCGCTATGAGCCCACTCTAACTTGCTGCCACTTCAGAGAGCTGCAGTCACTCATCTTTATAACCATCAGATCATTGAGTCTGATGGGAAGCTAAAGATTTATTTTCAGCGCTTTATCGCTATTGTTGCAGGAAGATCCTGTCCCTTCAGGATAGAGAGCCACAGCGAAAGTCAATTAGCTAAGTGATTGAATTCAAAACGAGTTACTGGGGAGGCTTCAAATCCAAAATAACAGAACATAGAACATAGTGGAGTACAGCAGATCAGCATTCAAGTGGCGTGGTGGCGCAGCGGTAGAGTTTCTGCCTCACAGCGCTAGAGACTCGGGTTCGATCCTGACTACGGGTGCTGTCCGTACGGAGTTTGCACGTTCTCTCTGCGACAGTGTGGATTTTCTTTGGGTGCTCCAGTTTCTTCCCACATCCGTAAGACGTGCAGGTCTGTAGGTTAATTGGCTTCTGTAAATTGTCCCTAGTATGTAGGATGCAAAACTGGGATAACATAGAACTAGTGAGATTGGGTGATCAATGGTCGGCATGGACTTTATGGGCCAAAGGGCCTGTTGCCACGCTGTATCTCTAGACTAAACTAATGGAATATGCCCTTCGGCCCACAATGTCTGTGCCCAACATGATGCATAGACCAACTCTTCTCTGCCTGCACATACTCCATATCCCTCCATTCCTTGTGTGTCCATGCACCTATCAATAATTCTTGAATGCCAGAAGTCCCCAATGGATGTAAATACTTGATTGAAATGCCTCACAGTTCAAGCATGGGATCAACGTAGGAGTTAGCATTGACTTCCTATCTTCTCTGTCAATGAATCAGTATCTCAACAACATATCAGTAGCTCAGCTTCCTAGGTCTTGGTCTCCATACCTTTGTTGCTTCCTACGTTAAAATCCCCCACGATGTAGGATGTTAGCCAATTACCAGGCTTTGTCCCGCTCCCTTTTCCAGCTTTCCTCTACTCCATCAGACAGAAGGGTCCTGACTCGAAATGTCATCTGTCCATTCATTTCACACTGAGTTCCTCAGCACTTTGTGTTTTATATTATGACATTGCTCCTCAATAAAGGCTCGGATTGGCTCTGAAACATGTGGGTAGATCACGATAAGCGCTTTGTAGATTCAAAATCTTTTGAAAGTAGTGTATTGCACTAGATGACTAGTAGTAATAGTATTACATGTAGCACTAATACAAGTAATAGTGTACCATACTGATCGAGCTACTGCTTCACAGCGACTGAGACCTCGGATGTTGTCTGTGTGGAGTTTGTAAGTCCTCCCTGTGACCGCGTGGGTTTCCTCTGGGTGCTTCGGCTTCCTCCAACATTTCAAAGACGTGCGGGTTTGTAGGTTAATTGGCCCTCTGTAATGTTGCCCCTACTGTGTAGGGAGTGAATGAGACAGTAAGATAACATAGCATTAGTGTGCGAATGAGTGATCAATAGACTGCCTGGACTCGGTGGGCAGAGGACCTGTCTCTCTCAATTATAGATAGAATCATAGCACAGACAGAGGCCCCTTCAGTCCTACTCATCCAAGCCGACCAAGATGCACCATCTACACCAGGCCCCACCTGCCCGTACTTGCCCATATCCCTACAAACCTTTCCAATCCGTGTAGTTATTAAAGTGTCTTTTTAAGTGTCTTCCTTGGCCATCAGTTGCCAGCTCTGTTTTATTCTCTCCTTTTCCGATCTCAAATTCCCCCCGCCCCCTCTACTTTCAGTCTGAAGAAGGGTTCCGACCCGAAACGTTACTTAATCCTTTTCTCCAAAGATGCTGCCTGACGCGATGAGTTACTCCAGCACTTTGTGTCTATCAAGTGTCTTTTAAATGATGTTATAGTACCTGCCTCAACTACCTCCTCTGGCAGCTTATTCCGTATAGCCACCATTCCCTGTCTGAAAAAGGTGATCCTCAGGTTCCTATCAAATCTTTACCCTCTCACTTTAAACCTATGGCCTCTGGTTCTTGATTCCCCAGCCTTGGGTAAAAGACTCTGTGCATTCACCCTATTTATTCTCTCATGAATTAATCAATTTGTAGAGTTGCTGCCTCACAGCTCCAGAGACCCAGGTTTGATCCTGACTACTGATGTTGGCTGTAGTGAGTTTGTACATTCTCCCTGTGAATGCGTGGATTTCCTCCTGGTTTTCCAGTTTCCTCCCACATTCCAAAGACTACATCGATAATTGCCTTCTGTAAATTGTCCCTAGCGTGTAAGATGGAACTTGTGTCCAGGTGATAGTTGGTCAGCGTGGATTCAGTGGGCTGAAGGACCTGTTTCAGCGCTGTATCTCTAAGACAAAATGAAATATGTGGCCAGTAAAATAAAAACAAGAGCCAGAGCAAAGGTGTGATTTCTTTATCCATTTAATCAATAACAGTGTGTTTGGTTCATCCCACGCCTGGCTTTTCACCTTGTGAATACAGCTGAACATGTACATGTACAAGCCAAAAGCAAACACATGAAGAGGAATGGGCGGCTAGTCATTCTCCACTCCTTTCCAGTTCTAGGCTGTCCCAAGTTAACGGAAATGGCTTTAAAAACCTGGCATTTCTCAGTCACGTTTTGAACGAACTGTGAAATTAAAAGTTTTGCCTCTTAAGCATGACAAAGTTTTCCTGTGTGTCCCGAAGATGCTAAATGTGCTTAGACTGTTCCAACTCCCCCATTCCCCTCGCTTCCTCACTATCAGGGTCATAGTCATTCATAGTGGAAACAGGCCCTTCGGCCCAACCTGCCCAAGTTGACCAACATGCCCCATCCACAATAGTCCCACCTGCCTGTGTTTGGCCAATAACCCTCTAAACCTGTCCTATCCATGTACCTGACCAAATATCTCTTAAACGCTATGATAGCAACTGCTGGACTTCCGATTCTTCTTAGGAGTTGGACTGGACCTTTTCCTCTTCCCTGCCTCAAGCTAATCTCCATAAACCTTGGTCATCTTAAAACACGGGGGGGGGGGGGGGGGGGGGGGGAGGGTTCAAAGCGGGAAATACACTAGTTTAATGCTGTCATCACGGGCAGGTGAGGGGTCATCAGGTGGAGAAGTAGGTCGAAGGTCCGTTGGCCTGTCCCTCTCCTGACCGTGGCGTGCCCAGTGTGAACATTGAGAGGTTCTACAAAATGCTGGGGTAACTCAGTGGGTCAGGCAGCATCTCTGGAGAAAAGGGACAGGTGACATTTAGGTTCGAGACCCTTCTTCAAACCCTGCAGTACTGAAGGATCTGAAGAAGGGTCTTGACCCAAAATACCTGCAGTACTGAGGGCTCTGAAGAAGGGTCGCCACCCAAAATATCACCTATTCATTTTCTCCAGAGATGCTGCCTGACCCGCTGAGCTACTTAAGCCTTTTGTGTCTATATTCGGTATAAACCAGCATCTGCAGTTCCTTCCTACACACTGAGAAGTGATACACAGTCAGGAGAGGCGATGTTCACATGAGATTGTACATGGGGACCCGGTTATACTCTAAAAGCAGAGGATTCCCCCCCCCCTCCCCCCCCGGCTTCCTGGGCCATGGCTGACCCCTTGGTGGGACACTCCTAGAGAACAGACCGTCGCACGCAAACATCGGAGCACAAATCCCCATGAGCTCGCTATGCTACCCTGTAAACACTCAGCCGTCACATAACCCACCCTGGATCCCTCTTCACCTACTCCATCCACCACCATTGACTGCCACTTATTGCTGTTTGTGGGATCTTGCTGTGTGCAAATTATCTGCCATGCTTGCGACGTTACAACGATCACTACACTTCAAGAAGTACTCGATTAGCCGTAAAGTGCTTTGGGATGTCCTGAGGTTATGAGAGGCGCCGTGTTAAGTGCACGTTTTTCTCTTTAGTCTGACTAACTATTTGCTGAAATCTCGGCTAAGCTATTTACAACTTGTTGCTCGCTTGTACAGTTCTAAATGATGAAAGACAACACATACGCAGGGAGTAAACCAAAGTCAGAAATCCACTGATTCATTTCCAGATCTTCAAACAGTGGCAATAAATGACCGATCTGGATTTCTACCAATAATGAACAAACCATTCAAATCTGAATTCAATAAACCGGAAAATTAAACTGATGAGAATTCACTCTCTGAGGAGGAATTGCCCCATTGAGCGACGCTCACATTTTTTATGGGTCAAACTTTGTATCATTCAGACGCCTGACCCACATTAAATGGACTCAGTTGGACATCTCCCTTAGGGTTTATTTTAACAATGATACCAATATTGGACACATTACAAAAGAATATTAAGGTTCAAAGTGCTGGACTAACTCAGAGGATCAGGCAGCATCTCTGAATAACCTGCGTAAATGATGTGTCAAATTGGGATACTTCTTCAAAAAACATCACCTGATAGAGTCATACAACACGGATTAACAGGCCCTTCGGCCCACCTTGCCCATGCCGACCCTATTTATACTAGTTCCACCTGCCTGCGTTTTGCCCATATCCCTCTAACCTTTCCTATCCATGTAACTGTCCGAATGCCTTTTAAGAACATGTTCATGTTCTCCAGAGATGCTGCCTGACCCGCTGAGTTACTCCAGCACATCGTGTCTTTTTTTGTAAACCAACACTTGAAGTTTGTTGCTTCTACAATATTAAGGATCAATGAGATTGCACAGCCTGAGAGCATTCAGTTTTAAGATGACCTTGTCTTTATCATGTGAATCCCCCAAATAACGTGGCTCCCTGGTAAAGGCTGACCCACAAAGTAGGTGCCCATTACTTGGCTTACCGTGACTTCATTCATATTGAGTGTTAATAGTGCAATGCTGATCACATTGGAGGTCTTTGCAAACACTAGAAGACCTTCCTTACTGGTAACACAGCAGCAAACGGGATCAAACGGGATCAAACAAACGTGAATTGTTTTCTCTGGAACGCCGGAGGTTGAGGGGAGACCTGATAGAAGTATATAAAATTATGAGAGGCATACCTCGGGTTACAGATAGTCAGACATTTTTTCTCAGGGTGGAAACCTTTAAACTGAGACCATAAGACCATAAAACATAGGAGCAGGATTAGGCCATTCAGCCCATCGAGTCTGCTCCGCCATTCGATCGTGGCTGATCTATTTTTCCCTCTCATAAGTTCATAAGTGATAGGAGCAGAATTAGGCCATTCGGTCCATCAAGTCTACTCCACCATTCAATCATGGCTAATGTATCTTTCCCTCTCAACCTCATTCTCCTGCCTTCTCACCGTAATATTATCGCCCTTCCTAATCGAGAACTTATCAATTTCCGCATTGGGGAAAAGTTTAAAGAAGATGTGCAGAGTACGTTTTTAACATAGAGAGTGGTGAGTGCCTGGAACGCGCTGCCATTGTTGGTGGTGGAGGTAGATACGATAGTGGCTTTTAAGAGGCTTTCAGATAGGCACATGGATATACTGGGAATGGATGGATATGGATCACATGCAGGTGATGATAGTATCTTATCTTGGCATCATGCTTGACACAGACATTGTGGGATGAAAGGCCTGTTCCTGTGCTGCACTGTTCTATGTTCTGTGATTAAACCAAACCAAAAGAAACACAAGACTTAATTGAAGACAGCCTGAGAACTATTGAGATTTTCACCTCTAAACAGTAATGCCACAGGGTGCCTGTAGGGGTTTCAGCAAGGCGTTAATTATAAGGACAACTTTTGACATTAGGCGTTACTTTAGACTTTGGAGATACAGTGCAGAACCAGGCCCTTCAGCCCAACGAATCCACGCCGACTAGCAATCACCCCGGACACTAGTACTATCCTAAACACCAGGGACAATTTATATTTTTTTATTCGGAGGCCAATTAACCTACAAACCTGCACGTCTTTGGAGTGTGGGAAGAAACCGGAGCACCCGGAGAAAACCCAGGTGGTCACAGGGAAAACGTACAAACTCCCATGGTACCCGTGGTCAGGATGGAACCTGGGTCTCTGGCGCTGTAAGTCTGCAACTCCACCCACTGGACCACTGTGCAGACTCGTGAATATATATTCAAGAACCGAGAAGGCAATGATTGTATAATGAAATGTGCACATGAAATGTACTCCAAAGTCACAGTGCTAATGAGATTGTCCGAGATTTGAATATTGCGTGGGAAGGGATTTTGAAGGTACAGGAAACTAAAAGAGCTAATCGTGCAAATTCTGGAACAGCCTCAAGTTGTAACTTCAGATGCTTTGCAATTAGGCTCTTGTATTGAGTAGACATTTAGAGAATTTGCATAAAACACCCATGAATTGCAGATAGCCGGCAGTTCTCAGCAGGCAGTCAAAGAAGGCACGGGGAACTGCAGATGCTGGAATCCTGAGCAAAACACAGCGGGTCAGGCAGCATCTGTGGAAGGAATGGACAAATGACATATCGGGTCGGGACCCTTCTTCAGATAGATGGAGACTCCATATGCTTATCTCCCATCCCTGAGGCTGTTTTTCCTTTTATCCCCCCCCTCCCCCCATTCTTTCCCCCGTCCCCTTTCACCTATATCCTTCCCTCTGGATTTACATTTCACTCTTCTCATTATCTGACACCCTTTTGTCTCCTTTTCACCTCCAGCCTTTGTCACATACTCCACCCATTTGACTATTAAAACCCCCTTACCTGTATCCACCTATCACTCACCAGGCTTTGTCCTGCTCCCACCTCTCTTTTCCACCTTTCCTCCCCTCCCCTCACTCCAATCAGTTTGAAGAAGGGTCCCGCCCTTTCCATTCCCTCCACAGATGCTGCCTGACCCGTTGAGTTCCTCCAGCACTTTGTGTTTTGCTCATGATTCCAGCACCTGCACTTCCTGGTGTCTCCATGTTACCGCGGGAATGTGGTGTTGCTGCATGTTGGGGAACTGTCAAGGAGATTGCAAGATGTCTTGCACCCTCTCCACAGACTTGGGACATGGCTGCAGAGAGATTGCAATGACATCTCGGAAAAGATCAAGGGGCTTCCCGACCAATTTTCTTCCCTTCCCTTCCGTGATGAGAGGGAGTTTGCTTTGTGTTGCAACACCTTCCTGTGAGGCCCTGACAGACCCAGACTACTTTCTCCGAGGTAGCACCTGAGCCTTCCCACCACCTTACTAATGTGCATTCAACATCAGACACTGCCGATTCACCTGAACCACCGTTCCATTCCAATTGGATCCTCTTTTTAAGCAATATATTGCATGCAGTTTCAGCAAGGTTGCAACATGCAAAAAACTTTGAGTTATTTACATTGTGAAAGGTTCCACTCAGTACGAATTACGCTTCCTGCTGTTAAAAAAAAAACCTTTTAAGGGGAAAACCACCATAATTCACAGAAGGTGGGCTATTTTTGTTTAAAATTTAAATGTACATTTTCTTTTCTCCCTGATAAAAACGAAGTATATTGTCGGTGAAACCAGTTGTTTCTGTTTTCTTTTGATTCTCATCCAGTAATGATGGTGATTGACTTGTCGGTGCATTGTAGATTCCCTCTGGCCCTCAAGGGTGTTGTGTTGCCTCTTCGAACTTTGCCCTCTTCACTCTACCCTACGACCTATGTTACAGGCAGAGGACGTAGGTCTTGGCTCTTAAGCGGGTAACCTGGTGCCTTGCCAAGTCTCCTGGTCGCATCCCGTGATGTCTTGAGATCTTTTTACAGGGGAGGAGATGAGGCAAGGGTGAAGGGTGTCCAATACTGAGTGGATTCCATTTCCTTTTGCTTACGTCCGCCTTGGTTTTGCTTATGTACACGTTTCTGAAAGGGTGAGAAGGACCTGCAAACTTGATCCCAAATCCAAGAGGCTGGTTTATTTCCTGCAGGGACGACTGATGCCCACTAAAACTGGATAGATGTTACCAGTGTTTCTACTGGGAAGATTAAGATTCGATGTAGAATTAGTTCGATGTAGAATTAGTTACTGGGAAATGCAGAGGGAATTCAGGAAAAAAAAACTTTCTTCCCACAGAGAAATTAAACTCACAATAAACAGAGTGAATATATAGTTATAGAACTACACAGCATGGAATTAGGCCCTTCGGCCATAGACAGACACAAAGTGCTGGAGTAGTTCAGTGGATCGGGCAACGTCTCTGGAGAAAAAGGATGGGTGGCATTTCAGGAAACCCTTCGGCCAAACTTGTTCATGCCAGGCAAGTTGTCTACCTGAGCTAGTCCCATATGGCCCATATCCCTGCAAGGCTTTCCTATCCACGTACACATCCAAAAGTCTTATAACTGTCCTAATTGTACCTCGTCTACCAGTACCTGTGCCTCTGTATGAAAAGGTTGCTCTCCCAGTTCCCATTTTAAATCTTTCCCCTCTTACCTCTGAATTTAATGGGAGCTGACTGAGCAGATGATGGTGATGGGGAGAGAGATGGAGGGGCGGGATGGGACTCAATTTGAGGCTGAAACACCAATATGCAAGGGGTGGGAGATTGCAACCTTCACGTGGTCCACCCTGTTTCGACGAATGCAATCAACCTGGCGTGTATACAGAAGATCAAAGAACAAGTTGTCTTACAACTTTAGGCTGTGCACGCCATACGCAAGAAGAAGACCAGCATGCAAGAGAGGGGCAGAATGGTATTTTTCTGTGCTCTACTTTCTGTTTAAACTAACTCTTTCATTTTGGCTGGGGCTGTAACGTCAATCTGTACTTATGTTGTTTGTTGTGTCTGTGGAAACTGTGTCAGACCTGGCCTGTTATAAGCAGCATGGGTCGGCGTCCTTTTAATAAGCGTCTAAATACCAGGGCCATGTTGAGTGGCATAGTGGTGTAGCGGGTAGAGCTGCTGCCTCACAGCGCCAGAGACATGGGTTCAATCCTGACCCCGGTTGCGGAGATTGCACATTCTCCCGGTGACCGCGTGGGTTTCATCCCGGTGCTCCGGTTTCCTCCCCCACCCCAAAGACGTACCTGTTGGTAGGTAAGTTCAATTGCTGCTGTAAATTGTCTTCTGGTGAGTGATTGAGGGGGTAGAATCTGGGGGGAGTTGATAGGAGTGTGGGGAGAATCATGAGGAGCAGAGTAAAGGAGAGAGAATAAATAGAGTCATACAGCGTGAAAACAGTCCCTTCGGTCCAATTTGCAGATGCCGACCAACATGCCCCATCTACACTAGTCTCACCTGCCTGCATTTGGCCCATATCCTTCTAAACCTATGCTATCCATGTACCTTTCTAAATGATTTTAAAACATTGTGATATACCTACCATCCCCTTGTTCCACTGGCCATGAGCTGGAAGGTAGAAATTGGAACAGGAGGGGGCGCAGGTGAGGTGGTTTAGAAGGTGGAATTTGTGGGGAGGGGTGAGGGAGAGGGTGCAGTGAAAGGCCTGGATAGAGTGGATGTGGAGAGGATGTTTCCACTAGTGGGAGAGTCTAGGACCAGAGGGGACAGCCTCAGAATAAAAGGACATACATTTAGAAAAGAGATGAGGAGGAAGTTTTTATGTCAGAGGATGGTGAATCTATGGAATTCATTGCCACAGACGGCTGTGGAGGCCATCTTTGGGTATTTTTAAAGCGGAGATTGACAGATTCTTGATTAGTAAGGGCATCAAAGGTTACGGGAAGAAGGCAGGAGAAGGGGTTGTGAGGGAAAGATAGATCAGCCATGATTGAATGGCAGAGTAGACTTGATGGGCCGAATGACCTAATTCTGCTCCTATGACATATGAACTAAGGTATGGGAAGAGAGGGGGAGGAAGCAAGGGGAGAGCGAGCCGAGGGCGTGGACAAGTATTGTTATTGCAAAGAAAATACTTCATCTGTCCTTTGAGAATTGGCCAGTGAGGGAAATATAAATAGCAGGAAGCCGTTTCCAGAGTAGGGTTTGCATCAGGTGCCAGGTATCAGGAAATACAGTCCCTCAGGAATCAGCTACGGTGGTGCAGATGCTGCCTTGGTGTGTTTAACTGTTGAGGTGCCAAGGGATGAGATGGAGATGCCAGCTGCTATGTAGTGGCTCTGATGTCCCTCCCATACTACAACCCAGCCACACCCCAAGCCTGAAAGTCTATCCTACTCTATAGGTCCAGGGCCATTCTCATAGATGGTAAGGAAAGAGGGCTGGGATGTGGGGAATGTGGAGAGCACACACTGGCACGATTGTTACAAGTCAGTCCATATAAATCTAGTGAGGAAGCAGGTCACTGGACACACAGGATGCTGAAACCTTAAGCAAGACACAAAGTACTGGAGGAACCCAGAGGGTCAGGCACTATCTGTGGAAGGACAGGTATGACAGGTACATGGACAGGTACACAGGTGAGAAAGGTTTAGAGGGTTATGAGCCAAATGCGGGCAGGTGGAACTAGTATAGATGGGGCAGCTTGGTCGGCATGGACAAGTTGGGCTGAAGGGTCTGTTTCCGTGTTGTATGACTCCATGGCAGCGTTTCGGGGTTGGAATCCTTCTTCAGACTGATGGTATTAGGGGGAGAAAGATGGAAACAAAGTATGGGGGCGGGGCAAAGTCTCCAAGGGATAGGCGGATACAGGTGTTTGGGGTGTTTGATTGGCAGAGGGGTGGACTGAGTGACACAGTGAGGAAGTGAGTAAGATTGTCACTTATTCCACCCATTGTCAATTAAACACCACTCGCACCTATGGCTCATCCAACGCCATCAGATCATCTCAGTCTGAAGAAGGGCCTCAACATGAAACGTCACCTGTCCATGTTTTCCAGAGATGCCGCCTGACCCACTGAGTTACTCCAAAACGTTGTGTATATCTTTTCATTAAACAGCATCTGCAGTTCCTTGTGTCTCCATCATCAGATCATTGCTGTGCACAATGTGGCCAGCACTATCAATAAAGACATTGGTAGTCGACTGGTGTGGGTTACAAAGGATTCAGTAAACAAAGGGAGCTCCTTCCTCTGTGAGTGGCCGGTTTACATTGTAACAAGCAGAGAGTGATGATGAGCATTTGACGGTACTGGGCGTGTACTCGCTGGAGTTTACAAAGAAAAGAGGAAACTCATTGAAACTTACCAAATAGTGAAAGGACTGGACAGAGTGGATGTGGAGAGGATATTTCCACTAGTTGGAGCATCTAGGACCAGTGGGCACAGCCTCAGAATAAAAGGATGTACCTTTAGAAGGGAGGTGAGGAGGAATTTATTTCGTCAGAGGGTGGTGAATCACTTGGCCTCCATGGCGGTGGAGGCCAAGTGATTGGATAATTTAAAGATGGAAATTGACAGATTCTTGATTAGTATGAATGTCAGGGAGAAGGCAGGAGAATGGGGTTGAGAGGGAAAGATAGACCTGCCATGATTGAATGGCGGAGCAGTCTCAATGGGCCGAATGGCCTAATTCTGCTCCTATGACATGAACATCTGTGTAGATGGCAGTAATGAGGATGATCGCTGCAGAAGAGATGAGATTCAAGCTGCATCGGGACCGTTAGTTTAGTTTTTAGTTTAGAGATACAGTGCGGAAACAAGCCCTTTGGCTCGCCGTTCCCTCACCAACCAGTGATCACCCCATACACTAGCACTATCCTATACATGAGGGACAATTTACAATTTTAACCAACAAACCTCACATCTTTGGAATGTGTGAGGAAACTGGAGCACCCGGAGAAAGGCCACAAGGTCATGGGGAGAACATACTGTACAAATAGCACGGTTACCAGGATCGAATCCGGGTCTCTGCGCAACTCTCCTGCTATGTGACCGTGCCTTTCAGTGCCGTTACGGTTTGACCTCCCTGATGATCTCAGTGTGGAGACGGCCTTGAAACAGAGCTGAGGTCACTCGTGTGGTGAATCAGGCGTGAGATAGAGACTGGTCCGTCACTCTAAATCTTGGAAAGAGCTCAGTTTCAGAGTGTACAGCAAGCAGTGCAGTCAGAACTGCAGGACAGGCAACTAATTAAACTGACAACATGAATATTAATTCCCTTCTCGGAAGATGCCCAGTTATTCATGTCATCCTGAGTAGACCAAGGAATTTAGTGCACAGTTCGTGTTGGCAGAAAGTGATGATGAGCCCAGACAGATTGCTGAGACAGGAACGAGTTTGCTAAGTAGAGTAAGTGGAGGAATTTAAATTGTTGGAAGCTTAGCTGAGAGTTGAAGGGGGAACCCTCCCCCCCAAAGTGAGTTGAATTACAATGGTGTACCATTTCAATTTGCAAGTCAATGTTACGGAGACATAAGGAACTGCAGATGCTGGTTTACAAAAAAAGGGCAGAAAGTGTTGGAGTAACACAGCAGGTCAGGAAGGACATGAATTGACAATGTTTCGGGTCAGGACCCTTCTTCAGATGTATTAGGGAATATTTGGGAAATGTCTGCTTGGATCAAGATTAGTTGAAGGATAAATGTTGCCACAGGACATTGAGGCAAGAACCTCTTGATCTTCTTTGTCATAATGGGATGGCATCTGTTATATTCAGGCATTTGGGATACTTGCCTTCATTGTTCACAATAAGGAATCATCTACAGGGGTGGGTGAATTTTCTTCAGAGGATCGAGTACCTCATGCCCAAAAGGCAATGCTTTTTAAGACAGAGGTAGGTGGATTCTTGATAAGAAAGTGCTTCGTTAGGCAGCAACATCGAGTTGAAGATACAAGGAACTGCAGATGCTGGTTTAAACCAAAGATAGACACAAAATGCTGGAATAACTCAGCGGGACAGGCAGCATCTCTGGATAGAAGGAATGGGTGAGGTTTCGGGTCGAGACACTTCTTCAGAACTGTAGATGCTTGAATCTTTAGAAAACACAAAGTGCTGGAGTATCTCAGCGGGTCAGGCAGCACCTGAGGAGGGGATGTCCCAATCCAACATGTCGGCTGTCCATCCCTTCCACAGATTCCGCCTGACCCGCTGAGTTGCTCTGGCACTTTGTGTTATGCTCAAGATTCCAGCATCTGCAGTTCCTTGTAACTAATGGTCAATAGGCAGGATGGCAGAAGGATGTCTTCTCAGTCACGAGATTCTAGACTCAAGATAAAGAGTTGGCCATTAGGGTCTGAGATGGGGACATTTTGTCACAATGAGGTTCTACCTGGATCTACCTGGCCCAGAAGCGGTGCACTCGGTAAATTCAATAGACAGTAGACAATAGGTGCAGGAGTAGGCCATTCGGCCCTTCGAGCCAGCACCGCCATTCAATGTAATCATGGCTGATCATCCCCAATCAGTACCCTGTTCCTGCCTTCTCCCCATATTCCCTGACTCTGCTATCTTTAAGAGTCCTATCTAGCTCTCTCTTGAAAGTATCCAGAGAACCGGCCTCCACCGCCCTCTGAGGCAGAGAATTCCACAGACTCACAACTCTCTGTGAGAAAAAGTGTTTCCTCGTCTCCTTTCTAAATGGCTTACCCCTTATTCTTAAACTGTGGCCCCTGGTTCTGGACTCCCCCAACATCGAGAACATGTTTCCTACCTGTAGCGTGTCCAAACCCTTAACATTCTTATATGTTTCAATAAGATCCCCTCTCATCCTTCTAAACTCCAGAGTGTACAAGCCCAGCCGCTCCATTCTCTCAGCATATGACAGTCCCGCCATCCCGGGAATTAACCTTGTAAACCTACCCTGCACTCCCTCAATAGCAAGAATGTCCTTCCTCAAATTAGGGGACCAAAACTGCACACAATACTCCAGGTGTGGTCTCACTAGGACCCTGTACAAATGGAAGGAGCTCTTTGCTCCTATACTCAACTCCTCTTGCTATAAAGGCCAACATGCCATTCGCTTTCTTCACTGCCTGCTGTACCTGCATGCCCACTTTTATTGACTGATGAACAAGGACCCCCAGATCCCGTTATACTTCCCCTTCTCCCAACTTGATGCCATTTAGATAGTAATCTGCCTTTCTGTTTTTGTTACCAAAGTGGATAACCTCACATTTATCCACATTAATTCAAGATTGGAATGGTTGCTATTCAGACACAAAATGAATTGGTGGATGTAAGGAAAAGTCGGAAGACGAGTCCTGAACCGGAATGTCACCTATCCATGTTCCGGAGACGCAGCCTGACCTGCTGAGTTACTCCAGCACTTTGTGTCTTTTTTTTTTCATGTAAGGATTAGCTGGAAGGTGGACTCGTGATACATGATCAGCAACAACCTCAATGACGGGCAGGACCGGCGAGAAGGGCAGAATGGCCTACTCTTCCAGTTCTTACATTTTATGGTAGTTCCTCCATTAAAATCTCAACATCCCATAACCTCCCCTATATTCCACACTGATTGCTAATAAGCTTAAGAAACCAATCTTCTCCTTGCCTAGTCCAATGCCAACCTTAATGAAACTAGAGAGCATCCAGAAATAATGGAGTATTTTACTACTTCCATTTGTTCTATCATTAAGATGACTGAAGTAATTTCTCGCTCCGTTGAATAAAAATATTTATTATACATTTTTATAGTTAATATATGTCCGTTATAGCTAAATTTAATTTAATTATAGTTAATAAAAGGTTGGAAATATTTCAGCTACCTTCGTTGTTTATTCAGCCTGATCCAGGACCACTATTTAAATAACCACTTGCACAGATTATTCAGTAAGAGCTTGTTATATTAAGCTTCAAGAGGGGATGTGATGGCTTAAACACTACATAAACTGTTGTTTGGAATTCTATATATAAAACCCATCTTTACTCCTCAATTACTTTCCAGTACATAACTCACTTTGGGATGTTGTTTATTTGAAATAAAAGCTGTACCACACAATTAGATGTCTTATGACTCAGTATTTCTTTTGCCTTTATAAATCTTTCAAACCCCAACCCTTAAATCCCTTAATTCCCACCCAGTAAATCATTCTGCAAATCTATTATTCCTAGTATAATCCACCCACCCACAGAGCTTGAATGTAGAGCTTCCTGCAATACACCTGGGTATCTAGCGTACTGCATATAACCCACTCATATTAGCCATCTAGTCAAATAGCGGGGAAAAGGGTCGTTCGGCCCAACTTGGCCATGTCAACATAGATACTCCATCTAAGCTAGTCCACTGGCCTGTGTTTGGGCCAAATGCTCCCAAACCTTTCCTATCCATGCACCTGTCCAAATGTCTTTTAAATGTAGTTACAGTACTTGCCTTAACCACCTCCTCTGGCAGCTCGTTCCATATACCCACCACCTCTGTATGAGAAAAGTGCCCCTCGGGTTCCTATTAAATGTTGCCCCTCTCACCTTAAACATACGTCCTTTCATTTTATTTCACATAAATATATTATTCTATGTATAGACCACCCAAACACAAATTCCTTGACTGGAGAGAGGCTGCCCCAATCCTATGTATCTAACTGTTCTTATTTCTATACAAAAATCACTTGAGTAAAAAAGTTGCCGCTCAGGTTCCTATTAAATCTTTCCCCTCACACCATACCCCTATGTCCTCTAGTTCTTGATTCCTCTACCCGGGGAAAAAAAGATTGTATGCTCACCCTTCCTGTCCCCCTCATGATTTTACATATCTCTACAAGATAGCATCCTAGCCTCCCACGCTCCAAGGAATAACATGATTTGCCAACCGTTCTCATCACTCCAACATATCCCAAAGAGCTTTAGAGTAACATGGTTATCATCTCACTACTGTTTAGGAGAGCTTGTTATGTGAAAATGTTGCCCCTCAGGTTCCTATTAAATATTCCCCTCTCACCTCAAAGCTATATCCTTTGTTTCTTGGTTCCCCAACCCTGGGTAAAAGACTGTGCATTCACCCTATCTATTCCCCTTGTGATTTTATGCACCACTGTAAGATCATCCTTCAGTCCTATAGTTCTTGATTCCCATACCCTGGGTAAAAGACTGTGTATCTACCCTATCTATTCCCCTCACCATCTTACACACCTCTAGAAGATCACACCTCATGGCTCTTGATTCATCAACCCTAGGTAAAAGACTCTGTGCAATCACCCTATCTATTCCCCTCGGGGTTTTATACACCTCTATAAGATCACCCTTCAGCCTCCAGTGCTCTGTTGCTGATTCATATGGAAGTTCAGGATGAGCAGCTGATTTCCATGCCTCAATTAGCATCCTTGTGGTGTTGGAGGTTCACTGAACCTTATCAACTGCACTAACTTGAACCCCAGGTCCTGTACCATGGGACCATGCTCTTCACTAGACCTGCCCACAAATTGCAGCAGATGCCTGGATGATTGAAGAGGGAAGAGCATCTTGCATTGGCATTGAAGGAGAGGGGACCCTACAAGAATTACAGATGAGGCCATACATTCCAGCAATATCATGGCTACACTGTAGAAACAAGGAACTGCAGATGCTGGTTATTTAAAAAAGACACAAAGTGCTGGAGTAACTCAGCGAGTCAGGCAGCATTTGGAGAACAGGGATGGGCAATGTTTTCGGTCGGGACCCTTCTTCAGAGACTCAGCAATCCAGAAACATCATCTATCCAAGTTCCCCAGAGATGCTGCCTGAACTGCAGATTTTAGTCTAGCAGTTTGCATCTTTTTTTGTAATCCGTCATCTGCAGTTCCTTGTTTCTTCAAATCTTTTTTCTTTGTGCCTTTTTTTCGCACCTACACTTGTGGGCTAAAAATCAGGATTCCACCATGGCCATTCTTTGGTTATGTCACCAATCTCTAAAATAACAGAGCAAACTGCTCACAAATAGGTAAATGAGAAAAGTTTGGGCCAAGGGTTGAGCAACATACATCTAGCAGCCAATGGAGGTCCAATGGATGGGTTAAAATGTGATGATCAGATGGAGTCAGGACAGAAACCGGAGCACCCAGAGAAAACAGGGTCACAGGGAGAAGGTGCATACTCCACACAGATAGACAGCACCCGAGGTCAGGATCGAACCCGCGTCTCTGGTGCTGTGAGGCAGCGGCTTTACCAGCCGCGCTATTGTGCCGATTTACTGGAGGGAGAAGTCAAAGGAAATGCCATCTACTTCCCACTAGCCAACTGTCCACCAAGGCAGAAGCAGGGTCACCCCTCAAGCAAGCATGTATTGGACATCCTTCACGACCCTATCTCAATCCTTTTTGGTTTCAGTTCGACTGAGACTGAGAGTCCATTACTTTCCCTGCGAACGCAAGGTGTGTGAGATGGTCTGGTATGTTCTGGTTGTGGATGGAAGTTGGTTGGCCAAGTGTGCTGACACCATGGACCACCGAGTGTGCTTCTGCTGGATGGATCCACCACGATGGATCGGTTCCTCAGGTGAGAATACAATGAGGGGGGTGGCTGGCAAACAGAATCCCATCTTCTGGTCTAAGGTTTTCACCGGTTGAGAAGCGAATTGAAAGACCTCTACTTTCTGAGGGACATTTATTTTTCTAATTTCGGGTAAAAGTTAAGTTCTTTTATTTGCTAATTTATTTAACGTTTCGTAGCTGAGTTTACCACAAATGTGTGGAGTTCTGCATGAGAAAACAATGAAAATCAAATCCTGATTTAATTATTCTCCTTCAGGCGAAGATCATGGCTTCATCAGTTAATGTTGAGGACTCACTTGTTCATAATAATCCTCCCATCTCGATTTTAAATATGCAACTTTGCTGTGTTTGATGCTGTAAATTGTGCCTGTGGTCGAGTTCAGATTCCCAGTCCCCGCTCTCCTGCTATGTACACTCTTCCTGATTCATGACTTTTCCTCCGTTCATGGTTGGCGTTCCCGAACTTTTCCGCGAGCGCCCGGCTTTATCCCCGATTTCGTGCATCGACGGCTCCCTGTACATGCAAACTGCAAGAGAGGACGGACAACAAGGGAAAGGGTTAACAGGTCAATCTCTCATTAACGCAAAAGAAAAATCCCCATCCCCGCCTCTGGCTGCATTGGGACCTTTTCTTTATGGGGAATGGTTTAATTCTTTAGAAACAAGGAAATGCAGATGTTGGTTTACAAAAAAGAGACACAAAGTGCTGGAGTAACTCAGCAGGTCTGACAGCCTCCCTGGAGAACATGGATAGATGACGTTTCGGGTTGGAACCCTTCTTCAGAATAAAGTTTCATACAGTGTGGAAACAGGCCCTTCAGCCCACCGAGTCCACGCCAACCAGTGATCACCCATACTCTAGTTCTATCCTACGATTGATGCCAATTCACCTACAAGCCGGCAAATCTTTGGAACGTAGGAGGAAACCGGAGCACCCAAAGAAAATCCACGCGGCCACAGGGAGAATGTACATACTCTGTAAATACAGCACCCGTGGTCAGGATTGAACCAGGGTCTCTGGCGCTGTAAGGCTGCCGCTTTATCACTGTGCCACAAATTGATTAATTCATGAGAGAATAAATTGGGTGAACGCAGGGTAGGGGAATCAAGAAGCAGAAGATGTAGTGTTGAGGTGAGAGGGGATGATTTGACAGGAAGCTGAGGAACAGCCTTTTCACACAGAGGGTGAAGGGTACATGGAACGAGCTGCCAGAGAAGGTGATTGAGGCAGGTACTATAAGAGCATTTAAAAGACAGTTGGACAGGTACACGCATAGGAATGTTTGGAGGGATATGGGCCAAACACGGGGCACGTTGAACTGGCAAGGATGGGATATCGTGGTCGGCATGCACGAGTTGGGCTCAAGGGCCTCTGTTCATGCTGTATGACTCTATGATTCTATCCATGATTGGGAAACACAGGCCCTTCCACTGTGCCACTGTTAGAACCTAAACCTAAACTAAACCATTCCCCACACTTGTTCTCTAACTTCCCTCTCGAATTCTGCACAATTGTTAGCCTATCTGCGCCCTCCTTTCCAGCACATTGGTTTAGTCATCACCCTGTCCAGAACCACAATCTGAAGCTTGGCCTCAATTATTTATCTCTGCGAACTTTTGCTTCCCTTTTACTGTCTAAAATCCTGCCAACTTCTGCTTGACTGAGCTCCTCCAGAGTGCTCTGCAATATTGTTTGCTGCTCAATGATAAAGGATTTATGCAGCCCCCTTTTTTAGAACCACGAGGATATTTAAAGAGTGCTTTCATCTGTTTGCCCATTCGTGCAAGGTAATTATTTCACAGGGCAATAGAGTCATACAGCACAGAAACAGGCCCTTCAGTCCAACTTGCTCGTGCCAACCAAGATGTCCCATCTACACTAGTCCCACCTGCCCATGTTTGGCCCATATCCCTCGAAACATTTTTTATCCAGTTAGCTATCCAACTACCTTTTAATTGTTGTTATACTAGTACCTGCCTCAACCACCTCTACTGGCAGCTTGTTCCATATACCCAGCACCCTCTGTGTGAAAAACTAGCCCCTCAGGTTCATATTAAATCTTTCTCCTCTCACCTTGAACCTATGACCTCTGGTTCTTGATTCCCCAACCCTACGCAAAAGTCTCTGTGCATTCACCCTTTCTATTCCCCTCATGATTTTATACACCTCTGTAGGATCACCCTTAATCCTCCTGCTAAGGAATAACGTACTAGCCTGCTCAACCTCTCCCTGTAGCTCAGGCCTCCAAGTCCTGGCTACATGCTCATAAATCTTGTCTGAACTCTTTCCAGCTTGACAACATCTTTCCTCTAGCAGGGCGCGCATAACACAATACACCAAAGGTGGCCTCACTAACAATGGATGAATCCACCTTTGAAACGGGCATCTTTTATATTTGTGGTCAGCACAGTGGCGCAATGGTAGTGCTGTTGCCTCACAGTGCCAGAGATCTGGGTTTGACCCTGACTTGGGGTGCTGTCTGTACGGAGTTTGTACGTTCTCCCTGTGACCGCATAGGTTTTCCTCCAGGTGCTCCGGTTTCCTCCCACATCCCAAAGACGTGCAGGTTTGTAGGTTAATTGGTTCCTGTAAATTGTCACTCGGGTGCAGGATAGAACTAATTTGAACAGGTGATCGATTATCGGCGTTGGCTCAGTGGGCCGAAGGGCCTGTTTTCATTTTGTATCTCTAAACTAAACATATCTACTGATGGAATGGTACCTTCATTAAAAAATCTCATCCAAAGAAACCACCTCTCCCAGTGCAGCATTTATTGACTACTGTAATAGGAGTTTGGAGATTTGCTCACAAGTCTATGGAAGGAGAATTGATCCTGTAAGCTGTTTAGCAGAGGTCACAGAATGATCACAACTGGAATGAGAACTTTCAGCCAATTAACTCCAAACTATCCCAATGTCAGAGCAAACCAGTTAGCAACGCTCTCCCTAAGAGGCATAGATAAGGCAGATAGAGAGGGAGGAAATGTCAATACCGGAGAACATAGCTCTAAGGCAAAAGGGGGAATGTTGGAAGGAGATTTACGAGGCAATTTCTTTATACAGAGAGTGATGGGTGCCTGGAGCACTGTTCTAGATGAAGTAGAAGCAATTATGATGGCAGCATTTAAGAGGTATTGAGACAGGCACATGAAAAGAAACTGAAAGGACAGATATAGACCACATGCAGGTAGATGTGTAGTTTAAATTGGCATAAAAGCTGGAGTAACTCAACGGGTCAGGCAGCATCTCTGGAGAAAAGGAATAGGTGACATTTTGGGTCGAGACCCTTCTTCAAGACTGAGAGTTGGGGGAAAGGGGAAATGAGAGATATAGACGGTGATATAGAGAAATATAGAACAAATGAATGAAAGATGTGCAAAAAAGTAATGATCATCAAGGAACTTTATCCATTCTTGGCTGTGGGCTGGGTGTTAATGAGTTGTACAGGCAATGAAATTCACCAGGACGATAGTGAAACTAGTACAATGACTAGGGTGGGGGAGGGACGGAGAGAGAGGGGATGCAAGGGCTACTTGGAGTGAGAGAAATCAATATACATAAATTGGCATCATAGGTGGCACAGGCATTGTGGGCCGAAGGGCCTCTTCCTGTTCTGTACTGTTCAATGCTCTGATAGCTATGGAACCGAGAATTTGGCCACATTCACACAACCCGCATAAAACGGTGAAGATGTATATTGTGGGAATCTGTTGTGTAATTGTTAATACTCTGAACAAATGTGTCACTCACTACAATATGCAATGACATCAAGCTATGCCAACCATTCAGCCACAGAGGCTCTACTTGTCTCGTTGAAGGGACGTAAATAATGTCCAATAAGCCCATTACACAGAAAGCATTTCACCCAAAGTTCTCAGAAGAGATTCTTTCAAATAATAGCCTTTAAAATCTGTTTAGCTTGACTGTGAAAGGCAGCTGCGTCAATACTGGGGATTAAATTCATAAATCAGCCGCTCCTACTAAATAAGCAATTTCGCAGCTATCAATCGAATTAATCTGTTCTTCTGCCCCAATCCTCAGTAATACCTTGGATGTTCTCACCATAAGACCAAAAGACACAGGAGCAGAATTAGGCCATTCAGCCCATTGAGTCCACTCTGTCTTTCAATCGTGATGATCAATTTTTCCCTCGCAACCTGATTTCTCTACCTACACCCCATCAACTGACGCCCTTACTAATCAAGAACCTATCAATCTCCGCCTTAATAACACCCAATAATGGCCTCCACTGCTATCTGTGGCAATTAATTCCACCAATTCACCACCCTCTAGTGAAAGACATTTCTCCTCATCTTCATTCCAAAGCTACGTCCTTTTATTCTGAGGCTGTGCCCTTTGGTTCTAGGCTCTCCCACTAGTGAAACCCCCCTTTCCACATCCACTATCCAGGCCTTTCATTATCTAGTAGGTTTCAATGATAGTGCGAAGAAAGGGCCCGACCCGAAACGTCACCCATCCTTTTTTCTCCAGCGACACTGCCTGACCTGCTGAGTTACTCCAACACTTTGTGTCTGTCTTAGGTTTCAATGAAATTTCCCCTCATCTAAACTCCAGCGAGTACAGGCCCAAAGCTGTGTAATGGTCCTTATATGTTAACCCAATCATCCTTGGGATCATTCTTGTAAACCTCCTCTGAACCCTCTCCAATGCCAGCACATCCCTCCTCAGGTAGAATGCCTGTGGTCTTTTACCTCCATTCTTGAATAGAACACGGGACCGAGGACTGGAAGGCACAGAGACAGGCCCTTCGGCCAGAATATCTGTGATGACCATGAAGACAATTTACACTGCACATCTGGGTAGACAGTCAGAACCTTTTCCCAGAAAGGAGAAAAAAAATTATTGGAGGACAGAGCCTCTAGGTGAGAGGGGCAAAGTTTAAAGAAGTGCAGGGCAAGTGGTGAGTGCCTGGAACGTGCTAGCAGGGGTGGTGGCGGCGGCAGATATGACAGTGGTGTTTAAGAGGCTTTTGGATGGGCACATGGATATGGTGCAGTTCTATGTTATCTTACTTTCTTATCCACTCCCTAAACACGAGGAAGAATTTTACAGAGACCAATTAACCTACAAAATCTTTGGGATATTCTCTAGCGCTGTAAGGCAGCAACTCTACCATTGTGCCTCTGTGCCGCCCTTTGCTTTATCTCGGAATTCTAGCATCTGCACGATTTTTTGAGATGACGAAGACATTGTCTACCTTCGATTGGCTTGGGTAGAAAATGGGAAGATGGCTTGGTTTTCTTGACATGGTTGCCCTTCATGATCTGGCCGTCTTTGTTGAGCCCCAGGAACCAGGCTCGTCCAGACTCCTGCTGCCGGTACAATGTCGAGGAGTAGATCACGTAATAGTTCTCAAAGACGGACTCTTTGAACTTGCACTCTGCTGTGAACAGTTCCTGTTGCAACAAACACAGAACACCGTGACAGGTCGCAAAGTAACACGACCACTTCGCACTGACATGAATCCATTTATGTGCAATCAGCTTGAATTATTAAATTAGCAGATCGAGACTTACATGTTACATGAATAGGAGCCTGAAAACTGTAACGTCCAGGTTCAGGAACAGCTTCTTCCCTACAGCCATCAGGCTATTAAAGGTTTCAAAGGTCTTTTATTGTCACATGTACCAATTAAGGTACAGTGATATTCAATTTACCAGACAGCCATACTAAAAAAAGCAACAAGACACACGACTACATAAAAGTTAATACAAACATTCACCATAGCAGATTCCCCACATTCCTCACTGTGATGGAAGGCAATAATGTCTAATCTTCTTCCCTCTTTTTCTCCCGGGGTCGGGGAGATCGAAGCTCCCGCAGCCGGCGAACGAAGCTCCCGCGTCGGGGCGGTCGAAGCTTCTGAGGCTTGGAGCTCCCAAAGTCGATCTCAAGCAAGAGGCCGCCAGCTCCATGATGTTAGGCCACAATGCGGATGGAGATACGATACAGAAAAAAAATCGCATCTCTGTCGAGGTAAGAGATTAAAACAAGTTTCCCAAACCCCCCACCCTCCACATAAAACAAGCTAAAGAACACTAAAACATATATTTAACACATACTATAAAACAACCAAGAAGGAAAGGACAAGGCAGACTGTTGGCGAGGCAGCCAATGCAGGCGCCACCTGGTGGTCTTTTCCTACAACCTAAACACTACAACCTCCAAATAAGCTCTGAACTACACAGATTTGGGGCATTGGTTTTGTCTTTTTGCATTATTATTGTTTGTGTTTTGATGCGTTTGTATGTGAACATGTATATTTATTTCCCTCTTCACCCCATTCTCCTGCCTTCTTCCCATAATCTTTGATGCCCTTACTAATCAAGTACCTGTCGATCTCCGCTTTAAAAATATCCAGTGTCTCAGGATGATTAGAGTTTGAGTTTAGAGCATGGAAAGAGCCCTTTGGCCCACTGGGTCCATGCCGACCATCAATCAATTCTATGTTATCCCACTTTCTCATCCACTCCCTACAAGCTAGGGGCAATTTACAAAGGCTGATTAACCTACAAACCCGCACGTCTTTGGATGTGGGAGGAAACGGAAGCACCTGGAGGGAACCCACATGGTCACAGGGAGAATGTGCAAACTCCACACAGACAACTCCTGAGGTCAGGATCAAACCCGGGACTGGCGCTGTGAGGCAGCAGCACAAACCGCTGCGATCTGTGCCGCCCGTTGTCTATGGAACTGATGCGCTACAATGCTGAGAACTATATTCTTCACTCTGTATCCTCCCCTTGGCTCTACCCATTGTACTTGAGCACAGTGGCGGACTGGGTCTAAAAATATTGGTTGCCAGGAGACAAAGGGGGCCCACTTCATCAGGGGCCCACTTGATATAGGGGGCCCACTTCATCAGGGGCCCATTTGATATAGGGGGCCCACTTCATCAGGGGCCCACTTGCCATCGGGCAAGCTGACACCCTGGCCAGTCCGCCACTGCTTGAGCATAAGATGTACAGTATTGTCTAATCTGATTGGATAGCTTGCAAAACAAAGCTTTTCACTGTACCTCAGTACACGTGACAATAACCTCCCTTCCATTGACTCCATCTACACTTCACGCTGCCTCGGCAAGGCCAACAGCATAATCAAGGACCAGTCTCACCCCGGACACTTCTTCACCCCTCTCCCATTAGGCAAGAGGTCAGAAAATTGGAAACGCACACCTTCAGAATCAGTTTCTTCCCAGCTGTTATCAGGCAACTGAACCATCCTCTCACCAACTAGAGAGTGGTCCTGACCTCCCATCTACTTCATTGTAGACATTTGAACTATCTTTGATCGGACTTTACTGGACTTTATCTTGCACTAAACGTTATTCCCTTTATCCTGTATCTGTACACTGTGGACAGCTTGATTGTAATCATGTATAGTCTTTTCGCTGATTTGTTAGCACGCAACAAAAAGCTTTTCACTGTACTTCGTTACATGTGAAAATAAATAACCTCATTAAACAAAATTTATGAACCTAAACCTGTACATACACCGCAGGGCATGACTCTCTCAGAGTTCCACATAGATGGGTTGCCGCAGAATCCGTGCAAAGCCTCTGTTGTGGCGTTATTGCAGCCACCCTTTCTTTTAATTTTTTTAACAAAATTAAATGTAATCAGTTATTTACAATAGTATTTACACAACAAACTATAACAAGCCATAATATAAAATTGTCAAGTATAACTTACTACTAAACATCAGATTACTATATTACAATCCTGATCCAGGATACAGTCGATCCCCCGCAGTGCCCAACAGTCCTGGAACCCCTCCATGGTGCCCGTGCGCTCCGCAGTTGAGTTTAGTTTCGAGATACAGCGCAGAAACAAGCACTTCGGCCCAACGATTCCATGCCGACCAGCAATCACCCCGTACATTAGCACTATCCTACACACTAGGGACAATTTACAGAAGTCAATTAACCTATAAACCCATACGTCTTTGGAGTGTGGGAAGAAACCAGAGCACCCGGAGAAAACCCATGCGGTCACAGGAAGAACATACAAACTCCATACAAACAGCACCTGTGGTCAGGATCGAACCCGGATCTCTGGCACTGTAAGGGAGCAACTGTAAGCCCGGAAGAGTGACAGGCAGTCGGCTCGGGCGAAGCCCTCGTCTGCCTGGTGCCGTGACCCATGAATGGCCAGCTTGGCCAGGCCCAGGAGCAAACCAACCAGGACATCCTCCGATCTGATCTGCCCGCTCCCCTGTGCACTGGTTTCCCAAAGATTCTATGAGACCTACCTCAGCTAACAGAATTGAATGGAATGAAAGTCATTCAGCAACCAGCTGGCATTCAGACAAAGGAGGCCGCTTGGAGCATCTGTATGGTCCCTTGATGTTCCTGCAACTTGACAGACACTCCCCAAACAGCTGCCGCGTTCCATAATGTGCTATCAGCTTGAATATAAACTTGCGAGGCAAGAGAGACTGTTGGAGTGGCTCAGAGGATAGTGAGGTTGCAGAAGTTTTAACTGCTCTGAAAGGCTTGTAACAAAGGCAAAGTAGATGGAGAGAGGATAGGTGCTGAATTTACTATGATGTTTAGTTCATTAGTCTGCAGATACAGCATGGAAACAGGCCCTTCAGCCCACCGAGTCCATGCCAACCAACTTAACATTTAAAAGGCATTTGGACAGACCCTGAGTGAACAGGGGTGTCTGACATTGTGAGGCTGAAGCTCTTAAAGGACATTTGGACAGGTAAATGGATAGGGGTGAAACACGGGCAGGTTGGGCGTGTAGTTGGGGCAGGTTGGTCAGCATGGGCATGATGGGCCAAAGGGCCTGTTTCCGTGCTGTATGACTCTATAACTAGTTCTATGTTATCCCACTTTCTCATCAACTCCCTACACACTCGAGACAATTTGCAGAGGGCCAATTAACCTACAAATCCGCACATCTTTGGGAGGTGGTAGGAAACCGGAGCACCCGGAAGAAACCCACACGGTCACAGGGAGAATGTGCAAACTCCACACACAGGCAGCACCTGAGGTCAGGTTCGAACCCGGGTCTCTGGCGCTGTGAGGCAGCGACACTACCAGCTGCACCACTGCGCTGCCGATGATTATTCTCAATCAACATCATTAAATACACATCGTCAGGCCATTATCAAGTGGGATCTTCCTGTGCTTAATAATGGCTTCTGCACTTGCTGCAAGAATTCTAAAACTGGTGGGCATAGGATTAAGGTGAGAGGGTTGAGGTTTGAAAGGGACCTCTGGTGCAAATTTTTCACTCAGACGGTAGTCCGTATTTGGAAAGAGCTGCCAGAGGAGGCTATAGATGTGGATACAATTTTAATTTTCATAAGACATTCGGGACGAGATGGCACGATGGTGCAGTGGTAGAGTTGCTGCGGTTCTATCCTGACTACGAGTGCTGTCTGTACGGAGTTTGTACATTCTCCCTGTGACAGCATGGGTTTTTTCTCCAAGTGCTCCGGTTTCCTCCCACATTCCAAAGATGTATAGGTTAGTAGGTTAATATGTTTCGGTAAAGGTTGTATATTGTCCCTAGTGTATAGTATGGGTATAGCAGGTCAGCATGGATTCGGCGGGCCTCTGTACCTCGAAACCAAAGGAAACTAAAAACAATCATACAGATTTATGGATAGGAATGATTTAGAGGGCTATGGGCCAAATGGCACCGGCCCAATTTATCAACTTGGCCAGCATGGAAAAAATGGGCTGAAGGGCCTGTTTCTGTGCTGTACACCTGGAACAGTGTTGGGCAGCACGGTGGCGCAGTGGTAGAGTTCTGCCTTACAGTGCGAGATATCAGGTTCGATCCTGACTATAGGCAGTGGCGGACTGGGTCTAAAAATATTGGTTGCCATGAGACAAAGGGGGCCAACTTCATCAGGGGCCCACTTGCCATCGGGCAAGCTGACACCATGGCCAGTCCGCCACTGACTACAGGTACTGTCTGTGTGGAGTTTGCATGTTCTCCCTGTGACCATGTGGGTTTTCTCCAAGTGCTCCGGTTTCCTCCTACATTCCAAAGATGTACAGGTTTGTAGGTTACTTGGCTTTGGTTAAAAAAAAATTGAAGTTGTCCCTAGTTTGTAAGGTATTGCTAGTGTGCTGGGTGATTGCTGGTCGGCACAGGCTCGGTGATCTGTTTCCATGCTGTGTCTATGAAGTGTAAAATCTACAGCTCCATGACTCCATTAAGGTCATTTGATTCTACCTGATTTTTGACCTACAAGTGACTCTGTAATCACTTTCGACTGAATCATTTGATGAATTTAAGATTATATCGGGGTGTCAATAAACATCTTAAAGGGGCTGTCCTACTGCGGCAACCTAATCCGCGAGTTCAGAAGAGTTTGCCCTCAATTCATACTCGCAGCATGGTCGGCATGAGGTCCTAGGAGGTCTTTGTAACTCTCCTTCATGCTCGAGAGTAGTCCCCACGTACTCGAGGCCTCAGCTAGGTCGCGGCGTATTTTTCAACATGCTGAAAAATTCCCGCTAGTAAAAAAAGGTCGCCATGGAAAAAATCGATACTTTTTTACTCGTAGGTTTAGTCGAGGTAGGTCGTAGTAGTTCGGCATGTTATTTGTAGGTAATCGAGGGTAGTCGAAGGTAATCAAAGGTAGTAGATTGTAGTCTTCAACATAGTCGAAGGGAGGTCGAAGGGGATCGAAGGAGGTTGTCTTCACTCTCCACTATTCGGTGTCCAATTTTCCCAAAGCTAGTCGAAGCTAGTCTTCAACATGGTCGAAGGAGGTCGAAGGTGGTCTTCCACATAGTCGAAGGAGGTTTTCAACATGACACTTTTTCAAACTCTCCTAAACTCTTCTAAACTCGCCAATTAGATCGCGGCAGTGGGACAGGCCCTTTAGTTCCGCAGCCAGGCATGTGTTCATGATAGAGGTGAGAGTGCAGGTTGCAACTCCTGATGTTCCTGAGTTTAGTTTAGTTTATTATTGTCACGTGTACTAAGGTACAGTGAAAAGCTTTTTGTGCGAGCTATCCAATCAGCGAAAAGACTATCCAAGATTACAATCAAGCTGTCCACAATACACAGATACAATGCACAGATCCAATAAAGTCCAATTAAAGATAATTCAAAGGTCTCCAATGCGGTTGTTTATTTTATTTTATTGTCACGTGTACCGAGGTATAGTGAAACTTTTTTTTGTTGCATTATATCCAGTCAGTGAAAAGACTATACATGATTGCAATCAAGCCATTCACAGTTAGATGAGAGGTTAGGACTACTGCCCAGCTGGTGGGAGGACAATTCAGTTGCCTGATATCAGCTGAACATGTATGTCCAGAGCTGTTACCAGTGTACATAGACACAAAATGCTGGAGTAACTCAGCGGGCCAGGCAGCATCTCTGGAGAAAAGGAATAGGTGACAGACTGTCAGAAGAAGGGTCTTGACTCGAAACGTCACCTATTCTTTTTCTCCAGAGAAGCTGCCTGACTCGCTGAGTTATTCCAGCATTTTGTGTCTATCTTCTATGTAAACCAGCATCTGCTGTTCCTTCCTACACACGCTGTTTCCTGTGTGTTGTTTCAGGTCTTCGGAGGAACACCTTAGGCTTTCAAACCAAGTATTTTCAGCTTCTCTTGAGACTGAAAGTGGGTCACTGACATGAAGGCTGGCTGCTGAGTCTGGCTGGGTGTATCGGATACATCCATCAGCTTGGTTGCCTTCCGAAAGAAAAATATAGAGTGCTTACGACAGCAGAATGGGTAACAGTGTACCGAAGGACAGACTGAGCTCACAAGAAGTAGGGAGTCCCCAGTTCTGTACCTTCTAAACGGTTTAGGTCTAGGTTTATTATTGTCACATGTACCGAGGTACAGTGAAAAGCTTTCTTTGCAAGCTATCCAAACAGATCAGATAACACTATACATAAATACTATCAAGCCAAACTCGGGTAGAAGAAGTTCCTAAATTCATAAATTATAGGAGCAGAATTAGCCCATTGTCTGCTCTGCCATTCAATCATGGCTGATCTATCTTTCCCTCTCAACCCCATTCTCCTGCCTTCATTCCATAACCCCTGACACCTTAACTAATCATAAACAGGCAGATTAAAGGGGAAGATACAGAGTGTAGAATATAGTTCTCAGCATTGTAGTGCATCAGTTCCAGAGACAAAGTCCAATGTCCACAATGTTGCTTGCTATCCAGTCAGCGGAAAGACTATACAAGATTACAATCAAGCCGTCCACAGCATACAGATACAGGATAAAGGGAATACCAGTTAGTGCAAGATAAACTCCAGTAAAGTCCGATTAAAAATAGTCAGAGGGACTCCAATGGGGTAGATGGGAGGGCAGGACCGTCCTCTAGTTGGTGGTAGGATGGTTCAGTTGCCTGATAACAACTGGGAAGAAACTGTGTCTGAATCTGTGAAAGGAACGAAAGATCAGTCAAGTCTTCAGATGGATGACCATGCGAACACGTGACTTGAAATTGGTGCACCGATAGCGCTGTGTCTTGCCGCGTTTCACCGAGTAGATCAGAAATAAGTCAGCTGTCATTAGCTGCGTTGGAGCACAGAAAGATAAATGTATGAGGCTCGCTGTGCTGGCAGCTCATCGATCAGGAGATGTAGTGAATTGCTGCGTCCTTGGGCTAGACTGGCAGTGCTGCCTCCCAGGTTCGATCCTGACCTCGGGTGCTGTCTGTGTGTGGAGTTTGCACATTCTCCCCCTGTGACCACGTGGGTTTCCTCCAACAAAGATGTGCCTGTGTGGGTTTGTAGGTTAATTGGCCCTCTGTAAATTGCCCCTCGTGTGTAGCGAGCTGATAAGAAAGTGGGATAACGTACAACTAGTGTTTATGCAACTAGGGCGATCGATGATCAGCGTGCACTCGGTGGGTTGAACGGCATGTCTCCATGCTGCTTTCTTTCAATCAAGCAATTCATCCGTGGCCTGACATCTATGTCCTCAACCTCCACCCCCCCACCCCCCACCACTTCTAATTTACAATCTGACAGAGGTGAAATTCAGGAATTTTGTGAAATATTGTGTTGATATGTCTGTTTACCTGCAACCAGTGGAATTTCAATGCTACATTCCTGGGATATATGACAATTAAACACAATTGATTTGATTCTTTACCAACCATCACACATTTGGGCACAAAGTGCGGGAGTAACTCAGCGGGTCAGGCAGCATCTCTGGAGAACATGGACAGGTGACGTATAGGGTCGGGACCGTTCTTCAGACCTGACCCAAAACGTCCCTGCACATCTTTTAAAATAAAGTGTGCATTGCATTTATTTGCTGTCAGCTTAAATATTTTACTCTTCAGTTACTTTAAATTTTTATTACAAATTTCTATAAAACTTTGGAAAATTGTCCAGTCTTTGGCATCACATTCAATAGCTACTGGATGGTCAAGTTTTTCACTTTGCAATTACACGAGGAGTTTGTATGTTCCATGTTACCTGCGTGGGTTTTCTCCGAGTGCTCTGGTTTCCTCCCACACTCCAAAGACGTACAGGTTTGTTGGTTAATTGGCTTGGTATAAATATATATTGTCTATAATGTGTGTAGGATAGTGTTAGTGTACAGGGATCGCTGGTCGGCACAGACTTGGTGGGCTGAAGGGCCTGCTTCTGCACTGTATGTCTAAACTAAACTAAATGAAGTTAAAACTGGGATAGGTTCATTACTTAACGAAATACATAGCTATTTGCTCCGAGATTAACATTTCTACTGGGAATCAGTAATGTCATCTTTTTCTGACGGTTCAACTGTTTGTAGACAACGATCAGCAAATTCCATAAAAATGGGTTCTTAAGCATAGCTGATTTCATGGTTTTCTTTATCTTCTGCTCTGTCTATTGTCAATAATAATTGTCGAAGATGAGGATTACAAAGATAAACTTCAATTCCTCAGATTCTGCCAATAGTTTCAATTTTGCCAATGGTTCCCGATCAGATTCTTTAGCAGACTTCCCTATCCTTGCTCCCCAGACCTGCTGAGTTACTCCAGCACTTTGTGTGTTTTTTTCGTAACCAGCATCTGCAGTTCCTTGTTTCAACACACATTTGCACTGGAGGTGACTGGGATAAGGCATTGCGAAATGCCTGAAAATGCACATCAAACATCTGAAGACCGGAATCGTCACCTATTCCTTGTCTCTAGAGATGCTGTCTGAATCGTTGTGTTGCTCCAGCACATTGTGTCTTATTTCCATGGATCTCTCCTGACCTTTCATCTGTATTCTTAACGGGTAT
This sequence comes from Malacoraja senta, assembly GCA_038087875.1. NCBI lineage: Eukaryota > Metazoa > Chordata > Chondrichthyes > Rajiformes > Rajidae > Malacoraja > Malacoraja senta. Next base: position 24,176,138 of record CM075984.1, read on the forward strand.
ACTTTGGAAAGGTGAGGAACAATGGCCAATTCTCATGAAACAAACATGTCTTTTATGCAAATTCCCAACCACTACAACCGTTGAAGGGCAAATGGCAGAGGGAGAAGCAGTTTTACTTTTAAAAGAATGACTCAGAGGAATAATTAACACCCTTGCTGATGTTCTGCTCATTCCACAAAAGCGTCAGGAACAAATTAAATACGCAAGAGTTTGCACGCAACCAGGTTCGACAAAGAGCAATGCGATAATGACCACATTCCAGCTACTTCGACAGTGATGTTGTGAAAGATCATAAGGTCATAGGAGCTGAATGTGGCCATTCAGCCCATCGGGTCTATTCCACCATTCAATCATGGCTGATCTATTTTTTCCTCTCAATCCCATTCTCCTGCCTTCTCCCCATAACTAATCAAGAACCTGCCAATCTCTACTTTAAAAATACCCAATGACATGGCCGCCACTGCTATCTGTGGCAATGAATTCCACAGATTCACCTCCCCATGTCTAAAGAAATTCCTACTCCATCATTTTGGGGACAATCAAGATTTTCCGAATTAATAACTTCACATATTTTACACCCTACTACGAGCTTGGCTTCAAGGTGACATCTGAAAGGCCGCATCTCTGGCAGTATAGCATTTCCGCAGCCCCAGCTTGCAATCTTCGTAGGTTCAGAGTACCGTACAAATCCTCTTTGCCTCAAGTGATCCACATCCCTCCATTCCCTGCATATCCATGCGCCTATCTAAAAGCCTTTTAAATGCCACTATCGTATCTGCCTCCACCATCAGGTGGGCTTCTCAGTGTAGATGAGAAAATGGGATAACATAGAACTAGTGTGAATGGCTCATCGATGGTCGGCGTGGACTTGTTGGGCCGAACAGCCTGTTTCCATGCTGTATTTCTAAACTAAACTAAACTAAATCACCAGTGGTTAATGGAGATCCCTCCACCTTCTCAGGGCAACCAAAGTTAGGTTAATGCAGCCTTGCTGTGAACTGTGTAGATCCAGTAGAACAAAAGCTTCTAATATAATGACTTTGCAGCAGTTCTGAGTCATTGTTTTCATCCTTTCATCTGTAATCCTCTTAGCCCACGCGTTATCACCGATTACCGACTTCGCCCTCCGCATGTTCAATCTTTCCGTACACTGTCCTATCTGGCTGAGGCAGATTTCACATCCTTGCTCCCATTTTACGGTGTTGTTATCTTAAAGACTCTGCTACTCTTGAGTCCTGAAAAGCGCTATATAAATAAAATCTATTATTATTATTATTATTACTCTTCCCTCTCTTGTCACTCCCTTTTCTCCCTTCTCCCATCAGGCAAGAGGTACAGATTTGTGAAAACGCACACCCCAGATTCAAGGCCAGTTTCTTCCTAGCTGTTGTCAGGCAATTGAACCATCCTCTCACCAACTAGAGTGTGGTCCTGATATCCCATCTACCTCATTGGAGACCATTGGACTATTTTTAATCGGACTTTACAGGACTTTATCTTGCACTAAACGTTATTCCCTTTATCCTTTTATCTGTACACTGTGAACGACTTGATGGTAATCATGTATAACCATATAACCATATAACCATAACAGCACGGAAACAGGCCATCTCGGCCCTTCAAAAATACTTCCCCCTAGTCCCATCTACCTGCACTCAGACCATAACCCTCCATTCCTTTCCCATCCATATACCCATCCAATCTATTTTTAAAGGATAACATCGAACCTGCCTCCACCACTTCCACTGGAAGCTCATTCCACACAGCTACCACTCTCTGAGTAAAGAAGTTCCCCCTAATGTCCCCCCTAAACTTCTGTCCCTTAATTCTCAAGTCATGTCCCCTTGTTTGAATCTTCCCTACTCTCAATGGGAAAAGCTTATCCACGTCCACTCTGTCTAACTCGCTCATAATTTTAAAGACCTCTATCAAGTCCCCTCTTAACCTTCTGCGCTCCAAAGAATAAAGACCTAACTTGTTCAACCTTTCTCTGTAACTTAGTTGCTGAAACCCAGGCAACATTCTAGTAAATCTCCTCTGTACTCTCTCTATTTTGTTGACATCCTTCCTATAATTAGGCGACCAAAATTGTACTCCATACTCCAGAATTGGCCTCACCAATGCCTTGTACAATTTTAACATTACATCCCAACTTCTATATTCAATGCTCTGATTTATAAAGGCCAGCACACCAAAAGCTTTCTTTACCACCCTATCTACATGAGATTCCACCTTCAGGGAACTATGCACAGTTATTCCTAGATCCCTCTGTTCAACTGCATTCCTCAATTCGCTACCATTTACCGTGTACGTCCTATTTTGATTTGTCCTGCCGAGATGTAGCACCTCACATTTGTCAGCATTAAACTCCATCTGCCATCTTTCAGCCCACTCTTCCAAATGGCCTAAATCTCTCTGTAAACTTTGAAAATCTACTTCATTATCCACAACACCACCTATCTTAGTATCATCTGCATACTTACTAATCCAATTTTCCACACCTTCATCCAGATCATTGATGTACATAACAAACAACAGTGGACCCAACACAGCCCCCTGAGGCACCCCACTAGTCACCGGCCTCCAACCTGACAAACAGCCATCCACCATTACTCTCTGGCATCTCCCATTCAGCCACTGTTGAATCCATCTTGCTATTCCACCATTAATACCCAACAATTGAATCTTCTTAACCAACCTTCCATGAGGAACCTTGTCAAAGGCCTTACTGAAGTCCATATAGACAACATCCACTGCTTTACCCTCATCAATTTCCCTAGTAACCTCTTCGAAAAATTCAAGAAGATTAGTCAAGCATGACCTTCCAGGCACAAATCCATGTTGACTGTTCCTAATCAGACCCTGCTTATCCAGATGCTTATATATATTATCTTTAAGTATCCTTTCCATTAATTTGCCCACCACTGACGTCAAACTAACAGGTCTATAATTGGTAGGTTTACTCTTCGAACCCTTTTAAACAACGGAACAACATGCGCAGTACGCCAATCCTCCGGCACTATTCCCGTTTCTAATGACATTTGAAATATTTCTGTCATAGCCCCTGCTATTTCTACACTAACTTCCCTCAATGTCCTAGGGAATATCCTGTCAGGACCTGGAGACTTATCCGTTTTCATATTTTTCAAAAGTGTCCGCACCTCCTCTTCTTTGAATCTCACAGTTTCCATTGCTACTCTGCTCGTTTCCCTTACCTCACATAATTCCATATCCTTCTACTTCGTGAATACCGAAGAAAAGAAATTGTTCAATATCTCCCCCATCTCTTTTGGCTCTGCAGATAGCTGTCCATTCTGACTCTCTAATGGACCGATTTTATTCCTTGTTATCCTTTTGCTATTAATATAGCTGTAGAAACCCTTTGGATTTACTTTCACCTTACTTGCCAAAGCAACCTCATATCTTCTTTTAGCTTTTCTAATTTCTTTCTTAATATTCTTTTTACATTCTTTATACTCCTCAAGCACCTCATTTACTCCATGCTGCCTATAATTATTGTAGATCTCTCTCTTTTTCCGAACCGTGTCCAATTTCCCTTGAAAACCATGGCTCTTTCCATTTTTTACTATTTCCTTTCAACCGAACAGGGACATAAAGATTCTGTACTCTTAAAATTTCACCCTTAAATGTCCTCCATTTTTCTTCTACATCCTTCCCATAAAACAACATGTCCCAATTCACTCCTTTTAAATCCTTTCGCATCTCCTCAAAGTTAGCCTTTCTCGAAACAAAAATCTCAACCCTAGGTCCAGTTCTGACCCTCTCCATAATTATATTGAAACTAATGGTATTGTGATCACTGGACCCGAAGTGCTCCCCGACGCATACCTCCGCCACTTGCCCTGTCTCATTTCCTAACAGGAGGTCCAGCACTGCCCCTTCTCTAGTAGGTACCTCTATGTATTGCTGCAAAAAACTATCTTGCACACATTTTACAAACTCCAAACCATCCAGCCCTTTTACAGAATGTGTTTCCCAGTCTATGTGTGGAAAATTGAAATCTCCCACAATCGCTACCTTGTGCTTACTACTAATATCTGCTATCTCCTTACATATTTGCTCTTCCAATTCTCGCTCCCCATTTGGCGGTCTATAATACACCCCTATAAGTGTTGCTACACCTTTCCCATTTCTCAGTTCCACCCAAATAGCCTCCCTAGACGAGCCCTCTAATCTATCCTGCCAAAGCACTGCTGGAATATCTTCCTTGACAAGCAATGCAACACCGCCACCTCTTGCCCCTCCAATTCCATCACCCCTGAAGCAACGAAATCCTGGAATATTTATTTGCCCATCACAGCCCTCCTGCAACCATGTTTCACTGATCGCCACAACATCATACTTCCAGGTGTCAATCCAGGCTCTAAGCTCATCCACCTTTCTTACAATGCTCCTAGCATTAAAATATACACATTTAAGAAACCCACCACCACTTATTCTCTGTTTATTATCTTTTTCTTCTTTCTCCCCTACATTTTGGGTCCGAGTGCTTCCCTTCTCTGCCTCCTGCCTCCCACATTTTCCACTAGCTTTCTCTATTTGAGTCCCTCCCCCCAACCGTTCTAGTTTAAAGTCTCCCCAGTAGCCTTTGCAAATCTCCCCGCCAGGATATTGGTGCCCCTCGGGTTCAAGTGCAACCTGTCCTTTCTGTACAGGTCACTCCTTCCCCAAAAGAAATCCCAATGATCCAGAAATTTGAATCCCTGCCCGCTGCACCAGTTCCTCAGCCACGCATTTATCCTCCACCTCACTCCATTCCTACTCTCACCGTCACGTGGCACAGGTAGTAATCCTGAGATTGTTACCTTTGTAGACCTTCTCCTTAACTCTCCTCCCAACTCCCTAAATTCTCCTTTCAAGACCTCTTCTCTTTTTCTGCCTATGTCATTGGTACCTATATGTACCACAACCTCAGGCTCCTCTCCCTCCGATTTCAGGATATCTTGGACGCGTTCAGACACATCCCTGACCCTGGCACCAGGGAAGCAAACTACCATCCGGGTCTCCTGACTGCGTCCACAGAATCGCCTATCCGACCCCCTAACCATAGAGTCCCCTATTACTATTGCCCTCCTCTTCTTTTCCCTACCCTTCTGAGCAATAGGGCTGGTCTCTGTGCCGGAGGCCCGGCCGCTGTTGCTACCCGCAGGAAGGCTGTCCCCCTCAACAGTACTCAAACAGGAGTACTTATTTTCAAGGTGTACAGCCACTGGGGTACTCACTAGTCCCTGCCTCTGCCCCTTGCCCTTCCTAACTGTGACCCACTTGTCTGCCTCCCGTGGTCTTGGAGTGGCCACCTCTCTATAACTCTTTTCTATGACCTCCTCACTCTCCCTGATCAGACAGAGGTCATCGAGCTGCTGCTCCAGGTTCCTAACACGGTCCCTTAGGAACCTCATCTCTACGCACCTGACACAGATGTGAACGTCTGGAGGGATATCAGACTCCATGACCTCCCACATCTGACATCCAGAACAGTAAACTGCCCTGGCACTCATACTTTATGTCTTATGTTATGGCTCATCAGGGAGCCGCACTATGAACCCTGCTGCGTTACATAGACATCTTCCTGTCATGTAAAGTGGCGTCATGTATAGTCTTTCTGCTGACAGGACAGCACGCAACCAAAAAGCTTTTCACTGTACCTCAGTACACGTGACAATAAACAAAACTAAACTTGGTGACTTTTTCGGGTAGGATTCTTTTTCATGCTCACTTGATGTGCAATGGCAGAGCGAACATTTTTCCCGTATCCTGTCAAGAAGCTTGAAAGAAGCATCTCACAACCAAGTGCACCTTCACCAAGCCTCTTTCCATTCACTTTACCATGAATAGACGTCCTCACTAATAACACCACATATTGTGTCCATGGGCAGGACAGAAGTCTGGCTGAGATCCAGCAGGTCAAACGCCTTCCAGATATTAATGCCGAAGAGAATGCTACACTTTACATGACAGGAAGATGTCTATGTAACGCAGCAGGGTTCATAGTGCGGCTCCCTGATGAGCCATAACATAAGACATAAAGCATCGGCAGTTTTTAATGAAGACACTAAATGTGGCCTCTTGATAGTTAAGGAGCCATAAAAGTGACACGATATATGGCGCTGATGGTGTCTTTTTAGTTTAGTGTAGAGACACAGCGCGGAAACAGGCCCTTCGGCTCACAGAATTTGCGCTGACCAGCGATCACCTGTACACCATCCTACACACTAGGGACAATTTATAATTTTTACCAAAGCCAATTAACCTACAAACTTGTAAGTCTTTGGAGTGCGGGAGGAAACTGGAGCACCCGAAGGAAACCCACGCAGTCATGGGGAGAACGTGCAACTTCGTACAGACAGCACCCATAGTCAGGATTGAACCCGGATCTCTGGCGCAGTATTCGTAGGGGGCGCCATCGAGTATGGCTGCCAGCAGCTGTTAGTCTTTTCACCCTTTTAAAAATTTTTAGTTAGTTAAAAGTGTTTGTTTTGGAGTTCTTTTAGTCTTTTTATATGGGGGGGGGGGGGGAAAGGGGGAAAGGGGGAAAGGGGGAAAGGGGGAAAGGGGGAAAGGGGGAAACTATTTTTCTCAGTACCTACCTGGTCGGAGATGCGGCTTTTCTCCGAGCCGTGTTTTCGCCCCTTCCTCGCGGCCTACGGGCAGACTGGAGCGGCGTTTCCTGCCGGGACTGGCCAGGACTTCAGCTTCGGCAGCGGCACAGCGCTGAAGTACCGTCGCGGGTCGCCGTGCAGTTAGCTCTGGAGAGCTGTGACCGCCGGCTCCAACATTGCGGAGCTGCGGTCTGTGGAGCTTCCAGCCGCGGGCAGCAACTCTACCACAGCACCATCGTGCCGCCCAGATCTCTCATATATCAGTCACATTGACTTAAGATAACAGTCAAACAGCCAGCCACAACATAGTACACAGCGGACTCCTAGCAACAGATGCAATTAAGACTTTTAGAAGACATTTAGTCATATATGTGGAAACAAGGGATTGCAGATGCCGGTTTACCAAGCTGGTAACACAAAGTGTTGGAGTACCTCAAAGAGTCAGGTAACATCTCCGGAGAACATGGAAAGGTGAGTCTGAAGAAGGGCCCCCACCCAAAGCATCACATATCCATGTTCTCCAGAGATACTGCCTGACCTGCTGAGTTACTCCAGCACTTTGTGTCTTTTCAAGATGGATGTATGGATAGATAGGTTTAGAGGGCTATGGTTTGAATGCAGGTAAATGGGGCTAATGCAATGTGCTAACTTGGTCGGCATGCACAGAGTCTTTTACCCAAGTCAGGGGAATCCAGGACCTGGCAACATAGGTTCAAGATGAGAGGGAATGATTTAGTAGGAAGACATTTGGACAGGCTGATGGATAGGAAAGGTTTAGAAGGATATAGGCCAAATGCAAGCTGGTGGGACTAGTGTAAATGGGGCATCTTGGTGAGCATGGGCAAGTTGGACTGAGGGGCTGTATGACATTATGACTCTATCAGCTGTGCCAATCTGCTGCCAGTTGTTCACCGACTGGGACCATAAGTGAGTCCCCTCTCCACTTCCTTAGCCTGGAATTACACCTGCGCTGTCTGCTGGAACCACACTGGGCCCATTACAATTCCTTTGGATGTCCAGGTCTGTATAAAGATGAGCGACAAAGGGTTAAATGAAACTGCTCGCATTTAGAGAGGCCACCAAGTGTTTAACCTAATTCTGCCAGCCTTGTAATTTAAACAAAAAAAATCCAAAGTACTTGCAACTCACAAACTGGATCTGCATCACCCAAGGGCAATTTCCAAATCGGTGATTTGTGGAGTAAATGCATCTTCCTCTCCAACTCTCAGCATTGGGATAGGGACATTTAACTGGGTCACGCGGCAGTGAGACGTTGGAACGTGTGTTAGGAGTCTGTTCACCAATATTTCCTACACTGTGGTAGCCCGTTTCCTGTCTCCACAATTCAGTGTGGGAGTCCCCATGACAAAAGGGCAGCACAGTGGCGCAGCTGGTAGAGCTGCTGCCTCACTGTGCCACAGGTTCGTTCCTGACGTTGGTTGCTTTCTAGACAGGTACATGGATAGGATGGGATTATGGTCCAAATACAGGAAGGTGGGACTGATGGGACATGTTAGTCAGCATGGGAAAGTTGGGCCGCAGGGCCAGTTTCCCCACTGTATGACTCTATGACTCTGTAACAAAGCTTTGCACTGTACCTCGGTACACGTGACAATAATAAACCTAAACCTATCAAATGAAGGCAGAATGAAAGGTAAGGAACCACACTGTGAACCAAGCACAATGTCACTTTATTAAAATGTTCTTTAAAAACGTCGAGTTGCATAAATGCTAATTATGGCTTGAATGTGCACAGTTTGAGGTCTCGTTAGTCACTGTTTTATATGTCCCCTAACCGCAGGGTTCATAATTAGACGGGAAATAAATTCACATTTTTAGGCTGGTTACAAAAAAAAACAAATGCTTGCTATTGAATGTAAATAAGCTGAGCAGTGGTGTAGCTAAGATGCATATTAATCGGTGGCCACAGAACAAGGCACAGTGTGTTATGCCACCTCTGCAAGTCTGTTAATAGGCTGTAAATCCACAGCACTAATGATCAAAAGACTAGAGTTTGAATCTCCCAGTCTCAGCTGGGGAATTTAAATTCACAAGAACTCAGGAAAATAGAGCCAGGAATAAGTTTGCAAATTATACAAACGTAGGTGGTTTCCGAGACAATGAAGAAGGTTATCAAAAATGGCAGCAGGATCTTGATCAGTTGGGCAAGTGGGCAGAGGAATGGCAAATGGAGTTCAATGCAGATAAGCGTGAAGCATTGCATTTTTGGAAGTAGCAGGACTTACATAGTGAATGGTAGGGCCCCGGGAGTGCTGTAGAATGTTTTAGAGCAGAAGGATGTAGGAGTGCAGGTGCATAGTTCCCTGAAAGGTGTCACAGGTAGGTAGTGTGGTCAAGAAAGGTCTTGGTACATTGAAGATGTACTCAAAATGCTGGAGTACCTCAGTGGGTCAGGCAGCACCACCTAAGGAAGAGGTGAGTTTTCGGGTCAGAACCCTTCTTCAGACTGATAGCAGAGTGGGGTGGGGAGGAGGGGGGGAATGGGGACATTGGTAGACCGATCTTCATCAATGTGTACATTGGCCTTCATCAGTCAGGGTATTGACTGGGGGATATTCTGTCACAGTTGTACAAGGCCTCGTTTGGAGTATTGTGTTCGGTTCTGGTCATCCTGCTATAGGAAGGATGTTGCTAAGCTGGAAAGAGTGCAGAGAAGATTTCTGAGGATGTTGGCTGGACCCGAGGGCTTGAACTACAGGGAGAGGTTGGGCAGGCTAGGGCTTGATTACTTTGGACACAGGAGGCTTAGGGGTGATCTTATGAATCACTGATGAATCAATTGATAGGTTGAATGTACTGATTCTTTTACCCAGGGCAGGGGAATCAAGAACCAGCAGACATAGGTTTAAGGTAAAAGGGGAAAGATTAAATATGAACCTGAGGGGCAACTTTTTCACACTGTAGGTAATGGGATGAATTGCCAGAGGAGGTAGTTGAGGCAGGTACAATAATAACATTTAAAAGACAATTGGACAGGTACATATGGATAGAAAAGGTTTAGAAGGATGGGCCAAATGCGGGCAAATGGGACTAGCTTAGATGCGGCATATTGGTTGGCATAGATGGGCTGAAGGGCATGTTTCCGTACTGTATGATTCTCTATGACTCTCTCTCTCTTTTGCTCTCTAAGGCAGCTCGGGAATTTAAGTTAATAAAAACTCAGGAACAGGGGACCAGGAATACAACTCCTGGCCTTACCAGCACGCCACGCTATTCAATATAAGATTACAGATGGAGTGATACAGTTATGCAGAATAGAACCAGGCCATTTGGCCCACCATGTTCATGTTGACCATTTTGCCCTTATCCAGATAGCATCTCAGTAAACACACATTCTTATAAACTCCACGGAATACCATTCCAACTTATTCAGCTGTTTGTGATGCTCATCCTTCTCATCCTAGATTTAGCCTAATGAATCTAATACATTTAATTAAACGAAGCTGGAGTTAAGCGAGTTAATTTCACCGTGATTTCACTGTTGTAAGAATTGATTTGCTTCACAATAATGCCAGTGATGTCCACATCCTATAAATGAATTACAACAAGCTTCCATCTACACCTCATGCTGCCTCGGGAAAGCAGCTAACATAATCAAAGACTTGTACCACCCTGGTCATTCCATCTTCTACCTGCTCCCATCTGGCACAAAGTACAGAAGCTTGAAAGCGTGCACCACCAGACTCATGAACTGCTTCTTCCCCTCTGTGATCAAACTTCTGAATGATCCTTCCATAAGCTAGGGTACTGTCTGATTCACCTCCACCCCATTGTGTACACTGGTCTTTGTCACTGGAACTGATGCGCTACAATGCTGAGAACTATATTCTACATTCTGTATCTTCCCCTTTGCTCTACCTATTGTACTTGAGTTTGATTTGATTATATTTAGAATTTAGACTTTACTTTAGTGGTACAGCATAGGAACAGGCACTCTGGCCCAGGGGTGGAAAACCCGGGGGGGGGGGGGGGGTGCCAGAGGGGACACGTCCCCTCCATGTTTTGAGAGGTGGGGGACATCCCCCGCAAGTTTTTGTGATCCGTATTTTAAAACCCGGTGAAATCTCCGCTTTCCGCGAGACAGTGGGGGTGGGACTGCTGATCGAGGGCGCCGATTGGACGAGAGAGACGTCGGTCAGCAGGCAATGGGGGCGGGACATGATGATGGGGGGGGGGGGTGGGCCTGAGGATAGAGTGCGGTGATTGGAGGAGGGAGACATGGCACAGACCTGCGCTTCATCCGCAGGCAGGATCGATCCCGGCCGGGTCTCCAGCGCTGTCCCGTCACCAACCGAGTGCCCCCCCCCCAGAGGGGGGGCCAGAGAGGTCGGCAGCAGAGATCCTCCGCTATAGGATCTTTGGTCGGTAGTCAGACTGGCGCGGTGCCCCCAGGCGCACAGCCAGCGCAGAGATGCAGCGCTAAACCAGGTCAACTCTGCCTGTCCCGCCAGGTGAGCCTATAGCCTTCCTGGACTTGCGGGAAATATGGCCAGCACGGAGAAGCAGCGCTGGTATCCCGTCAGTCCAGACAGGGCTGTAGGTTAACCCGTGTGAGACAGGCAGAGTTGAGCTGCATTTAGCGCTGGATTGAGCCTCCGAAGCAAAGATACTACCTCGCGCGTGTGTGTGAGTGTGCGCATGCGCGCGCGGCCGTCAAAAAGGTTGTGTCCCCCGTCCCCTCCATGTTTTGATAGCGAGTTCCGCTCTTGCTCTGGCACACCGAGTCCACGCCGACCTGTGATCACCCCCTGCACTAGCACTAACCTACACACTAGGCCCAATTTACAATTTACAGAACCCAATTAACCCACAAACCTGTACGTCTTTGTGTGTGGGAGGAAACCGGAGCACCCGGCGAAAACCCACGTGGTCACAGGGAGAACGTACAAATTCCGTACAGGCATCACCCGTAGTCAGGATCGAACCCGGGTCTCCAACACCTGGTCTGGGTGCAATTCAGTAACTCTACAGTGCACAGTATTATCTGATCTCTTTGGATGACACGCAAAACAAAAAGGTTGACAATAATAAACCCAAAAGTAATGCCGTGCAGGGAAGGAGATCTGGCCTTGTTGAGATTTGAGCCGCAGTGCAGTCTCTGCTGACTTGCTGACCGCACATCAAACGCAAGAAGATCAGTTCAAGGAGAATTAGCGATGGTCAATAAATGCCAGTGGTGCCCGCATCATATAATTAATTACTACAAGCTTCGCCAGCAAGAAAGACTGGCATTGGAAATGCTGTTTTTTTGTGAGCAGAGGCATCGTGGAAACTTTTGCATTGAAACCCATGAAAATGCAGCAGCAACAGCTTCAGGGTGTTAATAAATGCGTGAAAATTGGACCGACTTCTGGAGGCGTGGTAGAGTACATGCAACCTAACCACCCTTTCACCAACTACAGAATGGTCCTGGCCTCCCATCTTATCTCATTGGAGGCCCTTTGACTATCTTTGATCAGACTATACTGGACTTTATCTTGCACTGAATGTTATTTCCTTTATCCTGTATCTGTACACTGTGGACGACTTGATTTTAATCTGGTATAGTCTTTCCGCCGACTGGAAAGCTTTTCATTTTATCTTGGTACACGTGACAATAAAACTTAACTAAAAATATAAGGCACTTTACAAATGTAAACCACTAAAGCAGTGCGAATAGAGATTTTATTGTGTTAAATCAGATTATTCTTTTGAAACTAAGATTGTTTTATTCTTTTATCCAGTCTTAGTGCTGAGCAATCAGAAATTGGCTTTGTTCAGTTTGTACATTTGATATTATTATTTACAAACTGCTGAACCTGTCAATAGGCTTATAAGATTAAATGTCAAATGTTCCAGATCTATTAAGTACACAATAATTAAATATTTCCTTTATGGAGTGCCCTCAAGGGATGGAATTTGTATTTACTATAGATGCAGATACATTTATGCCTTTTAAAAGACATCTAGATGGACAAGAAGGGTTGAAAGGGATATGGGCCAAGTACAGGTATATGGGATTAGCCCAGTATGCCAAAGGTAGACACAAAATGCTGGAGTAACTCAGCGGGTCAGGCAGCATCTCTGGAGAAAAGGAACAGGTGTCATTTCGGGTCAGACAAAGACATTTGGACAGGTAGATGGATGGGAATGATTTGGAGGGATATGGGGCAATCGCAGGCGAATGATACCGGCTTAGGTAGGCACCTTGGACGAGTTGAGCCGAAGGGCCTGTTTCCACGCTATATAACTTCATGAGTCTGTGACATGAAAAGAGGTTGAGAGGGGATTTGAAAGACGCTTTGCACTTCACCAGTAGAAAAATTGTCCTCGTCGGCACAGGATCAAGAAACAGGGGACTGAGAAGGAAAGTTATTGGGAAAAGAACCAGAAGTGACATGGGGAAAACCAATTTTAATGTAACAATTGCATTGTAAAGGGAGTTAGGTTCTAACTTTTAAAAAAACTTTAGAGATATTTTGCTACTTGTCCGAATGACATATCTTTCTGACTAGAATTTTAATGGCGTTGAGAAAGAGCGTATTGTAGAATTTAAAACAATTCTGTAATTCTTGCTGATTCAGATTCGAGGCATGCACTGTAAATTTTGTCGCCACTGTGAATTTGGCACATCGAGCTCATCCTGTCTCTAAACTATGACAACCTTCCTCCGCTTTACACAAGACACATTGGCACGGAACTGCTAAAAGGCCATGGCAAAAATGAATAATGCAAGAGAGGTGAGAAAGTTGCCCTAGAATCTGCATCATTGAAATGGCAGTAATTAAGGAACAGTTCAGATAAAATTTATCCCTGCAGCCACGAACAACTGCAGAGTGCGAAGGGGTGGGGGGTGTGGGGCAGTGTGAGTATTACTAATGTAGGAACTCTGCCGTCAAGAACACAAAGCAAGATCCAACAAACCATGCATGAGGTAAGTGATTGGATAATCCTTTTAAGAACCTGCATTCTCCAAGTTCACAAGGCCACAGTGCTCTAAGAGGCTGGTGCACTTTTCAGGTTAATGGCGATGGGTGGAGTATTTGCTGATGTTAATATGAGTGATATTTAGCGGAGGACTCACAGTGCTGGAGTAACTCAGCGGGTCAGGCAGCATCTCTGGAGGACATGGATAGGTGATGTTTCGGGTCGGGACCCTTCTTCAGACTCCACAAAGTACTGGGGGAACCCAGCAGAACAGGCAGCATCTTTGGAGGATGTGGATAGGTGACGTTTCGGGTCGGGACCCTTCTTCAGACTGTGGCTTTGGGAGCAACTCAGAGAATGCGTTATTTAAAAAAAAAAATCCACTCACTCATCTCATGCGTGGTTTGTTGGAGCTTGCTGTGTGTTATTGTCCTCCAGAGATGCTGCTAGACCTGCTGAGTTACTCCAGCACTTTGTGTCTTTTTTAGTAAACCAGCACCAGCTGTTGCTTGTTTCTAGCTGTAAGGAGGGGTTGGCCAGACTTGAATTGATTTCTCCAGAGTGTCGGAGGCTGAGGGGAGACCTGACAGAACTATATAAAATTATCAGAGACATAGATATGGTAGACAGTCAGAACCTTTCTATCTGGGTGGAAATATCAAAGACCAGTGGGCATAGCTTTAAGATGAGAGTGGAAAAATATAAAGGAGATGTGCGGGGCAAGTCTTTTTTACACAGAGGGGGGATGGGTGCCTGGAAAGCACTGTGAGGGGTGGTGGTGGAGGCAGATATGATAGTGGTGTTTGAGGGGCTTTTAGCTCGGCATGCAGGGATTAGAGGGATACGGATCACATGCAGACAGAGGGAATTAGTTTAACTTGGCGTCATGTTTAACATCGACATTGCAGGATGAAGGGTCTGTTCCTGTGCTGTACTATTCTCAGTTTTGTTTAGTTCAGAGATATAGTGTGGAAACAGGACCTTCGGCCCACCGCGTCCGTGCCGACCAGCGATCACCTGTACCGTTCTATCCTACATACTCGGGACAATTTACAATTTCCAAAAGCTACAGAAATTAACCAGCGAACCTGCATGACTTTGGAGTGCGGGAGGAAACCTGGAAAAGACCCACGGGGTCACAGGGAAAACGTGCAAACTCCATACAGACAACACCCATAGTCAGAATCGAACATGCCACTGTGAGGCAGCAACTCTACTGCTGCGCCACTGTGCCCCCTTGCACTATGTGCCGTCCCTAATGTTCGAATACTGTACGTTCCAACAGTGGATCTGTCACTAGTGATTTGCAGATTGGAGAAGAGATGCTCTTCATTTTCAGTACCAGCTGCCATTGTGTGTAATGGTCTGTGCAGCTTAAAATTGCAGGTCATGTCCTTTATGGAGAGTTGCAATCAACAGCAATCAATCAGTGTGCCCTCCAATATCAGGAAGCACCACCACAGCGTGCCAGTATCTGGGTGGAAAGGCAGCACTACAAAAACTACTTTCACATTTGTCGACAAAAGGGGCTGCAGATGCTGGTTTACAGAAAAAGGAACAATAGTGTTGGAGTAACTCAGCGAGTCAGGCAGCATCTCCGGAGAACATGGATAGGCAGCGTTTTGGATCAAGACCCATTTCTTCAGATTGATTGTGGAGGGGAGGTGAGTGAAAGCTGGAAGAGAGGTGGGGGCAGTACAATGAGGAAGGGTCCCGACCCAAAATGTCACCCATCCTTTTTCTCCAGAGATGCTGTCTGACCCGCTGAGTTACTCCAGCACTCTTGTGCCTATCTTGGGAGCTGGACAATGCCTGGCAGGTGATAAGTGGATACAGGTTATTGAGGATGTTGCCAGGACTCGAGGGCATGAGGATGAGAGGTGATCTTATAGACGTGTACAAAATCATGAGAGGAATGGATTGGGTAAAAGCACAGTTTCTCTTGCCCAGAGTAAGGGAATCGAGAACCAGAGATCATAGGTTTAAGGTGAGGGAGGAAAGATTTAATAGGAATCTGAGGGGTAACTTTTTCAAGCAAAGGGTGGTAGGTGTATGGAACATGCTGCCTGAGGAGGTAGTTGAGGCAGGAATGTGGTCAAATGCAGGCAGCTGGGACTAGTGCAGGTGGGGCATGTTGGTTGGCATGGGCAAGTTGCACTGAAGGGCCTGTTTGCATGTTGTATGATGCTATGACTCTAGGTGGGGGGGTGTTGATTGGCAGATGGGTGGACAAAGGCCAGTGATGAAAAGACAAAAGGTGTGAGATAAGGGGAAATGTGCAAAATGTGAAGCCAGAGGAAGGAATATGGGGGGGTGGCGGGGGGTACCTAAGGAAAAGAGGGGGAAAGTGAGGGGAGAGATCACCAACACACATCTGCCTTCCCTGGAAGAGATCTACAGCTCTCGTTGCCTGCGAAAGGCATCATGCATCGTAAAGGACTCATCTCATCCTGCACATCACTTGGTTGTCCTTCTGCCCTCAGGAAAGCATTACAGGTCCATCGAATCACACACCACAAGATTAACAAACAAGGCCATCAAAACTCTGAACTCTGCACTGAACACCCCCCCCCCCCCAATAGCCAATATTTTGTACTGCCACAACACTACTGAGAAATATTGCACATTCTGACGATGATGTTTTTCTTGCCGTTTTTGTCGTTTCCATTGTTGCTATTATTATCTGATACGTTGGAGCTCCGCTCGGGCAGTGCGCCTGAAATTTTGTTGTATGTATTTACAATGAAAATAAAGTGTATTATTATATTATATTAGAAAGGGGGAGGGGGGAGGGATTGTGTTTATAGGTTAGTTACCTAAAATTGGAGAATTCAACATTCATAGCTTTTTTTTAAAAGCGACTTTTAGGCTACTCAAGTGGAATATGAGGTGCTGTTCCTCCAGTTTGCATGTGGCCTCACTCTGGCAATGGAAGAGGCCCTGGACAGAAAGGTCAGTGTGGGAATGGGAAGGGGATTTAAAGAGATTAACAACCGGGAGATCCAGCAGCCCTTGGCGGACCAAGCGCAAGTGATCTGTGAAATATGCTTGGCATCGCCGATGTAAAGGTGGCCACATTTCACATCTCTACCACCTTCAGCAGCACGGCAACATCTCACTCACTCCTCGAAAGGACCATCTATGTAAATGAAATGGGCTTCCAACCACAAGAGATATTACTGATAATTATATGAAGCTTGATCAAAATAGCAGATTGTAAGGAGAAGAGAAAAGCAGGAAGATTTAGGGAAGAAACTCTCAGAGACGCAGGACTGTTTAGAACTTCAGAATTAGGTAGCTCCGGAAAGGAGGACTTATGGAGAGATCTCCAGAACTTCAGCCTTAGTCATGTGAATAAATATATACACTCAGTCTGAAGAAGGGTCCCGACCC
The DNA here is from genome assembly GCA_038087875.1 of Malacoraja senta. Classification (NCBI taxonomy): domain Eukaryota; kingdom Metazoa; phylum Chordata; class Chondrichthyes; order Rajiformes; family Rajidae; genus Malacoraja; species Malacoraja senta. The sequence goes on from CM075984.1 coordinate 24,193,078, forward strand.
GAAACATCACTAACCATTTTCTCCAGAGATGCTGCCTGACCTGCTGAGTTACTCCAGCATTTTGTGTCTATCTTTGGTATAAACCAGCATCTGCAGTCCCTTCTTATACCGATTAAACATGTGCACGGACAAGATTTCTGAACAGGAGAAGGGCGGCACATTGGCACAGCAGTAGAGTTGCTGCCTCACAACGCCAGAGGTCAGGGTTCTCTGTAAACTCCGTACAGACAGCACCCATGGTCAGAATCAAACCCAGGTCTCTGGTGCTGCAAGACAGCAACTCTACCGCTGCGTCACTGTCTGACAGGAAGATTGAAGTTAGCGGGTAAGTGGTGCAAGGCGACAGTTTCCCAGGTTGGTTAAATTATGGTGTCAACTCTGGATCTGAATCAGGCACAGTGTAGACAACAGAGTTGCTAAGCTAACACTTGGACTCTGTTTTAATATCTCATCTAAAAGGTGGCAACTTTTATAGAGCCGGCCACAAAGTGCCACAGCGGTTCAGGCAGCATCTCTGGAGAACACGGATTGGTGATGTTTCGGGTCGGGACCTTTCTTCAGACTCTCCTGACCCGAAACTTAACCTATCCATGTTCTCCAGAGATGCTGCCTAACCCACCGAGTTACTTCAGCACTTTGTGCCTTTTTTGTAAGCCAGCATCTGGACATTTGGTCAGGTACATGGATAAAAAAGCTTTAGAGGGATTTGAGCCAAATGCAGGCAGATGGGAGTAGTGTAGATGGGACATGTTAGTCGGCATGGGAAAGGTATCTGCATTGTAGCACATCAGTTCTATAACAAGGATCAGACAAAGTCCAATGTCTGCAATGGATAAAGGTGAATGGGACAGTGTCCCAGCTTATGGAAGGATCGTTCATGAGCCTGATGGCGCATTGTTTCAATCTTCTATGCCTTCTGCCAGATTGGGGCAGGGAGAAGAAGGAAAGACCAGGGTGGGACAAGTCTTTGATTATGTTCGAAAGGACCCAATGTGCTGGAGTAACTCAGCAGGTCAGGCAGCATGGACCATAGAAATGGATTGGTAACCTTTTGGGTTGGGACCTTTCTTATGTTGGCTGCTTTTCCGGGGCAGCGTGAAGTGTAGATGGAATCGATGGTGGGGACTGATGGACTGGGCTACAGGGAGAGAAACAGCATGGCTTGTAAATGTTCAGCAGAGACTGCAACAGAACCGCTGCCCAGGAATCTTGGTGTACCATGACAGATTATGCCTGTACAAGGTCTGGCAGATGCAGGCTATGCTACAGATTGCATCAGTATTGAAGGAGCATTTGCAGATTAATTTATGTCACCAGTACAATTGGAGAGAGCGAAAATAAGATTAAAACATGAAAGAAATGACTCTCAATCACAGGACCAACTTTCAACACAGACGTACTGAGTCACATAGATGGTGCCTATGGTGACTCTTTGTGTGCTGGTCCCAGAAGTGGACCTGTAATCACACATTACAATCACTCTGCTCTTTTAAAACTCTACTCCGGCAGCAACATTTCATACTTTAATTATGCTCTTCATAATCTCCTCTCGGATCTGTCTATTCTTCGACTCATGGGACCAGAAGACCTATCAGGCAACTGCACCATCCCACCAACAACCAGAGAGCTCCCCTTTAAAATAGCTACAGAAAAATTCAAATATTTGGGAATTGAAATTACTAGAAATTACCAGGATATGTTTAAAGCCAATTATAATCCCTTACTTAAGAAATTAAATAATTTGATTAACTTCTGGAAAACACTTCCGATGTCCTTAATAGGCAGAATAAATGCTGTAAAATGATTTTCTTACCACAAATCCTATACCTATTTCAATCAATACCTATATATCTCCCAAAAAAGTTTTTCAAAAAATTGGACTCAGACATTACAAATTTTATATGGGATTATAAATCCCATAGAATACAAAGAGCACACCTTAATAAACTAAAAGAGTTGGGGGGTCTAGCGCTCCCTAACTTTATGTATTATAATTGGGCAGTAAATATTAAAAATATGATTCACCTGCTGGACAATTCTGCCCAGCAGGCGGACTGGATTGTAATGGAAAAAGGGGACTGCTCCCCGAGTAATATAGGAGCGATTATCCTCTCTCCAATAAATTTGAATAATAAAAATTATAATAAAAATCCAATTATATATAGCACAATTAGAACATGGAAACAAATAAAACAGAATCTAAAATTAAGAAACCTATCTCTCTCAATACCAATAGTCAATAACCCATCGTTTAAACCATCAATCATAGACAAATCATTTATACAATGGGAAAGAATGGGAATCAAAACGCTCGAAGATCTGTATGAATTGGGAAAATTACTATCATTTCAACAACTACAACTGAAATATAATTTGAAAAATAACCAATATTTTAAATATCTTCAAATTCGTGATTATCTGAAAAAATACACAAAAGACTATCATAATATGCCTTCCGACTTACTAGATGAAGCAATGAAGACAAAGGCGGAATCAGCTAATCTAATATCGTACTTATATAATATCATTTTAAACATAGAAATACCCACAACAGATGGAATTAGAAAGACTGGGAACAAGAATTAGCTATAAAAAATTCAAAAGAGAGCTGGGATAATCATTTACTACAGGTGCATAAATGTTCGATCAACGTACGACATACGCTCATCCAATTCAAAACATTACATAGACTATATTATTCAAAAACTAAATTAAATAAAATCTTTCCTAATGTTTCACCAATCTGTGATAAATGTCTGTGTCAAGAAGCTACCATAGCGCATTCTTTTGTTTTTTGTACAAAAATCCAAAAATTCTGGTATGAAATATTTGATATTTTTTCAAAATTAATTAAAATAAAACTGGTACCAAAACCAGAATGGATCATTGTTGGAATATCGGAAGGTATCCCTGAATTAAACGTGTATCAGAAGAATTTATTCAATTACGGGCTAATAATGGGAAAAAAGCTCATACTTAAATTCTGGAAAAATGCGCCCACACCAACAATAAAAATGTGGACATCAAATATGTTTGAAACATTACATCTGGAAGAGATGAGATTCCTCTTAGCAGGTAAAGCAGACCAATTCCAAAAGACGTGGTCTACGTTTCTGGACCTATTACAAGCATGAGGTGCAATAGTAATTTAAAAAATAAATAAATAAATGGTATCAGGACCTGGTAATGGGAGGTAAAACAACAAAAACAGACTTGGTTGGTAGTCCCCTTTCTGCGGAGTATAATGTCATAATAGAGCGATTGTTCCTACTTTCTTTTTCTTTCTTTTCTAGGGTCTACTTTCTTACTTTACTTCCTTCTCTAACTTCTTTTCTAAGGGGCTTTCTTTTCCCAACACTCTCTTGCACTTCACGACTCTTGCGCACTTTCTTTACTTTTCTTACTTCTATCTCTTTCTTAAAGCTCAAAAAAATGAAGCGGTACAAAAAATGTATTAAGATATATGTGTTGTTCTGGGTATACAGATTACTAGAAAACATAAAGCTTTATTCAATGCTAATTTTATACCCTTAATAAATAAACTTAATATAATGATAAAATTTTGGAAAACACTCCCTTTATCATTAATAGGCAGAATAAATGCTATTAAAATGAGCTTCTTACCACAGTTATTATACCTATTTCAATCTATACCAGTATATGTACCAAAATATTTTTTTTCTAAACTGAACGCTAATATTACTAATTTTGTTTGGGATTACAAATCACATAGAATTAAAAAAGAACACTTATGTAAACCAAAAGATGTCGGGGGACTTTCGCTCCCTAATTTTTTGTATTACTATTGGGCAATACATATTAAGAATATAATTTACTGGTTGGATAGTTCAACTCAACAGATAGAATGGATAAAAATGGAGAAAGAGGATTGTTATCCTTGTAATATAGGAACAATCCTCTTCTCCCCGAAAAAAACGAACAATACAATATATAAGAAAAACCCAATTATACAAGATACAATAAGAATATGGAAACAAATAAAACTATCCTTAAAATTAAGAAACCTATCATTGTTAACACCGATAGCGAATAATCCTTTATTTAAACCATCTATGATGGATAAAATATATAATCAATGGGAAAGTTTAGGAATTAAAAGGATCGGGGATATGTATGAAATGGGAGATTTATTATCATTTCAACAATTACAATTAAAATTTAAACTGAAAAACACTCATTATTTTAAATATTTTCAGATTTGTAATTTTTTGAAGACATACATACAGGGATATCAAAAAATAACTCCTGATTTACTAGAAGAAGTAATGAATATAAAAGCTGATACACAAAAATTAATAGCATATTTATATAATAGTATCTTAAATATAGATTTACCTGTGACCGAGGTAATTAGAGAAGAGTGGGAATGGGAATTATTGATAAAAATTACGAAGGCTACATGGGAAAAGTATTTGACATACATTCACAAGTGTTCGATTAATGCAAGACATAATCTAATCCAATTTAAAATTTTACATAGATTATATTACTCAAAAACAAGATTAAATAAATTTTATCCAAATATATCGCCCATTTGCGATAAATGTTTAACCCAAGAAGCAACTATAACACACTCTTTTGTTTCTTGTATAAAACTTCATGGATTTTGGAGTGATATTTTTGAAATATTTACAAAACTATTTAAGACAAAAATGGAACCCAATAATGAATTGATTATATTTGGGGTAATGGAAGACGGGAACAAATTGAGTTCATCTCAAAAGTCAATTTTTAATTATGGTTTAATAATAGCAAAAAAATTAATATTGAAATTTTGGAAAAATACACCAATACCAACGCTCAAAATGTGGATTGCAAGTATGTTGGATACCGCACATCTTGAGGAAATGCGATTCCTCCTAATAGATAAATTTGACCAATTCATAACGAGTTGGTCTCCATTTGTCGTCTTTTTGGAAACGTATGGTGCAAAACAGGTGTAAAAGCTAATCCGTGACTGCGGATGGTCAAGATTATAAATGATCTCCTTCTATTTTCTTTTCTTCTCATCTTTTCTTTTATTCTCTCTCTTCTATTTTCTATGTCTCAACTTTCTTATTTCATTCTTTATTTTTCTTTTTCACACACTATATATCTCACATTTTTCTATTTTTCATTATCTAACTTTTTTCTTTTTCTTCTTTATTTCAAATTTTTTTTAAATAAGAAGCTGTACATGAAAGGTATTATGAAAATATGATTGTATACAATTGTACTTACTTCTAATAAAATAAAAATTAAAAAAAAAAGATATATGTGTTGTGTATTATTGTAATTTACCGTACTTCTAATAAAAATAATTTAAAATTTTTTTTAAAAAAAAAACAACCAGAGAGCAATCCTGAGCTACTATCGACTTCATTGGAGACCCTTGGACAATATTTGATTGGACTTTACTGGACTTTATCTTGCACTAAACATTATTCACGCTATTCTCTTCACCATGTATCTGTACACTATGGATGGCTCGATTATAATCATGTATAGTTTTTCCGCTGACTGGTTAGCACCCAACAAAAGCTTTTCACTCTACCTCGGTACACAGGCCAATAAACTAGTGTGTAGGATGGAACTAGTGTACGGGCGATCATTGGTGGGTATGGACTCCATGGGCCGAAGGGCCTGTTTCCACGCTGCATCTCTAAACTAAAGTAAACCAAACCAAACTTGATTAGGTAGGGTGTCAGGAGTAAATAGGGAGAAGGCAGGAGAATAGGGTTGAGAGAGATCGGCCATGATTAAATGGCAGAGTAGAGTGGATGGGCCGAATGGCCTAATTTTGCTCTAACAACTTATGAACCTATGAAACCAAACGAAACAAACCAAAACCAAACTAAACTAAACTAAAAAAAATAGTATTTAAGAAGGAACTGCAGATGCTGGAAAATTGAAGGTACACAAAAATGCTGGAGAAACTCAGCGGGTGCAGCAGCATCTATGGAGCGAAGGAAATAGGCAACGTTTCGGCCCGAAACGTTGCCTATTTCCTTCGCTCCATAGATGCTGCTGCACCCGCTGAGTTTCTCCAGCATTTTTGTGTACCTAAAAAAAATAGTAACTAGACTTCAAAAGTACTTCAGAGACAGAAACACCAGGGCATATTGAGCATGTAACATGAACATCAATCATTATTTCTGTCTCTCTCTCCTTTGGCAATCAACATCATTTCTTTCTTTGATGGGATCCGCTTTATGCAGAAATAATTTCAATAGATCTTTTTTGTCAGCAACATATGGTCCCAGAGCTTTGAAAAATATCTTTGCTTTTGCTCTCTCAACATGAAGGCACATCAATGTTTATTCTGCAAGGACAAAGGCTTACTGTGTTCCAACATGAACAGGTTGAAGAATTGTACTTCTGGTAACAAAGGAGTAAAACACAATTTGCTGAAAGACTCTTTACCCTGAGATGTTATCTCTCTCACTGCAGTCAGGGTGTCGTGTGGAGTGGTGTGCAGTGCAGTGGGATGTGGAGTGGAGTGGAGTCTGAAGGTCCTGATACGAAACGTCGCCTATCCATATTCTCCAGAGATGCTGCCTGACCCACTGAGTTACTCCAGCACTTTTTTTTTTGCAAACCAGCACCTTATGTCGATGACTTCCTGGGAATACTACTGTTTAATAATAAGCGAGTTCGGTATTCAGAAAAACAAAAGGAATCATGGGATTTGTCAAAGGTAATTCACGAAAAAAAAGCAAACTGGGGTGCCAGGTAGCGGGAGAGCGGGGTAGATGCGAGTAGGAGACAGGGGAGAGACTGGACCGGCGGAGTGACAGTGAGAGGTGGGAGAGAAAGAAGGGGGGGGGGGTTTGCACACAGATGTGTTTAGTTTAACATTCCGCGGGGAGTGCGGTAGTTTGCACGTTGCAGAGGCAAACACCTCTCACACCTTTTGTCTTTTCATCACTGGCTTTTGTCCAGTCCGGGGCGGGGTGTGAAGGGATTGTCCTAGCGCCGGGGAGTTCTTGCGAAGACGGGTTGTCCGGGACCTGCAGTGAAGCCGCGATAGCGAGTGCCTCTCTCCACATCCCTCTCCCCATCTCTCCCTCTATCCCCCAGTCCCTACCTCCCCTACTCCCCCCTCCTCTACCTCTATCCCCCCTCCTCCGCCAGTCTCCCTCCTCACCTCCCCAGGATCTCGATGTAAACCACCGCCGGCCTCGTTTTCTCCACCACGTCGGCGATGAAGTTGTACTTGAGGCGGGGGCTGTCGGGGGTGGGGGGACGACGGGCCGAACAGCCTGCAGCCGGGGGAAGGGGAGGGAGAGGCCGAGACAGCAGACTAGTCCTTGCCCCGGGTCCCGCTCGTCTCCCTCCCCGCGGGCCCGGAGCAGCAGCGACGCCGCCCCCAGCCCCATCCTCGCCTTTACCCGCGGACAGGTGTCGCTCTGCAGGAAGGAACTGCAGATGCTGGTTTACACTGAAGGTAGACACAACGTGATGGAGTAACTCAGCGGGACAGGCAGCATCTTCGGAGAAAAGGAATAGGTGACGATTCGGGTCGAGACCCTTCTCCAGAGATGTTGCCTGACCCGCAGCATTTTGTGTGCATCCCGTTGATGACTGGTGCTCGGCTTGCGCCGGCACCGAGAGGGTTAACCGACAGCCACGGGATAAGGCGAGAGGTTCAGTTGACGTTCCCTGACCCGTCAGGGAACGGGTTCCTCGGGAGTTGGAGCAGAATTGAGCTGGAGTTAGCACTGGCTGTCCCGTCACCCCGGACATCTCCGGCCGCCCCCGGACCGGGATGGGACACTCGGGAGGGGACGGGGACGGTAGTGAGATCACCCGTTCGCACTTGTTCTACATTATCTAACTCCAGTAGCAATTCAACAGCGCTTGCAGTACCGGAGACCCGGGTTCGATCCTGACTACGGATGAAACGCGGGGCTGTATATGTGCAGCATCTCAGCTGTTTATCGCAAATGACCTATGACCTGGGCATGCACAGTCGGAATACCGAACTCTCTTATTACTCTTATCAAACGTTTCTTTGCCTTGGTGGCAAAGTATGGTCAATACAGTTAGCAATTAATAACATACACAATACTTTTGGCAAAGTCCATACACGGAAATAAATATTACCGACCTGTTACACAGCGACTATGGTAATTTTAGTATTCTTTCTGCTCAGTGAATGTTAGAAGAAAACTTAATCTTTTAAAATCAGATCCCTTACAAGGAGTTGATTTTGTTTCTTTGTTGATATATTGTTTTGTGATGGACATTATTTTATTAGTTTATTATTGTCACGTGTACAGTGAAAAACTTTGTTTAGTGTGTTATCCAGGTAAATTATACCGTAGCTGAGTGCATCAGGTAGTGCAAACGAGAAAATAAATAGAGATACAGCATGGAAACAGGCCCTTCGGCTCACCAACTCTGCCGACTAACGATCACCCCATACACTAGCACTATCCTACACACTAGGGACAATCCTACATCTTACCAAAGCCAATTAAACAACAAACCTGTGTTTAAGAAGGAACTGCAGATGCTGGAAAATCGAAGGTAGACAAAAGTGCTGGATAAACTCAGCGGGTTAGGCAGCATCTATGGAGCGAAGGAAATAGGCGACGTTTCGGGTCGAGACCCTTCTTCAGACTGATATGGGGGGAGGGGGCGGGAAGAAGAAAGGAAGTGGCAGGGCCATAGGGCTGTGGGAGAGCTGGGAAGGGGAGGGGAAAGGAGAAAGCAGGAACCACCTAAAATTGGAGAAGTCAATGTTCATACCGATGTAGAGCAGCTGACATCTAGAGCAGCGGATGCAATAGATGAGGTTGGAGGAGGTGCAGGTGAACCTCTGCCGCACCTGGAAAGACTGCTTGGGTCCTTGAATGGAGTCAAAGGGGGAGGTAAAGCGACAAGTGTAGCATATCCTGTGGTTGCAAGGGAAAGTGCCAGGAGAGGGGATGGTATCGCTTTAGGTGTCACCTGCTCTACATCAGTGAGACCAAGCGTAGGCTTGGCAATTGCTTCGCCCAACACCTCCGCTCGGTTCGCAATAACCAACCTGATCTCCCGGTGGCTCAGCACTTCAACTCACCCTCCCATTCCGAATCCAATCTTTCTGTCCTGGGCAGAGTGAGGCCCACCATAAATTGGAGGAGCAGCACCTCATATTTTGCTTGGGTAGTTTACACCCCAGCGGTATGAACATTGACTTCTCCAATTTTAGGTAGTCCCTGCTTTCTCCTTCTTTCCCCTTCCCTTCCCAGCTCTCCCACAGCCCACTGTCTCCGCCTCTTCCTTTCTTCTTCCCATCCCACCCACCCCACATCAAACAACAAACCTGTACGTCTTTGGAGTGTGGGAGGAAACCGGAGCACCCGAAGAAAACCCACGTGATCACAGGGAAAACTTCGAACAGACTATAGTGCTACAGCTACAGAGAAAGTACTGATTTTTTTTAAAGTGCGAGGGCCACTGTGAGGTAGATTGGAGGATTGGGATTTCAGCCTGATTGAGAAGACCACAACCTCTTGTTAAGCAAATGGAGAGATAACGTTTCAGGTCAGGATCCTTTATCTGGACTGAGGCCAGCTAAAGGGTCCCCACCGAAAATATCAACTGTCTGTTTCCTTCCACAGATGCTGCACGACATGCTGAGTTCTTGCAGAAGTTTGTTTTTTATTTTGCTCCAGATCCCGTCAATAGAGTGGATAGATGCACAGAGTCTCTTGTCCAGAGTGGGGGAATCAAGAACCAGAGGACATAGGTTTAAGGTGAAGGGGGAAACATTTAATAGGAACTTGAGGGGAAACTTTTTCACACAAAGGGTGGTGGGTGTATGGAACGAGCTTCTGGAGGAGGTAGTTGTGGCAGGTACTATCACGGTGTTTAAGAAGCATTTTCACAGGTACATGGATAGGTAGGTTTAGAAGGATATGGGCCAAGCACAGGCAGGTGGGATAGTGCAGATGGGACATGTTGGCCAGTTTGGGCAAGTTGGGCTGAAGAGTCTATTTCCACGCGGTAAGACGCTGTAACTGCAGTTTCTTGTGTCTCCCTTATTAAGCAGACTGCACAATCTGAGCTATTTCTTGTTAAATGTCATATATACCCAGAACAATTGTGTAAATGAGCCACATATTATTATTACATATTATACATATTATTTTATCTGTAGTACTAGGTTTTAAGTAAGTAAACAAGTCCTGCAGCAAGGGCATTCACCTGAAATATTAACTCTTTTTCTCTCCCCACAAAGTTGAATATTTTATTTTAGATTTCTAGCATTGCTTGATTGAAGGATACAGCATGGAAACAGTCCCTTCGGCCCACCAAGTCCACGGCGATCTTTGGGATGAGGGAGGAAACTGGAGCACCCGGAGGAAACCACAGGGTTACATGGAGAAAGTGCAAACTCCACACAGACAGCGAGCAAGGCCAGGATCGAACCTATGTATCTCTGGCCTTAAGGAAGCGGCTCTACCAGGTGCGTCACTGTGCCGTCCCTACCTGCAGTTCTTTTGCTTTTCAATAATATAGTACTGTTGGTCTAATAATAAAGTCCCAAGCAAGAACCATTTTCAATGATTTTAACAACTTTCATACACTGGGGCAGATGGAAAAAATGTTGGTTGGAGGGGTTTGAGTCAGAGTAATACAGCTTAGAAACAGGCCCTCCGGCCCAACCCGTCCCTGCCAACCAAGATGCCCCATCTACACCAGTCCCCTGTTGTAATACCATTTGGTGAACCAAATGTTATGTTCATCTGAATACGTCATCTATCCTTTTCCCCCAGAGTTGCTGCCTGACCTGCAGAGTTACCGCAGCATTTTGTGTCTATTTTTGGTATGAATCAGCATCTGCAGTGATTTATTTTTATATGTTGTTATATATAATTTTAAAGTTCATAAATTCATGTTATTGGCGTAGAATGAGGCCATTCGGCCCTACGGCCCATCAAGTCTAATCATGGCAGATCATTCGGCATTCAATCATGGCTGATCTATCTTTCTCTCTCAACCTCAATCTTCTGCCTTTTCCTCATAACCCCCGACACCCTTACTAATCAAGAATCTGTCAATCTATGCTTTAAAAATATCCATTGACGGCCTCTGCAGCCATCTGTGGCAATAAATTCCACAGATTCACCACCATCTGAAGAACTCTCCAATCTCTGGGAATATTGTAGATGGGACATCTTGGTTAGCATGGATGAGTTGGGCTGAAGGGCCTGTTTCCACTAAAAGAGGGAGAGAGGGGGTGGTAAGGGGTTTCGGAAGGGGAGTCCAAAGAGCCTTGTCAGGAAAAAGCTTGTGATGATATAAGGTTAAAACAAATCCTGATTCTATGTATAACCGTGTATACGTTGATGATACAGCTGACAGAAACTACTAGTGAGTGCCGGGGACTGTGTGAAGTTGGAAATCCTTGCTGACAATGTGCAGTCAGCACACACACACACACACAACTGTAGAGCAAGCTGGCAGAAAGGCTGTGAAAGGCGGTAACTCACTCCACGTGATTTCCCCAGTGTGGGAAGTGTCTGAGAACACAAGGAAACAGGAGCGGGACTGGGTGACTCATCCCACAACTGGCATAGTTGGTAGTGCTACTGCCTCACAGTGCCTGAGATCCAGGTTCGATCATGGCCTCGGGCGCTGTCTGTGTGGAGTTTCTGTCTAGCGCTGTGAGGCAGTGGCTCTAAAACTCCGATCCACACATTTTTGCAAGATCTTTGCAAGGAATTGTTTACATCATTATTGTCACGTGTACCGAGGTATAGTGAGAAGTTTTTTGCTGCGTGCTATCCAGTCAAAGAAAAGGCTATGCATGATTATAGATAAAGGATACACCGTACAAGATTTAGTGTGTTAAAATCCAATTAAAGAAAGTTATGAACAATAGGTAAAGAAGAGGCCTGGGGCAGATTAGGGTAGCACAGTGGTAGAACTGTTGCCTTACATCGCCGGAAACACGGGTTCGATCCTCACCTCGAGTCCTGTCGGTGTGGAGTTTGTACGGTCTCCCCATGACCGCATGTGGGTTTTCTCCGAGTGCTCCAGTTTTCTCCCACACTCTAAAGACGTGCAGGTTTGTAGGCTAATTGGTCTCTGTAAATTGTACCTAATATCTAGGATAGAACTAATGTATTGGTGATGGATGGTTGGCGTGGACTCGGTGGGCCGAAGGGCCTGTTTCCACGCTCTAAGCTCTAAAGATCATATTGAATGGCAGGGGCCATGTGGCCTACTCCTGCTCCTATTTTCCTATGTTCAAAGCACAGAAAATCGAACACAGGAACAGGCCCTTAAGCCCACAATGTCTGTGCTAATCATGATACCTATGCTATTCCCATTTCTGCCTTTGGCAACTTGAGATTTGTTCCATTTGGACTGGTATGTCAATCATTTTTAACACTTATTCTCTGTCTATTACTGTTTCATTCATAACTTCCCTTTGTCTTTTAAAATAGTCTTAAAGTAATCTATTAATGTTACAAAGGCAAATACAATGTCCTCCTTTCAAAGCTTAGTCCACCCCTTGGACAAAATTTTTCTTTTGGGACTTGATTATGTTCAAACTCTCCACTACATTATCACTGAGACTTGAGTCATACAGCACAGAAACAGGCCCTTCTGCCTGACTAGTCCATGCAAACCAAAATGCCCGTGTTTTGCCTATATCCCTCTCAACCTTTCCATGTACCTGTCCAAGAGGCTTTTAAATGCTGTTATAGTACTTGCCTCAACTACCACGTCTAGCAGCTTGTTCCATATTTCCCTTCTTGCCTCTAGTTCCTGATGCTCTCTAGTTCTCAACCCCCCTAACCTTGGGAGAAAAACTCTGTGCATTCACACTGTCTATTCCGCTCATGATTTTATGCACCTCTGTATGATCACCCCTCATCTCCTGCACTCCCAGGAATAAAGTCCTAGCCTGCCCAACCTCCCCCCGTAGCTCAGGCCCTCGAGATAGCGGAGTCAGGGGATATGGGGAGAAGGCAGGTACGGGGTACTGATTGGGGATGATCAGCCATGATCACATTGAATGCTGGTGCTGGCTCGAAGGGCCGAATGGCCTACTCCTGCACCTTTTGTCTATTGTCTATTGTCCTGGCAACATCCTTGGAAATCTTCCAGTTTAATGGTATCTTCGCCACAGCAAGGTGCGCAAAACACAAACACATCCTTATGAAATATTTTAGGATTCAGCTCACTAATCTTTTCTCATAACCTCTCAACGCCTCTCAAATTCACTTTACCCATTCCCTTTCTTAAACCTCCGAGGTTGCTAAGAAAGTATTGTTCCTGGATTTTTCCTCAGCGAACAGAAAAAATCTGTAATTTGCATTTTATAAAATCGGCGCTCAGATGACTTTGTCAGCAAGATTTGAGGTTCAGAGAAGTCTTTAGCTGGCAGCACTAGATACGAGGAACCCTGTTTGCAATTGCCAGGAAGCAACCAGTGCTGACTCTGCAAAGAATATCTTCTGGGGAGAAAAGGCAGCAAGGAAATTAACCTTGTCACTACAGGAGTGTCACCAGAAAAAAGACAGTAATTATAAATTTGAAAAAAAGACATTGCTGCCTTAAAAATTGAAACTAATTTAACGTATTTACCATTGTCATTGGAATAATTGAAAACCTTTTGAGGTTAGTTGGTCCACTTCTTCACACTGCCTTGGCAAGGCTGCCAGCACAATCAAGCAAGAGCGGAACTCGCTATCAAAACATGGAGGGGACGGTGGACACAATTTTTTGGCGGCCGCGCGCGCACGCGCACACTCACACACACGCGCTCGAGGCTTCGGAGGCTCAATCCAGCGCTAAATGCAGCTCAACTCTGCCTATCTCGCCGGGTTAACTACAGCCCTGGCTGGACTGACGGGACACCAACGCAGCTTCTCCACGCTGGCCTAATTTCCCGCAGGTCCAGGCAGGTTCACCTGGCGGGACAGGAAGAGTGAGCTGGGTTTAGCGCTGCTTCTCTGCGCTGGCTGTGGGCCTGGGGGCACAGCTCGCGTCTGACTCCCGACCTCTCTGGCCGGGATCGATCCTGCCTGCGGATGAGGCGCAGGTCTGTGCCACGTCTCCCTCCTCCAATCAACGCGCCCTCGATCATCAGTCCCACCTCCACTGTCTCATGGAAAGCGGAGATTTTAAAATCGGGATCACAAAAACTTGGGGGGGATGTCCCCACCTCTCAAAACATGGGGGGGGGGGGACGTGTCCCCCCTGGCCCCCCCGGGTTTTCCGGCCCTGCAATCAAGGACCATTCTCACCCTGGTCACTCCCGCTGTAATATGGTGACCAGAAATACAGTTCTCAAGTTGTGGCACAGTGGCGCAGTTGGTAGAGCTGCTGCCTCACATGCCAGAGACCGGATTCGATCCTGATCTTGGGTGCTCTCTGTGTGGAGTTTGAAGCACGTCCTTCCTGTGACCTCATGTGTTTCCTCCAGGTGCTTCGGTTTCCTTCCACCTCTCAAAGACGTGTGGGTTTGGGGAACTGATCTCTGTAAATTGCCCCTGGGGTGCAGGGAGTGGATGTGAAAGTGGAAAAACATAGAACTAGTGTGAACGGTGATCGAAGGTCAGCATGGACTCAGTGGGCTGTCGGACCTGTTCCCATGCTCTATCTCCAAACTAAATGCTACTAATGCATCAGCCTCAACCAGTGTGTTCCAGGCACTTGCCACCCTCAGTGTAAAAAGGTTGTCCTGCACACCTCCTTTAAATTTTGCTATCCACATTAGTATTTGATTTTACCATCCTGGGAAATAGGTTCTGATTCTTTACCCCAGGGGTCAGCAACCTGTGGCCCACGGGCCGGATCCGGCCAGTAACCTGAAATCATCCGGCCCGCAGGCGTAACACAAAACACACACAACACTTATCCGAGAGTAGTTCTCACACACACAGCCAATTCCATATCACAACACCTGTCGACTCACTCTCTCTCTCCGTCCATATCCTCCCACCCCTTCTTCCATCCTCCCGACCATCCGGAGTGAATGCGCCCCCCACCCTGGTGCCGCGGCACGTGTGAAACTGAAGCGGGCTGAAGCGGTTTCCTCGGGAGCCCAGCGGCGGGCGGGCTGGAGGAAAGCGAAGCATCAGCGGAGTCGGTGAGGAATTCCGCTCCGGCCAATGTTGCACTTTAGTTGTAGTTTGTCGTGGGGATAATTGTGTTTTGGTTAGATTTTTGTTGCGATTAAAAAAAAAAACAAGCATTCATTATTTATTAACTATGGCGATAGATGCGGCCCGCCATCCGCTCACAAACATGGGTCCTGGCTCCTTTGCAGAACAAGGTTGCCGACCTCTTGTCTACCCTATCTATTCCTGTCTCAGCAAACAGTCGCAGGTTAATGTAGCAAGAATCAACATTCACATTCAAGAGTCCACAGGGAACGGATAGATGGTCTCTGGTGTGTTGCTGGAGATATTCCAAAACTTGTGGGCACTGCAGCATTGGAATGAGTCCTGGACAAGGAGGTTACGTTTTCTTTCATTAAGTTTTGTTATGTTTTTAGTAAAGTTATTTTAAAATAGAAATAGAAGCCACATTCATTGAGTGCCTGGGATAAAGGCCAAAGCAAAAATAAAGATGAAACAGGTTTGCTACAAACTCTTTTACACTGTGCCATCAATTACTTACAGTGCAGATGCAAAAATCAAAGGCAGGATATATGGATGAGCGATGAGGAGTGTTGCCTTTGAAAATGTGTGAACGTTGTCACAATAGACTGCGGATGCTGGAACCTTAAGCAAAACAGTGCTGGAGGAACTCAGCAGGTCAAGCAGCCTCCGCGGAGGGAATGGACAAGGCAACGTTTTGGGTTGGGACCCTTCTTCAGAAGTTCCCTCGACAGATGCTGCCTGACCTGCTGAGTTTCTCCAGCACTTTGTGTTTCGTGTGAATTATGCATTGCTCACACTCATCTGTGTTCTAATTGACAAGTTCAGTGTTGACTCAACACTGGGACGGCACAGTGGCGCAGTAGTGGAGTTGCTGCCTTACAGAGCCAGAGACCCGGGTTTGATCCTGACAATGGGTGCTGTTTCTATGGAGTTTGTACATTCTCCCTGTGACTACGTGAGGTAGCCTCCGGGTGCTCCGGTTTCCTTCCATATTCCAAAGACGTGTGGGTGTGTAGGTTAATTGGCTTTTGTAAATTGTTCCTAGTGTGGAGGATAGAACTGGCGTACAGGGATCGCTGGCCGGCGGGGGACTTGGTGGGCCGAAGGGCCTGTTTCCACGCTGTATCTCTAAAACTAAATGTAAAATCTAAAAACCTCTTCATAACTTGTAAGAACTTGAGCGAAATCTCCCCTCAGGCCCGCAGTGTATTAGAGATAGAGTCCTTGATCATCGGAGAGGTGGCAATGAAATTGCTTCTCCGCTCCCCCCGACAACAATGTATGACATTTGTTAAGGCCTTGGCTATAAATTTCTCATGTGGGATGTCACAGCAAGCACGAGCAACTCCAATCACACGAGTAATTTCTAGGTCGAAAATACTTTCTGAATTAATAATTAATAAGGCACTTTCTTTTCTGAAGGCTTCAAGTTTACAACCGCTGACAGAATCAGGCAAGCTCGAACATGCTGGTAGATTTTAATCGCGGGGAGATAAAATGAGACTGGACATGTTGTGATTACCATTGTGGACAGTCCAATTGGGATGAAATCCTTTCCCCTGCCAACCCTGCGCTCCCAGGGAACGATGGCGGATGGGCGAGGAGAGGGACGTGGCTTCGCTGGTTACCAAGCCAAGCAAAACGCGACACATTCAACGCAACACCAAACAGTTGATGAGCATCTCTTTCCATGCCACCTCCACAGAGCAAGTCAGTCTATCCCATCCACCCAACTATACCCAGAAAGGCCCAACACTATCTCGATGCTCGTGACCAAGAAAAGTGGGCAGCATGGTGGCGCAGAGGTAGATTAACTGCTTTAAAGCGCCAGAGACCCAGGTTCGATCCTGACAACAAGTGCTGTCTGTACGGACGGAGTTTGTTCGTTCTCCTTGTGACCGCGTGGGTTTTCTCTGGGTGCTCCAGTCTCCTCCCACATTCCAAAGACGTACAGGTTCGCAGATTAATTGGTTTCTGTAAAGTGTGAATTGTTCCTAGCGTGTAGGATAGTGCTAGTGTATGGGATGATCGGTGGTCGGTGCGGACGGTGGGCCGAAGGGCCTGTTTCCATGTTGCAACTCTAAAGGAAGGGCAATGAGGAGGATGCACTCACCGAGTTGTAGAGAAGTCCTTCGCCGTTCATGGCCACGTAGAGGCCAGACTTCACACCTTGTATCGCCACCACCCGCAGTCCCACAGGGATCAGGTTGAAGAGAGCTGGAAAAGGACAGAGCCATTCATCAGTGTGGTGATTACCTATTCCTGATACTGACTGATAGTGGCATCCCCAACACCCATGGTATCAACAGGCCAGCACAGTGGCGCAGCGGTAGAGTTGCTGCCTCACAAAACCAGAGACCCGGGTTCGATCCTGACTATGTCTGCTGTCTGTATTGAGTTTGCACGTTTTCCCTGCGTGAGTTTTTTTCCGGGTGCTCCGGTTTCCTCCCACACTCAAAAGACAAGCAGGTTAGTAGGTTAATTGGCTTCGGTAAAATTGTAAATTGTCCCTAGTGTGTAGGATAGTGTTGGTGTACGGGGTGATCGTGGGTTGGCGGGACTCGGTGAGCCGAAGGGCCTGTTTCCGCACTGTATCTCTAAAGTAAATCTCTTAAAGGCCACTGTCCTATCTGCCTCCACCACCAACCCTGGCATCATGTTCCAGGCACCTGCCACCCTCTGTGTGAAAAACTTTGCCCGCACATCTCATTTAAACTTTGCCCCTCTCACCTTAAAGCTATGCCCACTAGTCTTTGACATTTCAACTCTGGGAAAAAGGGAAAACAATTAATTGCAAACATGTTGCTGTAGTCAAGAGTTGAGTGAAGAGTATTCAATTGTTTAAATGCACCGGCAACAGAACAATGAAATTCATACTTAGAACCTAGTCGGAAATTTTATACCTCTTCTTGCACGTTTTCCCTGCGTGAGTTTTTTCCGGGTGCTCCGGTTTCCTCCCATACTCAAAAGACGTACAGGCTAATCTCTCTTAAGGAGAACAATTAAGAGTGTTCTTCTTAATTGCCCTGAAGAACAGTCTTCCAGGCAATTAAGCTTATCCCAACTCTACCTAAAGTTGGGGTCACAGCAACCTAGCAGGAACAGCCAGACTCAAGAATATCCTCTGAGATTTATAGTCATACAGCACAGAAACAGGCATTGTAGCCCAACTCAACCATGCCAACCAAAATACTCCATCTAAGCTAGTTCCATTTACCCGCATTTGGCTCATATCCTTCTAAACCTTTTCTAACCATGTACCAGGCACATGCCGTCAGGGTAGGCAAGGTAGGCACTGCCTACCCTGACTAAAATTATGAAATGGCAATTATTAAATATAAATAGTAAAGGCATGGGAGAATTATGCCTATCTAAGAGATCGATCTCTTAGGTAGGCATAATTCTCAGTGCCTTTCAACTGCAGCACATGCAACATGCGAAGGTCTGTGCAGCCCACGTGCCGTCAGCGCTGCTTCAAGCCGTCAATTTAAAGCGGGGCTGAAGGCAGCTGAAATTCTGCCTTTGCAGTACTGTGCATGCGCAGCAGCCTACTGCGCATGCGCAGCGCTAGTTTCTTGGCGGTTTTTTAAATGGATTGTCATTATTTTAAGAGTATCTTAGGAAACAAAGAGAGAAGAATGGAGTTTGTGTACCAATAACGTGGTAAGTACATTTCTTGGTGCTTTATGTTTTTAAATACCGTATTTCCCAGGGTGGGTGGGGGGAGAGTTCCTTTCACAATGTTTGGGGAGTCTGGCCTGGGGTAAAGTTGCGGGGAGGGCAGGAGCATTGTGAAGGAGGGGGTCGGGGCCAGTAACCCACTTGCGACGCTCCGGGCACGGAGCTACCGCATTGTGGCCGGGTAGTGAATTAGCTTGGGTGACTGCGAGCAGCCGCCAGGACCCGACAGCAGAACCGGCTGCCACTTCAGCCCCTTCTGCTGGTCCCCGCTCACCTCTGGCAGTGCTCTCCGTCTGAACACCTCTCTCCTGCCGCTCGCCGGCTGGCTTCCCGCAAATCCTTAAATTCCGACAGCGCGCTCAAGGGACCAATTGAGGTTACTCGGCTGTGGGAATTTAAGGATTTGCGGGAAGCGGCTGACATGAGTGAAGCCGGCGAGCGGCAGGTGAGAGGTGTTCAGACGGAGAGCACTGCCAGAGGTGAGCGGGCTCGCAGTCACCCGAGCTGCTTCCTTCCCCGGATGTGGCGGCCAGTTCTGCTGTCCGTGCCCGGAGTGCTGCGGCAGCGGTGAGTGAGCCTGACATGATTTCCGACCCCCTCCTTCTCAACACTCCTGCCCGCCCCGCATCTTTAACCCCTGGCACAGACTCTCCACACGCTGTGAAAGGAACTCTCCCTCCAATTGGTCCCTTGAATTAGTATTGTCATTCAATAAGATGACAACTGATTCAACGTCCCGGTGTGCTCCCGTTTTTCCCACCATCTCTCCACCCGCCTTCATCATCCGTCCCCCACCCATTCAGTAATTAAAAAATGAAAGAGATTTAGAAGCCTTGGGAAAATTGAATTGTTACTTATTTTTATTTTTTACAGAGAGAACAATCTGCGCATGCGCGGTTTAAGTTTTTTTTTTAAAAAGCCGACTGACTGCCTACCCTGAGTAATTACTCACGGCACATGCCTGCCATGTACCTATTCAAATGTCTTTTATATGTTGTCATAGTAACTGCCTCAATTATCTGAGTGAAAGAGTTTGCACGTTCTCCCTGTGACCACTTGGGTTTTCTCCGATTCCTCCAGTTTCCTCCCACATTACCAAAGGCGTGCGGTTTGTAGGTTAATTGACCTCTGCAAATAGCCGCTAATGTGTAGGGTGAATGAGAAAGTGGCATAACATAGAACAAGTGTGAACATGTGACCGATGGTTGGTGTGGACTCGATGGGCCAAAGGGCCTGTTGTATCTCTAGCAAATCTACATTTAGACTGTCCTTCTCTGTCCTTTAGAACAGAGACTTTAGAGATATAGCACGGAAACAGGCCCATCGGCCCACCAACTCTGCGCTGATCAGCAATCACCCCATACACTAATACTATCCTACACACAAGGAACAACTTACACAAGCCATTTAACCTATAAATCCTACACGTCTTTGGAGTGTGGGAAGAAACCAGAGCACCCGGAGAAAACCCACGTGGTCACAAGGAGAACATACAAACTCCGTACAGACATACCTGTAGCCATGATCGAACCCGGGTGGGTCTCTGGCGCTGTAAGGCAGCAACTCTACCTGCTGCGCCACTGGTCCGCCCTTGTGGGATGCGTAAACGTTGCCCCTCAGGTATATATTAAATATTTACCCTCTCACCTTTTAGGGCTATCACGCCACACACTCAAAGCAAGCCTGCACTGCATGTTCAGGAAGATAAGCAGCAGTACATCTGTGGTGTCGCGGCATAATCTTATCATTGCCGGCCAGACTCACAGACAGCGGAGCTACAGAACCGCCTCCCAGCTCTTTAATTGCATCCATGATTAATGACGAGGACCCAGTGCCACTTGGAGGGTTAATCTAATTAGAAGCCATCCACTTTTACACAAAGCGAATCACTGCCTCCACTCTCGCCTCACCCATCACAATCAGAAGCATCAACACTGGGCTAAATTGCAAATTAACTCATTAGCAGGGTTTGGAATGCTGCTTGAATTTGCCTGTTTAATGAGATGGGAATTGGTGGCACTGATAACTAACTGGATCTTAGAGCGGCCAAATGGTCATTGGTAAGGGGGCTAGGCAAAGACCATGGTCCAAGAGCAGGAGATGGCCAAACAACCCCTCAAATATAATCATAGACTGCCACACAGCATGGAAATAGGCCCTTCAGCCCAGCTAGTCCATGCCGACCAAGATGTCCCATCTAAGCTGGTCCCATTTGCCTGCGTTTGGCCCATACCCCTCTGGTGGTGAATCTGTGAGAGCTGTGGAGGCCGTCATTGGATATTTTTTAAACGGAGATTGACTAGTTCTTGATTAGTAAGGGTCTCAGCGGCCATGGGGAGAAGACAAGAGAATGGGGTTGAGAGGAAAAGATCCATGTTCTCCAGAGATACTGCTTGACCCAGTGAGTTACTCCAGCATTTTGTCTTTCCTCTCAACCTTTCCTATCCATGTACCTGTCCAAGTGGCTTTTAAATGCTGTGATAGTACTTGCCTCAACTACCTCCTCCGGCATTTTGTTCCATATACCCACAACCCTGTGAGTGGAAAAGTTGCCCCTCATGTTCCTACTAAATCTTTCCCCTCTCACCTTAAACCTATGTCCTCTGGTTCAGATTCCCCTTCCCTGAGTGAAAGACTCTGTGCATTCACCCTATCAATTCCCCTTATGATTTTATGTACACCTGTAAGATCACCCCTCAGTCTCCTGCATACCAAGGAATGAAGTCCTGGCTGTAAATATATATATACATTCCATCATTCGATTCGATCACAGTTGATTTACACCATGGCCAATTTCATATCACAATTTTGTTTACTGAGCCTGTGGCTATGTTAAAGATCCAGGTAGGTGGATTTTTGTAATGTAATCAAGAGGGTTCTAGTTACTGACCTTCCCCACCATCCTGTGTGTGAAAAAGTTGTCCCTCAGGTCCGAATTAAATCTTGCCCCTATTAGCTTACACCTTGATTCCCCTACTCTGGGCAAATAATTCTGTGCATCTACCTAATGTATTCCCCTCATGATTTTACCCCTCATAGATCACCCCTCAGGCTCCTGCGCTCCAAGAAATGAAGTCCTCGCCTGCACAGCCTCTCCGATAGCACAGGCCCTCGAGTCCTGGCAACATCCTCATTGTGCCAGTAAAACTGCAGCAAGAATGTTTTTGTTCCACTCCCGGAGCCCATGACAATTAAACTGTCTCGATGTGGCTTTTGAACACTCACAGGCAATTAAACAAAAGCTTCCATCTTGAGTTATTTACCCCACAGCTGGCTTTCCTGAAAACAGCAGCTCACTATTCTGATCTTACGAAGGTTACAACATTGTTGAATTTAAATATTCATGGGCGGCACAGTGGCATAGCGGCTGCCTCACAGCACCAGAGACATGGGTTCAATCCTGACGACGGGCGCCGTCTGTACGGAATTTGTACGTTCGCCCTGTGACTGAGTTTTCGCCGGGTGCTCTGGTTTCCTCCCACACTCCAAAGACACAGGTTTGTAGGTTAATTGGCTTCGGTACGAATTGTAAATTGTCCCTAGTGTGTCGGATAGTACTAGTGTATGGGGATTGTGGAGCCGGTGGGCCCTTTTCTGTGCTGTATCTCTAAACTAAACTAACCAAGGCACAGGGATTTCTCTCCTTCTGCACTCTAAGCTTCTATCTTTCAGCAGCTCCAGTTCTCAGCTGCAGTGTCTGGAGCACAGCAGAGTGACAGCAACACTGTTGTTCCGTGAAAGATGCGTGGGTGTTGCTGCCTGAACTCCAGCTGAAACTCCTCTTCATCACCGGGGAAGTGAAAGCATATTGCAGTCTCCTGGGGGAAAGGATTCCAAGAAAGTGCCGCTGCTGCTGTTGTCCAGAACTCAGGGAAATCTCTGCTTCTTACAGATATAAAAACGCCAGCAACTTGCTGGCAATCACAGCTCCCCTTGCGTTGAGGTTCCCAAACGCACATCCAGGTCCGAGATAGAGTCATTGGAAGAAACAAGGAACTGCAGATGCTGGTTTACACAAAAGGACATAAAGTGCTGGAGTAACTCAGAAGGTCAGGCAGCATCTGTGGAGAACATGGATAACTAACTTTGGACTTTAGAGATACAGCAACGGATAACAGTATCTGTTAACTGTACTTAACAGATACAGTTAAGAGGCTGTCCCGCTGCGCATCGCACACACCGCACGCACACACACACAAACAAGCAAACAAACACACACACACAGCAAAGGCGGAGGCCAGGAAAAGCAGGGGAGCACTGTCTGAAATTCACACCCGCGATGAAGAGGAAGGTAAAAGACGGCTGCACAGTAACGGTAAGTCCTTTAGAGAGCGGGGAGGGGGAGGGGGAGGGGAGAAAAGGGTAGAAAGGAGGGTAGAAGGGAGGGAGAAGGAGTGGAGACACTTTTAAGAAGTATAATAAAGTTTGGCGGGCATTAACCTGGTCGGTTTTCCTTGGTCCTGAAAACTCCAATGAGCCAATTAAAATGCCCGGTCAGCAAAGGAGATTGCCTACGGCTGCCCTCGACTGCCTGTAACTACATAGCGACGCCACTCCACTACGAGATGAAAAGAACCATGTCGACCAATTTTTACTCGCGGAAAATCTTTCAACATGCTGAAAAATTTTCCGCGACCTAGCTGAGGCCGCGAGTAGGCGGGAACTTCCCTCGAGCATGAAGGAGAGTTCCTGTGACCTCATAGGATCTCCTAGGACCACGTGTCGACCATGCTGTGAATTTGAGTCAAGGGCAAAATCTTCTAAACAGGGGACAGCCCCTTTACTTCGGCCCATCGAGTTGATACCGGCCAGCGATCACCCTGTACACTAGCACTGTCCTACACACGAGGGACAATTTACGATTTTACAGAAGCTAATTAACTGACAAACCTGCACATCTTTGGAATGTGGGAGGAAACCAGAGCTCCTGGAAGAAACCCACGTGGTCACAGAACGTGAAGACTACGTACAGACAGCACCCAAGGTCAGGTTCGAGCCCGGGCCTCTGGCGCTGTGAGGCAGCAGCTCTACAGCTGTGCCACATCAAATGTTTCTGGTCAGGGTCCTTTTGACACAAATCCACATCAAGGTTATTGGTTCCATCATTCTGATGAAGAGCCCTGACCCAATACATCACTTAACCATCTTCGCCAGAGATGCTGCATGACCCGCTGAGTTACGAGAGTCATATGTTTAGGTTTATTATTGTCACATGTACTGAAGTACAGTGTAAGGCTTTGTTTTGGATGCTATATAATCAGATCAGATAATATTACACATAAATACAATCCAATCAAACTCAAGTACAATACGTAGAATGAAGGGGAAGATACAGAGTGCAGAATATAGTTCTCAGCATTGTAGCGCACCAATTGCAGAGACAAAAGTTCAATGTCCGCAATGGGGTAGAGGCGAATCGACAGTACCCTAGCTTATGGAACGAGCATTCAGAAGCCTGATAACAGAGGGGAAGAAGCTGTTCTTGAGTCTGGTGGTGCACGCTTTCAAGCTTCTGTACCTTCTGCTGGATGGGAGCAGGGAGAAGAAGGAATGGCTGGGATGGGACAAGTCTTTGATTATGTTGTCTGTTTTTCCAAGGCAGTTTAAAGTGTAGATGAAGTCAGCACTGGTCTGTGTGATGGACTGGGCTACATCCACAGCTCTGCAATTTCTTGAAATCTTGGGTAGAACTGTTCCCAGACCAAACGGTGATGCAACCTGACAGTGGTTTGCATGGTGTACCAGTAGACGTATGCAAGAGTCATTGGAAATAGAGCCTTACACCATGGAATAGAGCCCAACTCGTTCATGCCGACCAAGATCCCCCATCTAAGCTGGTCCCATTTGCCTGTGTTTGCCCCATATAGAGTCATACAGCAAGGAAACGGGCCCTTTGGCCCAGCATGCCCATGCTGCCCAGCATGCCCCATCTACAATAGTCCCACCTGCCTGCATTTGGCCCATATCCCTCTAAACCTCTCCTAGCCATGTAACCTGTCCAAATGTTTCTTAAACATTGTGATAGTACCTGCCCCAACTACTTCTTCTGGCAGCTCGTTCCATATACTCACCTCCCTCCGTGTGAAATGTTACCCATCAGGTTCCTAGTAAATCTTTCCCCCCTCACCTTAAACCTATGTCCTCTAGTTCTTGGTTCCCCTACTCTGGGCAAGAGATCCTTCAGAGTATCTCTCAACAAATAAAGTTTTCCCCAGTGTAATACTTGCTACCCCTACTGTTGGCTGAGTAGTCCATTTCTAAATCGCACAATCACCACCACCAACCAAAAAGAAAAGAAGCATATATTACATATAAACAAGCCACTAGTGTGTAACTGAGTAGATATATAGGGAAACGTTGTGTAGGCCTTTATTCCTTGGAGCGCAGGAGGCTGAGGGGCGATCTTATAGCAGTGTGTAAAATCATGTGGGGAATAGATAGGCTTGATGCACAAACTCTTTTTCCCAGAGTATGGGGAATCAAGAACCAGAGAAGATAGGTTTAAGGTGAGAGGAGGGGGAAAGATTTAGTAAGAACCTGAAGGGCAACCTTTTTCCACACAAAGTGTGGTGGGTATATGGAACAAGCTGCCAGAGGAAGTAGTTGAGGCAGGTAATATAACAACATTTAAAAGACACACGGAAAGGAACGTGGATATGAAAAGATTTAGAGTGATATGGGCAAAATGCTGTCAGGTGGGACTAGCCTAGATGAGACATCTTGGTCGGCATGAAAATGTTGGGCCAAAGGGCCTGTTTTGTGCATTATGACTATGAGCGATAGGATCCATGGAGAATTGATGAGTATGTTGGGAGAATGTAGGATTGATGTAAATGGGTGGTTGTGGATCAGTGTGGGCTTGGTTGGCTGAATGGCCTGTTTCTATGCTGTATGACACTGGGTGCAATATACATTGGCCAAGGGGAAAGGAATGTTTTGTAACAACTGATGTATTCAGCTGGTAAATTGAAACGTATTGGTACAGGATTCGGGTGAACAGTCGTTCACACACAGACAGACTTCTTCCGTTGGTATGTGACATCGCCAGAAACAATCTCTCCTCAAATAGTGGCAATGGTTCAGATCCAGAAATAAGGATGAGATAATGGCGTCATCTGTGAAACACTGAACAGGAAGGAACTAAAGTTGCTGGTTTATACTGAAGATAGACACAAATTGCTGGAGTAACTCAGTGGGTCAGGCACCACAGGTCCATTCTCACCCATGCAGACTTGAATCAATTACTTTACCTTGGACCATAGAGATACAGCATGGGAACAGGCCCTTCGGCCGACCAGCGATCACCCCGTACACTAGCATTATCCTACATGCTACGAACAATTTACAGAGGCCAATTAACCTATAAACGTGCACGGCTTTGGAGTATGGGAGGAAACCAGAGCACCTGGAGAAAACCCACGCGGTCGCAAGAAGAAGGTACAAACTCCATTCAGACAGCACCCGTAGTCAGGATCAAACCCAAGTCTCCGGTGCTGTGAGGCAGCAATTCTACCGCTGTGCCACTCTAAGGGATTCCAAACAAATCCCATTGTCCCATTCTTCATCCACACTCTCTCCACCAATTCCAATCTAATCCCATGGATCCATTCTCATCCATGCAGGCACGAACCAATTCCAATCTCATCCCACTGTCCGACCTTCTCCTGAGCACCTGCATCAGTTCAAAATTAATCCCCCTGTCTCACTCTCACCACAGGCCTGTATCAGCCCCACACTAATAGTCTAATAAAAAAAGAACTGCAGATGCTGGTCATCCCAGAGTGAGACACAAAATGCTGGTGTCACTCAGCGGGTCAGGCGGCATCTCTGGAGAAAATGGATAAAATGTGTCAGAAGAAGGGTCTCAACCCAAAACTTCACCTCTCCATTTTCTCCTAATGCTGTCTGACCCACTGAGTTACTCCAGGACTTTGTGTCCACCCACACTAATAATGCACCATCCTCTTCCTGTACCTCTATTTTTGTGTCAATTTCTAACTTAAATTGACCATGCTTGAACCGAGGTCAAGATTGATTGAACCCAGGTCGCTGGTGCTGGGAGGCAGTGGCTCCACCAGCTGCGCCACCTCGCTGCCCAGTGTGCCTTTAGTGTGAGACAGGCATTTCAAGGATGAAGTTTTAACAACTGCAGGCTGGCCAAACCCTATTTGTCAGGGAAACAAGTTTAATTATACCACTGGCTAGATAAACTCTCACTGATGGCAATACGTATAAAAATTTAAACAGTTGTGAAAATGTAAGTATTCCCAGTCAGATGTGAAACAGACTGGAAAAATGTCAGGTCAATGGAAGGAATCCAAGCGTAGGGGCTGATTAATGAGTCGCTGCGGAGAGAATGGAAGGGAAGAACGAATTATTTATAGCCAATTCATGGTGTCTCTCTCTGCCTCAGGACTTCCCAAAGGCTTTACGGTCAAACTAAACACTCTGGAAGTGAAGACACGCTGGTGATGCAATAAACGAGGCTGGTGGTTTAACGCCCCTCTCAGTGTAACCCTCTAACAACCATCAAGCAGAAGCTTGTGTACAGGAGGATGAGGGGTGAGCTTATAGAGGTGTACAAAATCATGCAAGGAATAGATCGGGTAAACACACAGAGTCTCTTGCCCAGTGTAGTGGAATCGAGAAGCAGAGGACATAAGTTTATGGTGGGGGGGGAGGGGGAGGGGAATTAATAGGAAACTGAGGGGTAATTTTTTTTTTACACAAAGGGTGGTGAGTGTATGGATTGAGCTGCCAGAGGAGGTAGTTGAGGCAGGTACTTTAAGCAACCTTTAAGAAACATTTAGACAGGTACATGTATAGGGCAGGTTTCCACGGATATGGGCCCAAATACAAGCAGGTGGGACTAGCATAGATAGGACATGTTGGTCGGTGTGGGCTAGTTGGGCCGAAGGGTCTCTTTCCACGCTGTATAACTCCATGATTCTATCAAAATGCCCTTCCACCTCCATTGAGAAATACAACCCACCATCTTCTCTGCAGCCCTGTGTCATTTGTACCAAAGGGGTAACCCATCCCCTGCCAATTACCCAACAAACTGTCCTGCACCTTCCCCATCCATCACTGCTCCTGGCCACCAGACAAGCCCCTACCCACGAGCAAAGTCTTTCCAACCAGTCGAACGCACTTCAAATCGCTTCTTCTTCCCATTGGCAAAGCCCCTTTCCTGCCCACCATCCCAACCCCTTCCCCTTTTCCCTGGCCAACCCCCCTTCCTACCAAACATAGAAA
>CM075984.1:24221329-24271044 GCA_038087875.1 Malacoraja senta
GAACGGGTTCCTCGGGAGTTGGAGCAGAATTGAGCTGGAGTTAGCACTGGCTGTCCCGTCACCCCGGACATCTCCGGCCGCCCCCGGACCGGGATGGGACACTCGGGAGGGGACGGGGACGGTAGTGAGATCACCCGTTCGCACTTGTTCTACATTATCTAACTCCAGTAGCAATTCAACAGCGCTTGCAGTACCGGAGACCCGGGTTCGATCCTGACTACGGATGAAACGCGGGGCTGTATATGTGCAGCATCTCAGCTGTTTATCGCAAATGACCTATGACCTGGGCATGCACAGTCGGAATACCGAACTCTCTTATTACTCTTATCAAACGTTTCTTTGCCTTGGTGGCAAAGTATGGTCAATACAGTTAGCAATTAATAACATACACAATACTTTTGGCAAAGTCCATACACGGAAATAAATATTACCGACCTGTTACACAGCGACTATGGTAATTTTAGTATTCTTTCTGCTCAGTGAATGTTAGAAGAAAACTTAATCTTTTAAAATCAGATCCCTTACAAGGAGTTGATTTTGTTTCTTTGTTGATATATTGTTTTGTGATGGACATTATTTTATTAGTTTATTATTGTCACGTGTACAGTGAAAAACTTTGTTTAGTGTGTTATCCAGGTAAATTATACCGTAGCTGAGTGCATCAGGTAGTGCAAACGAGAAAATAAATAGAGATACAGCATGGAAACAGGCCCTTCGGCTCACCAACTCTGCCGACTAACGATCACCCCATACAGTAGCACTATCCTACACACTAGGGACAATCCTACATCTTACCAAAGCCAATTAAACAACAAACCTGTGTTTAAGAAGGAACTGCAGATGCTGGAAAATCGAAGGTAGACAAAAGTGCTGGATAAACTCAGCGGGTTAGGCAGCATCTATGGAGCGAAGGAAATAGGCGACGTTTCGGGTCGAGACCCTTCTTCAGACTGATATGGGGGGGAGGGGGCGGGAAGAAGAAAGGAAGTGGCAGGGCCATAGGGCTGTGGGAGAGCTGGGAAGGGGAGGGGAAAGGAGAAAGCAGGAACCACCTAAAATTGGAGAAGTCAATGTTCATACCGATGTAGAGCAGCTGACACCTAGAGCAGCGGATGCAATAGATGAGGTTGGAGGAGGTGCAGGTGAACCTCTGCCGCACCTGGAAAGACTGCTTGGGTCCTTGAATGGAGTCAAAGGGGGAGGTAAAGCGACAAGTGTAGCATATCCTGTGGTTGCAAGGGAAAGTGCCAGGAGAGGGGATGGTATCGCTTTAGGTGTCACCTGCTCTACATCAGTGAGACCAAGCGTAGGCTTGGCAATTGCTTCGCCCAACACCTCCGCTCGGTTCGCAATAACCAACCTGATCTCCCGGTGGCTCAGCACTTCAACTCACCCTCCCATTCCGAATCCAATCTTTCTGTCCTGGGCAGAGTGAGGCCCACCATAAATTGGAGGAGCAGCACCTCATATTTTGCTTGGGTAGTTTACACCCCAGCGGTATGAACATTGACTTCTCCAATTTAGGTAGTCCCTGCTTTCTCCTTCTTTCCCCTTCCCTTCCCAGCTCTCCCACAGCCCACTGTCTCCGCCTCTTCCTTTCTTCTTCCCCATCCCACCCACCCCACATCAAACAACAAACCTGTACGTCTTTGGAGTGTGGGAGGAAACCGGAGCACCCGAAGAAAACCCACGTGATCACAGGGAAAACTTCGAACAGACTATAGTGCTACAGCTACAGAGAAAGTACTGATTTTTTTTAAAGTGCGAGGGCCACTGTGAGGTAGATTGGAGGATTGGGATTTCAGCCTGATTGAGAAGACCACAACCTCTTGTTAAGCAAATGGAGAGATAACGTTTCAGGTCAGGATCCTTTATCTGGACTGAGGCCAGCTAAAGGGTCCCCACCGAAAATATCAACTGTCTGTTTCCTTCCACAGATGCTGCACGACATGCTGAGTTCTTGCAGAAGTTTGTTTTTTATTTTGCTCCAGATCCCGTCAATAGAGTGGATAGATGCACAGAGTCTCTTGTCCAGAGTGGGGGAATCAAGAACCAGAGGACATAGGTTTAAGGTGAAGGGGGAAACATTTAATAGGAACTTGAGGGGAAACTTTTTCACACAAAGGGTGGTGGGTGTATGGAACGAGCTTCTGGAGGAGGTAGTTGTGGCAGGTACTATCACGGTGTTTAAGAAGCATTTTCACAGGTACATGGATAGGTAGGTTTAGAAGGATATGGGCCAAGCACAGGCAGGTGGGATAGTGCAGATGGGACATGTTGGCCAGTTTGGGCAAGTTGGGCTGAAGAGTCTATTTCCACGCGGTAAGACGCTGTAACTGCAGTTTCTTGTGTCTCCCTTATTAAGCAGACTGCACAATCTGAGCTATTTCTTGTTAAATGTCATATATACCCAGAACAATTGTGTAAATGAGCCACATATTATTATTACATATTATACATATTATTTTATCTGTAGTACTAGGTTTTAAGTAAGTAAACAAGTCCTGCAGCAAGGGCATTCACCTGAAATATTAACTCTTTTTCTCTCCCCACAAAGTTGAATATTTTATTTTAGATTTCTAGCATTGCTTGATTGAAGGATACAGCATGGAAACAGGCCTTCGGCCCACCAAGTCCACGGCGATCTTTGGGATGAGGGAGGAAACTGGAGCACCCGGAGGAAACCACAGGGTTACATGGAGAAAGTGCAAACTCCACACAGACAGCGAGCAAGGCCAGGATCGAACCTATGTATCTCTGGCCTTAAGGAAGCGGCTCTACCAGGTGCGTCACTGTGCCGTCCCTACCTGCAGTTCTTTTGCTTTTCAATAATATAGTACTGTTGGTCTAATAATAAAGTCCCAAGCAAGAACCATTTTCAATGATTTTAACAACTTTCATACACTGGGGCAGATGGAAAAAATGTTGGTTGGAGGGGTTTGAGTCAGAGTAATACAGCTTAGAAACAGGCCCTCCGGCCCAACCCGTCCCTGCCAACCAAGATGCCCCATCTACACCAGTCCCCTGTTGTAATACCATTTGGTGAACCAAATGTTATGTTCATCTGAATACGTCATCTATCCTTTTCCCCCAGAGTTGCTGCCTGACCTGCAGAGTTACCGCAGCATTTTGTGTCTATTTTTGGTATGAATCAGCATCTGCAGTGATTTATTTTTATATGTTGTTATATATAATTTTAAAGTTCATAAATTCATGTTATTGGCGTAGAATGAGGCCATTCGGCCCTACGGCCCATCAAGTCTAATCATGGCAGATCATTCGGCATTCAATCATGGCTGATCTATCTTTCTCTCTCAACCTCAATCTTCTGCCTTTTCCTCATAACCCCCGACACCCTTACTAATCAAGAATCTGTCAATCTATGCTTTAAAAATATCCATTGACGGCCTCTGCAGCCATCTGTGGCAATAAATTCCACAGATTCACCACCATCTGAAGAACTCTCCAATCTCTGGGAATATTGTAGATGGGACATCTTGGTTAGCATGGATGAGTTGGGCTGAAGGGCCTGTTTCCACTAAAAGAGGGAGAGAGGGGGTGGTAAGGGGTTTCGGAAGGGGAGTCCAAAGAGCCTTGTCAGGAAAAAGCTTGTGATGATATAAGGTTAAAACAAATCCTGATTCTATGTATAACCGTGTATACGTTGATGATACAGCTGACAGAAACTACTAGTGAGTGCCGGGGACTGTGTGAAGTTGGAAATCCTTGCTGACAATGTGCAGTCAGCACACACACACACACACAACTGTAGAGCAAGCTGGCAGAAAGGCTGTGAAAGGCGGTAACTCACTCCACGTGATTTTCCCAGTGTGGGAAGTGTCTGAGAACACAAGGAAACAGGAGCGGGACTGGGTGACTCATCCCACAACTGGCATAGTTGGTAGTGCTACTGCCTCACAGTGCCTGAGATCCAGGTTCGATCATGGCCTCGGGCGCTGTCTGTGTGGAGTTTCTGTCTAGCGCTGTGAGGCAGTGGCTCTAAAACTCCGATCCACACATTTTTGCAAGATCTTTGCAAGGAATTGTTTACATCATTATTGTCACGTGTACCGAGGTATAGTGAGAAGTTTTTTGCTGCGTGCTATCCAGTCAAAGAAAAGGCTATGCATGATTATAGATAAAGGATACACCGTACAAGATTTAGTGTGTTAAAATCCAATTAAAGAAAGTTATGAACAATAGGTAAAGAAGAGGCCTGGGGCAGATTAGGGTAGCACAGTGGTAGAACTGTTGCCTTACATCGCCGGAAACACGGGTTCGATCCTCACCTCGAGTCCTGTCGGTGTGGAGTTTGTACGGTCTCCCCATGACCGCATGTGGGTTTTCTCCGAGTGCTCCAGTTTTCTCCCACACTCTAAAGACGTGCAGGTTTGTAGGCTAATTGGTCTCTGTAAATTGTACCTAATATCTAGGATAGAACTAATGTATTGGTGATGGATGGTTGGCGTGGACTCGGTGGGCCGAAGGGCCTGTTTCCACGCTCTAAGCTCTAAAGATCATATTGAATGGCAGGGGCCATGTGGCCTACTCCTGCTCCTATTTTCCTATGTTCAAAGCACAGAAAATCGAACACAGGAACAGGCCCTTAAGCCCACAATGTCTGTGCTAATCATGATACCTATGCTATTCCCATTTCTGCCTTTGGCAACTTGAGATTTGTTCCATTTGGACTGGTATGTCAATCATTTTTAACACTTATTCTCTGTCTATTACTGTTTCATTCATAACTTCCCTTTGTCTTTTAAAATAGTCTTAAAGTAATCTATTAATGTTACAAAGGCAAATACAATGTCCTCCTTTCAAAGCTTAGTCCACCCCTTGGACAAAATTTTTCTTTTGGGACTTGATTATGTTCAAACTCTCCACTACATTATCACTGAGACTTGAGTCATACAGCACAGAAACAGGCCCTTCTGCCTGACTAGTCCATGCAAACCAAAATGCCCGTGTTTTGCCTATATCCCTCTCAACCTTTCCATGTACCTGTCCAAGAGGCTTTTAAATGCTGTTATAGTACTTGCCTCAACTACCACGTCTAGCAGCTTGTTCCATATTTCCCTTCTTGCCTCTAGTTCCTGATGCTCTCTAGTTCTCAACCCCCCTAACCTTGGGAGAAAAACTCTGTGCATTCACACTGTCTATTCCGCTCATGATTTTATGCACCTCTGTATGATCACCCCTCATCTCCTGCACTCCCAGGAATAAAGTCCTAGCCTGCCCAACCTCCCCCCGTAGCTCAGGCCCTCGAGATAGCGGAGTCAGGGGATATGGGGAGAAGGCAGGTACGGGGTACTGATTGGGGATGATCAGCCATGATCACATTGAATGCTGGTGCTGGCTCGAAGGGCCGAATGGCCTACTCCTGCACCTTTTGTCTATTGTCTATTGTCCTGGCAACATCCTTGGAAATCTTCCAGTTTAATGGTATCTTCGCCACAGCAAGGTGCGCAAAACACAAACACATCCTTATGAAATATTTTAGGATTCAGCTCACTAATCTTTTCTCATAACCTCTCAACGCCTCTCAAATTCACTTTACCCATTCCCTTTCTTAAACCTCCGAGGTTGCTAAGAAAGTATTGTTCCTGGATTTTTCCTCAGCGAACAGAAAAAATCTGTAATTTGCATTTTATAAAATCGGCGCTCAGATGACTTTGTCAGCAAGATTTGAGGTTCAGAGAAGTCTTTAGCTGGCAGCACTAGATACGAGGAACCCTGTTTGCAATTGCCAGGAAGCAACCAGTGCTGACTCTGCAAAGAATATCTTCTGGGGAGAAAAGGCAGCAAGGAAATTAACCTTGTCACTACAGGAGTGTCACCAGAAAAAAGACAGTAATTATAAATTTGAAAAAAAGACATTGCTGCCTTAAAAATTGAAACTAATTTAACGTATTTACCATTGTCATTGGAATAATTGAAAACCTTTTGAGGTTAGTTGGTCCACTTCTTCACACTGCCTTGGCAAGGCTGCCAGCACAATCAAGCAAGAGGCAACTCGCTATCAAAACATGGAGGGGACGGTGGACACAATTTTTTGGCGGCCGCGCGCGCACGCGCACACTCACACACACGCGCTCGAGGCTTCGGAGGCTCAATCCAGCGCTAAATGCAGCTCAACTCTGCCTATCTCGCCGGGTTAACTACAGCCCTGGCTGGACTGACGGGACACCAACGCAGCTTCTCCACGCTGGCCTAATTTCCCGCAGGTCCAGGCAGGTTCACCTGGCGGGACAGGAAGAGTGAGCTGGGTTTAGCGCTGCTTCTCTGCGCTGGCTGTGGGCCTGGGGGCACAGCTCGCGTCTGACTCCCGACCTCTCTGGCCGGGATCGATCCTGCCTGCGGATGAGGCGCAGGTCTGTGCCACGTCTCCCTCCTCCAATCAACGCGCCCTCGATCATCAGTCCCACCTCCACTGTCTCATGGAAAGCGGAGATTTTAAAATCGGGATCACAAAAACTTGGGGGGGATGTCCCCACCTCTCAAAACATGGGGGGGGGGGGACGTGTCCCCCCTGGCCCCCCCGGGTTTTCAGGCCCTGCAATCAAGGACCATTCTCACCCTGGTCACTCCCGCTGTAATATGGTGACCAGAAATACAGTTCTCAAGTTGTGGCACAGTGGCGCAGTTGGTAGAGCTGCTGCCTCACATGCCAGAGACCGGATTCGATCCTGATCTTGGGTGCTCTCTGTGTGGAGTTTGAAGCACGTCCTTCCTGTGACCTCATGTGTTTCCTCCAGGTGCTTCGGTTTCCTTCCACCTCTCAAAGACGTGTGGGTTTGGGGAACTGATCTCTGTAAATTGCCCTGGGGTGCAGGGAGTGGATGTGAAAGTGGAAAAACATAGAACTAGTGTGAACGGTGATCGAAGGTCAGCATGGACTCAGTGGGCTGTCGGACCTGTTCCCATGCTCTATCTCCAAACTAAATGCTACTAATGCATCAGCCTCAACCAGTGTGTTCCAGGCACTTGCCACCCTCAGTGTAAAAAGGTTGTCCTGCACACCTCCTTTAAATTTTGCTATCCACATTAGTATTTGATTTTACCATCCTGGGAAATAGGTTCTGATTCTTTACCCCAGGGGTCAGCAACCTGTGGCCCACGGGCCGGATCCGGCCAGTAACCTGAAATCATCCGGCCCGCAGGCGTAACACAAAACACACACAACACTTATCCGAGAGTAGTTCTCACACACACAGCCAATTCCATATCACAACACCTGTCGACTCACTCTCTCTCTCGTCCATATCCTCCCACCCCTTCTTCCATCCTCCCGACCATCCGGAGTGAATGCGCCCCCCACCCTGGTGCCGCGGCACGTGTGAAACTGAAGCTGGCTGAAGCGGTTTCCTCGGGAGCCCAGCGGCGGGCGGGGCTGGAGGAAAGCGAAGCATCAGCGGAGTCGGTGAGGAATTCCGCTCCGGCCAATGTTGCACTTTAGTTGTAGTTTGTCGTGGGGATAATTGTGTTTTGGTTAGATTTTTGTTGCGATTAAAAAAAAAACAAGCATTCATTATTTATTAACTATGGCGATAGATGCGGCCCGCCATCCGCTCACAAACATGGGTCCTGGCTCCTTTGCAGAACAAGGTTGCCGACCTCTTGTCTACCCTATCTATTCCTGTCTCAGCAAACAGTCGCAGGTTAATGTAGCAAGAATCAACATTCACATTCAAGAGTCCACAGGGAACGGATAGATGGTCTCTGGTGTGTTGCTGGAGATATTCCAAAACTTGTGGGCACTGCAGCATTGGAATGAGTCCTGGACAAGGAGGTTACGTTTTCTTTCATTTAAGTTTTGTTATGTTTTTAGTAAAGTTATTTTAAAATAGAAATAGAAGCCACATTCATTGAGTGCCTGGGGATAAAGGCCAAAGCAAAAATAAAGATGAAACAGGTTTGCTACAAACTCTTTTACACTGTGCCATCAATTACTTACAGTGCAGATGCAAAAATCAAAGGCAGGATATATGGATGAGCGATGAGGAGTGTTGCCTTTGAAAATGTGTGAACGTTGTCACAATAGACTGCGGATGCTGGAACCTTAAGCAAAACAGTGCTGGAGGAACTCAGCAGGTCAAGCAGCCTCCGCGGAGGGAATGGACAAGGCAACGTTTTGGGTTGGGACCCTTCTTCAGAAGTTCCCTCGACAGATGCTGCCTGACCTGCTGAGTTTCTCCAGCACTTTGTGTTTCGTGTGAATTATGCATTGCTCACACTCATCTGTGTTCTAATTGACAAGTTCAGTGTTGACTCAACACTGGGACGGCACAGTGGCGCAGTAGTGGAGTTGCTGCCTTACAGAGCCAGAGACCCGGGTTTGATCCTGACAATGGGTGCTGTTTCTATGGAGTTTGTACATTCTCCCTGTGACTACGTGAGGTAGCCTCCGGGTGCTCCGGTTTCCTTCCATATTCCAAAGACGTGTGGGTGTGTAGGTTAATTGGCTTTTGTAAATTGTTCCTAGTGTGGAGGATAGAACTGGCGTACAGGGATCGCTGGCCGGCGGGGACTTGGTGGGCCGAAGGGCCTGTTTCCACGCTGTATCTCTAAAACTAAAATGTAAAATCTAAAAACCTCTTCATAACTTGTAAGAACTTGAGCGAAATCTCCCCCTCAGGCCCGCAGTGTATTAGAGATAGAGTCCTTGATCATCGGAGAGGTGGCAATGAAATTGCTTCTCCGCTCCCCCCGACAACAATGTATGACATTTGTTAAGGCCTTGGCTATAAATTTCTCATGTGGGATGTCACAGCAAGCACGAGCAACTCCAATCACACGAGTAATTTCTAGGTCGAAAATACTTTCTGAATTAATAATTAATAAGGCACTTTCTTTTCTGAAGGCTTCAAGTTTACAACCGCTGACAGAATCAGGCAAGCTCGAACATGCTGGTAGATTTTAATCGCGGGGAGATAAAATGAGACTGGACATGTTGTGATTACCATTGTGGACAGTCCAATTGGGATGAAATCCTTTCCCCTGCCAACCCTGCGCTCCCAGGGAACGATGGCGGATGGGCGAGGAGAGGGACGTGGCTTCGCTGGTTACCAAGCCAAGCAAAACGCGACACATTCAACGCAACACCAAACAGTTGATGCGCATCTCTTTCCATGCCACCTCCACAGAGCAAGTCAGTCTATCCCATCCACCCAACTATACCCAGAAAGGCCCAACACTATCTCGATGCTCGTGACCAAGAAAAGTGGGCAGCATGGTGGCGCAGAGGTAGATTAACTGCTTTAAAGCGCCAGAGACCCAGGTTCGATCCTGACAACAAGTGCTGTCTGTACGGACGGAGTTTGTTCGTTCTCCTTGTGACCGCGTGGGTTTTCTCTGGGTGCTCCAGTCTCCTCCCACATTCCAAAGACGTACAGGTTCGCAGATTAATTGGTTTCTGTAAAGTGTGAATTGTTCCTAGCGTGTAGGATAGTGCTAGTGTATGGGATGATCGGTGGTCGGTGCGGACGGTGGGCCGAAGGGCCTGTTTCCATGTTGCAACTCTAAAGGAAGGGCAATGAGGAGGATGCACTCACCGAGTTGTAGAGAAGTCCTTCGCCGTTCATGGCCACGTAGAGGCCAGACTTCACACCTTGTATCGCCACCACCCGCAGTCCCACAGGGATCAGGTTGAAGAGAGCTGGAAAAGGACAGAGCCATTCATCAGTGTGGTGATTACCTATTCCTGATACTGACTGATAGTGGCATCCCCAACACCCATGGTATCAACAGGCCAGCACAGTGGCGCAGCGGTAGAGTTGCTGCCTCACAAAACCAGAGACCCGGGTTCGATCCTGACTATGTCTGCTGTCTGTATTGAGTTTGCACGTTTTCCCTGCGTGAGTTTTTTTCCGGGTGCTCCGGTTTCCTCCCACACTCAAAAGACAAGCAGGTTAGTAGGTTAATTGGCTTCGGTAAAATTGTAAATTGTCCCTAGTGTGTAGGATAGTGTTGGTGTACGGGGTGATCGTGGGTTGGCGGGACTCGGTGAGCCGAAGGGCCTGTTTCCGCACTGTATCTCTAAAGTAAATCTCTTAAAGGCCACTGTCCTATCTGCCTCCACCACCAACCCTGGCATCATGTTCCAGGCACCTGCCACCCTCTGTGTGAAAAACTTTGCCCGCACATCTCATTTAAACTTTGCCCCTCTCACCTTAAAGCTATGCCCACTAGTCTTTGACATTTCAACTCTGGGAAAAAGGGAAAACAATTAATTGCAAACATGTTGCTGTAGTCAAGAGTTGAGTGAAGAGTATTCAATTGTTTAAATGCACCGGCAACAGAACAATGAAATTCATACTTAGAACCTAGTCGGAAATTTTATACCTCTTCTTGCACGTTTTCCCTGCGTGAGTTTTTTCCGGGTGCTCCGGTTTCCTCCCATACTCAAAAGACGTACAGGCTAATCTCTCTTAAGGAGAACAATTAAGAGTGTTCTTCTTAATTGCCCTGAAGAACAGTCTTCCAGGCAATTAAGCTTATCCCAACTCTACCTAAAGTTGGGGTCACAGCAACCTAGCAGGAACAGCCAGACTCAAGAATATCCTCTGAGATTTATAGTCATACAGCACAGAAACAGGCATTGTAGCCCAACTCAACCATGCCAACCAAAATACTCCATCTAAGCTAGTTCCATTTACCCGCATTTGGCTCATATCCTTCTAAACCTTTTCTAACCATGTACCAGGCACATGCCGTCAGGGTAGGCAAGGTAGGCACTGCCTACCCTGACTAAAATTATGAAATGGCAATTATTAAATATAAATAGTAAAGGCATGGGAGAATTATGCCTATCTAAGAGATCGATCTCTTAGGTAGGCATAATTCTCAGTGCCTTTCAACTGCAGCACATGCAACATGCGAAGGTCTGTGCAGCCCACGTGCCGTCAGCGCTGCTTCAAGCCGTCAATTTAAAGCGGGGCTGAAGGCAGCTGAAATTCTGCCTTTGCAGTACTGTGCATGCGCAGCAGCCTACTGCGCATGCGCAGCGCTAGTTTCTTGGCGGTTTTTTAAATGGATTGTCATTATTTTAAGAGTATCTTAGGAAACAAAGAGAGAAGAATGGAGTTTGTGTACCAATAACGTGGTAAGTACATTTCTTGGTGCTTTATGTTTTTAAATACCGTATTTCCCAGGGTGGGTGGGGGGAGAGTTCCTTTCACAATGTTTGGGGAGTCTGGCCTGGGGTAAAGTTGCGGGGAGGGCAGGAGCATTGTGAAGGAGGGGGTCGGGGCCAGTAACCCACTTGCGACGCTCCGGGCACGGAGCTACCGCATTGTGGCCGGGTAGTGAATTAGCTTGGGTGACTGCGAGCAGCCGCCAGGACCCGACAGCAGAACCGGCTGCCACTTCAGCCCCTTCTGCTGGTCCCCGCTCACCTCTGGCAGTGCTCTCCGTCTGAACACCTCTCTCCTGCCGCTCGCCGGCTGGCTTCCCGCAAATCCTTAAATTCCGACAGCGCGCTCAAGGGACCAATTGAGGTTACTCGGCTGTGGGAATTTAAGGATTTGCGGGAAGCGGCTGACATGAGTGAAGCCGGCGAGCGGCAGGTGAGAGGTGTTCAGACGGAGAGCACTGCCAGAGGTGAGCGGGCTCGCAGTCACCCGAGCTGCTTCCTTCCCCGGATGTGGCGGCCAGTTCTGCTGTCCGTGCCCGGAGTGCTGCGGCAGCGGTGAGTGAGCCTGACATGATTTCCGACCCCCTCCTTCTCAACACTCCTGCCCGCCCCGCATCTTTAACCCCTGGCACAGACTCTCCACACGCTGTGAAAGGAACTCTCCCTCCAATTGGTCCCTTGAATTAGTATTGTCATTCAATAAGATGACAACTGATTCAACGTCCCGGTGTGCTCCCGTTTTTCCCACCATCTCTCCACCCGCCTTCATCATCCGTCCCCCACCCATTCAGTAATTAAAAAATGAAAGAGATTTAGAAGCCTTGGGAAAATTGAATTGTTACTTATTTTTATTTTTTACAGAGAGAACAATCTGCGCATGCGCGGTTTAAGTTTTTTTTTTAAAAAGCCGACTGACTGCCTACCCTGAGTAATTACTCACGGCACATGCCTGCCATGTACCTATTCAAATGTCTTTTATATGTTGTCATAGTAACTGCCTCAATTATCTGAGTGAAAGAGTTTGCACGTTCTCCCTGTGACCACTTGGGTTTTCTCCGATTCCTCCAGTTTCCTCCCACATTACCAAAGGCGTGCGGTTTGTAGGTTAATTGACCTCTGCAAATAGCCGCTAATGTGTAGGGTGAATGAGAAAGTGGCATAACATAGAACAAGTGTGAACATGTGACCGATGGTTGGTGTGGACTCGATGGGCCAAAGGGCCTGTTGTATCTCTAGCAAATCTACATTTAGACTGTCCTTCTCTGTCCTTTAGAACAGAGACTTTAGAGATATAGCACGGAAACAGGCCCATCGGCCCACCAACTCTGCGCTGATCAGCAATCACCCCATACACTAATACTATCCTACACACAAGGAACAACTTACACAAGCCATTTAACCTATAAATCCTACACGTCTTTGGAGTGTGGGAAGAAACCAGAGCACCCGGAGAAAACCCACGTGGTCACAAGGAGAACATACAAACTCCGTACAGACATACCTGTAGCCATGATCGAACCCGGGTGGGTCTCTGGCGCTGTAAGGCAGCAACTCTACCTGCTGCGCCACTGGTCCGCCCTTGTGGGATGCGTAAACGTTGCCCCTCAGGTATATATTAAATATTTACCCTCTCACCTTTTAGGGCTATCACGCCACACACTCAAAGCAAGCCTGCACTGCATGTTCAGGAAGATAAGCAGCAGTACATCTGTGGTGTCGCGGCATAATCTTATCATTGCCGGCCAGACTCACAGACAGCGGAGCTACAGAACCGCCTCCCAGCTCTTTAATTGCATCCATGATTAATGACGAGGACCCAGTGCCACTTGGAGGGTTAATCTAATTAGAAGCCATCCACTTTTACACAAAGCGAATCACTGCCTCCACTCTCGCCTCACCCATCACAATCAGAAGCATCAACACTGGGCTAAATTGCAAATTAACTCATTAGCAGGGTTTGGAATGCTGCTTGAATTTGCCTGTTTAATGAGATGGGAATTGGTGGCACTGATAACTAACTGGATCTTAGAGCGGCCAAATGGTCATTGGTAAGGGGGCTAGGCAAAGACCATGGTCCAAGAGCAGGAGATGGCCAAACAACCCCTCAAATATAATCATAGACTGCCACACAGCATGGAAATAGGCCCTTCAGCCCAGCTAGTCCATGCCGACCAAGATGTCCCATCTAAGCTGGTCCCATTTGCCTGCGTTTGGCCCATACCCCTCTGGTGGTGAATCTGTGAGAGCTGTGGAGGCCGTCATTGGATATTTTTTAAACGGAGATTGACTAGTTCTTGATTAGTAAGGGTCTCAGCGGCCATGGGGAGAAGACAAGAGAATGGGGTTGAGAGGAAAAGATCCATGTTCTCCAGAGATACTGCTTGACCCAGTGAGTTACTCCAGCATTTTGTCTTTCCTCTCAACCTTTCCTATCCATGTACCTGTCCAAGTGGCTTTTAAATGCTGTGATAGTACTTGCCTCAACTACCTCCTCCGGCATTTTGTTCCATATACCCACAACCCTGTGAGTGGAAAAGTTGCCCCTCATGTTCCTACTAAATCTTTCCCCTCTCACCTTAAACCTATGTCCTCTGGTTCAGATTCCCCTTCCCTGAGTGAAAGACTCTGTGCATTCACCCTATCAATTCCCCTTATGATTTTATGTACACCTGTAAGATCACCCCTCAGTCTCCTGCATACCAAGGAATGAAGTCCTGGCTGTAAATATATATACATTCCATCATTCGATTCGATCACAGTTGATTTACACCATGGCCAATTTCATATCACAATTTTGTTTACTGAGCCTGTGGCTATGTTAAAGATCCAGGTAGGTGGATTTTTGTAATGTAATCAAGAGGGTTCTAGTTACTGACCTTCCCCACCATCCTGTGTGTGAAAAAGTTGTCCCTCAGGTCCGAATTAAATCTTGCCCCTATTAGCTTACACCTTGATT
The DNA here is from genome assembly GCA_038087875.1 of Malacoraja senta. NCBI lineage: Eukaryota > Metazoa > Chordata > Chondrichthyes > Rajiformes > Rajidae > Malacoraja > Malacoraja senta. Next base: position 24,235,420 of record CM075984.1, read on the forward strand.
CCCCTACTCTGGGCAAATAATTCTGTGCATCTACCTAATCTATTCCCCTCATGATTTTACCCCTCATAGATCACCCCTCAGGCTCCTGCGCTCCAAGAAATGAAGTCCTCGCCTGCACAGCCTCTCCGATAGCACAGGCCCTCGAGTCCTGGCAACATCCTCATTGTGCCAGTAAAACTGCAGCAAGAATGTTTTTGTTCCACTCCCGGAGCCCATGACAATTAAACTGTCTCGATGTGGCTTTTGAACACTCACAGGCAATTAAACAAAAGCTTCCATCTTGAGTTATTTACCCCACAGCTGGCTTTCCTGAAAACAGCAGCTCACTATTCTGATCTTCCGAAGGTTACAACATTGTTGAATTTAAATATTCATGGGCGGCACAGTGGCATAGCGGCTGCCTCACAGCACCAGAGACATGGGTTCAATCCTGACGACGGGCGCCGTCTGTACGGAATTTGTACGTTCGCCCTGTGACTGAGTTTTCGCCGGGTGCTCTGGTTTCCTCCCACACTCCAAAGACACAGGTTTGTAGGTTAATTGGCTTCGGTACGAATTGTAAATTGTCCCTAGTGTGTCGGATAGTACTAGTGTATGGGGATTGTGGAGCCGGTGGGCCCTTTTCTGTGCTGTATCTCTAAACTAAACTAACCAAGGCACAGGGATTTCTCTCCTTCTGCACTCTAAGCTTCTATCTTTCAGCAGCTCCAGTTCTCAGCTGCAGTGTCTGGAGCACAGCAGAGTGACAGCAACACTGTTGTTCCGTGAAAGATGCGTGGGTGTTGCTGCCTGAACTCCAGCTGAAACTCCTCTTCATCACCGGGGAAGTGAAAGCATATTGCAGTCTCCTGGGGGAAGGATTCCAAGAAAGTGCCGCTGCTGCTGTTGTCCAGAACTCAGGGAAATCTCTGCTTCTTACAGATATAAAAACGCCAGCAACTTGCTGGCAATCACAGCTCCCCTTGCGTTGAGGTTCCCAAACGCACATCCAGGTCCGAGATAGAGTCATTGGAAGAAACAAGGAACTGCAGATGCTGGTTTACACAAAAGGACATAAAGTGCTGGAGTAACTCAGAAGGTCAGGCAGCATCTGTGGAGAACATGGATAACTAACTTTGGACTTTAGAGATACAGCAACGGATAACAGTATCTGTTAACTGTACTTAACAGATACAGTTAAGAGGCTGTCCCGCTGCGCATCGCACACACCGCACGCACACACACACAAACAAGCAAACAAACACACACACACAGCAAAGGCGGAGGCCAGGAAAAGCAGGGGAGCACTGTCTGAAATTCACACCCGCGATGAAGAGGAAGGTAAAAGACGGCTGCACAGTAACGGTAAGTCCTTTAGAGAGCGGGGAGGGGGAGGGGAGAAAAGGGTAGAAAGGAGGGTAGAAGGGAGGGAGAAGGAGTGGAGACACTTTTAAGAAGTATAATAAAGTTTGGCGGGCATTAACCTGGTCGGTTTTCCTTGGTCCTGAAAACTCCAATGAGCCAATTAAAATGCCCGGTCAGCAAAGGAGATTGCCTACGGCTGCCCTCGACTGCCTGTAACTACATAGCGACGCCACTCCACTACGAGATGAAAAGAACCATGTCGACCAATTTTTACTCGCGGAAAATCTTTCAACATGCTGAAAAATTTTCCGCGACCTAGCTGAGGCCGCGAGTAGGCGGGAACTTCCCTCGAGCATGAAGGAGAGTTCCTGTGACCTCATAGGATCTCCTAGGACCACGTGTCGACCATGCTGTGAATTTGAGTCAAGGGCAAAATCTTCTAAACAGTGGGACAGCCCCTTTACTTCAGCCCATCGAGTTGATACCGGCCAGCGATCACCCTGTACACTAGCACTGTCCTACACACGAGGGACAATTTACGATTTTACAGAAGCTAATTAACTGACAAACCTGCACATCTTTGGAATGTGGGAGGAAACCAGAGCTCCTGGAAGAAACCCACGTGGTCACAGAACGTGAAGACTACGTACAGACAGCACCCAAGGTCAGGTTCGAGCCCGGGCCTCTGGCGCTGTGAGGCAGCAGCTCTACAGCTGTGCCACATCAAATGTTTCTGGTCAGGGTCCTTTTGACACAATCCACATCAAGGTTATTGGTTCCATCATTCTGATGAAGAGCCTTGACCCAATACATCACTTAACCATCTTCGCCAGAGATGCTGCATGACCCGCTGAGTTACGAGAGTCATATGTTTAGGTTTATTATTGTCACATGTACTGAAGTACAGCGTAAGGCTTTGTTTTGGATGCTATATAATCAGATCAGATAATATTACACATAAATACAATCCAATCAAACTCAAGTACAATACGTAGAATGAAGGGGAAGATACAGAGTGCAGAATATAGTTCTCAGCATTGTAGCGCACCAATTGCAGAGACAAAGTTCAATGTCCGCAATGGGGTAGAGGCGAATCGGACAGTACCCTAGCTTATGGAACGAGCATTCAGAAGCCTGATAACAGAGGGGAAGAAGCTGTTCTTGAGTCTGGTGGTGCACGCTTTCAAGCTTCTGTACCTTCTGCTGGATGGGAGCAGGGAGAAGAAGGAATGGCTGGGATGGGACAAGTCTTTGATTATGTTGTCTGTTTTTCCAAGGCAGTTTAAAGTGTAGATGAAGTCAGCACTGGTCTGTGTGATGGACTGGGCTACATCCACAGCTCTGCAATTTCTTGAAATCTTGGGTAGAACTGTTCCCAGACCAAACGGTGATGCAACCTGACAGTGGTTTGCATGGTGTACCAGTAGACGTATGCAAGAGTCATTGGAAATAGAGCCTTACACCATGGAATAGAGCCCAACTCGTTCATGCCGACCAAGATCCCCCATCTAAGCTGGTCCCATTTGCCTGTGTTTGCCCCATATAGAGTCATACAGCAAGGAAACGGGCCCTTTGGCCCAGCATGCCCATGCTGCCCAACATGCCCCATCTACAATAGTCCCACCTGCCTGCATTTGGCCCATATCCCTCTAAACCTGTCCTAGCCATGTACCTGTCCAAATGTTTCTTAAACATTGTGATAGTACCTGCCCCAACTACTTCTTCTGGCAGCTCGTTCCATATACCCACCTCCCTCCGTGTGAAATGTTACCCATCAGGTTCCTAGTAAATCTTTCCCCCCTCACCTTAAACCTATGTCCTCTAGTTCTTGGTTCCCCTACTCTGGGCAAGAGATCCTTCAGAGTATCTCTCAACAAATAAAGTTTTCCCCAGTGTAATACTTGCTACCCCTACTGTTGGCTGAGTAGTCCATTTCTAAATCGCACAATCACCACCACCAACCAAAAAGAAAAGAAGCATATATTACATATAAACAAGCCACTAGTGTGTAACTGAGTAGATATATAGGGAAACGTTGTGTAGGCCTTTATTCCTTGGAGCGCAGGAGGCTGAGGGGCGATCTTATAGCAGTGTGTAAAATCATGTGGGGAATAGATAGGCTTGATGCACAAACTCTTTTTCCCAGAGTAGGGGAATCAAGAACCAGAGAAGATAGGTTTAAGGTGAGAGGAGGGGGAAAGATTTAGTAAGAACCTGAAGGGCAACCTTTTCCACACAAAGTGTGGTGGGTATATGGAACAAGCTGCCAGAGGAAGTAGTTGAGGCAGGTAATATAACAACATTTAAAAGACACACGGAAAGGAACGTGGATATGAAAGATTTAGAGTGATATGGGCAAAATGCTGTCAGGTGGGACTAGCCTAGATGAGACATCTTGGTCGGCATGAAAATGTTGGGCCAAAGGGCCTGTTTTGTGCATTATGACTATGAGCGATAGGATCCATGGAGAATTGATGAGTATGTTGGGAGAATGTAGGATTGATGTAAATGGGTGGTTGTGGATCAGTGTGGGCTTGGTTGGCTGAATGGCCTGTTTCTATGCTGTATGACACTGGGTGCAATATACATTGGCCAAGGGGGAAAGGAATGTTTTGTAACAACTGATGTATTCAGCTGGTAAATTGAAACGTATTGGTACAGGATTCGGGTGAACAGTCGTTCACACACAGACAGACTTCTTCCGTTGGTATGTGACATCGCCAGAAACAAATCTCTCCTCAAATAGTGGCAATGGTTCAGATCCAGAAATAAGGATGAGATAATGGCGTCATCTGTGAAACACTGAACAGGAAGGAACTAAAGTTGCTGGTTTATACTGAAGATAGACACAAATTGCTGGAGTAACTCAGTGGGTCAGGCACCACAGGTCCATTCTCACCCATGCAGACTTGAATCAATTACTTTACCTTGGACCATAGAGATACAGCATGGGAACAGGCCCTTCGGCCGACCAGCGATCACCCCGTACACTAGCATTATCCTACATGCTACGAACAATTTACAGAGGCCAATTAACCTATAAACGTGCACGGCTTTGGAGTATGGGAGGAAACCAGAGCACCTGGAGAAAACCCACGCGGTCGCAAGAAGAAGGTACAAACTCCATTCAGACAGCACCCGTAGTCAGGATCAAACCCAAGTCTCCGGTGCTGTGAGGCAGCAATTCTACCGCTGTGCCACTCTAAGGGATTCCAAACAAATCCCATTGTCCCATTCTTCATCCACACTCTCTCCACCAATTCCAATCTAATCCCATGGATCCATTCTCATCCATGCAGGCACGAACCAATTCCAATCTCATCCCACTGTCCGACCTTCTCCTGAGCACCTGCATCAGTTCAAAATTAATCCCCCTGTCTCACTCTCACCACAGGCCTGTATCAGCCCCACACTAATAGTCTAATAAAAAAAGAACTGCAGATGCTGGTCCATCCCAGAGTGAGACACAAAATGCTGGTGTCACTCAGCGGGTCAGGCGGCATCTCTGGAGAAAATGGATAAAATGTGTCAGAAGAAGGGTCTCAACCCAAAACTTCACCTCTCCATTTTCTCCTAATGCTGTCTGACCCACTGAGTTACTCCAGGACTTTGTGTCCACCCACACTAATAATGCACCATCCTCTTCCTGTACCTCTATTTTTGTGTCAATTTCTAACTTAAATTGACCATGCTTGAACCGAGGTCAAGATTGATTGAACCCAGGTCGCTGGTGCTGGGAGGCAGTGGCTCCACCAGCTGCGCCACCTCGCTGCCCAGTGTGCCTTTAGTGTGAGACAGGCATTTCAAGGATGAAGTTTTAACAACTGCAGGCTGGCCAAACCCTATTTGTCATGGAAACAAGTTTAATTATACCACTGGCTAGATAAACTCTCACTGATGGCAATACGTATAAAAATTTAAACAGTTGTGAAAATGTAAGTATTCCCAGTCAGATGTGAAACAGACTGGAAAAATGTCAGGTCAATGGAAGGAATCCAAGCGTAGGGGCTGATTAATGAGTCGCTGCGGAGAGAATGGAAGGGAAGAACGAATTATTTATAGCCAATTCATGGTGTCTCTCTCTGCCTCAGGACTTCCCAAAGGCTTTACGGTCAAACTAAACACTCTGGAAGTGAAGACACGCTGGTGATGTAATAAACGAGGCTGGTGGTTTAACGCCCCCTCTCAGTGTAACCCTCCCACAACCATCAAGCAGAAACTTGTGTACAGGAGGATGAGGGGTGAGCTTATAGAGGTGTACAAAATCATGCAAGGAATAGATCGGGTAAACACACAGAGTCTCTTGCCCAGTGTAGTGGAATCGAGAAGCAGAGGACATAGGTTTAATGGGGGGGGGGGGGGGGGGAGGGAGTTAATAGGAAACTGAGGGGTAATTTTTTTTTTACACAAAGGGTGGTGAGTGTATGGATTGAGCTGCCAGAGGAGGTAGTTGAGGCAGGTACTTTAAGCAACCTTTAAGAAACATTTAGACAGGTACATGTATAGGGCAGGTTTCCACGGATATGGGCCAAATACAAGCAGGTGGGACTAGCATAGATAGGGCATGTTGGTCGGTGTGGGCTAGTTGGGCCGAAGGGTCTCTTTCCACGCTGTATGACTCCATGATTCTATCAAAATGCCCTTCCACCTCATTGAGAAATACAACCCACCATCTTCTCTACAGCCCAGTGTCATTTGTACCAAAGGGGTAACCCATCCCCTGCCAATTACCCAACAAACTGTCCTGCACCTTCCCCATCCATCACTGCTCCTGGCCACCAGAGAAGCCCCCTACCCATGAGCAAAGTCTTTCCAACCAGTCGAACGCCCTTCAAATCGCTTCTTCTTCCCATTGGCAAAGCCCCCTTCCTGCCCACCATCCCAACCCCTTCCCCTTTTCCCTGGCCAACCCCCCTTCCTACCAAACATAGAACATAGAACAGTACAGCACAGGAACCGGTCCTTTGCCCCCCAATGTCTGTGCCGAACATGATGTCAAGTCCAACTCTTGCCTGCCTGCACATAATCCATATCCCTCCATTCCCATCATATCCTTGTGCCGACCACAAGTCTCACAAACGCCACTATCGTATTTGCCTCCACCACTACCCATGGCAGCGCATCGAAGGCATTCACCACCCTCTGTGTGAAAAACCCACGGAATGTGGGAGGAAACCGGAGCAGCCGGAGAATACCCACGTGGTTACAGGGAGAACGTACAAACTCCATGCGGACAGCACCCGTAGTCAGGATCAAACCCGGGTCTCTGGCGCTGCGAGCCAGCAACTCAACCACCATGCCACTGTGCCGGTCAGTATGGGCACCTGGTCTGGTGAGAGATTGGAGGGTGCAAATGACTTACTGTAATTACTGTTTTCATCCTTTGTGCCATTGATGCTTCCATCCGGCTGCATTTGTAGATAGAAGCCCTGTTGGCAGAATAACCTCGTCACGATACCTTTTAGCTCTGGGTCTGCGGGAAGGGAGAAACAGAGAGAACAATGATCTCGGAAGGACCGCACCAACTGAAAGGCAATTCAGACCCTCGTACAGAGATACAGCATGGAAACAGGAAGAGTTTCTAGGGATACGAACTGATGATATCGGCTAAAGTTGGCATGGGCAAAGTGAGCCGAAGGGATCGTTTCCGTGCTATAACTCAATGGGTGTAAGCTTGACATTGGATCAGACACATGAAGTAAGACAAAGCAAGTCTGGCAGTGCGTAGAAGGGTAGAGAAAGCAAGAAAGAAAACGTAATCTTGTCCGGATTAAAGGAAGTGACGGACCACCAGTTGCTTGAAAATCGGTGGTGGACCTGTACATGGATAGGAAAGGTTTAGGGAGTTATGGGTCAACACAGGCAAATGGGACTAGCTTAGATGGGGAGTAGCCCAGTTGTTTTGAATGATTTAGACACAAGGAGCTACAGATGCTGGAATCTTGAGTAAAAAACAAAGTGCTGGAGAAACATCTGTGGAGGGGATGGACAGACAACATTTCAGGTGATGGGTGGATACAGGTGGGGGGGGGGGGGAAGGATGGGGGCGATGGAAGGCAGATAGGTGGAGTAAGTGACGAAGGACAGAGGCAAAAAGGACACAAAGGGATGTCAGATATGGAGAGAAGAGTGAAAGGTAAAGCCTGAGGGGGGGGACATGGGGAAGGGGAAAAAGGGGGGAAAGCAGGGAAGTGGGAGGCTCTGGAGATGAGATATGAGCGTACAACAATGGAGGGGAAAGTAGGGTGACCATTGGGGGGGAAGTATGGGCTCTGTGAAAAATGGTAGGCTCTTTGTTCTGCCCCTCCCTCACTTATGCAAGTGAATGCCAGCAATAAAATATAAAGCTGGCAGCAATGAAACTCATCTTGTAAGGGCCATGATCCAGAGGATTTGGTTAAATTTGCACGTCACTCTCACATCTAACCCCACCGCACCCTGGTCATATATAGCCAAAAATTCACGGCATTCACTGTGCAGGACAAAGAAAGTCTACTCACCTGTACAAACTGCTCGTCATGACAGCCCATCAGTTTGCAATAAAGAGAAAGAGAGACGTAGCATTAGAACACATCACATTTTACATTTTTTAAAAGACGTACATGGATAAAGAAAAAAAAAAAGTTAAACCCAGATGCTTAAAATCTGAGACAATATCCAAAAATATGTTGGAAGCACTCAGCAGGTCAGGCAGTATCTGTGGAGACTGAAACAGAAATAAAGTGGAACAGAGTTTTTTATTCTGCAGAATTTTCAAACACAAAGTTCTGCTTAAAACCTGAACTTTTATTTTCATTGTTGCAAGCCAAAAATACTAAAGGCTTTATGTTGCATTGTGTAATAGAGTATTATTCCACAAGTGTCAACAGAAGCAATTGTTTGCTGATTTCAATGGTCACCCGCAGTGAAACTGACAGACTTTGTTCTTAAGATACAATGATGTCTGATTACTGCAGGGAGGTTACATGAAATAATTTTTTTCCCAGGACTATTTTTTGCCACAACACAGGTTTTTTTCTTCTTGTCAATTTCCAAACCAGCTCTAAAATCTGGTTGACATGAGCAAGTTGGCCGAATAGCCTGTTTGGCGCTGTATCACTCGAACTGTTTAGCTGCTCTTAGAGTCACAACATGTAACTGGTACAGTTGAGTATATGGTCAATTGTGACCACAAAGATGTTGGTAGTAGGAGCTTAATAACGGTAACATCATTGAATGTCAAAAGTAGATAGAGACACAAGGACTGCAGATGCTAGAATCTTGAGCAGATTACAAACTGCAGGAGGAACTCAGTGGGTCAGGCAGCATCTGTAGTTGGGTCACTGCTTCAGACTGATTGAAGTGGTGGTGGGTGTGGGGGGGGGAAGAGAAAGCTGGGAAAGAGAGATGGAAGGCTGAAAGCCTGGTGAGTGATAGGTGGATGCACAAGGGTACATGTTTAGATGTGTGATGGAGCTGGTCATTGTTCGGAGCTGTAGTGATACAAATTGCAGGTGACACAGTGGCACAGCGGTAGAGCTGCTGCCTTACAGGGCCAGAGATCCAGGTTAGATCCTGACCTCAGGTACTGCCTGTGTGCAGTTTGCACATTCTCCCTGTGACCGCATGAGTTTTCTGCAGGTGCACCGGTTTCCTCCCACATCTCTCGGACGTGCAGGTTTGTAGGTTATATACTACCTGAACAATCACTGCTTTGTATTGATATTAGGGGCACAAAGAATGTTATTTGATACCTAAAATAGGTTTCAAAAGCACATTACTTATAAGGAGAGGTTGGATTGTTTTCACTGGAGTGTCGGAGCTTGAGGGGAGAGCTGATAGGAGTATATAACATTGCAAGAGAGGTAGATAGGGTAGACAGTCAGAAAAAAGACCCTAATTACAGGAATAACTCAGCGGGTCAGGCAGCATCCCTGGAGAACATGGATAGGTTATGTATTTGATCAGGACCCTTCTTCAGATTGAGAGTCAGAACCATTTTTTTCCCAGGGTGGAAATGTCAAAGACTCGAAGGCTTGGCTTTAAGGTGAGAGGGAGAACGTTTAAAGAAAATCTTTATCCTCTTTTATAGCCAACACTCTCTAATTCAGGCAGCCTTCTGATAGCCCTCTTCTGCACCCTCTCCAAAGTCTGTACATCCTTTCTGTAACTGAGTGACCAGAACTGCACATAAAAGTCCAAATGCTGCCTAACCAAAGTTTTGTGACAGTGTTAATAGATACTGGACTAAGTGGGACCTGTTGGGTCCCTATCACACGGAAGGCCTGGTCCCCCAACGCAATATTCCAGCACACCCATAGCCCCCAACTGCGCAGGGGCGGCTCATTTCCCCTTATTCACCCTCCCTCATTAAACTTTAAAAAAAAATTACTTGCTGGCAGGAATATAAAAAAAGGGATTGCAACATTGTGCCTTGCAATTGCACTTGCTAGGGCTGACAGGACTCAGTGTCCTGGGATAGCAACATTGTAGCGAGCAGGGCTACAATCCCATTGATAGCTGTAAGTGCTGGTGCAGACGGAAGAAATGTTTTTCTTAAATTTGGGTTTTGTAAATTAAAAAATGTGAATAACGTGTAATATAACATCAATCTGAACAAAACTTGATAAAAACCACCACATGACAATTGTGAGTAAGGTGGTCCAAAAGTTGTAGCGCAATCGTGTACTGTTTTGGCATAATTTGACGACATCACCGAATCAGAGATCACAGACAGGCACGCACGCACACACACGCACACACACATATGATGAAACAAGATGAGAGTTTTACTATAATAGATAGATGAGAATAAGTTCATTGGATTGAGTTAGAACACAGATTTAACAGAAGTTCAGATCGACTGGAGCATGAATGTTGTACTAGTGAGAGGGAAATGGATAATGCTTCAGGTCTGAAACATTTGGCAGAACTGGGAAAGAAGGGAAAACAAGTTCACTACAGCAGCAAAGAAGGCGGAGGAGGACGGGTAGCAGAAAAGGTACAGCGATGCAGTGGGTAGAGCTGCTGCCTCACCGCGCCAGAGACAGGTTTGATCCTGGCCTCGGGTACTGGCTATGTGGAGTTTACACATTCTCCCTGAGACCACTGGGTTTTCCGCAGGTGCTGTGGTTTCCTCCAACATCCCAAAGACGTGCGGGTTTGTAGATTATTAGGCCCTTCAATAAATTGTCCCTAGCGTGTACAGAGTGGATATGAAAGTGGGATCATCGATGGCCAGCGTGGATGGTTGGATGAAGGGCCTATTTCCATACTGTATCTTTCAATCAATCAAAAAGGAATATCTCTGATAGGTCAAGGCCAAATGGTTCAATTGTGGCCATTACAAGCACATTGTGCTTCTTTCTCTATGCAATAGAGTCATAGACCCATAGAGTGATAGAACGTGGAAACAGGCCCTTCGCACCAACATGTCCACACCGGCCAAAATGTCCCAGCTACATTAGTCCCACGTGCCTGCGTTTGGTCCATATCTCTACAAACCTGTCCTATCCCTGTTCCTGCCTAACTGTTTCTTAAACGTTGTGATAGTCCCAGCCTCAACTACCTCCTCTGGCAGCTTGTTCCATATACCCACCACCCTTTGTGTGTAAAAGCTACCCCTCCGATTCCTATTAAATCTTTTCCCCTTCACCTTAAACCAATGTCCTCTGGTCCTCGATTCACCTATTCTGGGCAACAGACTGTGAATCTACCTGATCTATTCCTCTTATGAATTTATACTCCTCAACAAGATCACCCTTCATCCTCTTGTGCTGCAAGGAATAGAGTCCAAGCCTACTCAACCTCTCCATATAGCTCATACCCTTTAGTCCTGGTAACATCCTCGTAAATCTTCTCTGTACCCATTCCTTGACAACATCTTTCCTTTAACATGGTGCCCATAACTGAACACTATACCTAAATGCGGCATCAACAACGTCTTCTACAACTGAAACATGACCTCCCAACTTCTATACTCAATACTCTGACTGATGAAGGCCAATGTGCCAAAAGCCTTTTTGACCACCCTATCTTCCTGCGACCCCAACTTCAAGGAACCATGCACCCGCACTCCTAGATTCCTCTGCTCTGCAACACTCCCCAGAGACCTACCATTCACTGTGTAGGTCCTGCCCATGTTAGACTTCCCAAAACGCAACACCTCACATTTCTCTGTATTAAATTCTATCAACCATTCCTCAGCGCACCTGGCCATGACTTGTTAATAGAAAACAACCAAATTTAGCCTCACCCTATCGATGCTTTTGTTTCACTATCCTTCCCCAATACTACTATAAACCAACTTGGTTATCTCTCTAAAAAAGACACAATGTGCTGAAGTAACTCAGTGGGTCAGGCAGCATCTCTGGGGATCATGGATACAGAGCATTCAGAAAGTATTCAGACCCCTTCACTTTTTCCACATTTTGCTACGTTACAGCCTTATCCTAAAATGGATAAGTGCAAAGTAATTAAAAATAAATAACTGAAATATCACATTTACATAATATTCAGACCCTTTGCTATGACACTCAAAATTGAGCTTCGGTGCATCCTGTTTCCATTGATTATCCTGGAGATGTTTCTACAACTTGATTGGAATCCACCAGTGGTAAATTAAATTGATTGGACATGATTTGGAAAGGCACACACCTGTCTATATAAGGTCACATAGTTGACAGTGCATGTCAGAGCAAAAACCAAGCCATGAAGACGAAGGAATTGTCCATAGACCTCCGAGACAGGATTGTGTCGAGACACAGATCTGGAGAAGGGGATAAAACAATTTCTGTAGCATTTCAGGTCCCGAAGAGCACAGTCATTCTTAAATGGAAGAACTTTGGAACTACCAGGACTCTTCATAGAGCTGGCCGCCCGGCCAAAGTGAGCAATCGGGGGAGAAGGGCCTTGTTCAGGGAGGTGACCAAGAACCCGAAGGTCACTCCGACAGAGCTCCAGAGTTCCTATGTGGAGATGGGAGAAACTTCCAGGACAACTATATCTGCAGCACTCCAATAATCAGGCCTTTATGGTAGAGTGGCCAGACGAAAGCCACTCCTCAGTAAAAGGCACATGACAGCCCGCTTGGAGTTTGCCTAAAGGCACCTAAACAAGATTCTCTGGTCAAGTGTCATGTCTGGAGGAAACCAGGCACCGCTCATCACCTGGCCAATACCATACCTACGGTGAAGCATGGTGGTGGCAGCATCATGCTGTGGGAATTTTTCAGCGGCAGGAACTAGGAGACCAGTCAGGATTGAGGGAAAGCTGAACGGAGCAAAGTACAAAGAGATACTTGATGAAAACCTGCTCCAGAGCATTAAGGACCTCAGACTGGGGCAGACGTTCACCTTCCAACAGGACAACGACCCTAAGTACACAGCCAAGACAGCGCAGGAGTGGATTCATGACTAGTCTGTGAATGTCCTTGAGTGGCCCAGCCAGAGCCCGGACTTGAACCTGATCGAATATCTCTGGAGGGACCTGAAAATAGCTGTGCATCAACACTCCCCATGCAACCTGACAGAGCTTGAGAGGATCTGCAGAGAAGAATGGGATAAATTACCCAAATACAGGTGTGCCAAACTTGTAGCGTCATACCTAAGAAAACTTGAGGCTGTAATCACTGCCAAAGGTGCCTCAACAAAGAACTGAGTAAAAGATCTGAAAACTTATGTAAATGTGATATTTCAGTTATTTATTTTTAATTACTTTGCCAAAATTTCTAAACGCCTGTTTTTGCTTTTTTATTATGGGGTATCAGATATTTAAAAAAAATTGTGATATAAAATATTAATTTAATATATTTTAGAATAAGGCTGTAACGTAACAAAATGTGTAAAAAGTTAATGTGTCTGAATACTTTCTGAATGCACTGTAGGTGCCGCTTCAGGTCTGGAGCCTTCTTCAGATCTGCTGCTTGACCCGCTGAGTGAAGAAGGGTCCCAACCCAAAACGTCACATGTTTTCCAGGGACGCTGCCTGACCTGCAGAATTACTCCAGCATAATGTGTCTTTTTTTTGTAAACCAGCACCTGCAGGTCCCTGGTTCTACATCGATTATCTCTCTATCTCAGTTCAGACAAAGGAACCGAAACATGAAAACTTAGCGGTTTCTCCATCCGCAGGCGCTGCCCCACCTGCTGAGTTTGTTTATAATTCGGGTTTCCAGCATCTGTAAAAATTATTCTTGTTTTTCATTGAAAGTCTTAAACAGTGAGCCACAGCGATGCACATGTGGAATTGTTCCTGGAATACACAGCCCTAACACCGTAGGGAAGCCCAGCGATAAAAGCCTGGCTCTATGCTGCTAACTCACACCAAGCCCTTGGTCTTTCAGCAGACAGTGACTAACTGTGCACACGGATGTGTGAAACCTTGCAGGGAAATGAAGAAGATAGCTGTCAGAATCAAGTACAACAAATGGTGATGCATTTTCATTCAGCAAGTCCAGGAAGCAATCATTTCAGTGCTACAATGCCGTGACATTTAAGGAGCATCACCTAGCTCAGAGAAAGACATTTTCTTGTCACCATTGAAATCTTGCATGATTTTAACCAAGTCTAGACCAGAGAGAATACCTGAGGTTCATAATTCTGTTGTGGAACTCCTTATCTGGAGGCAATCTTTTAGTTTAGTTTATTGCCAAGTGTACCGATGAAAAGCTTTTTTGTTGCGTGCTATACAGTCAGTGGAAAGATTATACAGTGTAAAGATACAAGATAAAGGGAATAACGTTTAGTGCAAGATAAAGTCCAGTAAATTCTGATCAAAGATAGTCCAACGGGCTCCAATGAAGTAGATAGGAGGTCAGGACCATTCTCTAGTTAGTCATAAGTCGGTTCAGTTGCCTATATCAGCTGGGAAGAAACTGTCCCTGAATCTGGAGGTGTGCGTTTTCAAACTTCTGCACCTCTTGCCTGATGGGAGAAGGGAGAAGAGGGAGTGACCGGGGTGAGACTGGTCCTTGATTATGCTGGTGGCCTTGCCGAGACAGCGCAAAGTGTAGATGGAGTCAAGGGAAGGGCTGCGTCCACAATTCTCTCCAATTTCTTGCCGTCTCTATTAACCACTCCCGTCAAATCCTCACCTGATGTGAGGTGTTGCATTTTGGGAAGTCAAACCAGGGCAGGACCTTCACAGTGAATGACAGGACCCTGGGGAGTGTTGTAGTGCAGAGGGATTTAGGAGTGCAGGTACATGGTTCTCTGAAAGTGGCGTCACATGTAGATAGGATGGCGAAGAAAGCTTTTGGCATGTTGGCCTTCATAAGTCAGGGAAACTGAGTATAGAAGTTGGAATGACATGTTACAGTTGTATAAGACGTTGGTGAAGCCACACTAGGAGTATTGTGTTCAGTTTTAGTCAGCCTGCTATAAGAAAGATGTCAATAACATGGCAAAAGTGCAGAGAAGATTTATGAGGGCCTGAGCTATTGTGAGAGGTTGGGCAGGCAAGGACTTCATTCCTTGGAGCACAGGAGGATGAGAGGTGATCTCGTAGATGTGTATAAAACTCTAATGGTCATAGACAGGAATAAGGTTTCCTCTGGGTGCCTCGGTTTCCTCCCACACCTCAAAGATGCGCCCATGCGGGATTGTAGGATAATTGGTGTTTGTAAATTGTGAAATCAAGAACCAGAGGGTAGAGGTTTACATCAAAAGGGGAAAGATTTAATAGGAATCTGAGGGGCAGCTTTTGCACTCGGAAGGTGGAGGCTATGTGGAACAAGCTGCCAAATGGAGTATTTGAGGCTGGTACTATAACAACATTTAGAAGATATTTGGCCAGGTACATGGATAGCAAAGGTTGAATTGGATATGGGTCAAATGCAGGCAAATGGGATTAGCTTGGATGGGGGCATTTTGGTCAGCAAAGACGAGTTGGGCCGAAGGGCCTGTTTCCATGCTGTATGACTTTTGATGGATTAAAAATACAGCAAGAAGCTTAATTTTGAATGAGAATTGCTGCCTGCACTGTCCCAGATCTGGAGCAGATGGGGAACATCAGTGAATACACACACAACAGTAGTCAAGAAGACTTTTCCATTGAGATGCCTCTTGTTTTGTGATAAACAGGCACTAAACCACAGCCGAAGTCTTGCTGTCTTCTGAGACAGAAAAAATACATGTTTTAAGACCTTAAGCCAATTAAGGCAGAAGAAAAAACAAATCAAAAAGTCCTTTTGGATTTGCAATCAAACCTGGCGTAGAGCCAGCACAGAAATCAGATTCACAACATCCATGGGATCCGAGCCAATTTTGCAAATAAATTGCACCGTACTGAAGCAGAAGGCAAGAAAAATAGACTGCATTTGACAATGGGCTGGACAAATGAATGAATGAGTAAATGTTACTTTCTCAGAGATTATCAATGAGTGTACAGTGTACCCTAAAATTCAGTGTACATTGACCGCAAGAGTGCACCCCAAATTTAGTGTACATTGACCGCAAGAGTCCACCCCAAATTTAGTGTACCCTGACCAGAGTATCTCTAAACTGACCACAGACCGAATATTCAGTCCACCGCAATCTTGGAGATTAATACTAATTTCTGAGTAATTCCAAATCCTGTAAACTGTCGCAATGATGTACCCCCGAATTCAGTAAACACTGGTCACATCACTGCTCCCCGAGATGCATACACGCTGGCTAATGCAGCACGCCCCAATGCTCAGTGTAGATGGAATACAGCAACAGTGTCACTTCATATTAAGGCCACATTAACCACAGAGCCTACAAAGCCAAGAGTTCAATCCACACAGAGCAACGCAGTCAAGGATCATATCAACGCTAATCACAGCAACAGTGGGCTCCACAATACTGCATCCACTGACTGTAGTAAGGGCACCCCAACATACAACAGTGTACCCTGACTCAGCTTACACGGATCTCAGCAACATTGTACCCTAAGATACAATGGCCATAATGCACCCCAAGATTCAGTGTACACTGAGTACAACAGTACACCCCAAATTCCAGTGTTAACTGACCAGTGTATCCCTAAACTGATCACAGCCCCAATATTCAGTCCATCACAATCACAGCTACAGTGCACCCCAAGATTCAATGTACCCTGAATTTAGCTACAAGTTCACCCAGAGATTTAGTGCGTATTGACCATTGCGCAGGGTACCCCAAGATTCATTGCATACTGACCACAGCTAAGATTTTAGCCTTTGATTCTGACCAAAACATCACTGTACCCCGAGATTCCCTCTGATCACATCAATGATGAACTACATATTTCCTAAACTCCACACCAGGAGTGAATATAGGCACTCCCCTACTTACGTAATAGGCGACTAACGGAAACTCGCACTTACGTAAGCAATGTTTTAAGCCCACTGAGGTCCATGTGGTCTCCATGTTGGAGCTCCTCCCGTGGTCTCCGTGTCGGAGCTCCCCCCTGGTCTCTGTGTCGAATAGTAACACTTCTAGTAGCACTTCTGTTTCTGGCCTATCTAACATCCGACTTACACAAGGGTCCACGTGCGAGCTATAGAATCATGCAGCATGGTAACAGGCCTTTTGGCCCAACTTGTCCATGCTGACCAAGATGTCCCATCTGCACTAGTCCCACCTACCCATAGTTGACCCATATCCCTCTCCTATCCATGTACCGGCCCTAATGTCTTTTCAATGTCGTTTTCGTACCTCCAAGGTTCGAGACCCAACTATCTGGAGGGGCACCGAAGATGGGCACAGAATGCTGGAGTAATTCAGCGGATCAAGCAGTGTCACTGGAGAAAAGGAATAGGTGACACTTTGGGTTGAGATCTTTCTTCAGGCTGAGTCAGGGGAGAGGGAAACTAGAAGTCTGCATCTGGAGGGACAGTTCAAAGGCCATCACAGCTCTCTGGAAAAAGCTGGAATAAAATGCCGGGCGAGCTGTCCAAAAAAAATTACCAAACATTCAGAGAACTAATCTTTGCACTTCAGACTGCCATGTACCTGACCCCAGATACTGATCAAAGCACTGAAGCCAAGTTGAAATGGTGGAGCATTAAGAGTCATCTACCTGCTAGAAAGCATTTGGATTATTAAATGAATTATACAATGTGTTCCATGTCTGAGTGAATCCTGTCTAAAATCATTTTGTGTTATATAACTGGAGAATTGTGCCGGGTCTTTAGAGGGATGCTCTATTCTGAGAGCTTTAATGGAACTCAAGCAAGTGAAGAGAGTGGCATGTGGGAAGGTGGATTCAGTAAATCGCAGATAAAGGCTTTCTGCTTACCTCCAGCAACACACAAAGGCAAAAATCAACACTGTTGGCACGGCCAACATCCCGTTCAGACAAATTTGGTGCCTCGGTTCCATGTGTGACCTTTCTCATAGAACTGCACAGCACAGGAACTGGCCCTCTCGTCTTTGACATTTCCACCCTGGGAAAATGTCGGCACAATGTAACACAGTGGCACAGCAGTAGAGTTGCTACCTCACAGCGCCAGAGACCCGGGTTCGATCCTGACTACGGGTGCTGTCTGTACAAAAGTTTGCACATTCTTCCTGTGACCACCTGGGCCCCCCCCCCCCCCCCGAATGGCCTACTCCTGCACCTATTTTCTATGTTTCTATGAATGGGCGATGTTTTGGGTCGAGACCCTTCTTCAGACTGAAGAAGAGATTTCATAGGATAGCTTATGAGGGTAACTTTTTCACTCAAAGGGTGGTGAGTGCAAAGAACGGTGCATAGGAGGTTGTTGAGTCGGGGACGATTGCAGTTTTTAAGAAGCAATTAGACAGGTACATGGATAGGTCAGGGATAGGGGCTAAATGCTGGCAAGTGGAATTAGATAGATGAGACATGTTGGTCAGTGTGGGCAAGTTGGGCTGAAGAGACGGTTTCCATACTCTATGACTATGACTATAATCAGCACAGAGTTTAAAAAATCTCCTAAATTTCTTCACTGGAGGAAATGTCAAAATAAAATCTGAGCTACTGAGTTATGGGTGATGTGGGCGTAATGATTTGGTAGGTGGATTGCAGATGGATTGGCAGCTCCCTGATTCATGAGCCCACATTGCTATCACTGATTGCATTGTCTGTGTGTGATGCCTATTCCACAGAGGGAAGGATGGTTTTAAACAGGCAAAGGGGGGGCTGAGGATTAGCCATTGTGTGAGGAACTGGGTCTATGCGGTTCAATGTCCAAAGTCATTGCCATATGTACCTACAACTGAGCAATTAAATTCTTGAGATAGACACAAAGTGCTGATGTAACCCAGCGAGTCAGGCAACATCTCAGAAGGAAAAGGATGGGTGACGTTTCAGGCCATCATCATGTCTTCACGTTTCAGGTCTTCATCATGAAGACCTTCTTCAGAGTCTGAAGAATGGTCCCGACCCGAAACATCCACTTCCTGACCAACAGACCCCCAACCAGTGAGGATAGGGGACAAATCCTCCTCCACGATAACCCTCAACACGGGAGCTCAGCCCCCTCCTTTACTCCTTGTATACCCATGAGCATGCAGCCATGTACAAATCTAATTCAATTTTCAAATTCGCAGACAACATCACCATTGTGGGCCGGATATCAAACAATGATGAGATGGAATGCAGGAAGGAGATTGAGAACATCGTGTCCTGGTGTCGAGACAACAACCGTTCTCTCAACGTCAGCAAGACAAAGGAGATAGTGATCGACTTCAGGTAGCAAAGCGGTACACATACACCAGTTTGCATTGACGGCGCCGAAGTAGAGATGGTTGAAAACTTCAATTTTCCTCGGAGTCAATATCATCAACAACTTCCCCTGGACCACCCATATTGAAGCACCAACCAAGAAAGCACACCAATGCCTCTAGCTCCTTAGAAATCTTAGGACGTTTGGCATGTCCCCTACAACTCTCACCAACCTCTACAGATGCACCACAGAAAACATTTTAACAGGTTGCATCACAGCTTTCTTTGGGAACAGCTCCATCCAAGACCACAAGAAATTGCAGCGAAATGTGGACGCAGCCCAGACCATCACACAAACCAACCTCCTTTCTATGGACTCCATTTATACCTCATGCTGCCTTGGCAAGGCCAGCAGCATAATCAGGGATGAGTCGCACCTTGCCCACTCCCTCTTCTCCCCTCTTCCATCAGGCAAAAGGTATAGAAATGTGAAAACGCACACCGGCAGATTCAGGGACAGTTTCTTCCCAGCTGTTATCAGGCAACTGAATCATCCCACCACAACTAAAGAGCAGTGCTGAATTACTATCTACCTCTTTGGTGGCCCTCGGACTATCCTTGTTCGTACTTTGCTGGCTTTACCTTGTACTAAAAGGTATTCCCTTATTATGTATCTATACACTGTTAATGGATCAATCGTAATCATGTATTGTCTTTCTGCTGACTGGTTAGCATGCAACAAAAGCTTTTCACTGTACCTCGGTACACGTGACAATAAGCTATACTGAAATGAACATCACCCATTCTTTTACTCCAGAGACGCTGCATGACCCACTGACTCCAGTACTTTGTGTCTATCTTTGGTCTGAACCAGCATCTGCAGTTCTGTGTTTCTACAGATGAAATTCTTGCTGCATCTTAATAAACTGTAAATGCAGATAATCTTTAAAAAAAACAATCATTTATTAACCACAATACTAGTGCAAAAAGCCCAAAGTCCTTAGTGCAGCCACAGACAGTCCATGGAAGTTCATAGTTGAGATTAGTGCTGTGTAGTGTTCAAGAGCCTTTCTGATGTTAGGATGAAGCTATTCTTGAACCTGGTGGTCACAGTTTTCAGATTCCTATACCCTCTACCCGAGATTGCCAGCTGTTATCAAGTGAGAAATGAGAAAACCCACGTTGAGGAAATAGGAGCACCCGGAGAAAACCCACAAGGTCACAGAAAAAAACGTGCAAACTCCACTCAGTCAGCATCCCAGGTTGGGATCGAACCTGGGTCTCTGGCATCATGAGGGAGCGGATCTACCAGTTGCGCCACTGTGTCATCCATCGATCGCCGGTTTATACCAGTTCTATGTTGTTCCACTTTCTCATCCACTCCCTACACACTATGGGCAATTTACAGAGGGCCAAGTAACCCATAAACCCACACATCTTTGGGAAGTAGGAGTAAACCCACTCGGTCACAGGGAAAGCGTGGAAACACCACACACAGACAGCACCCGAGGTCAGGATCGAACCGAGGTCTCTGGCGCAGAGAGGCAGCAGCACTACCCGCTGCACTACTGGTACGTACAAAGCACACATCCAAAATATTTCCGCTGAATGGATAGCACACAACTGTACCTCGGTACACGTGACAATAAACTAAACTAAACCTGGCCGCAGAGAACTAATGACAAGAAACTCCGGTCAGAAACATAGCAAGCCTGACAACTGCATGAAGATGCTGGTGATGACACGAGCAATCATCAGGCAGCTTTTATTCCCTTCCTTCTCATTTTAAACGATGCAGTATAAACCAGTCAACCAAAAACCACACACATTATCACCCTGGTCAGGTTCCAGTATCCACGCATCTAACAAGGCCAACACTAATGCAGAAAGATAGCAATGCTGTGCCACATACAGATAAGAATAGAAGTGGACAAGTACTATTCTGCTCCTGGTCTCAACACAACCCCAATGATGATAAACCCTGCGACTCCCAATGCGTTGATGAGACCAGAAGCTAGGAGCCATCAATCCCACAAGGTGCAGATGTATTACATAGGGTTGGAATAGATAAGTTAGATGCACAGTTTTTAACCCAGGGTAGGGGAATTTAGAACCAGAGGGGCGGCAGAGTGGCACGGCAGTAGAGTTGTTGCTGTACAGTGCCAGAGACCCGGGTTCAATCCTGACTGTGGTTGCTGTCTGTACCGCGTGGGTTTGCTCCAGTTTTCTCCCACACTCCAAAGACGTGCAGGTTTGTAGGTTAATTGGTTTCTGTAAATTGTCCCTCATGTGTAGGAAAGAACTCGTGCACGGGTGCGGGCGCACTGGTCAGCGCGGACCTGGCGGGCCGAAGGGCCTATTTCCACGTTATATATCTTTAGAATCGAAAGAATCAGAGGAAATAGGTTGAAGGTGAACTCTTTTTTATGCAAAAGGGTATTTTATGCGTGTAAAATAATAGGTGTATGGAACGAGCTGCCCGAGGAGGTAGTTGAGGCAGGTACTATCACAATATTTAAAACCATTTGGACAGGTACATGGATAGGATGGGTTTAGAGGGATAGGGGCAAACACAGGCAAGTGGGATTAGTGTAGGTGAAGCATGTTGGTCAGTGTGGGTAAGTTGGACTGAAGGGCCTGTTTCTGTGCAGTGTGACCCTATGAGATGCTTGCCTTCAAACAGCAGTGACCTGTTCACCCATGCATGCTGCCCACACAATACAGGCACTGCGTATTGTGATAACAGTGAGTGTCGTACCATAAATCTTCCTCATATCACTTCCTCCATTCACACGCTGACCAACACCGACCCCTCAGCGTGCTCCACCAAGCCACCCATTCTCTCGGAGGGACTACACGTGACAGGTTGGGATGTCCAGCTATCTCCAGCCCAGGATCGGCTCCTCACCCACACCAACGCACTGCCTCAGTATTAGTTTAGAGACGCAGCGTGGAAACAGGCCCTTCGGCCCACTGAGTCTGTGCCGACCACGATCACCCATTCACACTAGTTCTATTCTAGACACCAGGGACAAATTACAGAAGCCAATTAACCTACAAACCTGCACACCTTTGGAGTGTGGGAGGAAACCGGAGCACCTGGGGGAAACCCACGCGGTCACAGAGAGAATGTGCAAATTCCGTACAGACAGCACCCATAATCAGGATCGAACCTGGGCCTCTGGTGCTGAAAGGCGGCAACTCTACTGCTGTGCCACTGTGCCAGATTGGATCAGGTTGGGCAGACCTTGCACAGATGCCGATGTCCATCGCACCCTTGCCCTGCCCACCCACCCCTTTTGCTCAAAGCTGCCCATCCCATTGACCCACTCCAGGGAGGTTGCCCGTCCCAATTACACACCCTGGGGAGGGGGCACACACCACCTTCAGTGCAGGGCACACCCCTAGCCCATCTTCTGAACAAGACGTAGTGCAAAGCAACACATACACACCAGCTGCAATGCACACATCCATTGTAACACCGACCCCACCAAAACTGCAACAGGGTGCATATCCATCCCAACACTGACCCTGACACACACCCAGAGCAGGGCTCACATCACACCCAATACCAGCCCTGACACAAACCAAGCCACACACCTTGGGTAGGCTGACCACCCTTAGTATATGACCCACACACAAGCCAACACCAGCCTCGCCCAACAGGATATACGAAGGGGAAATCATGCCTGACAAATCTTCTAGAATTTTTTGAGGATGTAACAAGTAAAATGGACATGGGAGAGCCAGTGGATGTAGTGTACCTGGACTTTCAGAAAGCCTTTGATAAGGTCCAACACAGGAGATTAGTGGGCAAAATTAGAGCACATGGTATTGGGGGTAGGGTATTGACATGGATAGAAAATTGGTTGGCAGATAGGAAACAAAGAGTAGGGATTAAAGGGTTCCTTTGAGAATGGCAGGCAGTGACTAGTGGGGTGCTGCAAGAGCTCGGTGCTGGGACCGCAGCTATTTACAATATACATTAATGATTTATATGAAGGAATTAAAAGTAACATTAGCAAATTTGCAGATGACACAAAGCTGGTGGCTGTGTGAACTGTGAAGAAGATGTTATGAGGATGCAGAGTGACTTGGACTGGTTCGGTGAGTGGGCGGATGCATGGCAGATGCAGTATAATGTGGATAAATGTGAGGTTATCCACTTTGGAGCCAAGAACGGGAAGGCAGATTATTATCTGAATTGTCTCAGGTTAGGAAAAGGGGAAGTACAATGAGACCTGGGTGTCCCAGTACATCTGTCACTAAAAGTAAGCATACAGGTACAACAGGCTGTGAAGAAAGCTAATGACATGTTGGCCTTCATAACGAGAGGAGTTGAGTATAGGAGCAGTTGGAGTTTTGCAGTTGTAAAGGGCCCTGGTGAGACCACACCTGGAGTATTGTGTGTAGTTTTGGTCTCCTAATTTAAGGAAGGACATTCTTGCTATTGAGGGAGTGCACCGTAGATTCACGAGGTTAATCCCCGGGATGGCGGGATTTGTGACATATGATGAAAGAATGGAGCGACTGGGCTTGTATTCACTGAAATTTAGGATGAGAGGGAATCTTATAGAAACATATAACATTATTACGGGATTGGACACGCTAGATGCAGGAAACATGTTCCCGGTGTTGGGGGAGTCCAGAACCAGGGGCCACAGTTTAAGAATAAGGGGTTGGCCATTTAGAACCGGGTTGAGGAAAAACGTTTTCACACAGAGTAGTGAATTTGTGGAATTTTCTGCCTCAGAAGGCAGTGGAGGACGATTCACTGGATGCATTCAAAAGTGGGTTAGATAGAGCTCTTAGGGCCAGCGGAATCAAGGGGTATGGGGAGAAGGCAGGAACGCGGTACTGATTGTTGATGATCACATTGAATGGCGGTGCTGGCTCGAAGGGCCGAATGGCCCACTCCTGCACCTATTGTCTGTGTATCTATGTACACCCCAGGTAGGTGCCCAGCCTGGGGCAACTCAATGCAACCTGTACACCAAGGCCAGCACCCACCCTACCCGAGCCGTGGGGCTGGTCGCCCACCCACCCCCACCCCCACCCCCACCCACCTACCAGTTTTTTTACGGACCGGTCTCTTCTTGCCGCTACAGAAGCGGACTTTGGAGAAGACGCCGAGACCGTGCCTCTCGCAGAGCGACTTCTTGGCTTTGTTGGGGCTGCTCCGGCGCTTGGTGACCGACACTCGGTCCGCGTTGTTCTCCCTCGCCTGCCGCTTCTGCCGGATGAGAGAGCTGGCGAGAGCCGCGGCCATGGCCCGGCCTCGGGGGCTCGAGTGGCCGCTGCGGGCTGGCTACAGCCCCGCTTCTCCCTTCCCTCCTGGATCAGGGGCAGCGGCTGCGGCAGCGAGCGGGGGCCGGAGCATTCATCCCCCGCCCTTCAGCCGCCCCGTGGGCTCCCCGGCATGGGCTATCACCTCGCAGGACACGATCGGAGAGAAAGGTAGAAGGAGAGAAAGAGGGAGAGAGAAAAAAGACAGTCCTCCTGCAACCCTTGGCGGCTCTAGCCCAGGGTCCGCGCCCACCCCGCGTCCATCAGATCTCCCAAACGGAGCGGGTCCTGGCTGCAGTCCGGGGCGGTGTACACGGGGGTGTGAGCGATGCTCTCCCTGGACATCCTCCGCACCGATCCGGGCACGGCACTCCGCTAGGTGGGATCACGCATAGTTCCTGGGGTTGTGGTAGACCTTGGCTGCACCTGGATGGAGTGAGGCGGACCTCGGCTGGTCCTGGTTAAATTGAGATGATCTCCGCTGGACCAGGTTGGGTTCTGCTAACCTCGGTTGGACCAATTTGAGTTCAGCTGGCCTCGGTTGGACACGGTTGGGTTCAGTTGACCTCCTTTGGACCTAGTTGGTTTGGTGAGATCTCCCAACTTCTTGTCCTCTGGACCGCGGGCAGTCCCAGGTGTAATCCCGAGATCGGTGCTCCTCAAAGCGCATTGAATCCGTTGCCGGTTTCAGAAGTCGACTACAGAAACGGCTAGCCGGAGGCCGCTCCCTGGCATCTTGGACATATCAAAGACGGTCCTTGGCAAGGAAAGGGTGCCGGTGCCGGTGCCGCCACCACAGCCGCTGTTCCGCTCCTGTCTTGTCTTGTCTTGTCTTGCCCCTGTCGCTTTTATTTTCGCAGCTCTCTCTCTCTCTCTCTCCCGGCGCTGCTACGCAATTGTACGTGAGTGAGATTCGGATGAAGCAACCGTGAGCAGGGGCAGGTGCCAAAAGGCAAAGAGGAGAACTGCAGCGGCGCCGGGCATCAAACAAAATCACTGTCCTCATCCCAGTCTTGGAATCAATTCCTTACTTACCCCCCCTCTCCCACTCTCCTCACCACACTCATCCCTCCTTCCCCATCCAGACACGCACACGCCAGCCGAGGAAGAATGGGACGCGTATAAGATTTCTAGCGCAGAAGCCAGGGGGAGTCACACACACACACAGTGATCCCGGCACATAGACGTACCCAGTCACACACCCTACACCACAGTCCGCGGACTTAAAGGACCGTCACAGGGAGATAGACACGTTGTGGGTTTAATTCGCTGGAAGACGAACCCCCAAAGTTAAATACTGCAGATGCTGCGCGCTTTTAGCAACAGAGAAAACGCAAGACAGACAGCTCCACCGCCGGACAGGACATTGAACCGAAATGTCAACTCTCTCTCTCTCTCTCCCCACCTCGCTAGGACTGGCCGAAACCTACGGGGCATTTCCAACATTTTGAGATTTAAAAATCCAAGGATTCAAGGAACTCCAGATGCTGGTTTACAGAAAAAAAGGGGGCACCAAGTTCTGGAGAGACTCAGCGGGTCAGGCAGCATCTGTGGAGAACATGGATAGGTGACGTTTCGGATCGGCACCCTTCTTCAGACTGAAGTCACTCCAGAACTGTGTGTTTATTTTTGTAAACCAGCATCTGCAGTTCCTCGTGTCTCTAACTTCAAAAATTGCTTAAACCTAGACACAAGGAACTGTAGATGCTGGTTTACGAGAAATCACCAAGTGCTGGAGTAACGCAGCGGGTCAGGCAGCATCTCTGGTGAACTGGGTTCAAACATGGGAGGTGACATTTCTTCAGACTCTTTTTGAGATTTAGTTATATTTTACTTTTAACTCTGATCGGATAATTTTGCTCTGATCTACCGGGTGGAAATTAGTACTTTAGTTTGTTAATTTCGTTTAGAGAAACAGGGCTGAAACGGGCCCACTGAGTCCGCGCCGACTAGCGATCACCCCGGACACCAGCACTATGCTGTACACCAGGGACAATTTACAATTTAACCTACAAGATTGTACGTCTTTGGTGTGGTGGGAACCTTTGCACCCGGAGGGAAAAAAACGCGATCATGGGGAGAACGTACAAACTCCATACCAACAGCACCTGGAGTCGGGATCGAACACGGGTCTCTGGCGCTGTAAGGCAGGAACTCGACCGCTGCGCCGCCCTCAGTGCCACGGTTGACAGAGGACCGAGGCAGCGAGCATGAAAGCACCGTCTAGTTTTTAATCGTGAATCAGAGAGTTACACCTGGGTCACGGGAGAAGGCAGATGTGGGCTCTGAACGCCCACAATTCCGACTCAGTAACGGAAGATTTACTCTGACAAGATCACCCACTGGATAAAAGACTGTGCGTGCCGGCCAAGTCCCATTTGCCTGTATTTGGAGCATAGCCCCTTCAACCCTTCCTATGCAAATCGACTGTCTAGGAAAGACACAAAGTGCTGGAGTAACTCAGCGGGTCAGTCAGCATCTCAGGAGCACAAGAACCAGACACCATAGCTTTAAGGTGAGAGGGGGAAAGATTTAATGGGAGCCTGATGGGGCAACTTTATTCACTCGGAGGGTGGTGGAGGGGGTGGCAGGTACTTTGAAGGAGCTGCCAGAGGAGGTAGTTGAGGCAGGTTCTATAACAACATTGAAAAGACATTGGGACACGTACATGAATAGGAAAGGTTAAGACGCCTGTTGGCAAAATGTGGGTAAATGGGACTTGTTTACATGGGGCAACTTGGTCGCCATGGATAAAGTTAGTTCGCTTTTTTATTGTCACTATCCTACACACACTAGGGACAAAATTTACAAATTGTACCGAAGCCAATTAACTATACAAATCACTTGAGCGTGGGGGGGAAACCGGAGAAAACCCACATGGACACAGGGAGAAAGTACAAATAGACAGCACCGGTAGTCAGGATCAAACCCAGGTCTCAAACCCAGGTCTCGGCGAGGCAGTGATTCCACCGCTGCGCCATTGTGCCGCCCATTAGTGCTGTGTTTCAGTGCTGTATGACTCTAACCCGAGTGAATTCCACTCCTAAGGACTGGAGGGGGAGCAAATGGACCTCAGTGCCAGGGGGCTGCTGGAAGGAAGACGATACTTGAATGTACCAGGGGTCAGTAGCAGGCCAGAATGTGACGTGGCCAGTGTGAAGGTGTAGTATGACTGGGTACACTGCAATGGTGCGACGGGGAAGGCCGGTGCCTGTGGACTTGTCACAGAGTCTCACAGCACGGAAACAGGCCTTTCGGCCCAACTTGCCCACGCCGACCAACATGCCCCATCTACACGAGTCCCATCTGCCTGCGTTTGGTTCATTTCCCTCCAAACCTGCCCTATCCATATACCTGTCTAAATGTTACTTAAACTTTGCGATAGCACCTGCCTCAACTGCCTCCTCTGCTCGTTCCATACACCAACCACCCTTTGTGTGAAAAAGTTGTCTCTCAGATTCCTATCAAACCCCCCCCCCCTCCCTCCCTCCCTCCCTCCCTCTCACTCTCTCCCTCTCACTCTCTCCTATGTCCGTCCTCTGGTTCTCGACTTCCCTACTCTGGGCAAGAGGCGGTGCGTCCACGCGATCTATTCCTAATGTGATCTGCACGACGGAGAGGACATTCCAACACTGTCTAGACAATCTCAATTGAGATGCACATCACGGACCAGACTCCGGCACCACTCTTTGCTTTGTCGTGTGACCGGGGCATCTTCACACTTTTCACAAAGTCCGGAGGACAACAAGCACAAACTGCTGATCCTGACGAGATACACAGTCGCAACACTTCTGTAAATCTGTGTAAGAAGGAACTGCTGATGCTTGTTTAAACCGAAGATAGCTGGAGTAACTCAACGGAATAGGCAGCATCTCTGGGGAGAAGGAAAGGGTGACGTTTCGGGTCGAGACCCTTCTCCGGGGTCGAGTTCCGCTGAGTTACTCCAGCTTTTTGTGTCTATCTTCTATCAATCTTATTGATTGATTGATTGAAATACACAGCATGGAGACAGGCCCTTCAGCCCACGCCGACCATCGATCACCCGGTCACACTAGGTTAGTTTACTTTAGTTTATTATGTCACCTGTACCGAGATATGGTGAAAAATGGTTTGTTGCGTGCTATCCAGTCAGTGGAAAGACTATACATGATTACAATCGAGCCGCCCACAGTGTACTGATACGTGATAAAGGGAATAACGTTTAGTGCAAGATAAAGTCCATTAAAGTCTGATTAAAGATGGTTCAAGGTCTCTAATGAGTTAGATGAGAGGTCAGGTCTGCTCTCCAGTTGGTGAGAGATTTGGTTCAGTTGCCTGATAACAGCTGGAAAGAAACTGTCCCTGAATCTGGAAGTGTGCGTTTTCACACTTCTGTACCTCCTGCCTAATTGGAGAGGGGAGAAGAGGGAATGTCCAGGCTGAGACTCGGCCTTGATTGCTTGAAGGTTGGGCTGTGTGATGGCCTGGGCTGTGTCCACAACTCTCTGCAATTCCTTGCGATCTTGGAAGGAGTTCTAAAGCAAAAGCTGTGATAGTAGCTCTATGTTATCACACTGTCTCATTCACTCCCTACACACTAGGGGCAATTTACAGAGAGCCAATTCACCTACACACTTGCGCGTCTTTGGAACGTGGGTGGAAACCGGAACACCCGGCGGAAACGCACGCGGTCACAGGGAGAACGTGCAAACTCCACCCACAGACAGCACCCGAGGTCAGGATTGAACCCGGGTCTCTGGCACCGTGAGGCAGCAGATCTACCTGCTAGGAGGTTATGCCGCCTTTCCATACAGAATCATAACCTCCTAAGCAGCTAGAGGATATATAGTCCTCTTGGTGCAGTCAACATCTCAGAAGATATAAAATATAATTAATAGTCAAAATTGTATGAAAAATAATGTTAAATCAATGCTTCTCACCCAAAATGTCCATATTTTTTCTTATGACATAACAGGTCATTTCAGACCAGGGATTCGATGCCAGCACACTACTAGATTCCATTCACGACTGATTTTCCTTACCCAATATCCATCCACCCACCTTCCATTCCACCACTCGCCTACGCACTCGAGGCAATGTACAGCGGCCAATTAACCTGTTGCTGTTTTGGTGTGGGAGGAAAGCCTCGCGGTCACAGGGAGAATGTACAAACTCCTCACACTCAGACTGCACCCGAGATGGGGACCGAACCCAGCTCACGTGAGGCAGCAGATCCACCAGCGGTACTGTGGTATAAATGACAGTGATTCCACATTATTTGGATCTACCGCAGCCAAGACTAGATATTAATTGGCAAAAATACCACCGTTTTCTGACAGGTGGGACTGTAGGATACAGCGAGTCAGACACCCAAACAGGACCCAAGACTCCTTCCTCTGGCTCTGACAATCATTGATCACTTTTATCGGCAGGGCTGAATGCTCTTGCCTGAAACGAATACATTGTTCACATCTCCTGCTTTATATTTTGATGAGCCTGTTCCTGCTTTAAAACAAGTGATTGGAGTCACAGAATCGTACAGCAACGAAACAGGCTCTTCAAGCCAACCTAAGGCGACCAAGAAGCACCATCTACACTACTCCCACGCGCTTGCATTTGGCCCATATCTCTCTAAACCTTTCCTATCCATGTACCTGTCCAAATGTCTTTTAAATGCTGTTATAGTATCTGCCTCAACTAGCTCCTCTGATAACTCGCCCCATATACCCACCCCCTTTGTGTGGGAAAAATCTCCCCTCAGGTTCCTATTAAATAGACAATAGGTGCAGGAGTAGGCCATTCGGCCCTTTGAGCCAGCACCGCCATTCAATGTGATCATGGCTGATCATCCCCAATCAGTACCCCGTTCCTGCCTTCTCCCCATATCCACTAACTCCGCTATCTTTAAGAGCCCTATCTAGCTCTCTCTTGAAAGTATTCAGATAACCAGCCTCCACCGCCTTCTGAGGCAGAGAATTCCACACTCACAACTTTCTGTGAGAAAAAGTGTTTCCTCGTCTCCGTTCTAAATGGCTTACCCCTTATTCTTAAACTGTGGCCCCTGGTTCTGCACTCCCCCAACATCGGGAACATGTTTCCTGTCTCTAGCGTGTCCAAACCCTTAACAATCTTACATGTTTCCATAAGAATCCCTCTCATCCTTCTAAACTCCAGAGTATACAAGCCCAGCCGCTCCATTCTCTCAGCCAATGACAGTCCCGCCATCCCGGGAATTAACCTTGTAAACCAACGCTGCACTCACTCACCAGCAAGAATGTCCTTCCTCAAATTAGGGGACCAAAACTGCACACAATACCCTAGATGTGGTCTCACTAGGGCCCTATACAACTACAGAAGGACCTCTTTGCTCCTATACTCAACTCCTCTTGTTATAAAGGCCAACATGCCATTCGCTTTCTTCACTGCCTGCAGTACCTGCATGCTTCCTTTCATTAACTGATGAACATGGACCCCCAGATCTCGTTGTACTTCCCCTTTTCCCAACGACACCATTTAGATAGTAATCTGGCTTCCTGTTTTTGCTACCAAGGTGGATAACCTCACATTTATCCACATTAAACTGCATCTGCCATGCATCTGCCCACTCACCTTGCATTCTCATAGCAATCTTTCCCCTCTCACTTTAAACCTGTCCTCTGGTTCTTGATTCCCCTACTCTGGGGTTAAAAGACATGGTGCATTCTATTCCCCTCTTGATTTTATACACATCTATAACATCACCCATCAGCTTCCTGCGCTCCAAGGAATCAAGTTGTAAAGTAATTCAGAATTCACAGTCACTGTACTCTGATCACTGGCTCTTTCTGAAATCTCCAACCTATCACATTGTGACATTAGATTTTTTTTCTCTCACTGGAACTGTTATGCTATAATGCTGAGAACTCTATTAGTACCTTCAGGTAGAAGGTACAGGAGCCTGAAGACTGCAACGTCCAGGTTCGGGAATAGCTACATCCCCACAGCCATCAGGCTAATAAACTTAACTCAAACAAAACTCTGAACATTAATACTTATTTACACTTTATCTGTTTATTTATTCATGTGTGTATATATTTATATAATGGTATATGGACACACTGATCTGTTTTGTATTCATGCCTACTATATTCTGTTGTGCTGAAGCAAAGCAAGAATCTCATTGTCCTATCTGGGACACGACAATAAACTCTCTTGAATCTTGAATCTCTTGAATCTAGTACATAAAAAAGTACAGCACAGGAACAGGCCCTTCTGCCCACAATGTCCATGCTGGACATGATGCCAAAATAAACTGATCTCCTCTGCCTGTACGTGATCCATATCCCTCCATTCCCTGTCTTTAAAACGTGCCTTTAAAACCTTTCAACACCACTATCGTATCTGCCTCTACCACCACCACAGGCAGCAGATTCAAGGCCTCCACCACCCTCTGTGTAAAAAAAAACTTGCCCCACACATCTCCTTTAAACTTTCTGCACTCTGTATCTTTCTTTTCGCTCTGTCTACTGTATTTGAGTTTGGCTTGATTGTACTCATGTATAGTATGAGAAACATGAGTACATGGAAGGATAGATTTGGAGAGATATGGGCAAAACACTAGTGGGACTAATGTAGGTGGGACATGTTGGTCGGCATGGGCAAGTTGGGCCGAAGGGCCTGTTTTCCAAGCAGTATAACTCTATGACTCTAGTATTATCTGATCTGTTTGGATAGCATGCAAAACAAAGCCTTTCACTGTACCCGGTACACGTGGCCACAATAAACCAAAATCTAAAACTCCTTGTGAATGAGTGAATGAATGAATGACTAAATGTTATTTGATTGTCACATGTACCTAGGTACAATGAAAAGCTTTGTTTTGCAGATGACCTAGGCACGTTTTGGCACCAACAAATTTACCAAAGTACCGAACAGTCCTGTCTACTGCCTCCCTCCCCCCCTCCCCCCTGCCAGTTCACCATTGCTTCTAAGCGAGCCCCCCACCCTCCACCCCAACCCACTGGGTCCCAGTTCGTTCCCCTCCCCCGCTTCCCCCTTACTTCTCTGCGCCCCCCCCCCACCCCCTCCCTCCCTCCCGCAGGGTCCCCCTTCATTCCCGTGAAATGTTGTCTGAAGCTTAGGTAATTAAAGGCCACAACACTCTCCATACAAAGCCAGGCACAAACTAGCGCCCGATTTTCAGGCTGTTTTTTCCAATAATTAAAATTCATTTTGGTAGCTCAGGAACGTTGTGTGTGGGTGGCTGTGCTTGCTATCTTGCCTCCAATCCCGGGAATACTGAGATCACATGGATCAGCCAAGTCGTTTAAATCTGCTGCTGTTTTTAGTTTAGTTCAGAGATACGGCATGGAAACAAGGCCCTTCGGCCCATCGTGTCCATGCCAATCAACGATAACCCATCACTTTCCAACTTTCGCATCAACTCCCCTACACAGTAAGGGAGATTTACAGCGGCCAGTTAACCTTCATACCCACACGTCTTTAGGATATTGGAGGAAACCAGAACACCCAGAGGAAACCCTCGCGGTCACAGGGAGAACGTGCAAACTCCACACGGACAGCGCCCGAGGTCAGGATCGAACCCAGGTCTCTGGCTTTTTGAGGCAGCAGCTCCAACAGCTCTGCTTCTCTGCTGCCCTTTTAGTGTTCGAAAAGGTTTAGAAGGATGCGGGCCAAGTGCAGGAAAATGGGACTAGCTCTGGTAGATACCTTCAATGTCAAGGGTGAGTTAGGCCGAAGGGCATGTTGTCATGTGGCAGAGTGCTTTAGTGGGCAGTGCAAAACTCTAAGAGAAACATGTGCAGAATGGAACTACAGATGCTGTTTTATACTGAAGATAGTCATTAAATGCTGGTGCAACTCAGTGGGTCAGGCAGCATCGCTGGAAAAAAAGGATGGGTGATGTTTCTTTTTTTCCCCCCAGAGATGCTGCCTGACCTGCTGAGTTACTCCAGCACTGTGTCTAACCAAGAGAAACATAAGTTGTAACCCCTTTGAAACATCAAATCCATTCCCACGCATTCCTTCTGTTTATAAACGCTCATGCAGTAACTCTCTCCTCATTCATATTAGGTGGAAATCCAAATCAATCCATTGCCAATTATATAATGCAAGATCACATCTCAGGTACAGGTACAATGAAATGCTTGTTTGCAGCAACATCAAAGGCAAGTAGACCCAGACAACACACAAAAGCATAAATTCTACATAAATTATATAACTTGCATATATTATAATATATTATAATATAATTTGCATAAATCACACCACAGTAAAAAAGATAGTGCTGGTAGAAACAAATTGCATTTAAAAGAAATCTATTGTAGTGCAAGAGGTTTCTGTTGCTGAGGTAAGATTGTACAGAACTAATCGGGACGAATAGTGTTCTGTTGCTGAGGTAAGATTGTACAGAACTAATCGGGACGAATCAGAGCGGCACAGTGGCGCAGCGGTAGAGTTGCTGCCACACAGGGTCAGAGGCCCGGGTTCGATCCTGACCACGGGTGTTGCCGTTGTGGAGTTTGCATGTTCTCCCTGTGCCACATGGGTTATCCTCGAGTGCTCCGGTTTCCTCCCACATCCCAAAGACGCGCAGGTTTGCAGGTTAATTGGCCCTCTGCAAATTGTAAACTGTCCCTAGTGTGTAGGGAGTGGATGTAAAAGTGGGATAACATAGATAATGTGGAGGATAGAACTAGAGTACCAGTGATTGTTGGTATTTGTGGACTTGGTGGGCTCTCTGGTCTGTTTCCACACTGTCTCTAAACTAAACTAAACCCACGAGGATAGACGGTCAGAACTTTTCTCCCAGGGTGGAAATGTCCACCACAAGAGGGTATAGCTATTAGGTGAGAGGGGGGAGGTTTAATGGAGATGTGCCGGACTGAGAGTGATGGGAGCCTGGAACACATTGGTGGTGGTGGAGGCAAATACGAAAGCGGTGTTTAAGGGGGTTTTAGATAGGCACATGGCAGTGTAGTGAATAGAGGGATATGGATCATGTACAGGCAGATGTGATCAGTACAGACATTATGGGCCGAAGGGCCTGTTCCTGTGCTGCACTGTTCTATGTTCTAATCGTTCACTCTCATCATATGCGCTGAAGATGACAGAAGCCTGAAGTCCCACACCACCAGGTTCAGGGAACTGCTACTTTCCAACAACCATCAGGTTCTTGACCCGACCCGCACAACCCTAACCCTACCTCAGCAGAACATTACGGATCTGCTCTTGCACTACCGGGGACTTGTATTCACCTTGTGTTTTGCACTAATGTCTTGGTCTTTTTAGCACTCGTCTTTTCATTTTATTGTCTTGCAGAAGTTGTGTGATTTATGTAAATTATATTGCAATTTATTATGATTTATGCACACCGTCTGGTTTATGCACGATTTGTGTTTTTCACACAGAGGATGGCAAGTGTATGGAGCAAGCTGCCATAGGAGGTAGTAGAGGCAGGCACTATCGCAATGTTTAAGAAACATTTGGACAGGGACATGGATAGGACAGGTTTGGAGGGATATGGGCCAAACGCAGGCAGGTGGGACTAGTGTAGTGGGACATGTTGGCTGGTGTGGGCAAGTTGGGCCAAAGGGCTTGTTTCCATTCTGTATGACTGTATGACATAGGACAAGCTCCTTTCTGCCCTCTTAAATCATAAAAAGGCCTAAAGTAGTAACTCAGCAGGTCAGGCAGCATCATTGGAAAACATGGATAGGTTTCCAGTACGTCTGAAGACAAGTCCTGAACTGAAACATCACCTATCCATGTTCTCCAGAGATGCTGCCTGACCCGCTGAGTTACTCCAGCACTTTGTGTCTTTTTTTTGTAAACCAGTATCTGCAGTTCGTTGTTTTTTTTTCCTTTTTCACCTATCACATGCCAATTCTTGCCCTACCCTTTCCCTCTGCTCTCTCACAAGGTTATAAGGTCACAAGGAATAGTAGAATTAGGCCATTTGGCCTGTCATGTCTACTCCGTCATTCAATTATGGCTAATCTCTCTCTCTCGTAAACCCCATTCTCCTGCCTTCTCCCCATAACCTCTGACCCGTACTAATCAAGTGTCTATCTACCTCTGCCTTAAAAATATCCACTGACATGGTCTCCATGGCCTTCTGCAGCAAAAAATTCCACAGATTCACCACCCTCTGACTAAAGAAGTCTCTCCTCATCTCCTTCCTAAAAGAACGTCTTTTAATTCTGAGTTTATGACCTCTAGTCCTAGACTCTCCCCATCAGTAGGATGATCCCGACCCAAAACGCCCTACCTATGTTCTCCAAAGGTGCTGCCTGACCCTCTGAATTACTCCAGCACGTTGTGTCTTTTTCTGGTAAAGCAGCATCTGCAGTTCCTTGTGTCTTCCTATTTATAGTCATGCCAGGTTATCACCATCTGTTGAAC
>CM075984.1:24271244-24474554 GCA_038087875.1 Malacoraja senta
AAGGGTCCCAACCCGAAACGTCAACCCATCCTTTTTCTCCAGAGATGCTGCTTGACCTGCTGTAGTTCTAAATCAGCATCTGTAGTTCTTTGTTTCTGCAGTAAAACAAGTCAGAGGGCCACAACACCTCAGGGCTGTTTGGGGATGGCTAGTGAATGCAGGCCTTGAGGCCTTGAGGCCTTGCTTACAAAGCTCAGATGCCACCAGTGAATAAACGAACAAACACAAAGTGCTGGAGGATCTAAGAGGGTCAAGGCAGTATCTGTGGAGGGAATGGACGTCGGACCCTTTAGACTGACAGAGTAGGGACGAGGGAAAGTTGGAAGAGAGATGAAGGCGTGAGGCAAAACATGGCAAGTCTTTACTTTACAGATGGAAATGTGCAGGGAAATGTTGCTAATGTTTGCTTTTCTTTAGACTTTAGAGATACAGCGCAGAAACAGCCCCTTTGGCCCACCGAGTCCGCACCGACCAGCAATCACCCCATACGGCTAGTACTATCCTATAGACTAGGCATAATTTACAATTTGCAGAGGCCAATTAACCCACAAACCCACACGTCTTTGGGATGGGAGAGGAAACCAGAGCACCCGGAGAAAACCTACATGGTCACAGAGAGAACGTACAAACTCCGTACAGACAGCACCCGTAGTCAGGATCGCACCCGAGTCTCTTGCACTGTGAGGCACTGTAACTCTACCGCTGCTCCACTGTGCCACCTGAGTGATAGGTGGATGTGAGGAACTGCAGATGCTAGTTTACAAAAAACACACCAAGTGATGGAGTATCTCAAAAGGTCAAGCAGCATAATTGGAGGACATGGATAGAGGATGTTTTGGGACTGGATCCTTCTTCAGACTGATTGTAGTAGGGCTGTGGGGGGGAGAAAGCTGGAAGCATGGTAGGGGCGGTACAAACCCTGGCGAGTGATAGATGGATACAGGTGAGGGAGTGTTGATTCACAGATGGTTGGACAAAGGCTAGTGATGAAAAGACAAATTGTGGGATAAGGAGAGAAGAGGCACTATGATAGTTTGAATGAGGTGAGGGTGGAATTGATTAGCAGATGGGTGGAGAAATCAGATCGGGAGAGAATAGGATGTGCGCCAATCTAAATCCCCCCTCACCTGTATCCACCTATCACTTCTCAAGGAGGCTCTCAACCCAAAACGTCACCTATTCCTTTCCTCCAGAGATGCTGCCTGACCTGCTGAGTTACTCCAGAATTTTGTGTCTATCTTCGGTGCATATCAGCACCTGCAGTTCCTTCTTCCACCCATCACTTGCCAGGCTTTGTCCTGCCCCACATCTCTTTTTCAACTTTCTCCCACCTAATCCATCAGACTGAAGAAGGGTCCCAACCCGAATCATCGCCTGTCCATTCCCTCCACAAAATCTTTTCCGACTCTACAATCAGTCTGAAAAAGGGACCCCGACCTGTAATGTCACCTATCCATGTTCTTCAGACATGTTACCTGACCTGTGTTCAAAGACATTTGGATAGGTATACAGATAGGAAAGGTGTAGCAGGATATGGGTCAGAGGCGGACAGGTGGGATTAGTATTCGTGGGGCACCTTGGTCAGCATGGGATGACTGGGCCAAAGGGCGTTTTGCTCATGCAGCATCTGTGGAGAGAGTTCCTCTAGCACTTGGTGTTTTGCTCAAGGTTCCAGCATCTGCATTTCCTCCAGAATAAAAGAAAACACTTTTGTTTATGTTTGTGGGTTTTTTTCCCCCGAATGTTCGAGGAAACAGAAGGCTGGTCACACACACTCCTTGAATTGTCAGCAGGGTAGGCACTCTACATTAGCCCCAGTTCCCAGGGGCAGGAGAAATCGCATTGTTTACAAGGTTTTCAGTGAAGCGTTTTAGTCGAGCGCAGCGAGAATATTTCACACCCTGTTGATCGCCACATCATATTTCCACTGAGAACAAATGCCAATTATAGCACAGATATTACTCCTCCCTGCAGTCATGAGGGCAATTTACTACCTTTATACACAACCTCTAATGATATAGATTGAGCCTTTCACACAGTAAAAATATCCAGAGGCTCTTTGCAATTCATCCAATTACAATTAATGCCATTATTAAGCAAAACCCAACACCGTGACATCACAATTCAGTGCAGGACTGAGGGTACAACAGCAGAGGAGTATATTACCCCAGCAGTAACTCTTGATCTGGCACTGATGGTCTGAAAATACACCTTCAAATCTCATCCTGGCCGCTGGGGAATTCAAATTAAGGTAACTGAATAAATGCAAAATTAAGAGCCCACATTTGTAATAGGGAACATGAAACAAAGCTTCAGATGTACTTTATTGTCCTGTGTAGGGCGGCATTGTGGCGCAGCGGTAGAGTTGCTGCCTTACAGCGCCAGAGACCTGTGTTCGATCATGACTATGGGTGCTGTCTGTACGGAGTTTGAACGTTCTCCCTGTCACCGTGTGGGTTTCTCCAGGGTGCTCCAGTTTCCTCCCACACTCCAAAGACATTTAGGTTTGTAGGAAATTGTAAATTGTCTCTAGTGTGCTAGAATATAGGGTTATCTCTGGCCAGTGCACACTCGGTGTTCTGAATGGCCTGTTTCACGCAGTATCTCTAAACTAAACATGAAATAATAGTTCAATGGAACATAATTGTCACGTGTACCTCAGTAGACTTTAGACTTTCACGATATATCACGGAAACAGGCCCTTGGGCTCACCAACTCCGCGCCGACCCGCGATCACCCCATACACTAGCACTACCCTACACACTAGGGACAATTTACAATTTTACCAAAGCCAATTAACCTACAAACCCGTACGTCTTTGGAGTGTGGGTGGAAACCGAAGCACCTGGAGAAAACCCACGCGGTCACAAGGAGAACTTACAAATCTGTACAGACAGCAGGGTCTCTACCGCTGTACCACTGTGCCAGGTTTGTATCATATCTGCCTCCACCACCACCCCTGGCAGTACGTTTCAGTCACCCAATTCATTCTGTACTAATCAACTTGCCCCGCACATTTCCTTTAAACTTCCCTTCTCTGGCCATGAAACTATACCCTCCAGTCTCTGACATTTCTATCCTAGGAAAACAAAAAGGTTCTGTGTACCCAATCTATTCCTCACATAATGTTATATACTTCTATCAGGTCCCCCTTCAACCTCTGACGCTCCAGAGAAAACTATCCAGGTTTAACCAACCTTTCCCTGAAGCTAATATCCTTTAATCCAGGCAGCGTTCTGATAAGCCTCCTCTGCACCCTCTCCAAAGCCTTCCTGCAACAGGGTGACCAGAACTGCACACCATACTCCAAGCGCAGCCCGAGCAAAGTTTGATAATGCCAAGTTTTATATTCCCGTTATCCTATTGGAATCGGACTTTGGGAATTTATAAAGCGGAGATTGATAGGTTTTGGATTAGGAAGGGAATCAAGGGTTACGGGGAGAAGGCAGGAGAATGGGATTGAGATGGAAAGATAGATCAGCCCTGATCCAATGGTGGAGCAGACGTGATGGGCCAAATGGCTTAATTCTGCTGTTATGTTTTGTTATCTTATGATTCTCTTTCCCCAGTTTTAATTTAAAAATCTATGATCTGAAACATGAACTGTTCCTTCTCCGAGCACTTTCCATTTTTCGTTTGATTTCCAGCATCTTAAGTTATTTGTTTGATTGTCTACGGCAGTTATACATTTACCCTTCACACTTTCTTTTTAACCGTGTATAAATAGTTCAACACAGCTGCCCATACTGTGTTGTCAACATAAACAGGGTCCCAAGATTTTTCCATTTGGTTCCACAGTGTATTTACCACAAGGTTTACTCAGGCTACTTTTCAACACTATAATATTAAGTAACCAAATACCACAACATCTTTAACTAAATATTGCGCTTCACATCTTGTTATTTGAATTTGAATTTTAAACAAAAAGCTTGGTTAGAGTGTTGTTTAGAGGTACAGCATTGAAACAAGCCCATCGGCCCACTGAGTCCACGCCAACCATCGATCACCCGTTCACTAGTTCTATGTTATCCCACATTTGCCTCCACTTCCTACACATTAGGGGCAATTTACTGAGGCCAATTAACCTACAAACCCGCACGTCTTTGGGATGTGTGAGGAAACCAGAGCACACGGAGAAAAACCCATGAGGTCACAGGAAGAACATGCAAACTCCACACAGACCGCACCTGTAGTCAGGATCGAATCTGGATCTCTAGCGCTGTGATTTCCCTACACAGATGCTGCATGACCTGCTGAGTTCTTCCAACACTTTGCTTTTTATTTCTTGCAAGTCCTGTCTTTGTCTATAACTACTTTAAAACCAACAGAACCATGGTCACTAGTCCCAAAGTGCTCCCCTACTTGATGCTTCAGATACTTACTGTACCTCATTCCCCAACAGGCGGTCCAGTGTCAGTAGTTGGGACATCAATATATTGTTTAAGAACAAACTCTCCTGGACATGCTTAAGAAATTCCACCCCATCCAAGCCCCTTGGCAATGGGATTCCCACTCAATATGTTTACCAGCTCTCATCTACCATCATATTTTTCAATCTGATCTCCCAATCTTTAGACTTTAGAGATACAGTGCAGAAACTGGCCCTTCGGCCCATCGAATCCATGCCGACCAACGATTGCCCCATACACTAGCACTATCCTATACACTAGGGACAATTTACAATTTTACCAAAGCCAATTATCCTACAAATCTGTCCATCTTAGGAGTGTGGGAGGAAACTGGAGCACCTGGAGAAAAGAAAACCCATGCGGTCACAGGGAGAACGTACAAACTCTATACAGACAGCACCCATAGTCAGGATCAAACCTGGGTCTCTGGCGCTGTAAGGCAGCAACGTTACCGTTGCGCCACCTTGTCTCCCCAATCTATTTCCGCTAATCCACCCATTATTCCAGGCTTTCAATTTAAGAACAATTTATACTGAAATATAAAACTGTGAGCTTGGAGTAAAATTCCATGCTAGTCATGCAGCACGGAAACAGAACGTTCTGCCCAACTTATCCACAACAACTAAGATGTTCCAACTACACTAGTCCTATTTGCCCGCATCTGGCCCATATCCCTCTAAACCCTTTCCTAACCATGTACCTGTCCAAATGTCTTATAAATGTTGTTACAGTACCTCAACTACCTCCTCTGGCAGATCATTCCATATTGCCATGACCCACTGAGTGAAAACGTTGGCCCTCAGGTTCCTATTAAATCTTTCCCCTCTGCTCCACAACACTCCCCGGAACCCTAACATTCACTGTAGAAGTCCTGTCCCGAAATGAAACGTCTCACACTTATCTGCATTAAACTCCATTAGCCATTCCTCAGCCCACTTGCCCAGCCCATCAAGATCCTATTGTATTTTTTGATAACCCTCTTCACTGTCTGCGATACCACCCACTTTAGCATCATCTGCAAATTTACTATCACAAACATGCACTCTTTCTACAATATGACAGCCTTTCTTACCATTAGATTGTTAATTAATCTTGTTTCTTTCCTAACAAAGGTCTAAACTTACTTGCCCTCCGTCTTGAATGTATTCAATTACTATAATCCATGTAGACAACACCCACAACCCTACGCTCATCGCTCACCTTCATCACCTCCCCAAAGAACTCAGTCAAGTTTGTAAGACATGACCAGCCCAGACAAAGACATGCTGACTGTCCCTTATTCACCTGTTTTCTTCCAATTACGAGTAAATCCTATCCTGAAGAATCTTGAAGGTGCAGAAGAGATTTATCAGAATGCTGCCTGGATTAGAGGGTATTTGCTATAAGCAGAACTTGAACAGACTTGGATTGGTTTTTCTGGAGTGGAGGTTGATGGGACATCTGTTAGAAGTATATAAAGTTATGAGAGGCGTAGATAGGGTAGGCAGACAGAAGCTTTTTTTCCAGGGTGGAAAATATGAAAGGGGCAAAGTATAAAAGGAGTTGTACGGGCAAGTTTATTTTACACAGAAGGGGGTGGGTGCCTTGAACGTGATGCCAGGGGTGGTAGTGGAGGCAGGTCCGACAGTGGCACTTAAGAAGCTTTTAGTTAGGCATGTGGATATGCAGGGAATGGAGGGATATGGATCACTTCCAGGTGGAGGAGATTATTTCAACTTGGCATCATATTCAGCACAGAAATTGTGGGCCAAGGGCCTGTGCTGTACTGTTCTATGTTCTATTATTATTCCAAATTACTTCTGCTCAGTTGATCGAAGGTAAGAGATGGTAAGAAACAGAAACAATAGTGAGACAAGGGCAGCATAGTGGTAGAGTTGTGTTAAAGAAGGAACTGCAGATGCTGGAAAATCGAAGGTACACAAAAATGCTGGAGAAACTCAGCGGGTGCAGCAGCATCTATGGAGCGAAGGAAATAGGCAACGTTTCGGGCCGAAACCCTTCTTCAGTGGTAGAGTTGCTGCCTCACAGCGCTGGAGACCCAGGTTCGATCCTGACTATGGGTGCTGTCTGTATGGTTTGTATGTTTTCCCTGTGACCATGTGCGTTTTCTCCCGGTGCTTGAGTTTCCACCCACATCCCAAAGTCGTGCAGGCTTGTTGGTTAATTGGCTTCTGTAAATTGTCCCTAGTGTGTTGGATAAAACTAGTGTGAACTGGTAGACAAAATGTTTAAGAAGGAACTGCAGATGTTGGAAAAATCAAAGGTAGACAAAAATGCTGGAGAAACTCAGCGGGTGAGGCAGCATCTCTGGAGCGAAGGAAATAGGCGACGTTTTGGGTCGAGACCCTTTTCAGACTGATGTGGGGGTGGGGGAGGGCAGGAAGAAGAAAGGAAGAGGCAGAGACGTGGGCTGTGGGAGAGCTGGGAAGGGAAGGGGAAAGAAGGAGAAAGCAGGGACTACCTAAAATTGGAGAAGTCAATGTTCATACCAATGGGGTGTAAGTACCCAAGCAAAATATGAGTTGCTGCTCCTCCAATTTACGGTGGGCCTCACTCTGGCCATGGAGGAGGCCCAGGACATAAAGGTCAGATTCGGAATAGGAGGGGGAGTTGAAGTGCTGAGCCACCGGGAGATCAGGTTGGTTATTGCGAACTGAGCGGAGGTGTTGGGCGAAGCAATCGCCAAGCCTACGCTTGGTCTCACCGATGTAGAACTGTGTGTGAACTGGTGATCACCGGTCGGCATGGCCTCAGTGGACCAAAGGACCTGTTTCCATATTGTATCTCTAAACTAAACAAGTTTATAAGCTTTCTGATAGGCAGAGGATTGATCAAGAAATATGTTACCGAGGTAATACAGTAATCATGGGGTATTTTTTGCCAAAACTCCAAATTTGGATCCAACCTTTGAGAAAGAATGGGAACATATCATTTGGCTTCCTTATTGCTTACTACAGCCAGGTTTACTCTGCAAAGTTTGTACACAGAGTCATCCAGAATCCTTTAAGTACCGAACATTACTGGGATCACTCCAGTTGGAGCAAGATCCACTGTCTTATTCCATGCAGAGAGTTCTGCTTCAATGTTTCCACACAATGAATTGGATAGAAAGCAAATGGGTGATAACACCAAGATAGAGACAAAGTGCTGGAGTAACTCCATGGGTCAGGCAGCATCTCTGGAGCTACAAGCAAGGAAGTGTCTATTGAAGGAGTGGATCTGCCTTAGAATGAAGTAAGGTTGGGAGGCATTGTAGGTCTTGGTGAGCAAGGCCCGGAGCCGTGGGAGAGTCAGAATGAGGGCCTGCTGTTGCCGGCGCATGGCGGCCAGTGTGTTACACAGGGCGCAAAAGGGGAACTGCTGCAAGAAGCAGCATGGTGGCGCAGCAGTAGAGTTGCTGCCTTACAGAGCTTGCAGCGCCGGAGACCCGGGTTCGATCCCGACTACGGGTGCTGTCCGTACGAAGTTTGTATGTTCTCCCCGTGACTGTGTGGGTTTTATCCGAGAGCTTCAGTTTCCTCCCAAACCCCAAAGATATATAGGAATGTAGATAAATTGACTTGGTAAATGTAAAAATTGTCCCTACTGTGTATAGGATAGTGTTAATATGCGGGGATCTCTGTTCAACCCGGACGGTGGGCCGAAGGGCCAGTTTTTACGCTGCATCGCTAAACTAAAAAGCGGTGGAATGATGGTCAGTACCTGTAATATGGCCTGTGTCCAAACTGCGAGGTCTGGAACAAGAGATGGAAGCCACAAAGCACAAGATGGAGTGCTGGCAAGCAGCCAGGAAACGCATGTGGTTGTGGTAGTGAGTCAGGGGGTAAAACACATGGTCATAGAGTTGGAGAGCAAGAGGTATCACAGAGGGGGAGCAGTGAGAGAGGGTGTTGCAGGACTCCCGTCATATCACAACTAGGAACTGGAGAACTAGTTAAAAGTTGGAAATTGACCAGCAGAAAAAAAGCTGTAAATAAAACAGTCTCAGTTTCTCTTCTAATGACAGTAGCAGGCACAAGGAACTGCAGATGCTGGTTTAAAAATAAAATGCACAAATGTGCTGGAGTAACTTAGCGGGTCAAGCAACATCTCTGGAGAACATGGATAGGCAATGTTCCCTATCCACATTCTCCAGAGATATAGCCAGGCCTGCCGAGTAAACTCCAGCACTTTGTGCCCACTTCTCTTGACACATGCAAATATACTCTATTATACACGGTAACATACAGACTTTAGTATATTATCAAAACATTTCTATTGAAAAGACATTTAATTTTGAAAATCTCATGATCTGAAAGCTGGCCCCTTTTCACCACTGACGCGATTATTTTTATAATGAGGCTTCTTATAATGCAAGCTTTCTTAGAAATACAACTATCGCTTAGAGCCAAACTACCTGTATGCTTCTTAGAAACCTCATCCACTTGTGCTGCTGCCTTCAATTAGTTAGAACTTGATTTTGAATGGGAACTAAAAATCGAATTGAAATTTGGAAAATGACAAGCATAAAAAAAGCTGTCTTGTGCATAAAACAGTCTAGGTTTACATGTAACCTCCCTGCAGTAATCTGACACCATTGCCACAGTCCGTTAGTTCCACCGTGGGTGGTCATTGAAATTGACGAGCATCACTTCTATTGACACTCGTACACTGTTAAACAATGCAACATACAGCCTTTGCATTTGAGCTTGCAGCAACAAAACTAAACTTCAAAGTATTTTTAAAAGACTAGTTTTAAATCCTGTGGGGAAAAATAAC
Organism: Malacoraja senta; assembly: GCA_038087875.1. Classification (NCBI taxonomy): domain Eukaryota; kingdom Metazoa; phylum Chordata; class Chondrichthyes; order Rajiformes; family Rajidae; genus Malacoraja; species Malacoraja senta. Next base: position 24,280,412 of record CM075984.1, read on the forward strand.
TTTGTTATTGTGAATCACAACTTCTCTCACTCAGCCTCGGGAGCTGAGTTGCTCCAGTAATTTCGGTACAGTTAGTAATATATTCTATCAGTAAATGGATACAGTGAGTGGATACAGTGTGTGGAGACATTATAAAAGTTAGTCCATACAGTGAATAGATAAATTATGATAGTGGTGAATACAGTGAGTAAATCAATTGCAACAGTGTGTGGATACATTGTAAGTGTGTGGATACATTGTAACAGCGTGTGGATACATCGAGTGGATACAGTGATGGATACAGTTTGTATATCAATTGTGACAGTGTGCCGATACATTGTAACAATGAGTGGATACAGTGAGTGGATAAATTGTGACAGCGAGTGGTTGCTCCATGAAGCCGGCGCTCCCTCACCCCCGTGGCGCGCTCCCTCACCCCCTCACTCACCGCTGCGACGGGTGCTCAGCTTCCGCGTCTTGCCACAGAGACACTGCAGCATAAGCGCTCCCTTCCTCAGGATTAAACTCCTCACAATCCACATTTGATTCGGTTTGCAGTGGGGTGGGCGCGGGAGGATGGGCGGCGAGGTTTAAAGGGGACGGAGGGAGATGCCGGCATACAGGAAGATCACTTTGAGAGGCGAACGTGGAGCCGGGCTGCCAGCCATCAGTCCCTCCCGCTCCCGCTACCCGGGCGCCTTGACTTCAGCTCGGCTCCGCTCGGAGGCGCTCGGCACCAACCTCAGGAGGGTAGCCCCGCTGGCTCTTAAAGGGCCAGGCCACCCGTCAACAGGAGCCCAAACTCCAGAATGGACCACCAGTTGAAACTTTTACTTCCCACACGTTAAAAAGAGTCTTATTTTCAGACACAGAACCTAGAACAGTTTACTTCCTATTAGTTTAGACGCAAAGTGCTGGAGTAACTCAGCAGGTCAGGCAGCATTTCTGGAGATCAATCAAGAAGCACGAGTGTTTTATTGTCAAACTAGACTAAGTGGGACCCGTTGGGTCCCTGTCACACGGGGGGCTTGGTCCCTCAACGCAATATTCCACCACTCACCCATAACTCCCAACTGCACAGGCGCAGCTCATTTCCCCTCATCCCTTGCACTCTCTCCCCCTCCTCTTCACCCTCTCTCTTCTTTCCCCTCCCCTCCCCAATCCCTCCCTCACCTCTCTCCCTCCCCCTTCCCCTACCCTCAGTCACTCCATAACTCCTCTCCCCTTCGTACCCCATTCCTATCCCTCTATCCCCCACCTCCCCCTCTCCTCACCCCCCAACCCCCCACTCTCCCTCCTCACCTCCTCCCTCTTGTTTTCCCTCTCCTCCTCCCCTCCCCCAATCCCTCCCTCACCTCTCCTTTCCCCTACCCTCAGTCACTCCCTCCCTCCCTAACTCCTCTCCCCTCCCTACTCCCCTCCTCTCACTTTATCCTCTCTCCTCCCCCTCTCTCCCTCCCCAGGATCTCGAGGTTGCCGCTCCTCTCCCTTCTTGCGTGCCCCAGAGGTGCATCAGCCATCGGCGCCCCCAGAGCCATGCCTCGGGTCGGCCCGGAAGCACCAGCAGCTACGGCCACGCCGGCGTGTGGGCGTGGGGTTGTGGAGGTGGGGGGAGAGCTCAGAGAAAAGATGGAGGAAGAGCCATGGGGGAGAGGGGGGTATCATGGGGGAGGGGGCTGGAGCCAGCGAGGGGGACCAGAGGGGAAGGGGCTGGAGCTGCGAGGCATTGCGGTGCATTTGGGACTCACAGCGGGTGCTGGATGCTCTCCTCTGCCGGGATCAGATCTGCCACTTTCCGTTTGGCGACATTGCTGCGCCGGGCTGGGCCGGGCCGCTTCCAGTCCCTCCGAAAATTGTGTCCAGTTGGAGACCTCCGCCGGCCTCCCTCAGCTCCAGTAAAGACGCGATGGCACAGGAAGGGGCGGACCTGTGCCATCGCGTCTTTACTGGAGCTGAGGGAGGCCGGTGGAGGTCTCCAACTGGACACAATTTTCAGAGGGACTGGTAGCGGCCCAGCCCAGCCCGGCGCGGAGTGACAGAAGAGACCAATCCGCATGGCGCTGACTGGCAGGAGAGGAGATCGATCTGCGCATGCGCGGTTTTTTACGATTTATAAACCTCGCTAACTTTTACAATGTGCCACCAATCGGAACGAAACTTGGTACACTCGCAGCACAGCAGAACGGCGAGTGAGCTGCCAAAAAATCACAGCGCGATCGCATACCGTTTTTGCGCAAATAGAAAAACCACGCAAATCGGAAGAGCACAAGATCAGAACTTTAGTTATGTGTAGAAGATAGATAGATGCTCCAAAACGGACCAATTAAATTTTTCCTTGCGACAGCACATCAGAATATGTAAACATAGCAGTAATCTGTAAAAACCTATACTAAACAGCAACAAAAAAGTTCAGTATATTTATATACACACACACACGCACACACGCACACACGCACACACGCACACACGCACGCAGCACACACACACACACACACACACACACACACACACACACACACACACACACACACACACACACACACATATATATTATATATATATATAAATATATATACACACATACTGTATTCATTATATATATATATATATATATATATATATGCACGCATAATATATATTTGCACATTTATAACATATACACACATATTTTATATATATACACATACATAGGCAAATAAACAGGCAACAATAATGCAAAAATAATGTCACTACGTTTATGTAGTTCAGAGCCTATTTGGAGGTTGCAGTGTTTAATAGCCTGGTGATTAAAAGGAAACTGTTCCTGAACCTGGAGCAATGTTACAAAATTTAGAGATTTTAAAAATCAAGTCTGCAATTTATCCCATCAGATAAAGCATAAAAATAAGTTTAATTTGACACATAATTCACTTTCATGTCTTCAGCATTAAAAAAGTTATGGCCATTTTCATACTCGGAAATTAGCATATTGTTCCCTATTGCTTTTCCATTGACTTAACACAAAAGCTGTGATCAAGGACAGTCAAAAGCCCAAAACTTTCTTAAAAATTAAGAGAACTTAATGACATTTTCAGTTATTATAGATTGAAGCATTCTGAACCAAATATGAAACAATCTTACTTGGATGACCTGAAATTAAAGCATATAATTAGTTAGTTACCTAATTGTAGCTAATTACAAAATTCAATTACTGGATCTAAACATCTATCCATTTCTTAAGAAAAGGTTAACATTTTTAAAAAGCCTAAGTGTCCAAATAACATTCACACAATAATTCACAATATAACATTATTTTTAAATCTCATTGTCATGAATTTATAGGCCAAATGGAAGGAATTTAGTGTTTAATTCCTGTAAATTAATGGGCATTTAAATCATCTTGCGAGTGGGTTTTTGTGGAACGCGCTGGTTTGGAACGTTGCGGTTGCAGTGAATTTAAACCTCATACCGGCAGGAAAAATACTTCCGGTTCGTATATTTACCTAGTCACATTTTCGCAACGAGAAATTTCGATTAAGGGCATCCTAAGAAGCAAGATTATATGAAAAAATAAATGGCATACCTTGCCTTGTCCCGTGCGTGAAATCCGTCCCCGTTGTCGGCGTTGACGGCATTTGAAGATGATTTTAATTTTACTCCAACAATTTAATTATCCAGCGCTAATTTTAATAAACTTAATAAAACGGCAGTCTAAGCGATTTTTCTTTAGCAGCTAATTTACCTGACAGACATCGATTTGAATAGGCTGCCGAAATATCGCATTTTAAACCCGCCCCCCTCTCAAAGGCACCAAAGTCGCGCACACGGGCATTGACAGAACTGCAGCGCCGCTGAAGGTAAGTTTTGTAACATACCTAGAACCTGGAGGTCACAGTTTTCAGGTTCCTGTACCTTCTTCCCCTAAGGGAGTGAAATGAGTGTGTGGCTGCCTTTTTGAGGCAGCAACTCCTGTGGATCCCCTTGATGATGGGGAGGTCAGTACCCGTGATGGACCGGGCAGTGTTCACCACTTTTCACAATCTTCTTCATTCCTGGGCATCCGAGGATAAAGGCTGGGTGACATTTCGGGTCAGGACCCTCCTTCAGACTGGCTTAGTTTTGCTTTGTTTATTATTGTCAATGCACTGAGGTATAGGGAAAAGCTTATTGTTGCATGCTATCCAGTCAGTGAAAAGACTACTATTGATGTGTACAGATACAGGATAAAGGAAATGAAATTTAGTGCAAGATAATGTTCAGTAAAGTCCGATTGAAAATAGTTCAAGGGTCTCCAATGAGGTAGATGGGAGATCAGCACTGCTCTCTAGTTGGTGAGAGGATGGTTCAGTTGCCTAATGACAGCTGGAAAGAAACTGTCCCTGAATCTGGAACAGTACAGTATAGCCCAGGAAAAGGCCTTCAGCCCTTCAGACATCTGCAATCCCTTGCCCCTTCACTCACTGTATCCATTCGCTGGTCCAATGTATCCATTCAGTGTATCTCTCGTGCTCCATTGTTATCCACTGCCAATCTCAATGTCTTTAGACTTTAGAGATACAGCACAGAAACAGGCCCTTCAGCCCACTTAGTCCATGCCGACCAGCGATCCCCCAATACATTAGCACTACCCTGCACACAAGGGATGATTTTACAATTTTTACTGAAACCAATTAACCTACAAACATGTACATCTTTGGCGTGCGGGAGGAAACTGGAGCACTCAGAGAAAACCCATGCAGTCACAGGGAGAACGTACAAACTACGTACAGACAGCACCCGTAGTCAGGATCGGACCCGGGTCTCTGGCGCTGTCAGGCAGCAGCTCTGCCACTGCACCACCGTGTCCCCCTTGTCAACATGATAGTGAGATGAAGAGCGGGAAGCAGAGAGAGAGAGAGAGAATGTTGCTGGGACCAGAGCGCTTGAATTAGAAGGAGAGACTGGGCAGACTAGGAATGTTTACTGTTGAGTGGAGGAGGCTGGAGGTAACATAAATACAAAAGGTGTAGACAGAACAGATAGTCACCATCCTTTTCCCAGAAGTCTAAGGTTTAAGGTGAGAGGGGATAGATTTAAAAGGGAAGCATGGGGCCTCCGTAAAGGCGACTGCGGAGGCCTCAATAGGCCCAACTATGGGTGGACATGAGATGGGGACTGGACTTGGTGCCTTCCCTCATAATGGGAACCATTGTGGGGGGATGTTTTTAATGTTTAAATCTCTTTATTATTGTTAAGTCTGTATTCATTTTTTTAATGTGCTGCATTGGCAACAAGCATTTCACTACACCTATGGTGTATGTGACCAATAAATAACCTTTTAACCTTTGAACCGTTGAGGAGTGTTATGGGGTGATCGCTGGTCGGCGTGGACTCGGTGGGCTGAAGGGCCTGTTTCCGCGCTGTATCTCTAAAGTCTCTGGGTTTGTTGCCCTGAAGCTCACGGTTATTAAACTATACAGCCAAGTACTATTTAAATGGAGAGTTGCAGGCAGTCAGATACAGACTCCTTCAACTCTCTGTGTGGAATAGATCCTTCTAACCTTCCATAGGACAGGTAAGGTTTAAAAGGATATGGGGCAAATGTGGGCATATGGGATTATCGTGGATGGGCATCTTGGTCAGTATGGAGAAGTTGGTGCAGCAGGTACAGCCGTTGCCTCACAGCGCCAGAAATCCGGGTCCGTTCCTGACCTCGGGTTCTGTCTGTGTTTAGTTTGCACATTCTCCCTGTGACCGCGGGCGTTTCATAGAAACATAGAAACATAGAAAATAGGTGCAGGAGTAGGCCATTCGGCCCTTCGAGCCTGCACCGCCATTCAATGTGATCATGGCTGATCATCCAACTCAGTATCCCGTACCTGCCTTCTCTCCATACCCTCTGATCCCTTTAGCCACAAGGGCCACATCTAACTCCCTCTTAAATATAGCCAATGAACTGGCCTCGACTACCCTCTGTGGCAGAGAGTTCCAGAGATTCACCAATCTCTGTGTGAAAAAAGTTCTTCTCATCTCGGTTTTAAAGGATTTCCCCCTTATCCTTAAGCTGTGACCCCTTGTCCTGGACTTCCCCAACATCGGGAGCAATCTTCCTGCATCTAGCCTGTCCAACCCCTTAAGAATTTTGTAAGTTTCTATAAGATCCCCTCTCAATCTCCTAAATTCTAGAGAGTATAAACCAAGTCTATCCAGTCTTTCTTCATAAGACAGTCCTGACATCCCAGGAATCAGTCTGGTGAACCTTCTCTGCACTCCCTCTATGGCAATAATGTCCTTCCTCAGATTTGGAGACCAAAACTGTACGCAATACTCCAGGTGTGGTCTCACCAAGACCCTGTACAACTGCAGTAGAACCTCCCTGCTCCTATACTCAAATCCTTTTGCTATGAAAGCTAACATACCATTCGCTTTCTTCACTGCCTGCTGCACCTGCATGCCTACTTTCAATGACTGGTGTACCATGACACCCAGGTCTCGCTGCATCTCCCCTTTTCCTAGTTGGCCACCATTTAGATAATAGTCTGCTTTCCTGTTTTTGCCACCAAAGTGGATAACCTCACATTTATCCACATTATACTGCATCTGCCAAACATTTGCCCACTCACCCAGCCTATCCAAGTCACCTTGCAGTCTCCTAGCATCCTCCTCACAGCTAACACTGCCCCCCCAGCTTAGTGTCATCCGCAAACTTGGAGATATTGCCTTCAATTCCCTCATCCAGATCATTAATATATATTGTAAATAGCTGGGGTCCCAGCACTGAGCCTTGCGGTACCCCACTAGTCACTGCCTGCCATTGTGAAAAGGACCCGTTTACTCCTACTCTTTGCTTCCTGTTTGCCAGCCAGTTCTCTATCCACATTAATACTGAACCCCCAATGCCATGTGCTTTAAGTTTGTATACTAATCTCTTATGTGGGACCTTGTCGAAAGCCTTCTGGAAGTCCAGATACACCACATCCACTGGTTCTCCCCTATCCACGCTACTAGTTACATCCTCGAAAAATTCTATAAGATTCGTCAGACATGATTTACCTTTCGTAAATCCATGCTGACTTTGTCCAATGATTTCACCACTTTCCAAATGTGCTGCTATCCCATCTTTAATAACTGACTCTAGCAGTTTCCCCACTACCGATGTTAGACTAACTGGTCTGTAATTCCCCGTTTTCTCTCTCCCTCCCTCCTTAAAAAGTGGGGTTGCGTTTGCTACCCGCCAATCCTCAGGAACTACTCCAGAATCTAAAGAGTTTTGAAAGTTTATTACTAATGCATCCACTATTTCTGGAGCTACTTCCTTAAGTACTCTGGGATGCAGCCTATCTGGGGATTTATCGGCCTTTAATCCATTCAATTTACCCAACACCACTTCCCGACTAACCTGGATTTCACTCAATTCCTCCAACTCCTTTGACCCGCGGTCCCCTGCTATTTCCGGCAGATTATTTATGTCTTCCTTAGTGAAGACGGAACCAAAGTAGTTATTCAATTGGTGCGCCATATCCTTGTTCCCCATGATCAACTCACCTGTTTCTGACTGCAAGGGACCTACATTTGTTTTAACTAATCTCTTTCTCTTCACATATCTATAAAAACTTTTGCAGTCAGTTTCTATGTTCTCTACCAGTTTTCTTTCATAATCTATTTTTCCTTTCCTAATTAAGCCCTTTGTCCTCCTCTGCTGGTCTCTGAATTTCTCCCAGTCCTTTGTTTTGCCTTTGTCGCACGCATTTCTAATTTCCTGTTTGATACCATCTCCAACTTCACTACTACTATGCTGCTTTTTCTGGCTAATTTGTACGCATCATCCTTCGCTTTGATACCATCCCTGATTTCCCTTGTTATCCACGGATGCACTACCTTCCCTGATTTATTCTTTTGCCAAACTGGGATGAACAATTTTTGTAGTTCATCCATGCAGTCTTTAAATGTCTTCCATTGCATATCCACCGTCAACCCTTTTAGAATTAATTGCCAGTCAATCTTGGCCAATTCACGTCTCATACCCTCAAAGTTACCTTTCTTTAAGTTCAGAACCATTGTTTCTGAATTAACAATGTCACTCTCCATCCTAATGAAGAACTCAACCATATTATGGTCACTCTTGCCCAAGGGGGCACGTACAACAAGACTGCTAACTAACCCTTCCTCATTACTCAATACCCAGTCTAAAATAGCCTGCTCTCTCGTTGGTTCCTCTACATGTTGATTTAGATAACTATCCCGCATACATTCCAAGAAATCCTCTTCCTCAGCACCCCTGCCAATTTGATTCACCCAATCTATATGTAGATTGAAGTCACCCATTATAACTGTTTTGCCTTTGTCGCACGCATTTCTAATTTCCTGTTTGATACCATCTCCAACTTCACTACTACTGTTAGGTGGCCTGTACACAACACCCACCAGCGTTTTCTGCCCCTTACTGTTTCGCAGCTCTACCCATACTGATTCCACATCCTCGAAACTAATGTCCTTCCTTTCCATTGCGTTAATCTCCTCTCTAATCAGCAACGCTACCCCACCTCCTTTTCCTTTCTCTCTATCCTGAATATTGAATATCCCTGGATGTTCAGCTCCCAGCCTTGGTCACCCTGGAGCCATGTCTCCGTGATCCCAACTATATCATAGTCATTAATAGCTATCTGCACATTCAACTCATCCACCTTATTTCCTCCACCTTATTTCCTCCGGATTCCTCCCACCAGCCAAAAACGTGCGGGTCTGTGGATTAATTGTCCATCAGTAATATTCCCCTGGTGTATAGGGAGAGCATGAGAACCTGGGAAAACATAGAACTAGTGTGAATGGTGTGATCGATAGTCAGTGAGGTCTCAGTGGGCCGAAGGGCCTGTTTCCAGGCTGCATTTCTAAACAAACCTAATCGATCCTGCACCAAATTACTTTCAATGTGTGCCCACAGATTTGTGGCCACATCTGACTATAGCAGCACTATCGTAATATTTAGAAAGCATTTAGACAGGCACATGGATAGGAAAGGTTTAGTGGTATACGGGCCAAATGCCGACAGGTGGGACTAATGCAGATGGGGAATGTTGATTGGATTGGGAAAGTTGGGCCGAAGGGCCTGTTTTCACATTGTATGACTCTATGGCTGTGGAAAATATGCTAGTTTGGGGAATAAACAATTGAAAGGTTACTGAAGGCTGTGAGGAGAAAAAGGGACCTTAGAGTGAATACCCACAGGACATTCACCGTAATCGGATTGTCAACAGGAAATTCAAAGGCAGGTGGGGATACCTGAGGTACAGAATATTACATACAAAGTTAAGGAGGCAGATAGGAATGGAAAATTACTCATCCAGATCCCATGAACTAATAAAACAGTAACAAAAGAGTGCAAGAGGATGAGGGGTGATCTCATAGAGGTGTACAAAACCATGCGAGGAATAGATCAGGTATATGCACAGAGTCTTCTGCGCAGAGTAGGGGAATGAAGAACCAGAAGACATAGGATTAAGGTGAGGGGGGGAAAGATTTAATAGGAACCTGAGGGGTAACTTTTTTTTTCACAAAGGATGGTGGATGTACAGAACGAGCTGCCAGAGGAGGTATTTGAAGCAGGTACTATCACAACATTTAAGGGACATTTAGACAGGTTATTCAGACAGGTATTGGATATGTTTAGAAGGAAATTGGCCAAATGCCGGCAGGTGGGATGAGTGTGGATGGGGCATGTTGGTCATCTTGGGCAAGTAGGGCCAAAGGCCCTGTTTCCACATTGTATTACTTTATGATTCCAAGACTCTAAAACCATCCCTCGCTCTTCCTGATCGTGCATTTGGAAGAGAAAAGGAAGGAACTGGTTTAGTTTAGTTTAGTTTAGTCATCTGTACAGAGATGCAGTGAAAAACATTTTATGGCATGCTATGCAGTCAGTGAAAAGACTACGTGATTACAAACAAGCCATGCATAATGTACAGATACAGCATAAAGGGAATAACGTTTAATGCAATTTAAAGTCTGATTAACGATGGTCCATGGGTTTACCAATGAGGTAGATGGGAGGTCAGGGCCGCTCTCTAGCTGGTGGAAGGATGGTTCCGTTGCCTGATAACTGCTGGGAAGAAGCTGTCCCTGAATCTGGGATGGATTGTGGATGAAGAGGTTGTGGATAAGATGCAGCTTCAGGACTGGGGGAGTCGCGGGCGCCAGCTCCCTGCTCTGAGGCAATACACCCGGGATACACACCTGAGCCCTTTACCTGGGCAGGGGCCAGGTGAGAGAACTCTGCTTCATGCCTAATCCTTGGAGACCCAATTAAAATGGTGTCCTTGGGAATAAGGCAGAAAAGTGAGAAAACTGAAAACAATGAACAAATGATTGCGAAAGCTAACAAGACCCTTGGGTTTTATTAGTTTACAGAGTTAATTGTGTTTTTATTGTTATTTGGGCATTTATATGGAGACCAGGACTCAGACTAGGACTTCATTCCTTGGAGCACAAGAGGATGAGGGTTGAGTTTATGGAGGTGTACAAGATCAAGAAAATAATAGATAAGGCAAATGCACAGTCTTTTACGCTGAGTAGGGGAATCGGGAAGCAGAGGACATAGGTTAAAGGTGAGGGGGAGGGGGTAAAGATTTAATAGGAACCCAAGGGGCAACTTTTTTAATACAAAGGGTGGTGGATGAATGGGATGAGCTGTCAGAGGAGGTACTTGAGGCAGGTATTATCACAATGTTTAAGAAACATTTAGACAGGTACATGGATAGGATAGGTTTAGATGGATAGGGGCTAAACGCAGGCAGGTGGGACTAGTGTAGATGGGGCATGTTGGTCAGCGTGGGCAAGTAGGGCTGAAGGGCTTGTTTCCATGCTGTATCACTCTATGATTATATTAATCATTTGGTATTGGTATATTATTGTTACATGAGCAGAGAGAAAAGCATGTGTTTGTGTGTTATCCAGTCAAATCACACTATACATGAGTACAATCGCGCCATATATAAGTACAAGAGGTAGCACAAAGAGAAAGATACCAGAGTGCAGAGTATAGTGATATAGCATGACATGACAGTTACAGAGAAAAAGTCCAATGTCCAAAAAAAGGTAGGTTGGAAGATCGGGACTACATCCTGGCTTATAGCTTAGCAGGCAGCATTTCTGGAGAAAAAGGATGGGTGATATTTTGGGTCGTTGAAGAAAGGTCACGACCCAAAACGTCAGTCTGCAGAAGGGTGACTCAGCAGGACAGGCAGCATCTCTGGATAGAAGAAATGGGTGACGTTTCGGCCAGTCGGAAGAAAGTTCTCGACCCGAAACGTCACCCATTCCTGCTACCCAGAGATGCCGCCCGACCCACTGTGTTACTCGAGCACTTTGGTATAAACCAGCAGTTCATGCAGTTCCTTGTATCTTGTTTGTGAATAACCCAGCTGCGAATGGCCAACACTTGCACAGCCTTGCCAGCAGGTGGTGATAATTCCCCATTTCTCTCACCTCTTGTCATGAACACTTCAACCAGTGAGGGGCAGCATGGAGCTAGGGTTGTAGTGTGTCTGTTACATTCAGACACAAGGAACTGCAGATGCTGGAATTTCGAACAAAACACCAAGTACTGGAGGAACTCTGTGGATCAGGCAGCATCCATGAAACACAAAGTTCCTCTAACATGTTCATTTCTATCCGTACAATTTTTATTTTATTTTATTATTGTCAAGTGTTTATTATTGTCACATGTTGTCACAATTAGTGTATTATTGTACAGTTATTTGTATGGCCAGCCATCCAGTCAACTGAAAGTCTATACATGATTACAATCAACCCATCCACAGTGTACAGAGGAACACTACTGCAGAATTGCAAATACAACAGCAAAGGTGCTGAAAATGCACTCACAAGGCAAGTAGTAGAGAGAGAGAGGAGACAAGAGAGATTATTTGGCAAGTGTCCCAAAATGGAACAATGAAATTCTTACTTGTAGCAGGAACACAATTGCGTTTATAGATAGAGTAGACGTGGGGAGAATGTTTCCACTAGTGACCAGAGGGCACAGCTTCAGAATAAAATGAAGTACCTTCAGAATGGAGATGAGGAGGAATTTCTTTAGCCAGAGGGTGGGGTGAACCTGTGGAATTCATTGCCACAGACGGCTGTGAAGGTCAAGTCAATGGGTATTTTTAAAGCGGAGATTGCCAGCTACTTGATTAGAAAGGGTGTCAAAGGTTACAGGGAGAATGCAGGAGAATAGGGTTGAGAGGGAAAGGTAGATCAGCTATGATTGAATGGTGGAGTAGACTTGATGGGCTGCTTGGCCTAATTCTGTTCCAATGTTGTGTTCTTATGAGTACAATTATGTCTCGAAGACATTTGGACAGGTACATGAATAGGAACATCGGTCGGCGGGACTGGGTAACCCACCCGAAGGCTGGTCTGACAGTGTAACCGGGATAGAACTGGGGATGTCGGTAGGAGGGTGACCCGGGGTAATGCCTCCAGTGCCATCATGGTCGTCTGCATGAGACGCCCCAACCCCCAGGACACAAAGATGGCTGGGCGAGGAGAGGGGAGGGAATGTTGGTTCGCAGGAACTGCTCCAGTTCTTCACCCGCGCAGGCCGACTAGACGTTGGAATGTAGCCATGGTGCCAAAATATGGCGGCGCCTGCATGTGTAACATAGGCGAGCGTGTAGTATATGTGTAGCATATTGGCAAGCGCCACACAGCCCTGCTGAAGCACTCAGCCACCGACGAAGAGGGCCGTCGGAGAGAGTGGAGGGTCGTTAGACAGAGTGGAGGGCCGTCTGAGAACCATCACCTGGGGGAGTGCCGGGGGTCAACTGATCTAGGACCCGCCATCTAGAATGGAGAGGGACCCAGCATCGGGGGAAGGTGGGGGGGGAGGTTGTTGGCGGGAGAAGGAAGAGGGACTATATTGAATACTTTAGTAACTTTGTTGGTGTCCTTTAGGTGGCGACACTTTGCATACTTGTGCATTGTACGCAAAACAAAGAATTTCACTGTGCCGTTGCATACGTGATGAATAAAATACCATTGAACCATTGAGATGGGACGTGCTGTTTCTGTTTGAACCTTCCCGTTGCCTCGTGGCAGGGAGCCCGGCAGTGGGCAGCCTGTACACTGCAGTGTGCAAATGTACTGTGAGTATCGGGTTACACTGCACTAATCCTTGCTGAAAGCTTGTCCCAGAGATTAATGTCTTTCACAATCTCCTGAGTACCAGTGAGCTGAGTGTAACAGGAGAGCTATTGGACATTTATATCTGAGGCCAGACAATGCCAGTGGGTGCAGAGAGGGTTCACCAGCATGATGCCTGGATTAGAGGACACTCGCAACAGGGAGAGGCGGGACAGACATGGATTGTTTTCTCTGGCACATGGATATGCAGGGAACGGAGGGATATGCATCACGTGCAGGTAGTTAAGAGGGTCTTGACATCATGTTCGGCACAGATATTGTGGGCCAAAGGGCCTATTGTGCTGCACTGTTCTATGTTCTAAAGATGACCTGCTGAAGGATTAGAGACACAGGGAATGCAGATGCTGATTTACCAAAAAAAGACAAAGTTCTGCAGTAAGTCAGGCAGCATCTCTGGAGAAAAGGAATTGGTGATGTTTTGGGTTTGGACTGGAAGTCTGGAGTCTGAAGAAAGGGCTCAACCCAAAACGTCACCTCTCCACTTTCTGCCTGTGTGTCTTCTTCTGCTGAAGGACCGGTCACTTTGCAAGGGTTTTTTGTTATATCAATGGCAATAATGTGATGTTCAGATTGCAGAGTTCCTGGCTCCCTCTCTCTCCCTGTGATGACAGTGTGAGGACAGAACATCAACTCCCCCACAACTCCTGTTGCCCCGCACCCTCCCATACACCCCTCTCACTTCTGCCGCACACCTCCACCCACCTGTTCTGCAGAAGTCCAATCCTGTTCTCTGGGACACCAATGAGAAACCAACGGCCACGTATCCGCCTGGCTTTATCACATTTACACACACATGTACACACACACACATAGACACGTACACATATATACACACACACACACGTACACACACACATACACATGTACACACACACGTACGCACACACATAGACACGTACACATATACACACACATACACATGTACACACACACATAGACACATACACATATACACACACACACATGCACACACACACATGTACACAAACGTACACACAAATGTACACACACATAGACATGTACACATATACACACACGTACACACACAGACACGTACACATACACACACACACACACACGTACACACACATAGACAAATACACATGCACACACACATGTACACACACACATGTACATGCAAACGTACACACACATAGACACATACACATGCACACACACATGCACATGTACACACACAAGAACACATGTATGCACACACACGTACACACCCATAGACATGTACACATGCACACACATGTACACACACACGTACACACACATAGACACAGACACATGTACACACACGGACACATACACATGTATACACACACGTACACACACACAGATGTATACAGGTACACACACAGACACGTACACAGGTACATACAAAAACATAGGCACATACACATGTACACACACAAGTATACACACACATAGGCACGTACACATGTACACACACAGACACGTACACATATACACACTCACACACACATACTTACACACAGACACGTACACACACAGGCACATACACATGTACACACACACGTACACACACATAGGCACATACACATGTACACACAGACATGTACACATATACACACTCACACACATGTACTTACACACAGACACGTACACATGTACACACACACACAGACACATACACATGTATACACATGTACATACACACACATACACACACATGCACATACACATGTACATACACACACATACACACACAGGCACATACACATGTACATACACAGACACGTACACACACAGAGACGTACACATGTACAAATACACAGACACATGTACACACACACAGACACGTACACACACAGACACATACACATGTACACAGACACATACACATGTACACATACACAGACACATACACATGTACACACACAGACACACACAGACACATACACGTGTACATACACAGACACGTACACACATAGACACGTACACATGTACAAATATACAGACACATGTACACACACAGACACATACACATGTAAACTGGGTGGTGCCGTACACCCACTGTACATGTGTCTCATCCTTTTTTTTCTTTGATGTTTTTAGTCTGTTGTTAAATGTATGTTTTAGTGAATCTTTAGCTTTGTATTATGTGGGCAGTGGACAGGACAGGGGGGGGGGGGGGTTGGAGGAAACTTTTTAAAATCTCTTTCCTCGACGGAGATACGATTTTTTTCTGTATTGTATCTCCGTCCGCGCTGCGGCCTAACATCGAGGAGCTGGCGGCCTCTTGCTGGGGACCGACTTTGAGAGCTCCAACCGCAGGAGCCTGCGGACTTAACATCATGGAACTCGCAGTCCCATGGTTAGGGACCGAATTTGGGAGCTCCAACCGCAGGAGCTTCGACCGCCCCGATCGCGGGAGCTTCAACCGCCGGCTGCGGGAGCTTCGATCTCTCCGACTGCGGATGGTTCGACTACCCCATCTGCGGGAGAATAAGGAGGAAAGAAGATAAGACTTTATTGCCTTCCATCACAGTGAGGAATCTGGGGGAGTCACTGTGGTGGATGTTTATGTTGACTTTTATTGTAGTTGTGTGTCTTGTTGCTTTTTTGCTGGTATGACTGTATGGTAAATCAAATTTCACTGTACCTCAAATGGTACATGTGACAATAAAAGACTATTGAACTATTGAACACACACACACATACACACACACATGTACGCTTACACACACACATACACACAGACACACATACATGTACACACGCACGTACATGCAGACAGACACATACACATGTACACGTACTGACAACGCCTCAGTCAAGTCATACCACATACAAGAGCATCAGGAAGTGCAAAAAAGAAAGGACAGAGTGCAGAATATAGTATTGCAGCTACAGAGAAAGTGCATCTACACTTCACACTGCTTCAGAAAAGCAGCCAACATACTCAAAGATGCCCCATGCTGGTCGTTCTTCCTTCTCCCTACTCCCATCCGGCAGGAGGTACAGAAGCTTGAAAGCGTGCACGAGCAGACTGATGAACAGCTTCTTCCCCTCTGTTATCAGCCTTCTGAACAGGTCCTTCCATAAGCTCGAGTAATGTCCGATTCACCTCTACCCCATTGCGGACATTGGATTTTGTCTCTGGAACTGATGCGCTACAATACTGAGAACTATATTCTGCACTCTGTATCTTCCCCTTTGCTCTAACTTTTGTACCCGTGTTTGGATCAATTGTATTTACGTATAGTATTATATCATTTGATTAGATGAAATGTAATGGAAAGCTTTTTACTATACCTAGGTACACACAATAATAATAAACATAACCTTAAGGTGCAATGGCCATAACGAGGTATTATATACTCTGGTCATTATTCTCTTTGCACTACCTGTTGTACTTGGGTATGGCCTAAAGAAGTTCACAGCCAATGAAGAACCTCTGAAGTGTATTTGCTGTGGTAATACAGGTAACCAGGGCGACACAGTGGCACAGATGGTAGAGCCACTGCCTCACAGCGCCAGAGACCCAGGTTCAACCTTGACCTTGCGTGCTGTCTCTGTGGAGTTTGTACACTCTCCATGTGACCGTGTGGATTTCATCCAAGTGCTCCGGTCTTCTTTAGAGATACAGCGCAGAAACAAGCCCTTCAGCCCACCAAGTCCGTGCTGACCAGCGATCACCCCGTACACTAGCACTACCCTACACACTAGGGACAATTCACAATTTACATAAGCCAATTGACCTACAAACCCGAACATCTTTGGAGTGCGGCAAGAAACCGGAGCACCTGGAGAAAAAAACAAGTGGTCACTGGGAGAACGTACAGACTCTGTACCGAATGGCCTAATTTTGCTCCTTTGTCTTATGATATGTCTCAGAGCCCAAATGTTCCCGACATCGACGCAATGTGAAGTGTGAGCAGCCAATCATTTCCGTCAGGCACATACACCTGAAGTTATTCAGAAAGGTGTGTACAAGGATGTTGCCAGGACTCGAGGGCCTGAGCTAGAGGGTGAGTTTGGGCAGGCTGGGACTGTATCACTTGGAGCGCAGGAGGCTGAGGGGTGATCTTGTAGAGGTGCATAAAATCATGAGGGGAATAGATAGGGTGAATATACAGTCTTTTACCCAGAAATGAAACACCCAGAGGTGTATAATCATAATCATGATTGAAATCACAAAATCATGAGAGGAATGGACACTTGAGGGCTCGAGCTACAGGGAGAGGTTAGGCAGGCTAGGACCTTATTCCTTGGAGCACAAAAGAACAAGGGATGACCATATAGAGGTGTATAAAATCATGAGAGGAATAGATAGGGTGAATGCACAGAGTCTTTTACTCAGAGTAGGGGAATCAAAAACCAGAGGACATAGGTTGAAGGTGAGAGAGGAAAAACTTAATCGGAACCCGAGGGGCAACTTTTTCCACACAGGTTGTTAAGGCAGGTTCTATAACAACATTCAAAAGACATTTGGACAGGTACATGGATAGGAAAGGTTTAGAGGGATGTGGCCCAAACGCAGGCAGGTGGGACTAGAGTAGATGGAGCATCTTGGTCCACATGGACATGTTGGGCCGAAGGGCCTGTTTCCGTGCTGTGTGACTATGGAATGTGGCAAAGCATGAAAATGCCTCTGGAGCTGTGATTTGTGATGCTGCAAGTGGACAAGCGCAGCAGGAAGAGTGTTGCACCTGGACTGCCAGTTCCCACACATTCCTGCTGTAGTTCATGAGCTGCTGCATTGATGCTGTTCTCTCAGCTCATCTGGGATCTGTGCAGAAACTGTCCACACTGCCTCACTTTAATGGGGCACCACATCCCAGCAGAGAATCGTGCAGTGCCCTGACAGCAGGGGAACTCAAAACCAAATCATTTTAACCGGAGCGACAGGGGGACGGAGAAACCTAATTTTTGAAGCTCTGCACCTCGACAGTCAGAAGCATATTCCCCATGGTGGACAAATCAAAGGCTAGAGGACATAGCTTTAAAGTGAGGGGCAAAGTTTAAAGGAAATGAGCGGGGCTAGTTGTTGTTTGTGTTTTGGAAATTTACCACACAGAGGGTGGCGACTGCCTGGAACGTGCTGCCACAGGTTGTGGTGGAGGCAGATACGATAATCTAAGAGATTTTTGGATAGGCATTTGTATATGCAGGGAATGGAGGGATAAGGATTACCTGCAGATATAGACACTAAATGGTGGTGAAACCACATCAGGCAGCATCTCTGGAGAAAATAGATATGCGAGTGTGAAAAAGAGTGCCGACCCGAAACATCACCTATCCAATTTCTCCAGTGATGCTGCCTGACCCACGGTTACTCCAACACTTAGTGTCCATCTCTATTATAAACCTTGTTATCTATATACTTAAAAGTATGATCTTGTATGTGGATGTGTGTGTGTGTTTGTGTGTTTGTTTGTGTATAATCACATCTTCTCGAAAAAACGACGCGCTAACGGTAAGATTTTTACATATTCTGGTAGAGATTTTTCCTGTGGAGTCCGAAATTGCCTTGTCTGAAAATTTCATGCTGTATTTCTCGAGTTATTAATGAAAATGTTCAAAAATCAGACAAAACTTTGAAATAAAAACGACTGTCTTTTGCTGATGAAGTCACAATGGGTCTGTGTGCCTGCCGTCTTCCACGCACTAATATCAAGGGGGGTGATTAGAGGGCCCACTTGGTCTAGTTACAGATAAAAGTTGGTTTAGGCATCATGTTTGGAATAGACATTGTGGGCCAAAGGGCCTGTTCTTATGATGTTCTACATTCCATGTTCCGCCGATAATGCTGAGAACTTTATTCTGTACTCTGTATCTTCCCCTTTGCTCTACCTATTGTACTTGAGTTTGACTTGATTGTATTTATGTATAGTATTGTATTACCTGTTAGCATGCAAACAAAGTTTTTCATTGTACCTCGATATATATGCCAATAATAAACCTAAACCATCAGAGGGTAATACACAAGGAACTCCAGATGCTGGTTTATGAAAAAAGTCACAAAGTGCTGGAGTAACTCACCGGGTCAGGCAGTATCCCCGAAGAACATGGATAGGTGAGGTTTCATAAGTTAATTATTCATAGGAGCAGAATTAGGCCATTTGGCCCATCGGGCCTACTCCGCCATTCAATCATGGCTGATCTATTTTTCCCTCTCAACCACATTCTCCTGCATTCTCCCCGTAACCTTTGACACCTTTACTAATTAAGAGTCTATCAATCTCCACTCTAAAAATACCCTATGACTTGGCCTCCACCACCTCATCTCCATTCTAAAGGTACGTCTTTTTCTTCTAAGGCTGTGCCCTCTGGACTTAGGTTCTCCCACTAGTGGAAACATCCTCTCCACATCCACACGATCAAGGCCTTTCACTATTCTGTAAGTTTCAATGAGGTCCTGCTCCTCTTTCTAAACTCCAGTGAGTGCAGGCCCACAACCGTCAAACGCTCATCATATTTTAACCATACGTTTCAGGTCGGGACTCTTTGTCAGACCTAAGGGGCAATAGCTAGTGAGGGCCGGTGTTAAGCTTGTCTGGAAGGTGCTTGTGGGGGCAGCACAGTGGCGCACCAGTAGAGTTGCTGCCTCACAGCGTCAGAGACCCGGGTTCGATCCTGACTACGGGTGCTGTCTGTGCGGAGTTTGTACTTTCTCCCTGTGACCACATGGGTTTTCTACAGGTGCTCCAGTTTCCTCCAACACTCCAAAGACGTGCAGGTTTGTAGGTTAATTGGCTTTGGTAAAATTGTAAATTGACCCTAGTGTGTAGGATAGTGGGAGTGTACAGGACTATCGCTGGTCGGCATGGACACGGTGGGCCAAAGCACCTGTTTCCACGCTATATCTCTAAAGTCGAAAATAAAGCAAACATTTGATTTTTTCAGTTATTCAGTCACGAGTACAGAAATTCATTCGGATTGCTAATTAAATTGAACAGGGGAGCTTTGCCGAGCTTGCTGCATCTGTCACACCTCACAGGTGTTCAGCAAGGGGTTTGCTGATGTGCAACTTTTGAAAACAGGCTGAGGGAATGTTTTCAGTCAACCAGCGCCACAATATCACGACACGAGTCCTGCAGAGATCCAGAAGGCAGTTGGAAATACAAAATGAATAAAGACTCTGCTAATTTTGGCATCAAGCCCAACCTCAGCAAATGTTCCACCATTGGGCCAGCTTGTCATAGACTCATAGAGCGGAAAAACGGGCCCTTCAGTTCATGCCGACCAACATGCCCCATCCTGCCTGGGTTTGACCCATATTCCTCTAAACCTGTTCTACCCATGTACGGGTGCTTGTCTGTACGGAGTTTGTACGTCCCACCCCGTAACTTGTGTTGGTTTTCTCTGGGACCTCTGGTTTCCTCCCACACTCCAAAGGCGTACAGGTTTTTAAGTTAATTGGCTTGATATAATTATACATTGTCCCTCGTGTGTGTAGGATGATGTAAGTGTGCAGGGATCACTGGTCAGCCCTGACTCGGTGGGCCGAAGGGCCCGTTTCCGCACTGCATCTCTAAACTAACCTAAAAGTGATATTTAGGGTCAGAACCCTTCCACCCGAAGCGTCACCCATTCCTTTTCTCCAGAGATGGTGCCTGACCCGTTGTTAATCCAGCATTTTGTGTCTAACTTCGGTATAAACTTGCACCCGCAGTTCCTACAGATTCCCTCTAACCCTGTCCTATCCATGTACCTGTCTTAATGTTTCTTAAACATTGTGATAGTACACACCTCAATTACCTACTTTAGTTTAGTTTACTTTAGAGATACAGCACGGAAACAGGCCCTTCGGCCCACTAGGTCCACCACGAGCAGCCACCCCCACACATTAACACTACCCTATTACACACACTAGGGACAATTTTACATTGATTACAAGCCAATTAACCTACAAGTTTGGAGTGTGGGAGGAAGCCGAAGATCTCAGAGAAAACCCACGCAGCTCACGGGGAGAACGTACAAACTCCGTGCAGACAAGCACCCAAAGTCAGGATCGAACCCGGGTCTCTGGTGCTGTAAGGAAGAAGTTCTACTGATGTGCCACCACGCCGCCCTCTGGCAGCCCTCCTCTCGTTCCATACACCCACCACGCTCTGTGTAAAAAAGTTGCCCCCTCAGATTCCTATTAAATCTTGCCCCCCCCCCCCTCACCTTAAACCAATGCCCTCTGGTTCTTGATTCCCCCACTCTGGGTAAAAGACCGTGCATTTATCCTGTCTATTCCTCTCGTGATCTTGTACACATTTGCGTGGAACACAAAGCACTGGAGTAACTGGACAAGTGGATGAAAACCTAGCATGTTTTATGTGCCAAAAGTGCTGGAGTAACTCAGCAGGTCAGGCAGCATCTCTGCAGAACATGGGTAGATGACGTTTGGGTCCGGACCCTCCTTCCGACTGATTCCCACTCTCACCTTAAACCAATGTCGTCTGGTTCTGGATTCCACTACCCTGGGTAAAAGGCTGTGCATTTACCCTATCTATTCCAAAACAGATTAGATACACTATACGTTTCAGCTCAACAGGACTGGGATGTGCGAGACGGGATATTACACCCTTCCGACCTGAAACCGCCCCTTGACCTCCACCCAAGACAAGGATAGGCACTTGGATTGGCAGTGATGACCTGACTCAATACAGGCAATTAGAAAATTACCGAGAAACAATGAAGCAACATGCCAATTCAATAAAATATTACAGGGATGCATTTTCCACATGGTGATTAATCTAAAGCAGAACATTAAGCTGTAGTGTGCATTTTCGTGTTAAAATAACTTTAAAAACATGAACAAAATGAATGTCTTTACAGTGCAACGACTGGATGAAAGATTGCAGGATTGGTGAGAAAATGCTGGCCTTCATAACAAGAGGATTTCAGTATAGGAGTAAAGAGGTTCTTCTGCAGTTGTATAGGGCTCTGGTAAGACCACATCTGGAGTATTGCGTACAGTTTTGGTCTCCTAATTTGAGGAAGGACATCCTTGTGATTGAGGCAGTGCAGCGTAGGTTCACAAGATTGATCCCTGGGATGGCGGGACTGTCATATGAGGAAAGATTGAAATGACTAGGCTTGTATTCACAGGAGTTTAGAAGGATGAGGGGGAATCTTATAGAAACATATAAAATTATAAAAGGGCTGGACAAGCTGGATGCAGGAAAAATGTTCCCAATGTTGGGCGAGTCCAGAACCAGGGGCCACAGTCTTAGAATAAAGGTGAGGCCATTTAAGACTGAGGTGAGAAAAAACGTTTTCACCCAGAGAATTGTGAATTTATGGAATTCCCTGCCACAGAAGGCAATGGAGGCCAAATCACTGGATGGATTTAAGAGAGAGTTAGATAGAGCTCTAGGGCCTAGTGGAATCAAGGGATATGGGGAGAAGGCAGGCACGGGTTATTGATCGGGGACGATCAGCCATGATCACAATGAATGGCGGTGCTGGCTCGAAGGGCCGAATGGCCTCCTCCTGCACCTATTTTCTATGTTTCTATGTTTCTAGGATCAAGCTACATAGTGGCACAGTGGGTAGAGCCACTGCCTCACAGCGCCAGAGACCCCAGGTTCGATCCTGACTTTGGGTACTGTCTGTGAGGATAGACACAAATTGCTAGAGTAACTCAGCGGGACAGGCAGCATCTCTGGAGAGAAGGAATGGGTGAGGTTTCGGGTCGTGTCTGTGTGGAGTTTGCACGTTCTCCCTGTGACCGCGTGGGGTTAGGAAGGAACTGCAGATGCTGGTTTACACCTCCCACATCCCAAAGACATGTGGGTTTGTGGATTAATTGGCCCCTAATGTGTGTGTGAAGGGGGGGGGGGTGCAGAAGTAGAAGTAGTGTGGATGGGTGATCGATGGTTGGTGTGGAATCAGTGGGTTGAAAGGCCTGTTTCCATGCTGGATCATGCTGCAATGGCATAGGAGGACCTGGGCTGCCGAGAGCAACACGACGGGAGGGGCCGCTTAGAGCGTAGGGGGGATCCGTGGGGGGGATGCCTGCTGCCACGTGCGGTGGCAAGCCTGGTTCACCGCTGCAAGACGACTGTTCAATAAACTTTTTGCAAGCACAACATGATGACCTTGTGTAGGTCTGCAGTATGATTTCACCAGGTTGTATGCAAAACGAAGCATGGCAGTGTGCCTTGTACGTGTGACAATAGAGTTTCAGTGAATCATGAAACTAAATTGTGCAGTCCACAGTGTAGTCCAACACCTAGTCTCAGGAAGGACATCCTTGTGATTGAGGCAGTGCAGCGTAGGTTCACGAGATTGATCCCTGGGATGGCGGGACTGTCATATGAGGAAAGATTGAAAAGACTAGGCTTGTATTCACAGGAGTTTAGAAGGATGAGGGGGGGATCTTATAGAAACATATAAATTTATAAAAGGTCTGGACAAGCTAGATGCAGGAAAAATGTTCCCAATGTTGGGCGAGTCCAGAACCAGGGGCCACAGTCTTAGAATAAAGGGGAGGTCATTTGAGACTGAGGTGAGAAAAAACATTTTCACCCAGAGAGTTGTGAATTTATGGAATTCCCTGCCACAGAGGGCAGTGGAGGCCAAGTCACTGGATGGATTTAAGAGAGAGTTAGATAGATCTCTAGGGGCTAGTGGAGTCAAGGGATATGGGGAGAAGGCAGGCACGGGTTATTGGTAGGGGACGATCAGCCATGATCACAATGAATGGCGGTGCTGGCTCGAAGGGCCGAATGGCCTCCTCCTGCACTTATTTTCTATGTTTCTATGAAAGGCACAAAGTGCTGGAGTAACTCAGCAGGACATGCAGCATCACTGGAGAACATGGATAGGTGATGTTTTGGGTCGGAACCCTTCTTCAGACTGAAGGGTCAGAGTGATCTCAACCCGAAATGTCACCTATCCATGTTCTCCAGAGATGCTGCCTGACCCGCTGAGTTAGTCCAGCATTCTGGGTCTATCTGCAGTTCCCTGCATCTCCACCTACAGTCCCAAACTGTTCTCACTACAACTCTGCATTTCTCTGGTGTCTTTGGCTGCACTTTCCCCAGTAGGGTCATCCTTGGTGATGTCTCAGAAACTCAGAATAAGCCACATCAGTGATCATTCACAGACATCAATTTGAGCTTCCCCACCAGTCCGGGACTGCCCACGGGTCTTAGTGTAAAACATAGCTGTACCAGAAGAGCCAAACAGTTGTTCAACAACTCCTCATCCTTCCCCCACCCTAGTCATCCTGCTAGTTTCACTGTTCGTATCCTTTCATTATCACCTTCTTCACAGACAACAATAGACCATTGTGGGCTCCACCTTTCCTTGGCCATCGGTGCCGGCTCTGATTTGTTCTGTGCCTTTTCATACCTCTAGTTTCCCTCTCCCCTGATTCCCAGTCTGAAGAAGGGTCTTGACCCAAAACGTCACCTATTCCTTTTCTCTAGAGGTGCTCTCTGACCCGCTGAGTTACTCCAGCATTTTGTGTCCATCTTCGGGGTAAACCAGCATCTGCAGTTCCTTCCTATACACCCTGTTGTTCAATTGGTTTAGGGTTATGATTGTCACGTGTGCCAAGATACAGTGAAAAGCTTTGTTTTGCATGCTATCCTAGTATAGTCATAAATTCATACAGCATGGAAACAGGCCCTTCGACCTGACTTGCCCACACCGGCCAATATGCCCCAACTACACTCGTCCCACCTGCGTATCCCTCTAAACCCATCCAAACCTGTCCAAATGTGTTTTAAATGTTCTTATTTCATCTGCCTCAACTACCTCCTCTAGCAACTCATTCCATATACCCACCACCCTCTGTGTGGAAAAAGTTGCCCATCGAGTTCCTATTAAATCTTTCTCCTCTCACCTTAAACCTATGTCCTCTGATTCCCCATACTCTGGGTAAATTACTCTGTGCATTCACCTTATCTACTCCAAAACTGATTAGTGATACTATACTGTACATTAATCTACTCAAGTCAAAGCGAAGTAAAATAGTTAGAGCAAAGGGGAAGATACAGAGAGCAGAATGTAGTTGTCAGTATTGTAACACATCAATTCCATTTACAAAGTCCAATGTCTGCAATGGGGTAGAGGTGAATAAATCAGTTAGGCTCATCACTGATAGGAGCAGAATGAGGCCATTTGGACCATCAAGTCTATGCCATTCAATCATGGCTGTTCTACAGTATCTCTCCCTCGTAACCCAATTCTCCTGCCTTTCTCCCAACCCCCCTGACACCCATACTAATGAAGAATCTATCAGTCTTAAAAATATCCATTGAGGATATCCACAGCCTTCTGTGGCAAAGAATTCCACAGATGCACCATCCTCTGACTAAAAAAATTCCTCCACATCACCTTCCTAAAGGAACGTCTTTTAATTCTGAGGCTAGGACCTCTCCTAGACTCTCCCACTAGTGGAAACATCCTCTCCACCTGCAGTTCCCTAGCTTACAGATGGAAAAGAGATTTAAAAGAGTAGTGCTATTGCCAAATCTCAAGCTGCACCATCTTATTGTATCTATACATCACCGAGACCAAATGTAGACTTACGCTCGATTTGTTAGGCCTATGGGATCTCCCGGTTGCCAGTCATGTCAACACCCCTTCCCGCATTGACCTTTCTGTCCTGGGCCTCCTCCATTGCCAGAGTGAGGCCACAGGCTAATTGGAGGAACAGCTCATCATATTTTGCTTGGGCAGCTTACAACCCAGCAGCATGAACATTAAATTCCCTAATTTTAAGGAACTTAATTTCATACTCCCCTCCCCCTTCCTTCCTTGCCCCCTTCCTCCACCCTAGTCGTTTTACCTATTATTGGAGGCCAAATCACTGGATGGATTTAAGAGAGAGTTAGATAGAGCTCTAGGGGCTAGTGGAGTCAAGGGATATGGGGAGAAGGCAGGCACGGGTTATTGATACGGGACGATCAGCCATGATCACAATGAATGGCGGTGCTGGCTTGAAGGCCCGAATGGCCTCCTCCTGCACCTATTTTCTTTGTTTCTACCCGTGCCTGCCTTCTCCCCATATCCCTTGACTCCACTAGCCCCTAGAGCTCTATCTAATAACTCTCTCTTAAATCCATCCAGTGATTTGGCCTCCACTAATGTTTCTATGTTTCTATGTATCTATATTCCACAGATCTCCTCATTGTTTCTCTTGAGATCACACTTTCCCTCGCCAACAATGGATCTACCAGGCACCGCCCTGCCTGAGCTCACGTAGCTGGCCTTGATTGGTCCTGGTCTATTCTCGCCACCAGCTCATCACCTCCTTCCCAACACCCTACTTTCAGTCTGAAGAAGGGCCCCAACCTGAAACGGCCCCATCCTTTTTCTCCAGAGGCTGCCTGACCCGCTGAGTTACTCCTGCACTTTCCATCCATCTATTGTCTATCCATCTTATTCACCAATGGTCTCCCCTCCCCCCCCACCCCCCACCCCCAAATCCATCCCATGCTCACTGATCTGCATAGCTCCAAGTAATGTTTATAACTTAGAGAGTTAGTGTCCAGAACAAAACACAAAGCGCTGGAGTAACTCAGCGGGTCAGGCAGCATCTGTGGATAAAAATGGACAGACGACATTTCGGGTCGGGAGACCGATTGTAGTAGTGGGGAGCAGCAAGTGATAGGTGGATACAGGTGAGGGGGAGAGGGGGGAATTGGCAGATGGGTGGAGTAAGTGACAAAGGCTGGAGGTGAAAAGGAGACAAAAGGGTGTAAGATAAGGAGAGAAGAGGAACGAAATGTAAAGCCGGGGGGAGGAGTGTGGATGGAAGGGGCCAGGGACAAAGTGGGAGATGAAAGGGAGAGATGGAGGAGGGAAAGGAATTAGGGTGACGAGGTGGGGGGGGGGGGGGGGGAGGGGGGAAGATATTGGGGGAAATATGCGTGCATTGGTGTGGGGGGTATCACCTGCAGTTGGCGAATTCAACGTTTATACTGTTGGGTTGGTAGCTTCCCAAGCGGAATATGAGGTACTGTTCCTCCAGTTTACATGTGGCCTCACTCTGGCAATGGAGGAGGCCCAGGACAGAAAGGTCAGTGTGGGAATGGGAAGGGGAGTTGTCATGAGTTTACTACTCATTCATCTTTGTGTTTTGTTCAAGGTTCCTGCATCTGCCGTTTCTTGTGTCTCCAGTCAGTAGCCAGAGATGGGATCAAGATCAGTGTACAGCAAGCTGCTGCCAACTAGAATGCACAGTAGGAACGACAACTGGAAGCCAGATTCACTAGGAACCTTCAGGAGGGGAGATGGTTAAATAGCAAATGGGAAGCATTTGCTGAAGAGCCTCCGTTTGTGCAATGTTTGCAAAGGAGGGAATGCTGTTCAGGTCGCACACCGTTAGCAGAGGGAGACATTAAATCAGTAGCCGGCTCGACGTGACGACTGAACTCCTGGAGTTCCACAATCAAAGCCTTGAAACAGCCGGCAATCAATATTGCACCCATTTCATCAGTCATCAATCACACCCTGTCACTATTCACTTCAGTCGCCACTTCCCTGAAGGAAGGAAAGGGAAGTAATGCTGAAGTGTGTTACTGTGAAACACGGCGATCAATATGCACAGATTCAGGGACTGTTTCTTCCCAGCTGTTATCAGGCATCTGAATCATCCTGTCACCAACTAGAGAGCGGTCCTGACCTTCCATCTACCTCATTGGAAACCCTCGGACTATCTTTAATCGGACTTTATCTTGCACTAAATTATTCCCTTTATCCTCTATCTGTACTCTGTGGACGACTTAATTGTAATCATTGTCTTTCCGCTGACTGGATAGCACGCAACAAAAAGGCTTTTCACTGTACCTCAGTACATGTGACAATAAACTAAACTAAACTGAACTAAGATGCCACAATCTCGGAGATCAAAGGGCTGTTAGTCAGTGGCCATGAACATACAAGAAGGACTCCACAGAGAACTTGGCAGCTCTTATTCAGAGAGTGCCACACAACATGTTCTGCCCAACTGAAATGACAATTCCTCTGTCACTTACACTGATGCAGCAGGTGGTGCTGCTGCCTCACAGCATCATAGATCTGGGTTCGATCCTGGCCTCGGGTGCTGTCTGTGTGTGGACTATGTACCTTCTCCCTGTGACCGTCTGTGTTTCCTTCTGGGTGCTCCGGTTTCAAGTTCAAGTTCAAGTTCGGGTCCGCGTTTTTTGTCACTTAACCGACTAAGGTACAGTGAAATTTGAGTTACCGTACAGCCACACTAAGTGAAAAGAACACAATACACACATAAAATAAATTTAACATAAATATCCACCACAGTGGAATCAACATTCCTCACTGTGATGGAAGGCAATAAAGTTCAGTCATCTTCCTCTTTGTTCACCCGTGGTCGGGGCCTTGAACCCTCCGCACTTGCCGCTGCCGACGATCCGATGTTCAAGCCCTCTCGTCGGGATGATCGAAACTCCGGCGCCGGGACGGATTGGAACACAGCATGGAGCTCCCGAGTCGGCCACTTCTTACCGGAGACCGCGGGCTTCACGGTGTTAAAGTCCACAGAGCTCTTCTTCTGGCGATCCTCGGCAAAGGATCACCGGCTCCACGATGGTAAGTCTGCGCCGCGCCTGTGGCTTGAAGCTCCGGGCCGGTCTCCAGGAAAGGCCGCACCACTCCACATTGTTAGGCCGCAAAGGGGGGGGCGGAGATGCGACACGGAGAAAATCGCATCTCCGTCGAGATAACTTTTAGAACATACTTAAAATAATAATAACAGCAGAAAGGACACACAGACTGTTGCGAGGCAGCCACATCCCAAAAATGTGCGGGTTTGCAAGTTGATTGTTTTCTGTAAATTGCACCTGGTGTGTGGGGAGTGGGATAACGTAGAACTAGTGTGAGCGTGTGATTGCTGGTCGACGTGTACTCGGTGGGATGAAGGGCCTGTTTCCATGCTGTATCACTAAACTATACCAAAGCCTTGATCAATATGATCGAAGATTGTGAGTCGTTACGGCCAAGGAGCGCTTCTGACCGTCACTACAGCAGCAAAAGAACAAGGAAATCCCTATATATCAGCAAGACCAAGCATAGACTTGCCGATCGTCTCGCTGAACACTTACGCTCAGTCCGCTTGGACTACGCAATCTCCCAGTTGCCAAATATTTTAACTCCCCTTCCCATTCCCATTCCCATACTGGCTTTCTGGCCTGGGCCTCTCCCACTGTCAGAGTGAAGTCAGACACAAATTGGAGGAACAGCACCTCATATTTTGCCTGGGCAGCTTACAACCCTACGATATGAACATTGAATTCGCTAATTTCAAGTAACCCTTGTATCCTCTCTCCTTCCCCCCCCTCCCCCACCCCTAGTCATTCTACCAGTTCCACTGTTCACATCCTTGTATTCCACTTGTTATCACACCTTCCCCAGCCAACAATGGGCCATTATGGCCTCCACGCTTCCTGAGGTCATCTGTTGCCGGCCGGTATATGTTCTGGCCGTATCTTTTCTAGCCTCCTGTTTATCCCCCCCCCCTCCTCCCCCCCCCTCCCCCTCACTACATTCAGTCTAAAGAAGGCACCCAACATGAAACATCACCCCTTCCCTTTCTCCACAGATGCTGCCTGACCCGCTGAGTTACTCCAAAATCTTGTGTCTGCCGAAGGACAAGAGTACTCTGTCTCCCAACCCTCTTCCACCACTCAATAATAGTAAAATAAGTCACACAGTTGATCTGATGCTGCTCCCCATTTTTTTTGTAGAACCCCCATTACCTTTGATTTTATTTATATCAACATCTCTGACCATGCCCAAGTTTAGTGTCATCTCCAATTGTTCTTGAATTGAGAAGACAGCAAGAGACAGACAACCACACTGAGCGGCTTGGTGGTGCAGCGGTAGAGCTGCTGCTTTGCAACGCCAAAGACCAGAGTTCGATCCTGACTACGTGCTATCTGTATGGAGTTTGTACGTTCTCCCTATGACTGCATGGGTTTTCTCTGAGTGCTCCAGTTTCCTCCTAACATTCCAAAGAGGTGGAGGTTTGTAGGTTAGTTGGCATCAGTACATTGTAAATTGTCCCTAGTGTGTAGGATAGTGCAAGTGCATGGGGTGTGATTTGTTATTAAAATCTTTCTCAAAACTTAAAGTGCTGGAGTTAAGCCCCTGTCCCACTTTCCCGAGTTACTCACGAATTCTCCCGAGTTTTCCACTTGATTCAAACTCGGGGAATGTCCGTAGCGAGTCCGTAGGAGTCCATAGATATTTCGTAACGGCTCGTAAGGCCAGCCGTAGGTACTCGGGGCATCAGGTAAGTTGGGACGTTTTTTCAGCATGTTGAAAAATGTCCACGAGTAAAAAAAAATAGCCCCTAGTACCTACGGCTGGCTATTACCGTAATTCTCCGAGTTTGAATCAAGGGGAAAACTTGGGATAATTCGTGGTAACTCGGGAAAGTGGGACAGGGGCTTAACTCAGCAGGGTCAGGCTCCACAGATCAGAATCAGAATCTGCCTGACCTTCTGAGGTACTCCAGTCCTCTTGGCTTTGCTCAAGATTCAGGATCTGCAGTTCTTTGTGTATCCATTTAAGATGCATCTCCAGGCAATCTATTTCTAGGGGATTCCCCACATTTCTGACTTGTGGACTGTTCAGAGAAAACCCGGAGAAAACCCAAGCAATCACAGGGAGAATGTACAAACTCCATACAGACAGCACCCATAGTCAGAATTGAACCTGGGTCTCTGTTGCTGTGAGGCAGCAACTCTACTGCTGCGCTACTGTGCCATCCACTCTGATCTTGCACGTAGAATAGCTGTAGACTTTTACAAACATAGGAGAGGACTATAGTTACTGGGTTTCTCAGCTTTTAGTATTTTTGTTCAGTTACTTTAAATTGAATAGACTTAATGGATAACAAGGCACTAAACATCTCTTCACAATGTGTTTAAATGCTAATTATTATCCAATCAAGTACATTAGTCCTGGAGTCAGGAACAAATGTCCCTTCACATTTTCCTTCCACTGATTTTAATTGGTCTCAATAAACACCACTCCAAACGCTGCAGCCATTGCATTGTCCCGTAACCCCACATCATTGACCAGTACAGCAAAGGCCCTTCGGCCCACAATGTCCATGCTGAACAATATAAACTAATCATTGCCTACACATGATCCATATCCCTACATATCCATGGGCCTATCGAAAAGCCTCTCAAACACTACCACCATACCTGCTTCCCCCGCCGCCTCTGGCAGTGCGATCTAGTCACCCACTGTGTGAAACATACATGCCCTGCGCATCTCCTTTAAACTTTGCTCCTCTCACAGTAAAGTTATGCCCTCCAGTCTTTGCCATTTCCAATCTGGGGGAAAAGGTTCTGACCATCTACCCTATCTATATCTCTCAAAATGTTATACACTTCAACCTCTGAAGCTCCGGAGAAAATAATCCACATTTTCACAAACTCCCCTTAAAACTAATACCTTCTAATCCAGCAGCATTCTGGTAAACATCTGCTGCACCCTCTCCAAAGCTGCCAAATACTTCCTGCAATGGGGCCACCTCTCCCTGCTACAATAAGAAATCAGGAGCAGCCGTAGGCCATTCAGCCCCTCAGGCCTGTCCCACCATTCATTGCGATCGTGGCTGATCTGTCCCAGACCTCAACTCCTCCCCTGTGCCCGTTCCCCATCGCTCACAATGACCAAACCTGTCAAAAATTTATAGGTAGGAAAGAACGGCAGATGCTGGTTTAATTCGAAGGAAGATAAAAAATGCTGGAGTAACTCAGCGGGTCAGGCAGCATCCCATTCCTTCTCTCCAGAGATGCTGCCTGATCTGCTGAGTTACTCCAGCATTTTGTGTCTACATGTCAAAAATTTAAATGGCTTCCTATAGGCTCCAGAACCCTCTAGTGTAGAGAATTCCAGAGATTCATCACCTTCTGTGTGGAAAAATGTATGTTCGTCACCTTTAAATAACATTTGGAAATTGATCCAAGATGACGCCAAAGCACCAAAATGGAGACTCTGCATACTGGACCCAGAAGTGGATCTGCTATCACAGTCATTACAATAGGTGCACTCTTTTAAATCTTTATTTATTCCCTTTATCCTGTATCTGTGCACTGTGGATGGCTTGATTAAAAGCTTTTCACTGTACCTTGGTACATGTGACAATAAATTACATTAAACTAAACCCCTAATCTTGTAAGTATGTCCCATTATTTGAGATTCTTCCACTGGCTGAAACATCTCAACATCTACTCTATCATGGCTCTCTCAAGGAACTGGTTCATATCATCAAAGGTAGACACAAAAAGCTGGAGTAACTTGGCGGGACAGGCAGCATCTCCCTCGAGAGAAGGAATGGGTGATGTTTTGGGTCGAGACAATTCATCACTCGTTGTTCCAAACTCAAAAGAACATTGATCTTTTGTTATAGCTGCCAGGGATAGGACATCACCACACTCATCCCAGGAATTAGCAGAGTGAATCTCTTCAAGATTGCCTCAGGTGCTAACATGGAACAGTGCAGCACAGGAACAGGCCCTTCGGCCCGCATTGCCTGTGCCGAACATAACATCAAGTTACACTGGACTTTGGACTTTAGAGATACAGCACAGAAACAGGCCCTTCAGCCCACTGAGTCCGTACTGACCAGCGATCACCCTATGCACTAGCACTATCCTACTGACTAGAGATAATTTACAAAAGCCAATTAACCTACAAACCTGTACATCTTTGGGATGTGGGACACCCAGAGAAAATCCACGTGGTCACAGGGAGAGCACACAAACTCTGGATAGATAGCATCCATAGTCAGGATCGAACCCTTGGTCTCTGGTGCTGTAATGCAACCGCTCTACCGCTATGCCACTATTGCGCCCAAACTAATTTCAATGGTTCAAAGGTTCTTTATTAGTCACATACACCAATTGGTATAGTGAAATGTGTATTGCCATTGCAGCACATAAAAAAAGAATACAATATAACAGTAATAAAGAAATTTAAACATAAAAACATCCCCCCACAATGGTTCCCATTATGAGGGAAGGCACAAAGTCCAAATTTCCTCTGCCTGTACAAAATCCAAATCCACATGCCTGTCTAAAAGCCTCTTAAACGCCACTATCGTATTTGCCTCCAACACCACCCCTTGCAGCACGTTCCAGGCACCCACCACCCTCTGTGTCAAATAAAACCTGCTCCGCAAATCTCCTTTAAACTTCGCACACCTCGCACCTTAAAGCTGGGCCCTTGAGTCTTTGAGATTTCCACCCTGGAGAAAGTTTCTTACTGTCCACCCTTAACCTCTCCTAAATATATATCCGTCTTAAATAAGGGGAGCAAAACTGTACCCAATACTCCAGGTGTGGCCTCACCAATACCCTGTACAATTGCAAGAATACAGTACTTCCCAATTGCTAAACTCCAACACTCCTGCAGCAAAGGACAACATACAACTGCCTGCGATTTTTTCACAACCCTTGCTCAAGGGCATCTGGATTAAAACTCCAACATCAGCAACCTCTTATGTCAACATCTGGAACATATTTTGCTTAGCTGAAATCTCTCACCATTAGTCTATTCCACGATAGTTTGTTCTCACTTTGTGTCTGTTCCACCGCTGGACATCCCAGAGGAACGGACACGACTTGCAGCAGCACGGAGCAGCGGTGGATGACATCGATAACATCGCCAGGCCGGGCCGACCCCTGCAACTCCCACCCAGTGCCGTCGCCAGGACAGCGGGCCTTTATGGCCAAGGCAAGACTATCTTAAGTAGTTAAGTAAGAGTTGTGAACATAGCCCAGACCGTCACACAAACCAACCTTCCTTCCATTGATTCCATCTACACTACACGCTGCCTCGGCAAGGCCACCAGCGTAATCAAGGACTAGTCGCATCCCTCTTCTCCCCTCTCTCATCAGGAGGTACAGAAGTGTGAAAACGCACACCTCCAGATTCAGGGGACAGTTTCTCTGCAGCTGTTAACAGGCAACTGAGCCATTCTACCAACAACTAGAGAGCAGTCCTGGCCTGCCATCTACCTCATTGGAGACCCTCTTATTATCTTTAATCGGACTTTATCTTGCACCAAACCTTATTCCCTTTATCCTGTAACTGTACTCTGTGGATGGCCTGATTGTAATCATGCATAGTCTTTCCACTGACTGGTTAGAACGCAACAAAAGCATTTCACTGTCCCTCAGTACACATGACAATAAACAAAACTAAACCCTTAGATAGGTTTAGGTAGATAACTAAATCCTTGGTGAGATGCACTGCCACTCTACAGCAAGGTTGGTGATGACTGCATATTGCAATCACACAACCCAGTGGGTCACACAAGATCAGCCAACTACCTGCATGGGAGCATAGAACATAGAGCGGTTACAGCACAGGAACAGGCCCTTCAGCCCACAATGTCTGTGCTGAGCATTATACCAAGTTAAACTGATCTCATCTGCCTGCACACGATCCATATCCTGCATTCCCTGCCCTTCCACGTGTCTATCTAAAAGCCCCTGAAAACTCCACTATTCCAATTTCAGAAGCAACACGATTTCACCCACATCGAACAGTACAGCACAGGAACAGGCCCTTCAGCCCACACTATCTCAGCCAAACATAATGCCAAGATAAACTAACCTCATCTGCCTACATGTGATCTATATCCCACTATTCCTTTCATATCCATGTGCCTATCTAACAGCATCTTAAACATCACTATCGTATCTGCCTCCTCCACCCACCCACCGGGCAGCATGTTGCAAGCACCCGCTACCCTATATGTACAACGAGTTGCCCCGCACATCTCCTTTACATTTTCCCCCTCTCACCATGAGAATCAAAACCCCCTTACCCATTTCAGGCATTCCAATTTATTCCTGTCCTTCAAATAACTAACAACAGAGGCACAAGAGATTGCAGATCTGGGATCGTGAGTAAAAAATGAAAGAGGCTGTTTTATGCTCGATTCCAGTTCTGCTCGATTCCAGAAAAATGGATTTTAGGGAAAGGTAGGCAAGCTCAAGAAAGAAACTGAAGTGGTGCAGTGATGGATACAGCATGACAATCATACACTCCTTGTACTCAGGGTGAGTGAGGGAGGCAAGGTTGAAAATGGCAGGAGATTATGTGGAGCGGGAAGGTTGGCACACTATGCCTCTGATGAAACAGGCTGCCTCTGGGCCGTAAAATCATAAACAAACTCATAATTCATCTCATTCCCCAGAATTTATAATAAAAACAAACACAGTTGATGTATAACATCGTAGGCAGAGAGCCACAAGGATGCAGTTTGTTCTATACCAGTGTGGGCATCCCCGCTCCAAGCTGCTAATCGTGGGTTTTGAGGCGGCACGATGGCACACAAGCTGCTGCCTCGCCGCGCCAGAGACAACGGTCGATCCTGACTTCAGGCGCTGTCTATGCATACTCCCTGTGACCGCATAGGTTTCATACAGCCCCTCAGCCCAACTTGTCATGCACACCTAAGCTAGTCCCATTAGCCCACATTTGATCCATATTCCTTTAAATCTTCCCTATCCATTTACCTATCCAAGTGTCTTTTGAATGATGTTCTGCCTCAACTATCTCATTTGGCTGCTAATTCCATAGGCTCACTAAACTCTAAGTAAAAAAATCTGCCCCTCAGGTTCCTATTAAATCTTTCCCCTCTCACCTTAAACCTATGTCCCCTGGTACTTGATTCCCCTACCCTGGGTAAAATACTCTGTGCATTCATCGTATCAATCTCCCTCATAATTTTATACACCTCTATAAGATCACCCCTCATCGTCCTGCACTTCAAGGATAAAGTCCTAGCCTGCCCAACCTCTCCCTGTAGCTCAGGCCCTCAAATCTTGGCCACATCCTCATAAATCTTCTCTGCACCCTTTCGAGTTTAATGTCCTCTCAGTGCTCCAGTTTCCTCCCACATCCCAAAGACATACAGGTTTGTAGGTTAATTGGCCCTCTGTAAATTCCCCTAGTGTATAGGGAATGGATGCGACAGCAGGATAATGTAGAACCAGTGCGAATGGGCGATCGATTGTTGTTGGTGTGGACTTGGTGGGCCGAAGGGCCTATTTCCATGCCGTGTCTTTCAACCAATCAATTGAATTTGTTGAATTTAGGATTGACACCCTAAATATAGACCTACTGAGCCCAGGAACAGACCTTTCGAACCATCAAAATGATTCTATATTATTCTCATTTATCAACCCTTGCTCCCTAGCCTTCTGTGCCCGGCGATACAAGTTCTCATCTAGTTACTTAAAATGTTGTTTGTGTATCCACCAGACCCTCAATGCTGTGTTCCAGATTCCAACTACCCTCAATGCTGTGTTCCAGATTCCAACTACCGTCTGCATGAAATCACTCTTCTTCAATTCCCCCCGAACGTTAATGCAATTGTGAAGAAGGCTTGTGGATGCATCTACTTTATTAGACGTTTAAAAGTTAAGTCTGAATACTACAACAAACCTTTACAAAAGATAGACACAAAGTGCTGGAGTAACTCAGCGGGTCAGGCGGCATCGCTGGAGAACTTGGATTAGATGACGTTTCGGGCCCCAGAATGTCACCTGTCCATTTTCTGCAGAGATGCTGCCTGACCCGCTGAGTTATTCAGGCATTTTGTGTCGGTCTGTCTTTGGTATAAACCAGCATCTGCAGTTCCTTTTTATTACAAACTTTTACAGATAAGCAGTGGAAAGTATACTGACTAGTTGCATCATGGCCTGGTTCGGCAATTCCAATGCACAGGAATGCAAGAGGCTGCAGAAAGTGGTGGACACAGCCCGGTCCATCACGGGCACAGCCCTCCCCACCATCGAAAGCATCGACACCGGGCGCGGCCCCAAGAAGGCGGCGTCTATCATCAAGGATCCCCACCATCCGTCTCACTGCTACCGTCGAGCAGGAGGTACAGAAGCCTGAAGTCCCACACCACCAGGTTCAGGAACAACTACTTTCCTACAACCATCAGGTTCTTGAACCGACCCACAGGACCCTAATCCTACCTCAACAACGGAACACTATGAACCACCTCTTGCACTACCAGGGACTTGTTTCTTTCTCCTCCAATTTTTTTTTCCAGCCTTCTTTCTTTTAGAATTTGATGTATGATTTATGTAATCTGCTTCTTATGTGTTGCCTGGGTCTATGTTGCTGTGATGCTGCTGCAAGCTAGATTTTCATTGTACCTGCACCTCATTTTGCAGGTACAATGAAAATGTTTGTGCAGATGACAATAAACTTGATACCTCTTATTTTAAACCCATGTCCCAGGGAGAAATTATTCCTGCTGTCTACCCCGTCTCTGCCCCCTCGCACTTTACGTAGAAGGCGATGACAAGGGTTATTTTCGGTGCGTGGCCTGAGGATTTCAGGAGACCAATTTGGCCCATGGAGAAACCACTGTTGAATAATCATGCACAGGCTTTACTGTGTTCTAGTGTCCAGCCAAGGCCCAAAAAGGAGGCCACAGTGTTGTTAAGCTTGAAAGTGTGCAGAGGAGATTTACGAGGATGGTGGCAGGACTTAAAGGCCTGAGCAAGAGGGAGAGGTTGAGCAGCCGAGGTCTTTATTCCATGGAGTGCAGGAGGATGAGGGGTGATCTTATAGAGGTGTATAAAATCATGAGGGGCGTAGATAGGTTGAATGCACGGTCTTTTACCCAGGGTAGGAGAATCAAGAACCAGAGGACATAGGTTTAAGGAGAGGGGGCAAGATTTAATAAGAACCTGAGGGGCAACTTTGTTTACACGGAGGGTGGTGGGTGTATGGAATGAGCTGCCTGAGGAAGTAGTTGAGGCAATAACAATATTTAAATATTGTGATAGTACCTGCCTCAACTACCTCATGCGGCAGTCTATTCCATACACCCACCACCCTCTGGACCAATATATGGATAGAAAAGGTTTAGAGGGACACGGGGGCAAATGTGGGAATGGTGGGACTAGCGTAAATTGACCAGCTTGGCCAACATGGGCAAGTTCGGCCGAAGGGCCTGATTCCATGCTGTGTGACTCCATAACTCAGTGCGATCCATTTCACAGTCCTTCACATCTCCCAGAGCAAGTGACAGCAAAGTTCCTCTGATCATCACATCTCAGTCAACCCCATCTCCAGGACCATCATCTTCCTCCCCCAACACCACCCACAAATCCACAGCCAACAAGACCCTCACCCAATGCCATTCACCCAACCAGACCAACATCTCTAGTGGAAAATATCCCACCCATTCATGCCATCTTGTGACCTTGAAGGAGAAATTAGAGGGAAAAAAGTAACTCCAGGGTGAATGAATTTGACTTGGGAGCAGCAAGCCTAGTTTCTGGAAGTTCAGAGCCTGCAGTTCATCGTGTTTGGCCAGTTTACAAGCATTCAAAGGGTCCTAGTGCAGGTATATGCAATGTTTCTCACCATCCCTTCCTCTCCTCTCCCCATCCCCTCCAACACGCACACACACACGGGACACATCTACAACTGGATGGCGGGTGCTAACCAGCGCCACTGGGCCAAAGGCTCTTCGGGAAGGGGAAGGCAGCGAGAGGCGAGCGGGGCAGGGGGAAGGGGGAAGGAGGGTGGGGGAAGGGGGAAGGAGGGTGGGGGAGAGAAAGATTTGGGCTGCCGTGAGATGCTCCCGATCATTGTATGTCTTCCACACGAGCTTTGCAGCAACCGAGACAGGCTCAGCCAAAGATATACACAAGACAACATACTGAACGCAAACACTAGAGGCAAATCAATGGCCATCACCCTGTACCATCCCTCTCCCAGCTTGGTGTGTATGCGTGGGATCGGCGGGGATAATAGGAGACAGCCAAGACATTCACTAACACTGTGCATCAGCCCCCCCCCCCCTTCCCCTTTATTCCCTACCCACTGGAACTCTGAGCTTGTGAAACACATTGATTGTTAAATAAATGAAGGGAACCGTGTTCCCTTGAATCGAGGATCAGCGCAGACACATCATTAATCTCCTGCAGCAGCAGGCATTCGGCTTCATGTAGCGAGTCCAGGGGCAGGCAGGGCCAGTGTGCTGGACAGACTGGGGGGTACAGCCGCTCCCACTAACGCGTGTCCCCGTCACTGCGGTCTCCTGCCTTCTCCGTCTCACCCCCCCAAAAATAAAACGATGCGGAACCTTCCAGAAAGGTGTACACCTCTAATTCAAAACACGAATTGGAAGAGATCCTACCTTTTGTGTCCATCTGGATAGAATCTAGCCTGAAGACTGCCCCGGCAAAGAGGAGAGGTGGTGTAACTGTGTGTTGGTGCAGCTCTCCTCTCTCCTCTCTCCTCTCTCCTCTCTCCTCTCTCCTCTCTCCTCTCTCCTCTCTCCTCTCTCCTCTCTCTTTCTGCTCTCCCGAGGTAGACAGGTCTGCAGTCAAACACTGCGCCTCCCTTAAAGGGACAGGGCTGCCCTGCTGTCCAGTGGGTTCCCCCCTCTCTCCCCCCCCCCCCCCCACACCCCCTCAAACCGCACGCTGACT
Organism: Malacoraja senta; assembly: GCA_038087875.1. NCBI lineage: Eukaryota > Metazoa > Chordata > Chondrichthyes > Rajiformes > Rajidae > Malacoraja > Malacoraja senta. Next base: position 24,319,981 of record CM075984.1, read on the forward strand.
CGCCATCGACCTTGACGGGACGATATTGGCCGCTAAATAAATCAAATGTTATCGATCTGCAACTTCCATTAAAGGGTCATGTAACATCCTCGTTCCTTGTCACCCATGAATACAATCCCTGCCTCTTTAGCATGGGATTAGTTTGGTGGTGGGATGAGCCCCCCTGTTTGGAACTGGTCTGGAGTTTGACCCCAAAAATAAAGACACAAAATGCTGGAGTAACTCAGCGAGTCGGGCAGCATGGATAGACGATGTTTCAGGTCGGGACCCTCCTTCAGACCCTTCATTATCCCTGCTTTTTTAGTCTGAAGAAGTGTCCCGACCCGAAACGTCACCCATCCCTTTTCTCCAGAGATGCTGCCTGATCCGCCGAGTTACTCCAACACGTTGTGTCTTTTTTTTGTAAACCCACATCTGCAGTTTCTCCTGTCTGAAGTGGGACAATGCAGTCAGGGTCCTGACCCGAAACATCACCTATCCATGTTCTCCAGAGATGCTGCCTGACCCGCTGAGTCATTCCAGCACTCCAGTAGACGTTGCGGGTCAGCACCTTAAACACGTGAAGAAGGGTCCCAACCCAAATGTTATCCATCCATGTTCTTCAGGGATGCTGCCTGACCCGCTGATTTACTCCAGCACTTTGTGTCCTTTTCCATTGTTATATTTATTTGTTGAGATTATTATTGTTGTCATGTGTACCGAGGTACAGTGAAACGCTTTTTGTTGCGTGCTATCCAGTCGACGGAAAGACTATACATGATTACAATCAAGCCGTCCACTGAGCATAGATACAGGATAAAGGGAATAATGTTTAGTGCACCATAAAGCCAGTAAAGCCCAATTAAAGATAGTCCGAGGGTCTCCAAAGAGGTAGATGGGAGGTCAGGACCACTCTCTAGTTGGTGCTACCATGGTTCAGTTGCCTGATAGCAGCTGGGAGGAAATTGTCCCTGAAGCTGGAGGTAAGCGATTTCCCTCTTGTGTACCTCTTGCCCGATGGGAGTGGAAAGAAGAGTGAGTGGCCGGGAGATGGGTCCTTGATTATGCTGGTGGCCTTGCCGAGCCAACGTGAAGTATAGATGGAGTCAATGGAAGGTTGGTTTGTGTGATGGTCTGGGCTACGTCCACAACTCCCTGCAATTTCTTGCACTCTTGGATGGAACTGTTCCCAAACCATGCTGTGATGCATCCCGATAAAATGCTTTCTACAGTCTTTGATGATACTGGCTGCCTTTTTGAGGCAGCGTCTCCTGTAGATCCCTTTGATGGTGGGGAGGTCAATAGCCATGATGGACCTCTGCTCTACCCACTGTGAAAACACTTGTGGAATGGTGTAGAGGGAGCTGTCCATTCTAACCATCCTGTGTGCAATTTCTCCAGCGTGAGCCAACCAAATTTCAGTGTTGACGTCAAATGTTTGTTGAGCATTAAAGCTTTCATTAGGTTAAGCACAAGGCCTGTTGATGATATTAAGTGCCTGGGCGGAATGTTTATGTGAGGAAGCTTTTCCAAATATAATATTAGAAAATCATTGAGCTCCATTGTAGACCTTGAATCTAACTCTGACATAATGTACCCTCAATGAAAATCATTCAATTTTGTCAGATTAAATTAACTTTTAATAAGGACCCATTACACCAGATGTTAAGGTTGCAGAGGATATAATGTGTTGATCTTTGATTTTAGCCGAAGGAAGAAGTGTCGATTTTTCCTTACAATTTAGTTTAGTTTAGTTTATTGTCACCTTTACCGACAAAGCTAATTTGTGAGCTATCCAGTCAGCAGAAAGTCCAGTAAAGTCTGATTAAAGATAGTCGGAGGGTCTTCAATGAGGTAGGTGGTAGGTCTGGACTACGCTATGGTTGGTGATAGGATGGTTTAGTTGCCTGATAACTGCTGGAAGAAACTGTCCCTGAATCTGGAGGTGTGCGTTTTCACACTTCTGTACCACTTGCCTGATGGGCGAGGGGAGAAGAGGGAGTGACCGGGGTGAGACTAATTCTTGATTATGCTGGTGGCCTTGCTAAGGCAATACCTACTAAAAAAATTAAGTATCTCTTAGAACTTAGAACATAGAACAGCACAGGACAGGCCCTTCGGCCCACAATGTCTCTGCCGAATATGATGCCAAGACAAACTCTTATGTCAAGACAATATTGTGTTCTAATATTACTTCTCCCCCAGTGTATCTCAAGTTACCAGAGCCAAACAGACCCTGTGATTAGCATATCAAACTTGGCTAGTTCCGGAATTCATGGAAAGATATAGCATAGAACCAGGCCCTTCAGCCCACCGAGTCCGTGCCAACCATCGATCACCTGTTCTCACCAGTTCTATGTTATCCCACTGTCTCATCCACTCCCAACACACTAGGAGAAATTTACAAAAGGCCAATTAACCAACAAACCCACACGTTTTTGGGATGTTGTAGGAATCTGGAGCACCCAGAGGAAATCCACATGGTCACACAGAGAACATGCAAACTCCAGGCAAAGACAGCACTTGGGTTATATCCTGAACTTGGGCACTGTCTGTGTGGGGTTTGCATGTTTTCCCAGTGACCCTGTGCAGATGCTGCCTGAACTATTGATTTCTTTCATCGTTTTTTTGTTTAAATTTCACCTTGCGTAAAGAGGTTTTCAGGACCATTATATCAGTGATCAGAAAGAGACTTTATCCATGCTTTGATCAATGAATCGGCCAGAACTTATTGATCCATAGAGTTCTTCAGCACAGAATCAGGATTTTCAGTAATATGGTTGGACCAGGAGAAATAGTTGGTGATATTTATAACTGGAACATTGAGGATCTCTACCATATCCACCAGCACAACTGTTGTGGACTGGTCGTGTAGTCCAACCTGCTTCCTGAAGTCATTGACCAACTCCTTCATCATGTTGCCAATAAGGGAGAGATGGTTGTCTTGACACCATGTTACATGTGCAGGAGGATGTGGGATGAACTTATGGAGGTGGATAAGATCATGAGAGGAATAGATAGGGCGAATGCACAGTGTCTTTTACCCAGAGATGGGGAATCTAATCGTGAGTGTATAGGGAGTGTTGTGAGGGGCTAAGAAAGCATCCTTGTGGGGCACGGGTGTTGAGGATCACCAGGAAGGATGTGTTTTAATCTATCCTTACCAATGAAGGAGGCACAAGGCACTGCAGATACTGGAGTTTTGAGCCACATACAAAGTGCTAGATTAACTCAGCGGGTCAGGCAGCATCTATGGAGAGAATGGACAGATGACAGATGACGTTGTCTATCCATTTCTGTCTACATATGATGCCTGACCCACTGAGTTCCCACAGCACTTTGTGTTTTGCTTACTGATTGAGTCTATGGGTCAGGAAGTCGAGGATCCAGTTGCAGAGTGGGGAGGTGAGTCCCCAGTTTGGAGTTGGGTTCAGTGAGTCGATGTCAAGCTGATGCATGCCATGACCAGACTTTCGAAGCAGTTCATGATGGTGGATGTTAGAGCCACTGGGCTAATAGTCATTCAGGCACGTTATCTTATTTTTCTCTGGCACTGGGATAAAGGGGGTCTTCTTAATGTAGGTGGGAATCACAGAATGGTGTAGGGAGAGTAAAAAAAAGACACAAAGTGCAGGAGGAACTCAGGGGGTCAGTCTGAAGAAGGGTACCGACCTGAAATGTCACTTATCCATGTTCTCCCAAGATGCTGCCTGACCCACTGAGTTATTCCAACACTTTGTGTCTCTTTTTGTAAACCAGCATCAGCAGTTCCTGGTGGTTACAGGAGGAGCTTATAGATGTCCGCAAATACTCCTGCCAACTGGTCCATGCATTTCTGAGGTTGTGGCTGGGGACTCCATCCAGGCCGGTTATGTTCCATGCATTTGCTATCAGGAAGGCTGATCAAACATCTACCATGGTAACCATGGGTCCTGGCGCACCCATTCCATCGAGGTGGGTGATGCCCTTCAACTGATCTTCACCTCCAACACTGTCAGTGGTGTTATATAATCAAACCTCAGTCACCTCCAATGTTTATAATAAAAAATGGGAGCTGAATTAGGCCATTCAGCCCAAGAAATCTGCTTGCCATTTGATCATGGCTGATCTATCTTTCCCTCTCAAACCGATTTTCCTGCCTTTTCCCCGTAACCTTTGATACCCAGCAACCTGTCAATCTCCACATTAAAAATACACAGACCTGGCATCCACAGCCGTCTGTGGCAATGAATTCCACAGATTCACCACCCCCTGACTAAAGAAATTCCTATTCATCCCCATTTTGCAGGTACTCCCTTTTATTCTGAGGCTGTTGCCCTCTGGTCCTAGACTCTCCGACTAGTGAAATCATCCTCTCCACATCCACTCTACCCAGGCCTTTTATTATCTGATAGAGATCCCCCCTCGAGAACAAGCCCAGAGCCATCAAATGCTCATCGCATTTTAACCCAGTCATCCCCTCGAATGTTCTTGAATAACATTCTCTGGACACTCTCTAAAGCCAGCAGCCAGACTCAGGTATGGGGCCCAAAACTTTACTGGGTATTTCCAAAGTGGAGATTGACTGTTTCTTGATTAGTAAGGGTGTCAAAGGTTAAGGAGAGAAGGCAGGAGAATGGGGTTGAGAGGGAAAGATAGACCAGCCATGATTGAATGGCGGAACAGACTCGATGGGCCGATGGCCATTTCTGCTCCTATGACTTATGAACGTGACACTGCTCACAATATTCCAACTGTGGCTGATAAAGCTTCAGCATTACATCCTTGTCAGATGGTCACATGGTTCAAATCTCATCTAACCATGGGATTGGGTTCAATTAATCCACTAATTTTAAAGTAAATTAAATAGGGAAAAGAGTTTGCGATCTTTACTTAGTCTGACCTCTGACTGACCATCCACACAAGAATGGTTGACTCTAAATGTCCTCATAGTGACTAAGTTTGGACGGATAATAAATATTACCATCTCATGAATGTCATCACAATGAAACTGGAGGAAGGAATGTTTCTCTTTCAAAGTTCAAGGGCATTCCTGGAAGACGATATCCTCCCAGTTACATCGATCGCATTAGTGGCAAGAGTATAGTCTTAACACACGTCACTAAAACAATCCCAAAATACACACTGCAACCGACCTGGAGTATCTCAGCGATTGTGAATTGGCCACTGATTCTAACAGATGTTATCCCACATCTGCTGAGGTTCCATTGAATGTTAACATTATGAAAGCATTATGAAATATAGGGGTGGCACGGTGGCGCAGTGGTAGAGTTGCTGCCTTACAGCACCAGAGACCCAGGTTCGATCCTGACTACGGGTGCTGTCTGTATGGAGTTAGTACGTTCTCCCTGTGACTTCGTGGCTTTTCTCCGGGTGCTCTGACTTCCTCCCACATTCCACGGATGTGCAGGTTGGTAGGTTAATTGGCTTCTGTAAATTGCAAATTGTCCCTAGAGCGTAGGATGGTGTTAGTGTAGGGGGTGATCGCTTGGTGGCACAGACTCGGTGGCCCAAAGGGCCTTTATCATGCTGTATCTATAAAGTCTAAAGTAAAGTCAATGTATTTGCATGGCATAGAATCATAGAATGGTTGTGGCATAATAGCAGGCTATTTGGCCCATCGTTTATGTGCTGGCTCTGTACTAGAACAATTCTCCAGTCCCACAGCAAAACACAAAGTGCCGGAGGAACTCAGCAGGTCAGGCAGCATCTGTGGAGGGAATGGACATGTGATGTTTCGGATCAGGACCCTTCATCAGACCCTCCACAGAGACCCTCCACTTTGGGTGGTACAGTGGCGCCGCGGGTAGAGCAGCTGCCTCACATCGCCAGAGACCCGGGTTCAATCCTGTCTACAGGTCATAGAGTTATCTGGTTGTACAGCGTGGACACAGGACCTTCGGCCCAACTTGCCCACATCAACCAACGTCCCATCTACACTAGTCCCAACTGCCTGCATTTGGCCCATACCCCTCTAAACCTGCCCTATCCATGTACCTGTCTAGATGTTTCTTAACCGTTGCGGTAGTACCTGCCTCAACTAGCTCCTCCAGCAGCTCGTTCCATACACCCAACCACTCTTTGTGCGACCTCACCTTAAACCAATGTCCTCTGGTTCTCGATTCCCCAACTCTGGGCAAGATACTCTGGTGTCTACCTGATTCATTCCTCTGATGATTTTGTACACCTCTATAAGACCACCCCTCTTCCTCCTGCGCTCCAAGGAATAGAGTCCTAGCCTGCTCAAACTGTCCCGATAGCTCAGGCCCTCCTGGCCTGGCAACATCCTCGGAAATCTTATCTGCATCCTTTTCCAACTTGACATCATATTTCTTAAGATGGTGCCGAAAACTGAACACAATACTCTAAATGGGACCTCACAAACATCTTATACAACTGCAGCAACTTCTATACTCAATACTGGTGAAGACCAATGTACCAAAAGCCTTTTTGATCACTCTTTCTACCTGTGATTCCACTTTCAACAAACTATATACCTGTACTCCTAGATCCGTCTGCTTCACAACACTCCCCAGAGCCCTACCATTCAATGTGTAGGTTCTACCACTGTGTAGGGTAGTGCTCCCGAAATGCAACACCTCACATTTCTCTGTATTAAATTCCATCAACCATTCCTCAGCCCATCTGGCCAACCGATCAAGTTCTTGCTGTAATTTTGACAACCATCTTCACTATCTACAATACCACCCACTTTTGTGTCATCTGCAAACTTGCTAATCATGCCATGTACATTCGCATCCAAATTATTCATTTGGAGGACAAACAGAAATAGGCCCAGCACCAAACCCTGAGGCACACCACTAGTCACAGGTGCTGTCTGTACGGAGTTGGTATATTCCCCCTGTGACTGCGTGGGGTTTTTTCCGGGTGCTCCGGATTCCTCCCACACTCCAAAGATCAAAGATGTACAGGTTTGTAGGTTCATTGGCTTTGTAAAATAAAATGTAAAATTGTTCTTAATGTGCAGGATAATGCTAGTATTCGGGATGATCGCTGGTCGGCCTGAACTCAGTGGGCCGAAGGATCTGTTTCTGCACTGTTTCTCTAAAGATGGTGCCTGACCCATTGGGATCCTCCAGCACTTTGCGTTTTGCTCAATTTTCAGCATCTGCAATCTCTCGTTTTCTAATTCCACATCCTGGCCCTTTCTTTGTAACCATGCACGGTTCCATCACCATGTATTTACCAAAGGACACAATGGAACCTGTCTCATTACTCCTGCCTGCCCCTTCCCATTTCCAAATCTCTCTCTGTAGAAAAACAAGTTGGACAAGGTTTGTAGGTTAATTGGCTTCAGTAAAAATTGTAAATTTATCCCTAGAGTGGAGGACAGTTTTAGGGTATGGGGGATCGCTGGTCGGTGTGGAATTGGTGGGCCGAATGTCCTCACTTTTCCGCGTTGTGTCTTAAAGTCTAAAGTCTATTGTACTTGAGTTTGACGGTTGTATTTATGTATAGTATTATCTGACCTGTTCGGATAGCATGCAATACCAAGCTTTTCTCTGTAACTTGTTACGTGGCAATAATAAACCTAAGGTTTTTTACATTGAGTATTCTCGCCACATCATTGCATCTGGCGCAGGGAATCAAGAAGGTTTGCACTGTATCATAGGACAATGTTATACCATTGGATAAATCACAACCACTATCATCTGTTCACCACCTCAGCTGTCTGAGTCACTAACCTTGACAGCTCTGGGCACCTTGGCTGTAAAGCATTGCTTGCAACTGGAGAGGTAGTAATTTGAGTGGGAGCATTAGCCAGAAATATAAGATGAACTGATAATGCATTTCCATCTACTAACAGAAAGAGCACACAATTTGAATGACCTCAATTGATGCATTTATCATAAAAATCTGCTGATTAGTTATCTAATCAATAACACTCTGAAACCCGGCATTATTGGCCAATCAGCCTTGGTCCCAAACTCAGCTCTTAAATGCATTAGTTGCACATTAATGCGACACTTGAAGTTCATCAGCACACTTGCGTCATGCATTGTAAAATGCATGGTGATGTGCAGGTTTACTGTACTACAGTGCGGGCAAAACTAATTAACCCTCGAAGGTCCATACTTTAGGAAGGACAGAGGGAAGTGGGGGCCTGGAACGCACTGCCAGGGGGTGGTAGTGGAGGGAGACACGATAGTGGCATTTAAGAGGCTTTTCCATAGGCACCTGGATTTGCAGGAATGGAGTGATATGGATCACGTGAAGGCAGAGAAGATCAGTTTAATTGGGCATCATGTTCGACAGACATTGTGGGCCAACAAGCCTGTTGCGGGCTTCTCCTCCACACCCTGCACTTCCTCGCCCTGGTCCACCGACTAAGTGGCGGTCGGTGTTGCCTTCCAGACGCGAGGGGGGCCCCCGGTGGAGGTCCCTCTATGCAGGGATTCCCCCCCTCTACATCGGGGGACCTGGGGTGGAGGGTACTGCACTGAGGAGTTCCCTGTGACCTGTTTCTCTCGCGGTTCACAGACTCGCCAGGCGCCTGCCACTTTTGCGGGCTGGAAGAGTCTGTGTTCCATGTGTATGTGGAGTGTGTGAGGCTGCAGCCACTGTTCCAATACCTAAAGGGGCTGCTCCTTGCCTTCAGGCTGCATTTCTCACCCACCATCCTCATCTTTGGACACCCTGTGCGTAGGGGAGAGGGGAGGGCCGAGGATGTCCTGATTGAGTTGCTCCTGGGCCTGGCCAAGCTGGCCTTTCACGAGTCACGGCGCCAGGTGGAAGAGGGCTCTGCCCGAGCCAACTGCCTGCCCTTTTCTGGGGTAACGTCCGCGCCCGGGTGGTGTTAGAGAGGGACCATGCGCTGTCCACGGGCGCCCTGGGGGGTTTCCGGAACCGCTGGACACTGCGGGGGGTTGAATGCATCCTTGACAAGGATTGTAACATAGTTGTATAGTAGTTTATTTAGTATATTTGTTTGTCTTGTATTATGGTGGTGGGTTCTTTGTTTTATTGTATTGTAAATATTATTTTTAATAATTCAATTAATTTTTCGATTAAAAAAAAAGCCTGTTGCTGTGCTGTACTGTTCTATACTCTATTTGCTATGAGGTTAAGAGGAGACCTGATAGAAGTTTATAAAACTCTGAGAGGCATGGATGGGGTAGACAGTTGGGTCCTTTACCCCAGGGTAAAAATGTCAAATACTCGAGGGCACAGCTTAAAGATGAGAGGGGCAAAGTTTAAAGCAGGCACGGAAATCGCTATCAAAACATGGGGGGTACCGGGGGACTGGGGGGGGGGGACACAATTTCTTGGCGGCTGCACGCGCATGCACACACTCGCACACATACGCGAGGCTTCGGAGGCTTCAGCCGTGGGTCCTGTGGATGGTAATTACGGGAACGACGGCCCAGGCTTACGGCCAGCGCGGAGAAGCAGCACTAAATCCAACTCAACTCTGCCTGTCTCGCCAGTTAACCTACAGGTCTGCCTGGGCTGACAGGACACCAGTCCAGAGCTGTGGAGCTAGCGATGCTTCTCCACGCTGGCTGTAAGCCTGGGCCCTCGTTCCCGTAGGTCCAGGCAGGGCTGTAGGTTAACTTGGCGGGACAGGCAGAGTTGAGCTGGATTTAGCGCTGCTACTCTGCCACCCCCGGGCATGGGAGGGGGGGTGGCACTCGGGTGGGGACAGGGATGGTCCAGTGGCGGTTCGGCAGCGACTGCAGCTCCGGAGACACGGAATCGATCCTGGCTGCGGATGAGGCTCAGGTCTCTGTCCAGTGCTGCCGAGAGTGATTTTCGCTTGTGACCCTATGACCTGGGCATGCAATTCAGGCTCCGCTCCATGATCTTTGCTCCACCGGGACATCTCCCTCCTCCAATCACCATGCTCTATCCTCAGTCCCACCCCCCTACTTCCGCCTCTGACCGACACCTCCCTCCTCCAATCATCGCGCTGAATCATCATATCCCGACCCCATTGCCTGCTGCCCGACGTCTCTCTTGTCCAATCGGCACCCTTGATCAGCAGTCCCACCCCCACTGTCTCGAGCAAATCGGAGATTTCACCGGTTTTTAAAATCCGGTTTTTAAACCCCCCCCCCCACCCCCGGGATTTCCGCCCCTGGTTTAAAGGAGATGTATGGGGCAAGTTTTTTTACACCGAGGACGGTGGGTACCTGGAACACGCCACCAGGAATGGTGGTGGAGGCAGATATGATTGTGGCATTTAAGAGGCCTTTGGATAGTCACATGGATATGCAGGGAATGGAAGGATGTGGATTATGTGCAGTCTGATGGGAGTTGGTCTTGGCATCATGCTCGGCACAGACATTGTGGGCCAAAGGGCCTTTTCCCGTGCTATACTGTTCTGTGTACTAACAATATGATGGATAATCTCACTCCCTGCTGTAAAATCCTGTGATTTGCGACTGATGTGATGAATGTTACGGGGACAGGAACACATGATTGCGACCTTGGGGCCTCCAATGCTACGGTAAGCATGGATACAGTTTCCTGGCAGTAATCGCACTTCCGCTTATGTTCCAGATCTTGGCAAACGATCCACATGGAACAAGGTCATTTTGACCGAGACACTAATTTAACACAAATACTTAAGGGATTATTTTTGCTGTACAACAGTCTTACAGAAGGGAACAGGAAAAACGTCGAAACAAGGAACTGCAGAGGCTCGTTTACCAAAAAAAATCAACGTGTTGGAGTAAGTCAGCAGGTCAGGCAGCCTCTCTGTAGAACATGGATAGGTGACATTTCTGGTCAAAAGGTAGACATTGTCTTCAGAAGTATAATATGGTTATTTTAATCACGTGGTATTAACTGAGAAATCAGAGTGGGTCAATGTGGCCTGGGCACTCTCCTCTCAGAAGCCTCTACCCTGGGACAAAAACTGCGAGTGTTTGCTTTATCCATGCCTTGCTTGATCTTGTGAATCTCAATAAGGTCACCCATCAGCCTCCTACGCTGTAAAGGAAAATAGGTCCAAGCCAATCCAACCTCTCCTAACGGAAGCCCACAAACACAGGTAACATCCTGGTGAATCTCTTCAGCACCCTTTCCAACTTAATGACATCCTTCCTGTAGCTGGGTGAACAGAACTGCACACAATACTCCAGTTCATCCCGTGTCCAAGTGGCTTTTCTCCCACAGCCCAAAGACGTGCAGGTTGTAGATGAATTGGCCTCATTGAATTGCTCCTCATGTGTTAGGAGTGGATGAGAAAGTGAAATAACATAGCTAGTGTGAACAATGGTCAGTGTGGACTCAGTGGGCCGAAGGACCTTTTTCCATGCTATATCTCTAAACTAACATTACTGATTAATTAATGCAATAAATGAACATGGTGTATTTATGTGTTTTGTGTTAATGAGCCTGTAAAGCTGCAGCAACTATTTCATTGTTATGTTTCCAGTACACATGAAAATTGAACACTTGTCCCTCCTCCATCCATATCATTCATATGTATTATAAACTGCAAGTTGTCCCGACCCTAGTCTGTGGAACAGAACTTAGAGGCATTGAAATCACAAGAACATTGGCTCCTATTGCCAAAAAAATTGTGGAACCAATTTCACCAACACAATGCAGATCCCAACATAGAAATACGTCTTTACTGTCATGTTTTCACCGTCCCTGAACTTCCCGGTTTGGATGCAGCCGAGCCAGTCCTCAGAGGTCCCGCCCTTGTATCCCTACACCCACACCTCAAAGAGTTCTGGGTCCACCCTGTTATAGAGTTCTCCTTCCATCGCCTCCACTTTGGGGCCTTTTCCAAGAGAAAATGTAGTTCTCACCTCCACCCCTCGTTTACCCCTTCACCCCTCTCCAACATTCCCTCTCCTCTTGCCACCATCTCTCTGCCAGCCTTCTACCCTCTCTGGATCTTTTTATTTCCAACTGCAGGCAACTGTCTTGACTTCTCTGCTCCCTTTACCCACTCCAATCTCAGCTCCTCTGAACACACAGCCGGGAGAAGGGTCTCACTCCGAAACATCACCCATCTACGATTTCCAGTGATGCCACCTGACAAGCTGGGTCTCCAGCACTTTGTCCTTCACTGTGGAGTCCACTCCTCTAATCGTTTGGACCAGTCAACCCTACAATTGAGAAATCCACTCATCACCCACATGTACTGTAGTTACTGATAGCTCCAACACTAGCACTGTAACCCACTTGAACAGTGATAGCCTGCACATTCATCCCCTGGACCTGGAATCCCTCGCCACAGACATGTTGGGAAGTGCAAGATAATATTTATTGGCTAGCAGTTTCACATGTTTCCCAGTTTGAACATTGGCATAAAGCACAAATCCCAAATAACAACACAGCGTCATTGAATAATGTGTCAATGTTGGAAGATTTTATTTTATAATTAGATTGCATATTTTGCCAACTTTAATTTTTAACTCTTGGTGACAAGGACCGCTGCAAACACCAGTTAAATCCTTGTTTGTAATTCTAATAGTTTTCACATTACTCTTTTCTCCCCACCCAAAGTAAATTAAATCACCAAAATAGCACAAGGGCATCTAACAGAGATCAGTCAATCCTTTGAGTGGAGGCTGCCAACTCTTCTTCAGTGACCCCTCCAGGGTTCATGCCCCTCAACCTCAGAGTAGGTCGAGGTCCTCTATACCAGAACCAAGGTGTTGCATAGGGTCAGAGGCACAGGCACAACTGGAACACAATCCGCAGGTCAAGGGATTTGATGCAGCACCGCGAGATGTGGCGTCCTCAAAGATGTCACAGTGCAGCAACCTTCTCAGATGTGCCGAGGGAACTTCAAGGCACGATTCCAAAGGTAACATCGGTCGACTTGGGCCAAAATCAACCACCAACCGTTAAAAGCGTCCCGCATCTCATTGCCACAAGTGGGACCTAGCTGTGCACTAATTGGGTGTACCTTTATATATAATGAAAGACTTAGTTGGTTAGAAAGTGTATTTGGAAGCCCTGAAAAGGAATATACAAGCAACCAACTTTCATAATTGCAAATTTGTCATTCAAATGCTGTGGTCCACCATGTTAGTAGGCAGAGTGCTGTCATTTGCAGAGCAAAGGAGGCCAAGGGGATTGTCTGACAGATCATCAAAATAAGCTAACAAACAAATGTTGAATGATTGGCAGAAAGTTTACTTCACCTGAACAACCAACTGAAAGGTCAATTTGAGCTCCTACATTTCTCTAATAAACCAGGATTAATGAGAGGTGAAAAAAGAGACATGTAGCTAGAGCAACTCAGTGGTTCAGGCAGTGCCGCTGCAGACCACAGATAGGTCTTGTCCAGGTTCTCCAGAGATGTTATACGATCTGCTAAGTTACTCCAGCATATCGTGTACACTGGCATCTGCAGTTTCATGTGTCCACATTAATGAGGGATAAATCATTTTCATTCATTGTTCATTTGATGGTTTAGTTTCTGATCACGTGTACCGAGGTACATTGAATAGTTTGCGTTGCATGCTAACATTAAATGTGTCTTTTAGATTCTATATAAAACCACTCCTATCTTATCAATATTAATCTAGATACATCAAAAGACAATTTTTCAGTGGGATGTGGCCACTGATGATGCTCATTTTCCCATTCCAGGAACTCCAGACTGCAGTTGACAGTCTGTAGAAGGGTCTCGACCCAAAACATAGAAACATAGAAACATAGAAATTAGGTGCAGGAGTAGGCCATTCGGCCCTTCGAGCCTGCACCGCCATTCAATACGATCATGGCTGATCATCCAACTCAGTATCCCGTACCTGCCTTCTCTCCATACCCTCTGATCCCTTTAGCCACAAGGGCCACATCTAGCTCCCTCTTAAATATAGCCAATCACCCAAACGTCACCCATTCCTTCTCTCCAGAGATGCTGCCTGTCCCGCTGAGTTACTCCAGCATTTTGTGGCTAGTGTTGAACAGGCAGTGGCTCCTGGCATAACCCTGGGGGTAACCCAGTGCTGAACCCGAGTATGATAGAACATTGACCATTGCAAGGCTCCTCCAGCATGGGAGAATTCAGTCATGTTGTGACCAGCCCTTGGTCATTTGCTGTACATCGTCACTAAGGACACTGGAAGTGACTCTGAATTCTCCCAAATAGGAGCCTTGCAAGGGTCAATGTTCTACCGTATACTTGAGTTCAGCACTGGGTAACTCACTGGTCTATGCCAGGAACCACCTTCTGTTCAACACTAGCTACTGCAGCCTAAAGTCACTGAAGTGAAAAATACATACGATCAGCAGCCACATCTCACTCTTCGCTGTAACGTCACTTTGAACACTGCTGTCTGCAAGAAAGGGACTTGGTCACTGCTTCCTGTGCTCCCCCTCTTACTGTTGCCACCAACATTTATCTGCACCATCACCCTGCTTCTACACTGACCAATTCAAGATTCAGATGATCCAGAGATTTTCTTTTCCTTTCAGGCCAGTGGTGCATGGAAGAGTTGCTGCCTCACAGCGCCAGGGACCCAGGTTCAATCCTGACTACAAGTGCTGTCTGTATAGAGTTTGTACATTTTCCCTGTGACTACATGGGTTTTCTCCGGGTGGTCTGATATCCTCCCACATTCCAAACATGTGCAGGTTTGTAGGTTAATTGGCTTCTGTAAATTGTCCCGAGTGTGTACAAGTGATTGATGGTTGGCGTGGACTCAGTTGGTTGAAGGGCCTGTTTTCACGCTGTACCTCTAAAGTCTAAAGTTACGAGGCCCCGATTGTTAAATCTTTCCCTATGCAAATGGTTTGCTCGACCTTGTTCCGGTCGTCTGCTTCCACCTTTGGTGTTGATGGAACAATGAAGTGGTGACCCTTGCACTCGCCCTCCACATTTCCTCATGCTCACCTTCCAATGGATGGAGATTCTGTTAATCTGCCTAGTCACCCATCCCAACCCAAGGGAGTTTGCTTGTAGATGTGCATTTCACACATGCCCATCACAGTGGCTTCTGCATGTAACCTGGAACGGGCATGTTGCACGGCAAAGGAGGAGACCCATCTGCCCAGAGACCATGCCAGCTTCTTCTGGACCATCCAGTTGATTTCTTTTAGACTTGAGATACAGCGCAGAAACAGGCCCTTTGGCCCACCGATTCCGCGATGACCCTACAGACTTTATCGGAAGGAATTAACCTACAAACATGTATATTTTGGGGGGGTGGGTGGAAACCAGAGCACCCGGAGAAAATCGACATGGTCAGAGAGAGAACGTGCAAACTCCGTACCCACAGCGCCAGTAGTCAGGACTGAAACTGGGTCTCTGGTGCTGTGAGGCAGCAACTTTACCACTGTGCTACCGTGCTGCCCACAAATCCCATGTCATTCCCTTTTTCTTCCCCAGGAGTCCTGTCAACTCCCGGCACCTTCTCCATTTTCCTCAACTCCCTCATCCTTTAAAGAATGATCCACCTCTTTAAATGCCAATCTTCCACAACCTTCTGGAGTGGAGAATTCCGGAGATCCACTACAAGATGAGATGTCTATAAACACCATTTTGAAATGACTGCCCTCTCATTTTATCCTCTCCCACGAGTGGAAACAGGTATATTCCCCAGTTTTTCTCTTTAAGCAGCTTAAGAATGGAGCTTTTCTCACCTCGGTCTAAAATGCCGAGTACGTTAACATGTGGCGCAAGCCCCGAGGATTCAGAACTCAAGTTTTGGTTGATAAATCACTCAGTGGATCATCTGAACCAGGAAGTTCTCTACCTCCATAATCCTCTCTCTCAAACTAGACGAGATTGAACTGGTCACCTGGAGCTGCCTCCTACAGAGATAATTGAAGCTTCACAGGGCAAAGGAATTTGTCATCCTATTTTCGCACATCCTTTCTGAACATCGGATGCAACAAATACTAATGGCCCCGACAGCATCTTGGCAACTCTGGAGTTTTGGCCGTGCCATTGACCCGTTACAATATAGATTGGCCAGGAGGAGCTGAAGACCAGCATCATGGACAGTACCCAAGTGACAGAAAACACCAACACCATGGACAGCACCCACACGCCAGAGCACTTCAGCACCATGGACAGTACCCACCTGCCAGAGATCATCATGATGGGCAACATGGTAGCACGGCGGTAGAGTTGCTGCCTCACAGCACCAGAGACCCGGGTTCAAGCCTGAACACTAGTGCTATCTGTACGGAGTTTGTACATTCTCCCTGTGACCGCGTGGGTTTTCTGTGGGTGCTTAAGTTTCCTCCCACACCCCAAAGACGTACATGTTTTTTTGGTTAATTGGCTTTGGTAAAACTGTAAATTGTCCCTAGTGTGTAGGATAGTGTTAGTGTGCAGGGTGATCGATGGTCACCACAGACTCCGTGGGCTGAAGGGCCCATTTCCACGCTGTATCTCTAAACTAAACAGCGTCAACTGACAATTAGTGCTAAGACGACCGTTGTCATGGGTCAGGACACTCCACTCCCACATAAAATCACCCTAAATACCACTCTGCTGGAAACTGTCAACAAATTCACCAACCTAGGATCTACAGTGACAGATAAATTCTCTCTAGATTTGCAAAGCAATTCATGTGCAGGAAAGGCAGCACCCACCTTCAGGCTAACCAAGTGGGCATGGAAGAACAGAAAACTCACACTCAAGTCCAAGATAACCATCTGCAAAGTCTGCATCTTGAGCTCGTTACCCTACAGCAGTGAAGCTTGGACATCGTACCTGCATTAAGAACTGAAATTGAATATTTTTTTAATTTCTGCTGTCTTCGTCGCATCCTGGGAGTTTCATAGGAGAACAAAAACAACCAATGAACCTGTCCACTCCCTGACCAACATGCCGAGCACCCCTGCAATCCTCAAGCAGAAGCCTCTCCACTGCCTTGGACGTGTACTCAGGATGGAAAATGGACGCATCCCAGAAGATGCGCTATACAGGGAGGTCGTCAATGCACAGAGGCCAAAGGTCAAAGCTTTGCCACAAGGACACGATTGAATGAGAGATGACAAATGTTAACATTAGCACGGACAACAATGAAGCAGCTTCTGAGGAAGTGGCTCGAATATGAACAAGAGTGAAATGCTTTGAAGGATTGATAACAGCCCTCATCACTGCCAGTCCTCCACACAATCTAAGCCAATTTATATACAGTAAGATTAGGTCTCCCTTGCACTACTTTCAGCCCTGGCTCATCTTGATAATAAGAAGCTCCCCTCTGCTATCAGGCTTCTGAACTGTCCTCCCACAAGATACTGTTCAATTCACCTCTACCTCATTGAGGACATTGGACTTGGTCTCTGCAACGGATGTGCTACAATGTTAAGCTGGAAAGGGTGCAAAGAAGATTTACGAGAATGTTGTCAGGACTCGAGGGCCTGAGCTATAGGGAAGAGTTGGGCAGGCTAGGACCTTATTCCTTGGGGTGCAGATGGATGAGGGGTGATCTTATAGAGGTGTATAAAATCATGAGAGGAATGGATTGGGTAGATGCGGTCTTTTACGCAGAGTAAGAGAATGAAGAATCAGAGGACATAGGTTTAAGCTGAGAGGGGGAAAATTTAATAGGAACCCAAAGGTGGAAGGTATCTGGAACGAGCTGCCAGTGGGGGTAGTTAGGTACAATAACATTTAAAAGATTCTTAGACAGGTACAGAGATAGGAAAGGTGTAGATGGATATGGGCCAAATATAAACAAACAGGACATTCTTTTTATATACACAAAGGTGGTGGGTGTATGGAATAAGCTGCCAGAGGGGATAGTTGAGGCAGGTACTATCACAATGATAAAGAAACATTTGGACAGGTACATGTATAGGATAGGTTTAGAGGGCTATGGGCCAAATGCTGGGAGGTAGGACTAGTGTAGATGGGCCATGGTGGTCGGTGTGGGCAAGTTGAGCCGAAGGTCCTGTTTTCACACTGTATGACTATGACTCTATTACTGCGAATTATATTCTACTCTGTATCTTCCCCTTGGCCCTATCTATTATATTCGAGTTTGAACATTGTATCTATGTATGGTATATATCTGAACTGTTTGGATAGCCTGCAAAACAAAGCTTTTCATTCTTCCTCGGTGCATGTGGCCAATAGTAAAACCCAAGCCCAAAACACTACTGGTTACAAGTGATGTGTAGTTTATCCATAAATTACATTCAGTTGGGTTTTTTCAAGATGCAAATTAGATTGCAGCTCAAAAATTCTGCAAATTTCAACTGCTACTAAACATAGAGGCAGAAACCCATGGCAATTGGCTACAGTTTAAAGATTGCATTGTTCTGGAAACAAGCACAGGATTACAGTAACTGTTTTCTTTCTCAATCCTGATTCACAAGATTCACTGAATGGTGCCAAGAAATTGCATAGGAACTGAAACAAGTTTGGGTCCAAACCTACCAATGACGATTGAGGAGAAGGGAGACTCTCAGACCACAGAGCACAGCCTCGGATTAAAAGGATGTACCTTTAGAATGGAGATTAGTAGGTATTTCTTTAGCCAGGGGGTGGCTGCATCTGTGGAATTCATTGCCACAGACGGCTGTGAAGACCATGATTGGGTTGTAGCGATCAATAGGTTCTTGATAAGTAAGGGTGTCAAAGGTTACAGCCAGAAGCAGGGGAATGGGGATGAGAAAGAAAGATAGATCAGCCAATGGCCTCATTGTGCTCTTATGCCTTATGGTCTTACCTGGGCAAGATAGATTCCATTGCCGATTAAAAAAAATTACCTTGAGATCAGGTGGGAAAGTGAAATCAACTGTGTTGTATGATATGGAGTAGGCACTGTGTCCAAGCACAGACCTGTAGCAGTATGGAGCAGGACACCAACAACATCCCCTGGCCAGGTCGACCCCTGCTACTCCGACCCAGTGCCATTGCCAGGACAATGGGCCTTCATGGCCAAGGTAAGATTCTACATTGTCCACCCCTTTGGATTTGAAAATGGTGCTGGAAATGTGGAGACTCTTTCGACTTTAGAGACACAACGCGGAAACAGGCCCTTTGGCCTAACATGTCCGCACCGACCGGTGATCACCCCATACATTATCACTATCCTACAGATGAGGGACAATTTAACTGAAGCCAATTTACCTACAAAACCGTATGTCTTTGGAGTGTGGAAGGAAACCTGAGCACCCGGAGAAAACCCACGCGGTCACAGGGAAAACGTACAAACTCTGTACAGACAGTACCTATAGTCAGGACACTGTGGGCAAATAAACTTCTCGATCTGCAACTTAATCCATAAATAAATAGCACATAGTTAGCACCCACAGTTGGGGGTGGAGGGGGGGGGGGGGTGAGGATGTGGAATAGATTGCCTCTAAAACACACTGATTCACAACATCCATATGGACCAGTTGAAGAGTAGAGTCTTTTTACATCAACAGCATTTCCGCTCACCAATAGTATCCAACTTGAGATCACCTGGGTGGCAGAGCCAAGCATGGGCACCCACAGCCATGCTGACCCACAGGTTTTGGGCAATGAATTGCTACTATCCCTCATCCAGATCCTACGCTGTAGGAGTGGCAGGAAGAATGCTCAAATTTAGATGGCACAACCGTCAAATGCAAACCAGTCACCATACCTCGTTCAGATGCCCCAACCTGCAAGGTATTCAACCAGGAGCGGGTGGTCAACAAATGACGAGAGGAATTTTGTTCTACTCTCACACCCTTTGCTGGCCCATTGCAATGGAGGCCATCTTTAGCTCACCCATGAAAAGGACACAAAGTGCTGGAGTAACTCAGCGGGTCCGGCAGCATCTCTGGAGATCAAGGATAGGTGACTTTTCATGTCAGGACCCTTCTTCAGACTGACTCGGGCCTAGTCAGGATCGGACCCAAGTCTCTGGTACTGTGAGGCAGCAACTCTACCGCCGCGCCACCCAAACCAAACACTACCATGCCCCTGGTCTCACTGTACACATTGCAGAAATGTTGCTCGTTCGTCAGGGGGATTTCTGGAGTCTTAATACCCCTCTCAGGGCAATCCCAAACTGGACAGCTCACCAGAATCGACAACTTAAGTCAGTCTGAGGAAGCAAACCCTGGGTTTTCCTGGACCCCTCAATTTGTCCGTGGTAGCAGAGCCCAAGTGTGAATGGGACGATTCTGCTTCAGGAAGCTCTGCCGTGTTAGTGCCTGGGTGAGGGCCACAGACTCGACGCTCCGCCCTGCTGTTGGCTCAGAAGAATTTGTCGTCGATGCGGAAGTGAGGCCGGGTGACGTCGTCGGGGTTGATGAAGACAGAGATGGACTTGCCAGGGTTTTCCGTCACCAGCTGCTGCAGCTTCTTGGCCAGATGGTCCTCCTGAGGCCGCCCCTCCCCGCATCCGCCGTCCGAGTAGGGGGAGGGCGTGCCCGGGCCGTTACCCCTCCGCGGGGCTCCCTCTGCCAGCCGGTTGGCGGCACGCACCTGCTCGATGGCCGTGCGCAGGTGTTCACCGGGGTCCGAGCGTACGGTGGCCAGCCGGCGGGCGTAGAGCAGCGCCGTCTCGTCGGACAATTGCTCAAACATGTTGCACTGCGGAATGAAATAGTTGGGGCAGAGGCGGTTGACCAGACAATGCTGGAGATCGTCCAGCAGGCCAAGTAGGAAGCCCGCCGAGCAGCCCTCCCTGGCCAAGTACACGGTCGGAAGACGGTCGCAAGCCCAGAGCATCAGGCTCCGCAGGTGGTACGGACTAACGGCACGGGACTTGAACAGGAGCTTCGTTATCATGGCCTTGCACGCCAGGTAGGCTTGCATGAGGTTGGTGGAGATGCACTTCTTCAGCTGGACCTCACTGCGGGCAAAGGACAACCTCCACTCGTTCTCCTTCTGGCCCTTGGGCGAGGCGGCCGGCACCAGGTAGAAGCCGCTGATGACCTCCTCCTCCGTGATCTTGCCGTCCCAGAAGTGGTTCTCCATCAGCCAGCTCTGGGCCACTGCCGGCCAGCCCTTGAAGGAAACCACCGGCACGATGTCATAGAGGACACGGCTGGAGCCGACGGCTAGGACCACTGAGATGACCGTTTGGTTCTTCTCCACCCTCTCCACCTTGGGCGTCCCACGCTGGGGCTTCTTGAGGACCTCCCCCAGCACCAGGGTGAAGGCCTGGTGGAACCACTCCGCCACCCGGGTGGGCGAGAAGAAGTAGTTGGCGCCGCCGTTGGCGTGGTCCACCACAGTGCAGCAGTCCTTCCACTTGTTGATGGTGGCCTCGTCGAAGAGGCGCAGGCTGAGCCAGGAGTGGCAGAGGGCGGAGTGGCGCATGTCCAAGGTCACCGGCTGGTTGCGATCATGCAGCTTGAGGGCCGGCACCAGGAGGGTGAAGTCCATGTCGTAATCCGTCCTGCGGACGTAGAGGCCAAGCTCCTCCAGGTCCATGTCCACCACCCCTTCACGGACCCCACCAGACAGCAGCAGATACTCGTTGGCCATGGGCAGCTTCTGGTCCAGTTTCTGGACCATGCCTGAAAACAAACAAAGGCAGTCAGTTTGGGCAAATAACTCATTCCTAACTCACATGCTCATGAGAGCAGAATTAGGCCAATCGGCCCATCACGTCTACTCCGCCATTCAATCATGGCTGATAGAACAGGATAGTATTGTTCGACAAAGCACTGGAGTAGTTTAGTTTATTTTTGTCACATGTACCAAGTTTTTCTGCTATCCAGTGCAATCCAATCAGCAGAAAGACTATACATGATTACAATCAAGCCATCCACAGTTTACAGATACAGGATAAAGGGAATGACGTTTGGTACAAGATAAAGTCCAGTAAAGTCCGATTAAAGATAGTTTGAGTGTTTCCAATGAGGTAGATGAAAGGTCAGGACCAGTCTCTAGTTGGTGAGAGGATGGTTCGGTTGCCTGATAACAGCTGGGAAGAAACTGTCCCTGAATCTGAAAGTATGCATTTTCCAACTTCTGTACCTCTTGCCTGATGGGAGAGCAGAGAACAGGGAGTGACCGGGGCGAGACTGGGTCCTTGATTATGCTGGTGTCCTTGCTAAGGCAGCGTTAAGTGGTGATGGAGCTAATAGAAGGGAGGTTGGTCGGTGCGATGGTCTGGGCTGTGTCCATAACTCCCTGCAATTTCTTGCGGTCTTGGATGGCTTATACTCGCTAGAATTTAGGAGATTGAGAGGGGATCTTATAGAAACGTACAAAATTCTTATGGGGTTGGACAGGCTAGATGCAGGAAGATTGTTCCCGATGTTGGGGAAGTCCAGGACAAGGGGTCACAGCTTAAGGATAAGGGGGAAATCCTTTAAGACCGAGATGAGGAAAAACTTTTTCACACAGAGAGTGGTGAATCTCTGGAACTCTCTGCCACAGAGGGTAGTCGAGGCCAGTTCATTGGCTATATTTAAGAGGGAGTTAGATGTGGCCCTTGTGGCTAAGGGGATCAGGGGGTATGGAGAGAAGGCCGGTACGGGATACTGAGTTGGATGATCAGCCATGATCATATTGAATGGCGGTGCAGGCTCGAAGGGCCGAATGGCCTACTCCTGCACCTATTTTCTATGTATCTATGTATGTATCTATGAAGCCGTTCCCAAAACAGGCTGTGATGTAAGGGTCCCAACCTGAAACGTCACCTACCCGCATTCTCCAGAGAATGCTAGCTGACAGACTGACTTACTCCAGCACTTTGTATCTATCTTTGGTATAATCCAGCATCTGCTGTTCCCGGTTTTTACATTAAAGATGGTACTGTTCTTGTCTTCTGCTTATAACCATTGCAAGATTTGTTAAATTTGCTGGCTTCACTGGGGAACAATGTAATGCAAGCAAATTACTGTTGAGGTATCAATTGAAAGCTACACCATGGAAAAAGGTTATTCTGCCCACACTAACCATCTAACTCATTCACACTAGCTCTATGTTATCCCACTTTCTCATCCACTTCCTAACAAAGTGCAAGTTACAGAGGCCAACAATCTCCAGAGATGCTGCCTGAGCCACTGAGTTACTCATGAACTTTGAGGCCACCCATCCTAAAGTCAGGAGCAACGAGGCTGTCAGGTGTACTACAATCCTTGCCACCAAATGGGTGGACCCTTTAATTTGCACATCAATTAAATGACAATGTACATTTAGGTACAGTGTGAAGAGGAATTTAACAGAAGTAATTAAAGAGTAATTACCCAAAGTCCAGCGTTCAATAGAATTAATGATATAATTAAAAACTGCTCCACTCCCAAAGGAGTCTGTTAATAGGAGTTTTAATCATTCCCTTCCACCATCTTAGTATTCCTGTTTCGAGTTCTGCAAGGTTTTGGAACTAGACTGTACAAGTGTACGCCAACTTGAAAGAGCAAAAATACAGAGGCAAGCAGAGAGAACTAAGCAGCCAAGTTAATTGTGCAGACCAACTGTCTGGAGTTTTTGCAAACACCTTCACCCTTTCATTACTGAGGTCTCACCGAGTCCACGCTGACCATTGATCATCCGTACACACTAGTTCTAGGTTATCTAGGTTTGCAACCACCCCCTACACATTATAGAGGCTGATTAACCTTCAAACCCAGTGAGATGTGGGAAGAAACCAGAGCACCCCACGGCCACAGGGAGAACATGCAAACTCCGCAAAGACAGTGCCAGAGGGCACGGGGCAAGCACAGTGGCAGAATTGCTGCCTCACAGCGCCAGAGACCCAGGTGCAATCCCGACCTTGGGTGCTGTCTGTATGAGTTTGTACTTTCTCCCTGTGACCACGTGGGTTTTCTCCAGGAGCTCCGGTTTCCTCACACACTTCAAAGATGTACAGTTGTAGGTTGTAAAAATTGTAAATTGTGCCTAGTGTGTAAGATGGTGCTAGTGTACGGAGTGATCACTGGTCGACACAGACTCGTTGGGCTGAAGGGCCCGTTTACTCGTTGTATCAGTAAACTAAAGTCAGGAACGGCCCGGGGTTCTCAGACGCTGTGAGGCAGCAGCTCCACTTGTCGAGCCACTGTGCCACCCATTGGTTCTATGACTATTACCTGCAGTGTGTCAGTTTGCCACGCACAAGATTCAGTTCTCCGGAGTGGAATATTTCCAGAGAGCCGTGGTCCCGAGAGACTTGTTATCTTCCCACTGCCTGATCACTGAAGGTTCACCTTGGGATTTAGAATCAAGCACTTCCCCCAACTGGAGACAGCATTCCTCTGCCCTTCCAGCAGTGGAAGCAGCTCCCTGCAGTCAGCAGTTACATGAGCAAGAAGATAGTCATCCAGGTCACACCACCCCACACGTCACTGTGACGCCGGTACCTTTCACCTTCCAGCTGTGAAGAGTAAACTGCAGATGCCGGAAGTCAGACAAAACCTGGGAAACACCCGGGTCAGATAGCACCTCCTGAACAGAAACTGCTGGTTTAGTTGAATGCACCTCTGTTTATGGTTACGTGTACCGAGGTACAGTGAAAAGCTTTTTGCAATGTGCTACCCAGTCAGCGGAAAGACTATACATGATTACAATCAAGCCGTGAAGGAATGAACTGCAGGTGCTGGTTTATACCAAAGATAGACACAAAGTGCTGGAGTAATTCAGCAGGTCAGGCAGCATCGCTGGAGAAAAGAAATTGTGATGTTTTGGGTCAGAACCCTTCTTCAGATTGAGCTTTTCCAATATTTTGTCTATTTTCAGTATAAACCAGCATCTGCAGTTCATTCTACATGTTCTGCAAAGCTCACTGCTCCTCGAATCTTCCCACTTCCAATTCTTCTCCAACCTCCTGACATTCAATCTGAAGAAGGGTCCCGACCTAAAACATCACATGTCCTTTTACTCCAGAGTTGCTGGAGTTTCTCCAAAGATATTCCACCTTTATCGTCCATCATATTTTCCCACGTCACTAACAGGCAGCCTGAGAGCCAGACAATATCGTTCCATGTTCGTGATTAGAACCATCCCCTCCCCTGTAACACTGGGGCATCAAACAACATTGTCAATCGCAATAGGAGATGTTGCGGCTATTCACCAAGTGGTGAAGGAGAGGGGAAAAAATGCGTCAAGGAGTTTTAAGAAACAGTTTGCATCAGGTTAAACAGAGGGTCTGACATCCAAACAGAGGAAGTATTTGAAGGCAGATCAACTCTCCAGTTACAAGCTGGAAGGTAATGCTTTTAAAAGCAAAAAACTTGAAGTTTCAGAAACTTTCAAAGACATGGGATGACAGAGTAGCACAGGTATAGTTAATTGAGGAGTTTTTAGTTCATTAGCTCATTGTATAGAGTCAAGAGTCATACAGTGTTGAGAGCTAGAGGATTATGTATCTGTACACTGTGGATGACTCAATTGTAATCAAGTCTTTCCACTGACTGGTTAGCACGCACCAAAAAGCTCTTCACTGTACCTCGGTACACATGACGCTGAACTGAACGGGTCAAGCAACATCTGTGGAGTGAATGGTCAGATGTGTTGGGTCAAGACCATAAATATAATTTGTCTATTTCCCTGCACAGATGCTGCCCGACCTGCTAAAGATTCCGGCGTCTGCAGTCTCTTATCTCCTAACAAGGACAGAATTGCTGTCAATAATCCACTAATCTTTGAGCATTTCAGCTTTTATTCAACTTCAACTAAAAGCACCTCCTCAACAAGCTTTTGAAAAATATGTTGTCTGCTTTTAAGCCCTCAGTCCAACCTCAGGATTTATTACATTAAAATACAAACCAGAACTGAAATTGAAATATTTACTCATAATTAAAATTGGTGCTGATCCAAGCATTTTTCTGCCCGTCTCAGGAGTTTGATATCACGGGACATCAAAGATCTAACAAATTAATGTCTGAATACAGCAAAACAAGAGAATTCTAGCTCTCATGGGCTATTATGAATGCAGCCCCGAGGAAAGGTTGTGTTGTGAGTCCGCGCTGACCAGTGATACTCGCACACCAGCACTCTCCTACACACTGGGGACAATTTAACCAAGCCAGGTACCATTTATGGAGGAAATTGGACAAATTATGTTTTAGTCCTCAGTCTGAAGAAGGGTCGCAGCCCAAAACATTGCCTATCCATGTTCTCCAGAGATGCTGCCTGACCCACCGAGTTACTCCAGCACTATCTTTTCTTGGTCTGTTGAAGAGTTTGACCCAAAACCTCATCTTTCCATGTTCTCCAAAGATGCTGCCTGAGTTACTCCAGCACTTTTTGTCCATCTTTGGCATAAACCAGCATCTGCAGATCCTCATTTCTACCAAATGGTTCTTCATCAGGATCTGGAATGGAGAGCCGATAGATGATAGAGGTGAAGGGGAAGCAGTGGCAGAAGAAATGGCAAGTGGTAGGTAGATCCAGGCCAGGTGGAGCAGATTGGCAGATGTGGTAGGAAGGACAAAGGATGATGGAGATAGTGACCAAGGCTGGAGGTGATGACAAAAGGGAGCTGGTGGTGGAATCAGCCAAGAAATTAAGACCTTGAGGGGGCAGAGGTGGGTGATGGGCAAATATGTAAGATAGAAACAAAAGGAACTTGGAAAGGCTTGGATAGAGTGGATGTGTCCACTAGTGGGAGAGTCATAGCCTCAGAATAATAGGATGTTCCTTTAGGAAGGAAATGAGGAGGAATTTCTTTAGTCTGAGGGTGGTGAATCTGTGAAATTAATTGTCAGAAGGCTGCGATGGCAATCAATGGAATTTTTTTTTTAAGGCATATATAGGTGGATTCTTGATGGGTGTCAGGGGTTATGGGGTGCAGGCAGGAGATTGGGGTTGAGAGGGAAAGATAGATCAGCCATGATTGAATGGCAGAGTAGACTTGATGGGCCGAATAGCCTAATTCAGCTCCTATCACTCATGAAATGGATGACAGGGTCAAGAGGAGTGGTAGGAAAGGGGTGCAAGTGGAAACCTGGGTAGGTTAGGAAACCCACACGATCATAGGGAGAACGTGCAAACTCCACACAGACAGCACCTGAGATCAGGATCGAGCCCAGGTCCCTTGCGCTGTGACACATCTGCTCTACCTGCTGCGCCACTGTTTTGCCCTTATTGCAATTTTTTAAAATATCGTATTCAAAAATAAGTTTGCATGCGAATCTCCAAGAATTTTAGTTACAAGTGAAGTCCATGTTTCTGTTTTGCTTTAAATCGATGAAGACGTTTAAAAAGCTTGAACCTTTAAACGTCAGTGCCTTGGCAGCTTGCTAAATCTGGCCTTGGTTTCACCAATAATTCAATGTTTGCAATTCTGGTCCCAGCCAGTCACGGGATTTACAAAGGGTACGTGCAAAGCTGGATAGTACTGCAGGAGAAAGCTGCTTTCATCCTGCAAGCTGGATCTTAGTGGCCAGTGCCAAGTATGTATTGGCACAAGCACGAATTGGTCCTTGTCCAAATTATACAGCATCACACTTAAACACCAGCTGCCCTAGTTCTACTCTTCTACAAACCCGGATTGTCTGCAATTACAACACCAAACCTAAATTCAATGCTCAGCAAACAAAACTGCTGCAATATACAAGGTACAAGTACAGTGGGGCCTGCGATTACAATTCAGCTGCACCAAGGTGGCACAGCTGTTTGGTTGAGATACAGCATGGAATCAGGCCCTTCGGCCCACCGAGTCCGCGTCGACCAGCATTCACCCGTACAGTAGTGTTATCCTACACACTTGGGACAAATTTACAGAAGCCAATTAACCGACAAACCTGCATGTCTTTGGAATGTGGGAGGAAACTGGAGCACCCAAAGAAAACTCATGTGGTCTAAGGGAGAACGTACAAACTCCGTACAGACTACACCTGAGGTCGGGATCAAACCCAGGTCTCTGGTTCTGTGAGGCAGCAACTCTCTCACTGCGCCACCCTGCTGAAACCAACTACTAGAGCCGCTGCCTCACAGTGCCGGAAACCCAAGTTCGATCCCGATCTCGGGTGCTGTCTGGGTGGAGTTTTCATGTTCTCCCTTCGATTGTCTGGGTTTATTTCGGATTCCTCCCACATCCCAAAGACATGTGGGTATGTGGGTTAACTGGCTTCTAAGTGATCCTCAATTGGCTTTTGTTAAAAAATGAGAATGACTGGATTAGGGTGTATTAGCTACGGGGGGAGGTTGGACAGATTTGGAATGCCAGAGTTCGAGGGGAGACCTGCTAAAATATAATAATTATGAGAGGCACAGATAAGATAGTTAGAATCTTTATCGCAGGATGGAAATATCATAAGCTAGAAACCATAGCTTCAAGGTGAGAGGGACAATATTTAAAGGAGATGTGTTTTTAAATACAGAGGGTGCTGAGTGCCTGGAACGCACTGCCAGGGAAGCAGTGGAGGCAGATATCACAGTGGCATTCAGGGGACTTTTGGATAGGCACATAGATACGCAGGGCATGGAGGGATATGGATTATGTGCAAGCAGATAAGAGTTGGTCTTGGCATCAAGTTGAGCACACTGTGGGCTGGAGACCATGTGCCGGAGTGGATGAGGAAGTGGCATAAAAAATAACCAGTGTAAACAGGTGACCGATAGTTGGCGTGGACTTGGTGGGCCGAAGGGCCCGTTTCCTTGCTCTATCTTTCAACTTCACCATTGGCATATCAGCTACTTCTTCTTGCGTATGGCGTGCACAGCCTAAAGTTGCAGGACAACTTGTTCTATTTGATCTTATTTGATTGTGCACGGCAGGTTGATTGCATTCGTTGAAACAGGGCGGACCACGTGAA
Organism: Malacoraja senta; assembly: GCA_038087875.1. Lineage (NCBI taxonomy): Eukaryota > Metazoa > Chordata > Chondrichthyes > Rajiformes > Rajidae > Malacoraja > Malacoraja senta. The sequence continues at coordinate 24,348,547 of CM075984.1, forward strand.
GGTTGCAATCTACCACCCCGGCATATCAGCTGAACCAGTGAAGATAAATTGGTCTTCGGTATCATGAACTTTTAAATTAGTAAAATTCGATCTGGGCTTAATTACCTCCCAAAATCCATATATAGATCCACAAACAGATAGGATCTGGGCGGAAATGCTTTCTGATCAAAGGCCATCGATGAGGAATATCATCTTGCCACTAGTGCTTTGCCCTTCAGTCAATGGACATTTCCCCTCAGACTTCAGTCACTTTAGACATTCATTAAATTCCATCAGATGTGACCTTAAAAATCAATTAAAAATCCATGCGAGCTCTTAATCTACCCCAGTTACTTTGAAAGGGGTATAGATAGTCCTGTTAGGCTTCACCAACATCTTGTATAGCCCCTGAAGTCTTAGAAGAATTCTGCAGCTGAAAGCAAAACTCGTGCAGTTCAAAGAAACTGGAAATCAGATAATAAATTTTACTTGTAATTCTGCTGTAAGCGACAAAATTTCTAGAATGTATAGGAAGGAACTGTAGATGCTGGTTTATACCGAAGATAGATACAAACTGCTGGAGTAACTCAGCGGATCAGACAGCATCTCTGGAGAAAAGGAATAGGTGAGGTTTCGGGTCGAGACCCCTTTTTGGGTGGAGAGGCATTAGGCGAGAGGGAAAATAGAGGTACGAAAAAGTTCAGAACAAACCAGAGTCAGCACCAATGATCAAGGAAAGGTGGAGCCCACAATGGTCCATTGTTGGCTGTGGAAGAGGTGATAACGAAGGGATACAAACAGTGAAACGAGTAAGATGACTAGGGTGGGGGAGCGACGGGGAGAGGGGGAATGCATGGGTTACTACTCTAAAACCTCTAAAATGTTCTTTACTCCAGAGACAAGGAACAAGGAAAGATGCCGGTTTAACCAAAGGAAAATATGACAAGGTGCTGGAGTAATTCAGCAGGGCAGGCAATGCCTCAGGAGAAGATGGATAGGTGACATTTCAGGTTGGGACCCTTCTTCAGACTGTTCGTGGGGTGGGGGTTGGGGAGGAAGAAGGCTGGGAGAGAGGAAGGGCATTCAAAGCGTGGTTTTAGGTGGAAGCAGGCGAGGGGGGGGGGGGGGGGTTAATAGGTAGATGGTTGGAATAAAGGCCAGAGATAAAGGCAGAAGGTGCGATACAGAGACAGATTGAAGAGTTGCAAATTGTGAAGCCTGAGAAAGGGATGAGGGAGAGGGAGGAGATAAATAGTTGCAAGTCCAGCTGGGATATAAGGGGGCAGGGATGAGTAACTTGTTCAGTGTTAACAACAAAGCAGCCCAAAAGAATGTCAGCGGGGCATGTCGGGTGTACTAAAATATCAGATCACAGCAAACCCTCTACAACATCTTCGAAGCCAACAGTCACTCACTTGACCTACTCCTGGCACAATGGCAAAGCAAGTAGAGGAGGGTATTAAATGGATCTGATCCTTCCCCTGTACTCATAATAACCACTCTGCAATAACCCAATGGCCAGCTTTCTTCCCGTTGTGCAAAGCCAGCAATGTGACAGCAATCCTCTTTAATCTTCTCACAGACCCACCCAGACTGGTTCACCACTCAATCCCCTCCTCCACTGTCAGAGTGAGGCCACATGCAAACTGGAGGAACAGCACCTCATATTTTGCTTGGGCAGCTTACAGCCCAGCGGTATGAATATCGATTTCTCTAATTTCATGTAACCCCTGCATTCCCTCTCTCTGAAGTTCCACTGTTCGCATCCTTGTATCTCTCTCATTATCACACCTTTCCCAGCCAACAATGAGCCATTATGGACTCCAGCCTTCCTGAGGTCATCTGTTGCCGGCCCCGATATGTTCTGGCCTTTCCCCCCCCCCCCCCACCCCCATCTTTCCGTCTGAAGAAGGGTTGCGACCTGAAACTTCATCCATTCCTTTTCTCCACAGATGCTGCCTGATCCGCTAATTTACTGCAGCATTTTGTGTCTATCTTCAGAACATCTGGCAGCACGGTGGCACAGCGGTAGAGTTGCTGCCTTACAGATCCAGAGACCCAGGTTCGATCCTGACTACGGGTGCCGTCTGTACAGAGTTTGTACGTTCTCCCTGTGACTGTGTGGGTCCTCCGGGTGCTCCAGTTTCCTCCCACACTCCAAATGACGTATAGGCTTGGAGGTCAATTGACTTCGATAAAAATTCTAAATTGTCCCTAGCGTGTAGGATAGCATTAGCGTACAGTGTATGGGGATCGCTAGTCGGCATGGACTTATTGGACCAAGGTGCCTGTTTCTGCACTGTATCTCTAAACTAAACGCATCAGTATTCAGATTCTGCACAACACTGAGCTTTTCCCACATTACCTCTCCGCTGTAATGTATTTCACCCGACATGCATCTTAGCAACAAAGGATTACTTTGCATTCACACAGGAACGAGAAAGGTGCAGAGGCCTTAATGGGGCAAAATTCCAAGTTGTAGTGCACAGGAAACATTAACAAGAGGCACACGAGCTTTAAGCAGAAGCGAAGGACTTTGATTGCTGAAAGCTAAAGAGTTTTTCAATGAACCTCTATACACATGACAATAAATTAAACAGTAGACGGACACAAAGTGCTGGAGTTACTCAGCAGGTCATGCGGCACATGTGGAGAAAAAGGATGGGTGAAGTTTCTGGACGGGACCCTTCTTCAACCCGAAACGTCACCCATCCTTTTTCTCCAGAGATGCTGCCCGGCCCACTGAGTTACTCCGGCCCTTCCTGTCACATTCTGATATAAACCAACATCCGCAGTTCTGTGTTTCTAAACTGAACAGTAACTCAGTTCAGGAAGTGATCAAGAAACAAGAATCAGACTACATTGTACTGCTGTAGGAACATGGATAAGTCCACAGAATTGATTAATTTAAAAAAAGTTGTACGTTTAATAAATGTAGAAACAAAGAACTGCAGATGCTGGTGTGCAAGAAAAAAAGACACAGAGTGCTGGAGTAACTTTGCAGATCAGGCAACATCCCTGGAAAACATGGATAGGTGATGTTTCAGGTTGGAACCCATATTCAGACTGATTGAGGGGGGGGGGGGAGAGTGTAAAGTAAGCTGGAAGAGTGGAGGGACTGGACAAAGCTCCTAGTTTCTACTTTCCTCCCCGGCCTCCAATGCAAGTATATCCTTAAAATTAAAAACAAAATCCATATAGTTCTTCAGGCACAGTCTCACTAGCACGAGCACATCAAAACTGCATCCGAATATATTGCAAGTGGCATGGAGAATAAAATCACCTTGGGCCAAAGAACACTCCAGGAGTTTAACAAGTAGGATTGATTGCTGATGCATCAACTGAACACTAGGGTTGCACTAAGTGCTTTAGCTTGGATTATTATGGTTCAGTTACCAAATATAACTTTTAATGTATTGCATTCCAGTTTGTACATTTGTATTACTGCAGTAATGTACCATTAAAGCTCAGCAAGAATGTCATTGTTCCATTCCGGATTCACAATTCCAAAGCAAGTCATCAACTCCCCGTGCATTCAGAGCCTGCTCCAATTGAAAGGTAGTTTAGGGATTTATACCCCATGATGTCCTCAAGGTCGAGGAGTTTCTACCTCTGTGCTCTGCAGTGCTCAATCCCCTTTGCTCAGCGATGCCTTAAACTGCCTGATGTCACATTGGACTGATGCCCAATTCTGTCAGACATTTTGTAAGGCAGTCTAGTGGTAAGACATGGATGAGTGCTGTCTCGATGTGCAACTTCTGAATGGTAGAAACAAGGAACTGCAGATGCTGGTTTACCAATGAAAGACTCAAAGTGCTGGAGTAACTCAGTGAGTCAGGTAGCATCTCTGGAGGTCATGGATAGGTGAGATTTCGGTTCGGGACCCTTCTTCACACTGATTGCAGGGTTGGGGGGAAGAAAGCTGGAAGAGTGCAGAACAAAGGACAAAGCATCACAGGTCATAGGTGAACACAGGCAATTGGGGGGGGGGGGGGTTGTTAGGCAGAGAGTTGGAAAACAAATTAAATTAAGTCTTGTCATCCGTACCAAAATGTAAGTAGCTATATCAGCTGAGTAAGTAATAACAAACTCGAGCTGGGGTCGTTCCCAAAGCTGTTTGGTGTTGAGAACTTAATCCTCAATCAAACCTGTCTTCCTTCAAACCCCTAGTCAATGAGGATATTTCACCATTATTTTACCTCCCCCAAATTTTATACCCACTTCCCATCCTTAGGACTATGATGCACCCGCTGTCCAAGTGCTCTTTGGCCAAAGATAATTTTATACTCTACACCCTAGCTGTGATCAGGCAACTGAACTGCCCTCTCATCAGCTAGAGAGTGGTCCAGACCTCCCATCCACCTCAATGGAGACCTTTCAACCATCTTTAGTCAGACTTTATCAGCCTTAATATTGCACTAAATGATATACCCTTTATCTGTGTACTGTGGACGGCTTCAAGGTATTTATGTATAATCTTTTCTTTTATAAGATAGCACACAAACAAAAGCTTTTCACGGTACCTTGGTACATGCGGCATTAATAAACGAAACATTTGTGTTAAAGACCAACATTGCAGCCTTCCTAACTATCTTGCCAGCAAGCCACACCTTTGATGGACATCCATATACCTTTGAAGGCTCATGCTTTTTAAACGTTTGCTTTCTCAATTTTCCTTCTAAAGTGGACAACATTACATTTTCCCACTTTAGATTTTATTTTAGAACATACAGCATGGAAACAGTCCCTTTGGCCTACTAAGTCCACGCCGACCAGTGATCACCCCTTACACTAGCACTATCCTACACACTAGGGACCATTTACAAAAGCCAATTACAAACCTGTACGTCTTTGGAACGTGGGAGGAAGCCGGAGCACCCAGAGAAAACACACGCGGTCACAAGGAGAACGTACAAACACGGTACAGACAGAACCCGCAGTCAAGATTGAACCTGGGTCTCTGGTGCCTTAAGGCAGCAACTCTACCACTGTGACACTATGCTGCCCTTTTGTTTCTAAACTTTCGTTCAACACTTTCTCTTGTACATTTTTTCACTTGTAGACCATCTGCAGTCCGGATTCCCACTTAAGGGGCTGTCCCACTGCGGCGACCTAATCTGTGATCTTAGAAAAGTTTGCCCCCGACTCAAACTCACAGGATGGTCGACACCTGGTCCTAGGAGGTCCTATGAGGTCTCTGGAAGTCTCCTTCATGCCGAGGGAAGTTCCCGCATACTCGCGGCCTCAGTTTGGTCGAGAAAACATTTTCAACATTCCCCCCCCCCCCACACTTTCCCTGGCCCCGCCTTGGGGGGGTGTCTGTGTGTGTGTCAAATCTATATCCCTTTACAGGTTCCACATTCTCCTCAACATGCTAACCTTCATGTACAATTTTTAATCTTCTGAACAATGTCACGTACCATCAGTAGGGCATTGGAAGTCATCTACTTCTGTGCTCTAGGAAGCAGAAGTCTATCTCCTAGCAACCCACAGATGAACTTAGCTAACAGCTTGGGGTTATAGTCAATCAACTCATCATTTACAACTGACAATAATGTCAACCTATTCCTTTGTCTGCAAATGTACTGTTATGAACTTCAGAAACTGAATTAGGATATGCTTAATTAATAGAAAACCTAAAAGAAAAACCATGGGAGGGTGAAGATTGGAGAACAGGGAATTGAAGATTCCATGGCATCAAAGTCCTGACAAAATTACATTTTGAAATAGATACATAGGTCAGGACAATGTAGTTGCAAAGCAGAACCTTTAGACTTTCGAGATACAGCGTGGCAACAGACCCTTCAGCCCACCGTGTCCACACCGACCAGCGGAATAATTTATAATTATTACCAAAGCTAATTAACTCACAAATCTGTACATCTTTGGGATGTGGGAGGAAAGCAGAGAAAACCTACATGGTCACAGGGAGAATGCACAGCACCATGCAGACAGCATCCGTAGTCAGGATCAAACCCTGTCTCTGGCACTGCAAGGCAACAACTCTACCACTGCACCACCCCCAAACAACTGCAGCTGGTTTAACAATAACTCAAGGTTGAAGGAATAATTGTCCAGTAAAAAAGTGATATGGACAGGTAGCGACAGTGTGTTGATGAATACACTATTGAACTTCTACAGGTGTACGGTAGAGAGCACACGGACTGGTTGCATCACAGCCTGGTTCAGCAATTCGAACACCCAGGAGCAAAGGAGATGACAGAGAGTGGTGAACACTACCCGGTCCATCATGGGTACTGACCTCCCCACCATAGAAGGGATCTTTTCTCAGTGGATTGTCACCTTGTCGTGGTGGAGAAGCTTGCTTGGTCCTGAGATCCTGAGAGCGATGCCGTCCGGAGCTTTGCTCCTGGTAGGGCCACCCATGGCGGTAAGGTCGAGGGGGAGGTCTCTGACAAAGAGCAATCCAACCAAGACCTCAACGGTGGAACAGGCGGAGGATGATGGCACACTTTAGTGGAGCGTCACAACGGCTGGGAAATCGGATAAAGGCTGCAGCAGGAAAGGTCGTCTTGGATTCCATGCCACTGGATCCTGACCGAGATCTGTCAAGAACTGTGTGGTGGCTGTCTATGCACCAGTCTCCCCACGTTAAACAAAGTCACGCACAGGCGTCCTCAGCGACAGCACCATAGAAGAGAGAGAGAAAGAGAAGGGGACCCAACGATGACCAACCACCGCCACTGTCTCCACTGCCAATGTTGCACCAAGGTATGTGGATTACGGATCGGCCTCTACAGACCCGCAAGTAGACGACACTATGGAGAGGAGAGGACAATCATACTAATTTCGAGTGACCGCCGATGATGAGAAGGTATCTACAGGAGGTGCTTCGTCAAAAGGCAGCCAGCATTACCATGGCCACCATCTCATCTCACTCATCAGGAAGAAGGTCTAGGAGCCTGAAAACCATGAATCCAGGTTAAAGACCAGATTCTTCCCAACAACCATCCATCTGAAGGCAGCTCCTGGACCGAAATGTCACCTGTCCATTCCTTCCACCGATGCTACCTGACCCACTGAGCTCCTCCAGCACTTTGTGTTTTGTTTAAGATTCCAGCATCTGCAGTTCCTTTCATCTCCTGTGTATCCATCAGGCTCTTGAACACTGCACAAACTAATCTCAGTAATTATGATCATCTATGGACTATGTCCTTGGCTGCACTACAGACTTTGGATTTTGCACTACTATAATATTAATTTATTGTCAACTTTCTCTCCCAGACGATGCCCAATCCGGGGCGCGTTTTGGGATTTCATAGCGGCCAAAACATTTGTTCCTCTTCCTTCTAAAATCCCCCAACCCCATCGCTCACTTTCCGCCGTGGTTTACTTCAATAGGCACCAGCCCATCTATATTTTACCCCACATACACAGCGTGTAACCATAATCCCAAATCAGTAAACGATTTATAAACATTTAAAAAAGGACCTAAAGATGAAAGTAAACTTTGGAAACAAATTTCAGCAGGGAAATAAAAGGAGCGAGATGCAAATTATACAACATCTTTAACATTTTTTTACTTTGCAGAATTTAAAAAAACACAAGTTGCAGGCTGCCCTATCGCATGAACCTCATTTGATAATATGAAAATATGCCTGGAAAATCATCACAGAGAGAGACACACAGACAGAGAGAGACAGATGCCCACATGCAGACACAGAGACGCCCACGCAGACACAGAGACGCGCACGCGCAGACAGAGAGAGACGCGCAGACAGAGAGAGAGAGACGCCCACGCAGACAGAGAGAGACGCCCACGCAGACAGAGAGAGACGCCCACGCAGACAGAGAGAGACGCCCACGCAGACAGAGAGAGACGCCCACGCAGACAGAGAGAGACGCCCACGCAGACAGAGAGAGACGCCCACGCAGACAGAGGGAGACGCCCACGCAGACAGAGGGAGACGCCCACGCAGACAGAGGGAGACGCCCACGCAGACAGAGAGAGACGCCCACGCAGACAGAGAGAGACGCCCACGCAGACAGAGAGAGACGCCCACGCAGACAGAGGGAGACGCCCACGCAGACAGAGGGTGACGCCCACGCAGACAGAGGGAGACGCCCACGCAGACAGAGGGAGACGCCCACGCAGACAGAGGGAGACGCCCACGCAGACAGAGGGAGACGCCCACGCACAGAGGGAGACGCCCACGCAGACAGAGGGAGACGCCCACGCAGACAGAGGGAGACGCCCACGCAGACAGAGGGAGACGCCCACGCAGACAGAGGGAGACGCCCACGCAGACAGAGGGAGACGCCCACGCAGACAGAGAGAGACGCCCACACAAACAGAGAGAGACGCCCACACAGACAGAGAGAGACGCCCACACAGACAGAGACGCCCACACACAGAGACGCCCACACACACAGAGACGCCCACACAGAGACAGAGACGCCCAGACAGAGACACCCACACAGACAGAGACACCCACACAGACAGAGACACCCACACAGACAGAGAGAGACACCCACACAAACAGAGAGAGACACCCACACAAACAGAGAGAGACACCCACACAAACAGAGAGAGACACCCACACAAACAGAGAGAGACACCCACACAAACAGAGAGAGACACCCACACAAACAGAGAGAGACACCCACACAGACAGAGAGAGACACCCACACAGACAGAGAGAGACACCCACACAGACAGAGAGAGACACCCACACAAACAGAGAGAGACACCCACACAGAGAGAGACACCCACACAGACAGAGAGACACCCACACAGACAGAGAGACACCCACACAGACAGAGAGAGACACCCACACAGACAGAGAGAGACACCCACACACAGAGAGAGACACCCACACAGACAGAGAGAGACACCCACACAGACAGAGAGCCAGACACCCACACACAGAGAGAGACACCCACACAGACAGAGAGAGACACCCACACAGACAGAGAGCCAGACACCCACACACAGAGAGAGACACCCACACAGACAGAGAGAGACACCCACACAGACAGAGAGCCAGACATACACACACACAGACAGACACAGGTGGGTTTGAGGGCAACAAGATGATGGTTGAACATTCAGAGTCCTGCCCTCGGCGGCAGTCGGTGCCCTGTTACACAGGGAGCAGTGTGTGGGGACTTACCCAGCATGGAGAAGATAAAGTCTTTGGCTGTGTGGATTTCAAGGGCCTTGTGGTCATCGTATTCCCGCTGGTCTTGCCGGCTGAATTCCTGGATCAAATTGTTCAAGTCTTCGAGCTTAGCTCCGGACCTAAAATCCAGCTCCACCGGTGTTTTGGACGGACTGGGGTTGGTTTTATTGCCTGCACCGTTTGTAGCCGCCATCTTCTAACACATTGTAGTGGGAGAAGGTGTGGGAAGAGGATACACAGGGTGGGAATTAAAAAAATAAAGACAGGGCTTTTTCCCCCCACCCCTTCCACCTCTCACGTTCTTCGTTCCTCCAATCTCGCAAGTTGCGCTTCACAAATTCAGTAAATCCGCTTCCACAGGTCCCATTGATACAATGGAGAGGGAGGGAGGTAATGAATGAATGAAATCCGCACGGCAATTGACAATTGAAACCAACCTGGGATCAACAAGCGTGCAACAAACAGTCTAGCTAGCACTCACCATTCGCTCTTAAAGACACCGCTCAACCAAGCCCTCCCTCCCCGCCCCCATTGGAGCTCACGCTTGCTACAAACAACCTATTGTGTCTGATCTATAAATGTTTCCAAAACGTATATCTCTACATGGCAAAATGGCAACAAGTGGGTTCTCAAGCTGCAGCCTGCCTCACAGTTTCCAAGATACTTTAAATATATAAAAGGCTAGGTTTAAATGGGCTTTTTTGTAGTTAATGTGTTGAAAACGTATTTTTTCCCCTCTTTGACTGGTACATGGATGGGACAGATGTCGAACGATATGGGCGATCTGAATAACGAATCTTTAAAAATGCACAAGGCTAGGTTACAATATTGTCTGTGCTTTCTTTTAAAACATTTATTTTCCTCTTGGGTGCATGGATAGGATGCCTGGAGGGATATGAATTACGAAAAATGGATAGAGTGGATGCGGAGAGGATGTTTCCATGTTAACCATCCAGCTCTATGTGTCTTATTTTTGTAAACCAGCATCTGCAGTTCCTTGTTTCTCAATTGAATAGGGAGGATTAGCCAAAGAAGGGTCCCGTTACACAAAGTGCTGGAGTAACTGAGCCGGTCAGGCAGCGTCCATGGAGAAAATTGATACGTTTCGGGCCAGGACCTTCTTCAGACTTATTGTAGGGTGATTGAAAGTATAGACCAGGACATAACAGCGACGGCAACAGATGACCTCAGTTATCTTATCCCTGATCCCTGATAAGCTGATCGTCGGCTGGAGACGGTGTGATCCCAAGAGAGATATATTGTGAACTGTAGAACTGGTGAAGCGACTTTTAATGGAGGGGGGGAAGGGATTATAGTCGGTTAACCACTTCCACAGTTCACAGCATTGTATCCCATTTGAAAGAAGTTATCCGTAAACAAAATAGAAACCTTATCTTGCTGTCCTGTATTTGCAAAAGATTAAGCCATCGGTGACCACCCAATCTTTCCCTCTCAACCCCATTCTCCTGCCTTCTCCCCGTAACCCTTGGCACCCATACTAATCAGTCAATCTCCATCTTAAAAATACCCAATCATGCCCATGATAAGGTCCAAATGTGGACAGGTGGGACTTGAGTAGATAGACAATAGACAATAGGTGCAGGAGTAGGCCATTCGGCCCTTCGAGCCAGCACCGCCATTCAATGTGATCATGGCTGATCATCCCCAATCAGTACCCCGTTCCTGCCTTCTCCCCATATCCCCTGACTCCACTATCTTTAAGAGCCCTCTCCAGCTCTCTCTTGAAAGTATCCAGAGAACCGGCCTCCACCGCCCTCTGAGGCAGAGAATTCCAGACTCACCACTCTCTGTGAGAAAAAGTGTTTCCTCGTCTCCATTCTAAATGGCTTACCCCTTATTCTTAAACTGTGGCCCCTGGTTCTGGAGTCCCCCAACATCAGGAACATGTTTCCTGCCTCTAGCGTGTCCAAACCCTTAACAATCTTATATATTTCAATAAGATCCCCCTCATCCTTCCAAACTACAGAGTGTACAAGCCCAGCCGCTCCATTCTCTCAGCATATGACAGTCCCGCCATCCCGGGAATTAACCTTGTAAACCTACGCTGCACTCCCTCAATAGCAAGAATGTCCTTCCTCAAATGGGGAATCACGGTGGGAAGGGCCTGTTTCCTGCTGCAGGACTCGATGACCATACCTCTATAAGCGAAACAATGAGAAACCCAAGAGCATTTCAAATCTGTTTATTGCGTTGAAATAAAAGACTACAGATTTTCATATCTTCTACAACCTCCTAGAAACATTTGCTTCCCCATCGTCCCAGACTCTGGGTCATATTTCGAGGTGGGGGTACAGAGGGGACAGGGGGGTTCAGTTTAGATGAAGTTGGCTTGCTTGATCTTGCTGATGGGGGGATTGTACTTTCGGTTTGAACTCGGGTCCATTCTCAAAGGTGGCCGAACTGTGCGACCTCTTGCTCACGGACCTCTCTCTGGCCGACCGCACGTGCCTGTGGCCGGCCTTGTACCTTGCCTTGCAGAGGTCCGCAAGGTTGGGTTGGCCGTCGCTGTGGATGTCCTCCGACTGTGTATCTCCAGCCTTGGGGTGCTCCAGGACCTCCCGCGGCAGGTAGCACAGCACCTCACCATTGCCCAGGTGCAGGTACTGGATGCGGGGCTTCTTGCACCAGCCCACCTCCTGCAGTCTCTTAAGCCGCAGTTTGCCCTGGCACACGGCCATGTCCAACGGGAGCTGCACCCTCTTGCTCACCTTGCCATCGTCCGCCTGGCTGAAGACACCTCTCAGCATGCACACCATCCACCTCCTCAACACCCCCAGCACGCCGGGGGGCGAGGAACCCTCTGCAGGGATGGAACAACATTCTGGGAGCAAGATGGGGTGGAGGGTGGGAGGAAGCAGAGAAAGGGAGGAAGAATCAATTCAGATTGCAACCACACTCTGGCAGTGCCTTCACCTACAAAGCGCCACATTGGTGCTGCCGTTGAGCTGCTGCCTCACACCGCCAGCGACCTGGGATTGATCCTGACCTTGGGTGCTTTCTGTATGGAGTTTGACGTTCTCCACGTGACCACGTGGGTTTTCTCCAGGTGCTCCGGTTTCCTCCCACATTCCACAGACAAATAGGATTGTTGGCTAATTGGCCCTCTAAAGTTTTTGCGTTGTATATCTCAACTAAGCTAAATCTGTTAGGCTTTAGAGATACAGCACGGAAACAGGCCCTTCAGCTGACCCACACTGACCAGCGATCACGCCCCGTACACTAGCGCTATCCTACACACTAGGGGCAATTTACAATTTACAGAAGCCAATTAACCTACAGACCTGCACGTCTTTGGAATGTGGGAGGAAGCCGGAGCACCCGGAGAAAACCCACGTGGTCAGAAGGAGAATGTACAAACTCCATACAGACAGCATCCCGTAGTCAGGATCAAACTTGGGTCTCTGGCGCTGTAAGGCAGCAGCTCTACCCGGTGCACCACTGTGCTTGTTCAATCTCCAATTAGGAACTGCCGACAATTTCCTCTCAGTACAGCCCTGCAATTGAAGGTGAATGGGCTGGGGAGGGTGCAGAAACGATTCACAAGCAAGATGTCAGGACAGGTGGCTTGGAGTTGGGACTGGATAAGCTGTAACTCTTTACCAACGCTTTACCAAGTGCTGAACCCAATGTATGAGCCTAGCTGTAGCTGTAATCAGCTGCTTTTGTCCCACAGTGGCCCAGCTGTAAAGTTGCAGCCTTACAGCGCCAGAGGCCTGGGTTCGATCCTGACCACGGGTGCTGTCTGTACGGAGATTGTACGTACTACCTGTGATGGCATGGGTTTTCTCCGGGTTCAATGGTTTCCTCCCACACTCTAAAGACGCGCAAGTTTGTCGGTTAATTGTCCCGAATGTGTTGGGAGTGACGGAGAAAGTGGGATAACATAGAACTAGTGTGAATGGGTGATGGATGGTCGGCATGGACTCAGTGGGCTGAAGAAGCCGTTTCCATGCTGTGTCTCTAAATCTAAAAATCCAAATATATAAATAAATCACAGGAGTGTGCCCAGGGCTATGAATTGGTCAGCTGTGGGAGGGTGCGGTAAACACACACCTTTTTAAAAAATGCACACCTGACTAGCGGTAGAGGGTACGTGATCTGTCTTGGGTGACCCGCACCACACACAGGGCAAGGTAACACTCACCCGAAGATTGCGTTCTGCGACTCTCCACCAGAGTACGGACACTGCTGTAAATCTACATGGAGTGGGAAAGAAGGAGTCTCACATTTAAAGGCACAAGTTGAATCCTCTAACCAGCTCATTCCACCCACTGCATATCACACCACTGAGAATACAGAGAACTGCAAGTGCTGGCATCTTGAGCAAACTGCTGGAGGAACTCAGCAGGTCAGACAGCATCTGAGTTTTAGTTCAGTTTAGTTTACGCCTCGTTAGAGTGGATGTTTCCACTAGTGGGAGAGTCTAGATGATGATCAATTTCTCTAAGGTGGACAAAAAAGCTGGAGAAACTCAGCGGGTGAGGCAGCATCTATGGAGCGAAGGAATAGATTTCTCTAGTCAGAGGGTGGTGAATCTGTGGAATTTATTGTCACAGATGGCTGTGGAGGCCACCATTGGGTATTTGTAGGCAGAGATTGATGGATTCTTGATTGGTCCGGGTATCAGGGGAATGAAGGCAGGAGAATGGGGTTGAGAGGGAAAGATCGATCAGCCATGATTGAGTGGGGGAGTAGACTTGATGGGCCGAATGGCTTCATTCTGTTCCTACCAGTTATAAACATGAACTTTATTATCACATGTACCGAGGTACAGTGAAAAGCTTTTATTGCGTGCTAACTAGTCAGTGGAAAGGCTACACATGATTAGAATCGAGCCGTCCACAGTGTACAGATACACGATAAAAGGAAAAACAGTTCAGGTCGGAAACAATTCTTCAGTCTGAACTTTTACAAACATCTTCAGCATGAAGAAGGGTCCCAACCTGGAATATCATCTGTCCATTCCTTCCATGGATGCTGCCTGACCGGCTGAGTTCCTCCAGCACTCTGTTGTTTAGCATATCACACCAGCCCTTTTTCTTTTGCAGAATCTATGTGTAATTTATGTATAATGTATATTACTGTGTGTTTGCCTGGGTCCCTGCGCCTGTGCTGCTGCTGCAAGCAAGATTTTCATTGTACCTGCACCTCACCGCCCTTGTGTACATGACAATAAACTCCACTTGACTTGGAAGACAGACACAAAGTGCTGGAGGAACTCAGCGGGTCAGGCGGCATCTCTGGAGAAAAGGAAAAGATGACGTTTCAGGTCGAGGCCCATCTTCAGACTTGACTAGGCTTGAGTGACAATGCAGAACTTCTGGAAATTGCACAGGTCCCTGGACACACAGTTCCCCCTTGAACCATGTCCCATCCCTCCCTGATCGTTTATAAGTCACAACCACACACATGGCTAGCTAATGTCGCTGACAATCCCTTAGGTACAAAGCCTACAGGTGATTAGAAGACTAAAGGGACTTGGTACATCAATGAATACACTCCTGAGCTTCTACAGGTGTAAGGTGCAGAGGATGTTAATTGGTTGGCAACTCAAATGCCCAGGAACAAAGGAGATCACAGAGAGTGGTGGACACTGCCCGGTCCATCACGTGTACTGACCTCCCCACTATCAAAGTGATCTACAGGAGTCGCTGCCTCAAAAAGGCAGCCGGCATCAACAGAGACCCACACCATCCTGGCCACACTCTCATTCACTCCTAAGGTGCAGGAGCCTGAAAACCGTGACCTCCAGGTTCAGGAACGGCTCCTTCCCTAATTAACCTCCAAACCTGCACGTCTTTGGGATGTGGGAGGAAACTGGGAGAACGTGCAAACTCCACACACAGACAGGATCCGAGGTTACGATTAAGTCTGGGTCTCTGACGCTGTGAGGCAGTGGCTCGACCAGCTGTGCTAATGGACTACCATCAATGGACTGTCTTTGACTGCACTGAGGATGATGGTTTTATTTTTGGCACCAGTATTAGGGTTATTAGTTTAGTTTAGTTTATTGTCACATGTACCGAGGTACAGTGTAAAGGGTTTTTGTTGAGTGCTATCCAGTCAGTGAAACAACTACACATGATTACAATCGAGCCGTCCACAGTTTACAGATGCAGGATAAACCGAATAGCATTTAGTGCAAGATAAAGTCCAGTAAAGTCAAATTAAAGATAGTCTAAGGGTCTCCAATGGGGTAGATGGAAGGTTAGGACCACTCTCTGGTTGGTGAGAGGACGGCTCAGTTGCCTGACAACAGCTGGGAAGAAACTGTCCATGAATCTAAGGTATGCGTTTCAAACTACTGAACCTCTTTGCCTGATGAGAGAGGGGATAAGAGGGAGTAATCAGGGTGAGACTGGTCCTTGATTATGCTGGTGGCCTTGCCGAGGCAACCCGATCAAATTAATTAATTAATTAAATTATGAATTAATGTAATGTTTTTTTTAACATTATCTATGTGCATTCTATTTACAGGCCTGCTCTGCTGCTGCAAGGAAGAATTTGATTGCTTTGAAACATCCTTTACTCTTGATTCTTGACCCCCCAGGTCTGGACATCCATACCTGTATGAAGAGATTGTAAGAAGCCAAGATCGCCAGCATGCAGCTGAAGTAGGAAAGCACAAACATTGATACATGTTGACAGAAGTAACCCCCTTCCCAGTCGGATGGAGGCGAGGGCTCCGGGTCTGGCTCCTCGCCCTCCTCACTCGCGCTCTGAAAGATATGCATTGGTTCTACCACAGTCCTGGGTCAAACCAACCTAGATCCGATGATTCACTGCCGTCCACTCCCGTCCCGCCGCCACTGAGTGGGGCCATGGGATGACTGATGCCCCTTGTTGCTTCACAGACCTCGGCTGATGACACGGGAGGGCAACAGGTACCCCCCCCCCCCTTACCCCCCCCCCCTTCAGGGCAAGATCTGGCTGGCAAATGCTGACGTGGGGCAAGGCTAATATCCCACGGGTTGACTTGGGAGGGGGTTTCATGGCACCAGTCTGGGATGATTGGGTGATGCGAGCGATTGGGAATGAGATGAGATGGTTAAGAATTGTGAAGGGGCAATTGGAACTGGAAAAGGGGGAATTTGGGAATAGCGGGTACCAATGGTGGAGGGAGGACTAATTGGAAATTGGGAACGGAAATTGGCAGGAAGGGAAGAATGGGTAATTGGCAATTGGAATGGATCAAATGGGGAAGAGGCAGGGAGATGGGGAATTGCAGGGACCATTGGGATTGGAAAAGGGGGATTTGAGAATAGCAGGTACAAGTGGTGAAAGGTGGGCTAATTGGGATTGGGAAGGGACAACTGGGATTGGGAAACAGGGAGGGGGGGGGGGTGTGGTGGGGAATGGATTGTGTCAAGTAGAGATCATTTTGATTGGGCTGGGACAAGTTATGGAGATATGGGCATAAGAGTCAGGAAGTCAAGTTGCAGCTTCATAGAACTTTTGTTTCGACTACATTTGCAGTGTTGTGTGAAGTTCAGGTCACACCATTACAGGAAGGATGTGGAGACTTTTCAGAGGTTGCAGCAGAGGTGTACCAATATGCTACAAACAAAGAGTAGGAAGGAACTGCAGATTCTGGTTTATACCAAAGATAAACACAAAATGCTGGACTAACTAAGCGGGTTAGGCAGCATCTCGGGAGTAAAAAACCGAGACGTTTCGGGTCGGAACCCTACTTCAGACAAAGTAGAGTTGGGAGGGAGGGGAAATAAACTGGAGGTGAGAAAAGGCCAGAACAAATCATGGCCAGCAACAGATGACCTCAGGAAGGGTGGAGTCTATTGTTGGTTGGAGAAGGTGTAATAACAAGTGGGATACAAGGATGCGAAGAGTGAAACTGGTAGGACTGGGGTGGGGGAGAGGGGAGGGGTGCTGCCTGACCCACTGAGTTATGCAATCATTTTGTGTCCATCCTGACATGTGATATGTGGATACAGGTGAGTGGGGTGATTGGCAGATGGGTGTGACAAGCGTAAAGGAGACAAAAGGGTGTCAGATAAGGAGAGAAGAGGAGTGAAATGTAGGGCCGGAGGGAGGGAGGAGATGGGTGGAAGGGGACAGGGGACGAGGGGATGGGAAAGAGAAGGCAGACGGGGTCTCGGAAGTGTAAGGGGGTGGAAAAAGAGCCTGAGGAGGAGGTAAAAGAAACAGGGTGATGGGGTGATGGAAGCAATGTGTGCGTACTGGGTAAGGAATGGGGGGTTTCTTGAGATTGGAGAACTTCATGTTCATACCACTGAGTTGTAAGCTGCTCAAGTGGAATAAAGTCACAAAGTCATACAGAATGGAAGCAGACCGTTCAGCCCAACACGTCCATGCAGACCCAGATGCCCCATTCTAAGCTGGTCCCATTTGGCCCATTTCCCTCTCAACCTTTCCTATCGATACACAAGGTGCTGTTCCTCCAGTTTGCATGTAGCCTCACCCTGGCAATGGGCGAGGCCCAGGACAGAAAGGTCAGTGTGAGAATAGGAAGATGGGTTAAAAAGGTTGGCAACTGGGAGATCCAGCAGGCCTTGGCAGACCGAGCGCAAGTGTTCGGCGAAATGGAGCCGATTCTACGCTTGGGCTCACCCATGTAGAGTCTTTTGAGGAAGGACATTCCTAATTTGAGGAAGGACATTCTTGCTATTGAGGGAGTGCAGCGTAGGTTTACAAGGTTAATTCCCGGGATGGCGGGACTGTCATATGCTGAGAGAATGGAGCAGCTGGGCTTGTGCACTCTGGAGTTTAGAAGGATGAGAGGGAATCTCATTGAAACATATAAGATTGTTAAGAGTTTGGACACGCTAGAGGCAGGAAACATGTTCCCGATGTTGGGGGAGTCCAGAACCAGGGGCCACAGTTTAAGAATAAGCTATTTAGAACGGAGATGAGGAAACACTTTTTCTCACAGAGAGTGGTGAGTCTGTGGAATTCTCTGCCTCAGAGGGCGGTGGAGGCAGGTGCTCTGGATGCTTTCAAGAGAGAGCTAGATAGGGCTCTTAAAAACAGCAGAGTCAGGGGATATGGGGAGAAGGCAGGAACTGGGTACTGATTGGGGATGATCAGCCATGATCACATTGAATGGCGGTGCTGGCTCGAAGAGCCGAATGGCCTACTCCTGCACCTATTGTCTATTGTCTTTATTGCTCACCAGTTCATAAGTTATGGGGTCAGAAATAGGGCATTCGGCCCATCAGGTCTACTCCGCCATACAATCATGGCTGATCTATTTCCCCCCACCACCCCCCCATTGTCCTGTCTGCTCCCCCTGACCCTTGACACCCGTACTAATCATGGCGAATTATAAATCATTACCGACCAATTATACTGGGATAAATATGATCTAAAGTTTAGTTCAGAAGCTTAGAAATAGCCGAACAATCCCGAGAGAAGATCCAACAGAAAATTTGGAAATAGTCAACGATGGGTTTGATGAAGAATTTCAGGAAGACGTATCTTGTTTCAGGTCTAGGTTTTTATTATTGCCAGAATGCAGCGGATATACAATTTTTGAGACGAGGCATAACGAATAAGCTAATGCGAGTTCTACTGCAAGCAGTAAGGTCACCTGAAGATGGCGAGGGGCTTCTCATTGGTGAGGGGGCTGCTGGATTCACCAGCGACGGGGCTGGAGGAGGGAGCGAGCCGCTGGTCTACGTGTCCCATGACCCACGTGCATGTTTGTAGCCCGGGGGATGGTTCGCCGGTCTGCGTTCTCCCGGCGCATATCCCTGCAGGTTTATGGTCCAATCTGCCCTGGTGAACTTGTGCGGGTCGTAGTTGCAGCAGAGGCGGCTCAGGATCTCCTGCTCGTCGGGCTCCAGGTAGCGCACACGCTTCCGCTTGCAGTGGGTATAAGACTTCTTATGCCTCCTGTGGCCCATGGGGTTGCAAGGCAGGGGCTCGTGGGAGCAGGAGGGCCGTATCTCATCGCAGATGGCAGGTCTCCGCTTGAAAGGCAACAGGCCACACACGTAGTTCAACCAACACCTGGTCTCAGCTAGGAACTGCTCAAAGACGTTGTTGTAGTTTTGGTCTGAAGAAAGGTAGAGAAAAGAAACATTGGTCATTAACCATCGATCTGCTTTTCTCATTGCCATATCAAGTCTTTTCTTAGACCATAGAACAGTAGGGCACAGGAACAGGCCCTTCAGTCCACAATGTCTGTGCCAAGACCAACTCTTATCTGCTTGCACGTGATCCATATCCCTCCATTCCCTGCATATCCAAATGAGAAATAGACCATAGATCAGTACAGCACAGACCTTCGGCCCACAATGTCTGTGCCAAGCATGATGCCAAGACCAATATATATCCCTCCATTAGGGAACGGAGGGATATATATTGGTCTTGGCATCATGCTTGGCACAGATAGGCACATATCCATAGGCACATATCCATGTGCCTATCTAAAAGCCTCTTAAATGCCACTATCGGCTCTGTCTCCACCATCACTCTTGGCAATATGTTCCAGGTACCCACCACCCTCTGTGTAAAGAACTTGTCCTGCACGGCTCCTTTAAACTTTGCCCTTCTCACCTTAAGTGCTGTATCCAGCCCGTTGATATTTCCAGTCTGAGAATCTGCCTACCTCATCTATGCCTCCCATAATTTTATATAACTCTAACAGTTCACCCCGCAACCTCCGACGTTCCAGAGAAAACAATCCAAGTCTGACCAACCTCTCCCCTGTAGCAGATACCGCTTACTCCTGGTAATATTCTGGTAAACCTCCTCTGCACTCTTTCCAAAGCCTCCCCATCCTTCCCGCAATGGGGGCGACCAGAACTCAAGGATTCAAAGGTCAGGTTATTGTCACGTGTACCAATTAAGGTACAGTGAAAGTCGAATTACCTGCATGCAATACTCCAAATGCGGCCTGGCCAAAGTCCTATAAAGCTGCATCATGACTGAGAGGATTGTCTTTGGAAAACTGCAACCTGGAAACTTAACTGAAGCTGAAAGAAGGACATCTCTGGAAATGTACAATCCTACAGACAGGAGTTCCATGCTCTTTTTATCCCCCAATTCATCCAGAACTTTGTTCTCTAGACCTTCCATCTTTTAAACGTTATCCAGTCTCTGTTGTCCATATCCAAATATGTACCACCCACCCCAAACATCACCCTGTTAACCACTGGAGCAGCTGATCCAAATATACATCTGGCACAGCCCTCCCCACCATCAAAAGCATCGACACCAGGTGCTGCCTCAAGACGACGGCGTCTATCATCAAGGATTCCCACCATCCGGGCCGTGCCCTCTTTTCACTGCTACTGCTGCAGAAGCCTGAAGTCCCACACTACCAGAGATACTTTCCTGCATCAGGTTCTTGAACCGACCCGCACGACCCTAACCCTACCTCGGCAATGGAACACTAGGGACCACCTCTTGCACTACTGTGGAGTTGTTTTGAAATTGTGTTTTGAACTAATGTCTAATTATTAGCACAGTCTCTTTCTTTTAAGGGTGGCACAGTGGTGTACAACTGGTAGAGCTGCTGCCCCACTGAGCCAGAGACCTGGGTTCGATCCTGATCTCAGGTGCTGTCTGCGTGGAGTTTGCATGTTCTCCCTGTGACCGCATGGGTTTCCTCCGGCTGCTCCCATTCACTATCACTTCTCAAAGACGTGTTAGTTTGTTGGTCAATTGGCCCTCGGTAAAATTGCCCCTAGCACGTAGGGAGTGGATGAGAAAATGAGATAACATGGAACTAGTATGAATGGGTGACCGATGGTCGGCGTGGACTGAGGGGCCTGTTTCCATGCTGTATCTCTAAGCTAAACTTATATATATTATGTTTTTTATGTACTGTCTGAGTCTACATGCCTATGATGCTATTTGCAAGCTAGGTTTGCAGTACCTGTATCTCACTGTAGTTTAGTTCAAAGATACCGCATGGAAACGGGACTTTTGGCCCACCCAGTCCACGCTGACCAACGATTCACATACACTAAGTCTATAGTATACACTAGGGACAATTTACAATTTTTACCAAAGCCAAATTAACCTATAAACCTGTACATCTTTTGGATGTGGGAGGAAACCAGAGCACCTGGAGGAAACCCACATGGTCACAGGGAGAATGTAAAAAATCCAAACAGACAGCACCTGGGTTTCTGGTGCTGTGATGCAACAACTCTATCGCTGCACCACTGTGCTGCCTGATTTTATTAATGTATAGTTTTTTCTTTGACGATAGCACACAAACAAAAGCTTTTCACTGTACCTCGGTACACGTGACCATCTTAAACTAAAAAAACAACCCACCCCCACCTAACACCTCTACCATGACTTGCTGCCTTGTACACCAGGGCTTAATGTTGGGGTACTTACACATGCAACACCTCTGGTAGCTGTAGTAAGCAATATTCAGCAATTTCTTGAAAATCTATGCAAACAGGAACAGATCAGGGTCAGTTTTAAACAGCAAGAGAAAATGTGTCATTTTTAATTGCGGGTGATTTGGTAAACTGGCCTGCATTGAATGGTCACATGAAATGGAGTTATGGAGTCACACAGCACGGATCACACATCAATACTTCAGATGAAGGTCAAAGAGTGATCGAGCCACGGAGTCCTACAGTACGGAAACAAACCCTTCAGCCCAACTCGTCCATGCCAAACGAGATGCATCATCGAAACCCGTCCCATTTGCCTGTGTTTAGTCCATATCCCTCTAAACCCTTCCTATCCAGGAGTCTTGTCATTTTGTTACAGTACCTGCCTCAACTACCACCTCTGGCAGCTTGTTCCATACACCCACCACCCTCTGTGTTGAAACGTTTCCCCTCTGGTTCCTGTTAAATCTTTCCTCTCTCACCTTAAACCTATGTCCCCTAGTTCTTGATACCCTCGCCTTGGATAAAAGACTGTGCATTCACCCTATCCCCATCATGATTTTACACACCTCTATAAGATCACCCCTCAGCCTTCTGCACTCCAAGGAATAAAGTTCTAGTCTGGAACTCTCCCTTTAGTTCAAGCTCTCGATTCCTGGAGTTCATCAGTCAGAGTATTGAGTATAGAAGTTGGGAGGCCATGTTACAGTTGTATGAGACATGGTGAGGCCACATGAGTATATGGAATGAGCTGCCAGTGAAGGTTGTTGAGGCAGGTACTGTTATAACTTAAGAGACATTTGGACAGGTACATGGACAGGATGGGTTTATGTAACAAACATAGACAGGTAGGACTAGTATTGGTTGGTGTGGGCAAGTTGGGCCGAAGGGCCTGTTTCCACGATGTATGACTCTTATGAATCTAATACTCGGTAACATCCTTGTTAATTTTCTCTTTCTAGCTTAATGGCATCCTTCCTAAAGCAGGGTGACCAAAACTGTGCACCTCATCAATTTTCTACCCCATGTGGATTCAAGGCTGCCCTTATTAAATCATAAGCAAAAGATAAAATGGCCCTAACTAAATTAAAGCAAAGGGCTGCAGATGCTGGAAATCTGAAACAAAATGCTGGAATTGTTCAGTGGGTCAGGAAGTGTCTGAGGAGAGAGACACGGAGATTCAAGTTGGCCAGCTTGGCCAATTCTGACAAGGAAAATGAGTTCTTACTATTCACTCACCTGGGGTGCCCATTCATGTTGCATACCTTGATGAAAGCAGACTCAATGAGCAGAATGGCCTAATTCTGCTCCTATGTCTACTATTGAAAGTTATCAACCTGATAAGGTCTACCCTTTTCTTGCTTGAACAGAGATCCCCATAGAGCTCATCCTCAAATACCTTGACCATCCTATCCCCCCCTTCTGACCCATATCACCCTTCACACACCCTTCAACTCTTCAATAACCTTCCACTTCCATATGCCACCAGGGGCGCTGGGGGAGATGGCAGCCCTGCCGGCAGTCTGTTCGTTTTTTTCATCTTTTTGTTATTTTTAGTGTTAAAAGTTTGATTTAATGTACTTTGGTTTGTTTTATGTGGGGGGAGGGGAGGGGGGGGGGGGGTCGGGGGAAACTTTTTTTCAGGTTCTTACCTTCCCAGAGATGTAATCATTTTTCGGATCACATTCTCCGGGCTCTGCGGCCTACCATCGCTGGAGCTGGAAGCCGCCTCGGACTGTCGTGAGCCCCACCGGGGGGCGCGGACTTAACATCGGAGCGGATCCCTTGCCTGGGATCGCTCCCACCGCGGCCTGCGGACTTACCATCAAGGGCTCGCGCTCGGGAGAGGCAAGTCGGGAGCT
Organism: Malacoraja senta; assembly: GCA_038087875.1. Lineage (NCBI taxonomy): Eukaryota > Metazoa > Chordata > Chondrichthyes > Rajiformes > Rajidae > Malacoraja > Malacoraja senta. Next base: position 24,371,893 of record CM075984.1, read on the forward strand.
CCAACGCTGCAGAAGGTTCGACCAGCCCTGACGCAAGGTTTGATCGCCTGGCGCGGGGAGCTGACAACCCCCCGATGTGGGAGCTGAACGCCTCGATGCGGAGGGCCTGAACGCCACCGGCTACGGGAGTCAAGATCATCCCGTCAACGGAGGGCTCGAGGCCCACGACCGAGGAAGAACAAAAGGGAAGGACTTGAACTTTATTTTGCCTTCCATCACAGTGAGGAATGTGTAGGAGTCACTGTGGTGGGTGTTCATGTTCAAATGTGTTTTTGAGTCTGTTGCTTTTAATTGTATGACTGACCTGGCCAGTAAAATTCCTCGTATGTTGCAAAACATACTTGGCGAATAAAATCTGATTCTGATTCTGATTTCTAAGCCCTTTAACAAAGACGTCCAGTCCTTTTACACCTTCATCCTCCACCAGGAAGGTCTCAAGGTTCTCTGGTTCTTCCCTAATCCGATACTCCAGCACTGTGTCTTTTTTTTTTGTATTAATCAGCATCTGCCATTCCTTGTATCTCCTTTAGCCTGATATGTTGTGTCTGAAAAAGACAGAAAGTGCTTCTTCCGGGTGCTCTGGTTTCACACTCCAAAGACATTCAAGTTTGTAGGTTAATTGGCTTCTGTAAATTGTCCCGAGTGTGTAGGATAGTGCTAGTGTACAGGGTGCTTGCTGGTCGGCACGGACTTTGTGGGCCGCAGGGCCTATTTCCGCACTGTATCTCTAAAGTCTAAAGCAATTCCCAATGAATACTCCAAACAGTGTTGTGGAGGTACTTGAAACACAGGAAGTGAGTTGGCAAAGAAAACTAAAGTCTGGTATGAAGCTCTGTGTTATAAAGTTTTAGTTTTAGAGATACAGCACAGAAACAGTCCCTTCGGCCCACCGAGTCCGCACCGACCAGCGATCCCTGCATAAATACACTATCCTGCACACACTAGGGACAATTTACATTTATACCAAGCCAATTAACGTACAAACCTGTACGTCTTTGGAGTGTTGGAGGAAACCGGAGATCTCGGAGTAAACTCACGTGGGCACGGGGAGAACGTACAAGATAGCACCTGTAGTCAGGATCGAACCCGGGTCTCCGGCACTGCAAGCGCTGTAAGGCAGCAACTCCACTGCTGTGCCACCGTGCCGCATGTCCTGAAAATGTGCAAGTTGTTTTATCTGTCCGTGCCAGAGAGTGTTACAGTATAGAAATAGACCCTTCAGCCCACCCTTACCATATGATCATCAGAGACCCATCTACACTAGCAGGGTGGCACAGTGGAGCAGCTGGTAGAGCCGCTGCCTCAGAGCAAAGGAGGCCCGTCTTCAATCTTGACCATTGGTGCTGTCTATGTGTGGAATTTGCACGTTCTCCCTGTGAATGCGCAGGTTTTCTCTAGGTGCTCTGGTTTCCTCCCACATCCAAAAGACGTGCGGGTTTGTAGGTTAAATGGACTCTGTGAAATTGCCCTAGTGTGTAGGGAGCGGATGAGAAAGTGGGATAACGTAGAACTAGTGTGAACGGGTGATCCATGGTCAGTATGGACTCAGTGGGCAGAAAGGCCTATTTCCATGCTGTTTCTCCAAACTAAACGAAACTAGCCTGATGTATGTAGATGCCAAGAACATAGCCTGGTGACTTTAGACTTTAGACATACAGCGCTGAGAAAGGGCCTTCGGCCTACCGAGTCCGCACCTTCTTCTTCTTGCGTATGGCATGCACAGCCTAAAGTTGTAAGCCAACTTGTTCTGTTTGATCTTCTGTTTGTGCACGCCAGGTTGATTGCATTCGTCGAAACAGGGTGGACCACGTGAAGGTTGCAATCTCCCACCCCGAGTCTACACCGACCAGCAATCACACCATTCACACTAGTTATTCCACTTTCTCATTCACTTCCTACACATTATAAGCAATTTACAGAGGGCCAATTAAACCATAACCCTAATTAAACCGTAACCCAATTAAACATAAGTGTGGTAGGAAACCAAAGCACCCAGAGGAAACCCACGTGGTCACAGGGAGAACGTGCAAACTCCACCCAGACGGCACCCGTAGTCAGGATCAAACCGGGTCTCTGGCACTGTGAAGCAGCAACTCTACCGCTGCACCACTGTGCTGCCCGCACAGGTGGGGAGGATTTTGTTCACAGAGACACACAAGGGGCAGTGGAGGTGGATCTTGAACTCATGGCCTGGGAAGATGGGGAGTCAGACATGCATGTCACGTGAGCAAGGTAGTTAGTCGAGTTAAGTTTATTGTCATATACACTAGCATGGTGAGGTACAGGTACAATGTAGAACTTGCTTGCAGCAGCAGCAGCACAGCAACATAGACCCAGAAAATATACAAAAACATGAATGATACATAAATGATATGTATCAGGAATTAATTATAGGCACCCATTCCTTCTCTCCGGAGATGCTGCCTGCCCTGCTGAGTTACTCCAGCTTTTAATGTCTATCTTTGGTTTTAACCAGCATCTGCAGTTCCTTCCTACACATAAATTATATGTAAATTACACAAAAATTACATATTAATTTCATGTAAATTACATGTAAAATTACACATAGAATTAAGCAAGACAATGAAAAACAAACTGCAAAAAAGGCATCACAGGCACAAACTCAGACAATACACAAAAACTTAAATTATACATGAATTATATGCAAATTACCTGTTAGGTGCACATAAAATTAAGCAAGACAATAAAAAGCAAACACTGCAGCAAACAAGACATTCGTGCAAAACACAATTGGGAAACAAGTCCATGGTAGTGCAAGAAGTGGTTCATAGTGTTCTCTTGCCAAGGTAGGTTCAAGTACCTGATGGTTAAGGATGGGATGTTTCTGAACTTCAGGGCTGTGGTGTGAGAGGTGGGAAGTGTGGGGAAATAAAATAGCATCCTCTCAGACCAGGATAGACACGATGGGCCAAAAGGCAAGTGTTACATAGAATACATCAAATATAGAACATTACAGCACAGGAGCAGCACCTTTGGTCACAATGTCTGTGCCAAATATGATGCCAAGACCAACTCTTATCTACCTACACATGAACCATCACCCTCAATACCCTGCATATCCATGTGTCTATCCAAAAGTCTGAAACGCCACTATTGTATCTGCCTCCACCACCACATTCCATGCACTCACCACCCTCTGTGTAAAAAGACTTGCCCCGCACATCTCCTTTAAACTTTTCGCCTCTCTAGCTAGAGGAGATGGGAAGCGAGAGAAGAAATTGCAGGAGCCCTGATGCAGTTTATGAATCATCCTTAGATACGGGTGAGGTGCTGGAAGACTGGAGGGTGGCTAATGCTATGCCTCCATTTATGAAGGGCTGCAAGGAAAAGCCTGAGAGCTATAGACTAGTGAGCATATAATCTCGAGTCATAGAGTTATACGGCATGGAAACAGGCCTTTCGGCCCAATTTGCCCATGCCGACCAAAATTGCCCATCTACACTAGCCACACTTGCCTGCGTTTGGCCCATGTCCCCCTAAACCTGCGGTAGACAAGTTACTGGAGAGGATTCTGAGGGATAAGATATAAATGCATTTGGATGGCCCTTCGGCCCAACTTGCCTATGCTGACCAAGATGCCCCAATATCACCAGTCTCACTTGCCTGCATTTGGCCCATATCCCTCTGAACTTGTGATAGATAGGTTACTGGAGAAAATTCTGATGGATAAGATATTTATGCATTTGGATGGGCGCATCTCCTTTAAAGTTTGTCCTCTTGCACTTTGAAGCTATGCCCTCTGGTTTTTGACATTCCCGTGCTGGGAAGAAGGCTTCTGTCTGCCTACCCTATCTATGCCTCTTGTAATTATACACACTGCGCCCCCGACATGTTGCGTACCTTAGGAAAAACATAGAAGGTCAGGACTGCCAGGAAAACGCACCCAAAGTAGCCGAGCAGAAAGAGGCAAACTTGGCGGCAAAATCCATTGTGCAGTGGAGGTGGAGGGGGCGGATCCCAGTACCTCTTCACCCTCTTAATCAAATCCGTCTTTCAAGAGGGAGGGCGGGTGTAGCTGATGAGGAAATGAAGAAGATGTGTCCCGGAGAGATCACTCCCCCCTGTCGGGTGAACCAGAGACTGAGGCATTGTTGATGCCCTCGGCTGGGCATTGTGACATGGGCACCTCGCGGCCATCATTGTACCCCAAACACGGGTCATTGTGACATCGAGGCACCCGGGACAATGCAGCAACCGGGGCACCGAGTCCTGCTGGTATCCGTCCTACGCATAGAGTCACACAAATTGGAAACAGGCCCTTCAGCTCAACTTGCCCGTGCCGATCATACAGCACGGAAACAGGCCCTTCAGCCCAACTCATCCATGCCGACCAAGATGCTCTTTCTAAACTTGTCCCATTTCCAGTCGAACACGGAGAAAGGCCCTTCAGACCAAATTCCGTGCCGATCATACAGCACGGAAACAAGCCTCTCAGCTCAACTTGTCCATGCTGACCTAGATGCCAATCTAAGCTTGTCCCATTTGTAGTCATACAGCATGGAAATAGGCCTTTCAGCCTACTTGTCTGTGCCAAACAAGCCCATCTAAACTTGTTCCATTAGCACAGTCATAGAGTCATACAGCATGGGAACAGGCCCTTCAGCTGAACTTCTCCGTGCCGACCAAGGTGCCCCATCTAAGCTTGTCCCATTTGTGGAGTCATACAGTTTGGAAACAGGCCCTTCAGCCATTTTGTTCATGCTGATCGAGATGTCCCATCTACACTAGTCCCGATTTTAACTGTCGTGGTCATAGTGTCATACTGATGGAATCGTCCCAACTCGACCCTGCTGACTAAAGTGTCCCATCTATGTCCCTTCAAGGTTTGAAGATCAGTGTATTGTCACATGTACCAATTAAGGTACAGTGAAATTTGAGTTACCATACAGCCATACTAAGTGAAAAGCAACAAGACACACAACCACATTAAAGTTAACATAAACATCCACCACAGTGGATTCCACATTCCTCACTGTGATGGAAGGCAATAAAGTTCAATCTTCTTGTTGTTCTTCCGCGGTCGGGGCAGTCAAAACCATCACCGTCGGGGCGATCAAAGCCCCTGCAGCCGACGATTGAAGCCCCCGTCGCGGTGATTGAAACTTCCGTGTCGGGGCAGTTGAAACGCTCTCCACGGCATGGAGCTCCCGAGTCGGCCTCTTCTTACCAGAGACCGCGGGCTTCACGATGTCAATGTCCACAGGCCCCGTATGTTGGAGCTTCGATCCCTGGCAAAGGGATCGCAAGCTCCGCGATGTTAAAGTCCCGCAGACTCCCGTAGCTTGGAGCGCCGGGTCGGTCTCCAGCAATGGCTGCCAACTCCACGATGTTAGGTCACAGTGCAGACGGAGATACGATAGGAAAAAAAAAATCGCATCTCCGTCGAGGTAAGAGATTGAAAAAAAGTTTCCCCCAATCCTCCACCCCCACATAAAACAAACCAAGGAACACTAAAACATACTTTTTAACACATACTAAAAATAACAAAAAAAAGAAAGTCAGACAGACTTGGCGAGGCAGCCACTGCTGGTGGCACCATCCACCATCTAAGAAGGGTCCCAACTCGAGACATCACCTATCCTTTTTCTCCAGAGCTGCTGCCTGACCTGTTGAGTTACTCCAGCACTTTGTGTCTATCTTTCATATAAACCAGCATCGGCAGTTCATTGTTTCTACATTTTGGCTTGCCTCATCTAAGCTAGTCCCACATAGAGTCATAGAGCATGATAACAGGCCCTACAGCCCAACTTGTCTATGCCGACCAAGATGTCCCATCTACGCTAGGCCCATTTGCCTATATTTGGCCCATAATCCACTAAACCTATCCTATCCATGTCCCGGTCCAAATCTTTTAAATGTTATTGTACTTGCCTCAACTACCTCCTCTGGCAGCTTGTTCCATATATCCACCACCCTTTGAGTGAAAAGGTTGCCCCTCAAGTTTCTATTAAATCTTTCCTCTCGCACCATAAACGTATGAATTCTGGTTCTTAGTCATGTCATAGGAGCAGTATTAGGCCATTTGCCTAATCAAGTCTACCCCGCCATTCAATCATGGCTGATCTATCTTTCCCTCTCAACCCCATTCTCCTGCCTTCTCCCCATAACCTTTGACTAATCAGCAATCTGTCAATCACTGCTTTAAAAATACCCCTTCCCTGGATAAAAGACTGTGCATTAATCCTATCTATTCCCCTTATGATTTTATACACCTCCATAAGATCACCCTTCGGCCTCCCGAACTCCAAGTAATAATAATAATAATAATAATAATACATTTTATTTATATAGCGCTTTTCAAGGACTCAAAGTCGCTTTGAGTCCTTGAAAAGTCCTAATAAAGTCCTAGGCTGCTCAACCTCTCCCTATAGCTCAGTCCCTCGGGTTCTGGCAACATCCTCGTAAATCTTCTCTGCACTCTTTCCAGTCTTTCCAACTTAATGACACATTATTGAAAGAATCAGTTAGTTTGGGCACGATTAAATGAAATTAAAATAAAGTTTCACAAAGGATGAACATTAAAGATATATTGAAAAACTTTTATTTTATAAAATAATTTTCAATGGTATGGAAATCGTGTGTCAGTGTTTTTGTATAAAGCTACTGTAAGTGTTGTCTTTGCTTTGTATTCAAAATAATTGACCGATTTGGATACATAAGCAATTGTTGTAAAAGATTATAAACAATTTGTAGATTAATATTTAAACATGCAGATATCTCAACAAATGTAGGAATGGCAAATAGCGTAGTTCTTTTTATTAAAAAATTGAGATTATTTTATCACTACCATTGACAATCATAAAAAATACAATTGCTTGCTGAAATCTTGTAAACTCCTCTCATCCAGTAGATCTGTATTACCTGAGGGAGGAAAGAAATCATAAATTCCCGAGGTGCCATGGCCACGGTGCCCGTCTGGAAGGCTCGAAGGCTCGTCAGTCGGTGAGACCGGGAACCCGCTTGAATGTTTGGTGGATGGTGTAACCAGGAAGGGCTGGAGACGTCTGACGCGAGCAGCAAAGGCCGGTAGGAGAGTGAACTGGGGTAATGCATCCAGCGCCTTCAAGGTCGGCTGCCTGAGGCACCACCCCGGGGACACAAAGATGGCTGGGTCTGGAGAAGAGGGGGACGTTGGTTCGCGGGAACTGCTCCAGTACATCGAACAGGACTTGGACTTGGGACTTTGCATAATGGCACCAAAACTGGCGATGCTCGCATGTGTAAAATATGCAAAAAGAATTTCACCGTTCAGTTACATATGTGACAAATAAAGCACTCATTGAAATGAACTCAGTATTGAATTAATAATGGACAGTGAACGAATGGAACATAAGGTCCAGTCAAGGTTAGTAGATGTGGTAAACCTGTCTGTTTTTAGCTAAATGTTGCTGGTCTTACATGGAACAACTTCTCTTTCAACCCCACTCTTTCTCCAAATCATGGCTGTAGACATGCCTGTCTTGAAGTGGGTCATGAAATAGCCTCCTGTCCTATTCAGCCACACCTCCCTCCCTCAACATTTCAGGGCATGACTGTGGTGCAAGTGGCAGAGTTGATGCCTCAGAGCGCCAGAGACCCGGGTTCGTTCTTGACTTCGGGTGCTGTCTGGGTGGAGTTTGCACGTTCTCCCTGTGACCGCGTGGGTTCTCCCTCAGGTGCTCCAGTTCCCTCCCACATCCCACAGATGTGCGGGTTTGTAGGTTAAATGGAGATAGATGCAAAACGCTGGAGTATTTTCGAGGGTCAGGCAGCATCTCTGGAGAAAACGGAGAGGTGATGTTTGGTGTCGTGACCCTTCTTGACTCTTTTCAGACCTGCTGGGTTACTCCAGCATTTTGTGTCTATCTTTGCTATAAACCTGTATCTCCAGTTGCTGTTTATTGCATTATAGGCTGATTGGAAGGGGTACAGAAAAGATTTACGTGGATGTCGCCAGGACTCGAGGGTCTGAGCTGCAGGAGGAGGTTGAGCAGGTTGGGACTCGATTCCTTGAAGGGCTGGAGGATGAGGGGTATTTTATACAGGCATATAAAATCATGAGAGAAATAGATCAGGTAGAAGGGCAAAAGATTTAAGAGGAATCTGAGGGGTAGGGAACAAACTGCCAGAGAAGGTAGTTGAGGCAGGGACGCAACATTTAAGAAACAATTAGACAAGTAAATGGATAAGACAGGTTTGGAGGGATGTGGGCCAAACGCAGGCAGGTGGGACTAGTGTAGATGGGGCATGTTGGTTAGTGTGGACAAGTTGGACCAAAGCAAGGGCCTATTTCCAACTGTGTGACTCCATGGTCTCTGTACATTTCCCAGAGTGTGGGGATTGGTTAACAGGACATTCAATGTAAGTTTGTTTATGGATTAAAATGTTCAAAGCAGCTGCTGATCTTCTGAAACAGGTTTGTTGTTTTGGAAGCACAAGGATTTTATCACCACAGTAAACCCTCATTAAAATGGACATAAGGTCCAGTCAAGGTTAGTAGATGTGGTAAACCTGTCTGTTTTTAGCTAAATGTTGCTGGTCTTACATGGAACAACTTCTCTTTCAACCCCACTCTTTCTCCAAATCATGGCTGTAGACATGCCTGTCTTGAAGTGGGTCATGAAATAGCCTCCTGTCCTATTCAGCCACACCTCCCTCCCTCAACATTTCAGGGCATGACTGTGGTGCAAGTGGCAGAGTTGATGCCTCAGAGCGCCAGAGACCCGGGTTCGTTCTTGACTTCGGGTGCTGTCTGGGTGGAGTTTGCACGTTCTCCCTGTGACCGCGTGGGTTCTCCCTCAGGTGCTCCAGTTCCCTCCCACATCCCACAGATGTGCGGGTTTGTAGGTTAAATGGAGATAGATGCAAAACGCTGGAGTATTTTCGAGGGTCAGGCAGCATCTCTGGAGAAAACGGAGAGGTGATGTTTGGTGTCGTGACCCTTCTTGACTCTTTTCAGACCTGCTGGGTTACTCCAGCATTTTGTGTCTATCTTTGCTATAAACCTGTATCTCCAGTTGCTGTTTATTGCATTATAGGCTGATTGGAAGGGGTACAGAAAAGATTTACGTGGATGTCGCCAGGACTCGAGGGTCTGAGCTGCAGGAGGAGGTTGAGCAGGTTGGGACTCGATTCCTTGAAGGGCTGGAGGATGAGGGGTATTTTATACAGGCATATAAAATCATGAGAGAAATAGATCAGGTAGAAGGGCAAAAGATTTAAGAGGAATCTGAGGGGTAGGGAACAAACTGCCAGAGAAGGTAGTTGAGGCAGGGACGCAACATTTAAGAAACAATTAGACAAGTAAATGGATAAGACAGGTTTGGAGGGATGTGGGCCAAACGCAGGCAGGTGGGACTAGTGTAGATGGGGCATGTTGGTTAGTGTGGACAAGTTGGACCAAAGCAAGGGCCTATTTCCAACTGTGTGACTCCATGGTCTCTGTACATTTCCCAGAGTGTGGGGATTGGTTAACAGGACATTCAATGTAAGTTTGTTTATGGATTAAAATGTTCAAAGCAGCTGCTGATCTTCTGAAACAGGTTTGTTGTTTTGGAAGCACAAGGATTTTATCACCACAGTAAACCCTCATTAAAATGGACAATGTGGGGGGGGGGGGGGGGGTGGTGTCCGTTGTTGCTGATTGTCTTCTATAACCACGTAAGGGATTATCATTGTATAAGTAGAAGAAACAGACAAATGCTGGATAGCTGGGCATTTCTTCCATGGATCAAAGATCACAGATCATAGGCTTAAAGGTGAACCTACGGAGGTTTATATAAAATCAGTCTTTTCCCAGGGTAGAGAAGTCTAGATCACGTTACCTTGCTTTAAATGAACAACATACGTCCTTTCATCAGAAACATCCTCTGGCATGATTAGCGATGGTACAAGTGGTGCCAGGAGCACAATGCATTTCCATGCAGTTCACTGTTCCAGTATTGACACACTCACAAGTTTCGGAACAATCTTCAGTGAAAAACTTTTCCCCGACCTATTCACAAGAAAAACACAAAGAATGACATTTGCCTCATGGTTACAATTACCACATGTAAAATTATTTAGTCCAGATCTTTTTGTAACTTTTCTAAATCTGCTAATACTGAATTCAATTCAGGCACAAAATGCTGGAGTGTCGTGACAGGCAGCATCTCTGGAGAAAAGGAATAGGTGATGTTTCTGGTCGGAACCCTTCTTCAGACTGTATTCAATTGAATTCTGACTGGACTGAATTCGATTTGTTTTGATTGATAAAAAGACACAGCGTGAAAGCATGCCCTTTAGCCCACCGAGTCATCGCCAACCATCGATCACCCGTTCATACTAGTTCTATGTTTTCCACTTTCACATCCACTCCCTACATACTCGGGGCAATTTACAGAGGGCCAATTAACCTACAAACCCACTCGTCTTTGGGACCTGTGTGGAAACTGGAGCACCCAAAATAAAACATGCAAACATGCAAACACCACACAGACAGTCAGCACCCGAGGACAGGATCGAACCTGGGCTCTGGCACTGTGAGGCAGCAGCTCTACTCTGTCTTTTGATAGAAGGGCTGGTGGGGGAAAAAGCTGGTGATTGATGGTGGTTGTGTGGATCAGAATATTCATTCTTCTTCCCAGAGAAAATTAATGTCTTTTTTTCCCAGAGTATGAGCCAAACCGTATCCCACTCCATTGTCCAGTTGCTGCCTGATGTTAGGAAGTGCCCAAGAACACAAGCCGTATGGCGGGAATAGCCCGGAAGGCCCGGCTCGCCCGTCTGGAGTGGAAGGAGTCGGACGGATGGCTGGTAGGCAGATCAACTGCAGAAGGGAGTGCAGTACCTCGATGGGCGAGTGGGCCGCTGGAGGCCCAGTAACAGACTGGGGTTCAGCTGGACTGGGCGCTGCACCACGAGGCCTAGCGCGTGGACCGGACGTGGCCTGAGCAGCGGAGCTGCGGTGGGGACATCAGGCTGACCTTGCAAAGCCACCAGGACAACAGGCCTTCATGGTCTGGTCAAGAACCCTGTACTTACAACCACTGGGCACTGTGAAATGGTGCCAAAACTGACAACTCTGTATACTCTCAGTGTACTAATGCTCTACACTTGCACTGTGTCTGATACACTTATCTAAGATGCATCTAAGTGCTTATGTATAGTGATATTTGTACTGAACTGTATACAAAAAATGAATTTCACTGTACTTCGGTACATGTTATAAGTAAAGTACCATTGAACCATTGAGAACCAATTGGAAGTGTAACTGACACGAAAACCTAATTGACTCCAAATTTGATGAACATGCCATCTTCTTAAAAGCTGCTATCAATACAACATAGAGTGGTGTGTTTTTAAATAATCAATAAATCTCCCACTAGTTTTCTTGTTGTGAAGATCTTTGATTCAATTGTACGTTCAGATTGACGCAGTGTTAAAGTTGGCAGGCACTAAAGCAAAGATTTAGTTTTTGAAAGCGAAATGCAAAAATTGTTGTTATTTCTCCCACAGGCTCTGGAAAACCAGACAAATACTGTACACTTGTTTTGGGCAGTTTCTGTTTCCAATTTATCTAACTGTCTGGACAACTGTGAAATGTGCATCACTTTTAGTTTTACTGATAAAACCATGTTGTTTTGGCCGCAGTTATAAGGCAGTTATTCTCTGCTGCGTGCATGTTTTGGTCATCCTCCTGTAGGAAATATACCATTAAGCTGGAGAGAGTGCAGAGCAGATTAACGAGGCTGTTGCCAGAACTCGACGGCCTGAGCTCGAGGGCAACACAGTGGCGTGGCGGTAGAGTTGCTGCCTTACGGCGCCAGTGACCCGGGTTCGATCCGGTCTGTACGGAGTTTGCACATTCGCCCTGTGACCATGTGGGGTTTTCGGGGTGCTCTGATTTCCTCCCACACTCCAAAGGCATGCAGGTTTGTGGGTCAATTGGCCGGTAAAAATTGTAAATTATCCCTAGTGTGAAGGATAGTGCTTGTGTATGGGCTGATCACTGGTTAGTGTGGATCGATGGGTCGATGGGCCTGTTTCTGCATCATATCTCTAAAGTCTAAAGTAAAGTCTATAAGGAGAAGTTGGGCAGGCCAGGGCTTATTCCTTGAAGTGCAGGAGACTGAGGGGCGAACTTATAGAAGTGTATAGAATCATGAGGGGAATAGATAGGTTGAATGCACGGAGTCCTTTTCCCATGCAAGGGGAATCAAGAACCAGAGGCCATAGATTTATGGTGAATGGGGGTGATTTTCACAATGGGATTAGTGTAGATGGGGCATTGTGGTCGGCATGAATGAGTTGGGCCAAAGGATCTGTTTCCATGCTGTATCACTCTATGACCATGACTCTATGTGCATAATGGATCTTTAAATGTTTAGACTTAAAACTGGTTTCTGAAAGCTTTCTCAACTCCTTGGAACAGTTGAATGCGATATAACATATTTGACCTTCACACTCACACACACACATACAGAAAGTGGTGTGATACAATAATCAAAAGAATAACAAATCAACGGTAATTTAAATAATAGTATGGCACAGTAGCATAGTGGGTAGAGCTGCTGCCTCACAGCACCAGAGACCAGAGGTCCCTCCTGACCTTGCATGCTGTCTGTGTGGAGTTTGCACGTTCTTCCTGTGACTGCGTGGGTTTCCTCTGGGTGTTCTGGTTTCCTCCCACACCCCAAAGACGTGCGGGTTTGTAAGTTAATTGGCCTTTGTAAATCGCCCCTAGTGCGTAGGGAGTGTATGCGAAAATGGGATAACATAGAACTACTGTGAACGGGTGATCGATGGTCGGTGTAGACTAAGTGGGCTGAAGGGCCTGTTTCCATGCGGTATCTTTCAATTAATTGCAAGCTTCCCAGTAACGTAAACTATTGCAGTAAACGGGATCATACAGTGTACACCAACAAATACTAAATAATAAATTTACCTCATAATACTTGGTTCGATAAGTGCATCCACATGATTTGTAGGGGACACAGCGGAAATCACTGAGTGCAAAGCCTGGCAGACAGTCACAGCCCTCTACGGTGGGTGATTCACACTCTGAGGCGGCACCAAAGTTAGCACAGGAAGCAGGACAGGACGACATCTGCATGTTGTATTGGCTATTGTCTGGACACACCATCTCTGTGGGGGAATAATAGAGCAAAAGATCATTGCACATTAGTTAAATAAACCAAGAGTCAAGAGTGTTTTATTGTCATATGTCCCAGGCAGAACATTTAAATTCTCATCTGCAGCAACATAACAGAATATGTAAACATAATGCTCTGTAAACAATATAATTCATGAATAAAGGTTCTACGGGTCCTGTCTGTAAGGAGTATGTACGTTCTCCCCGTGACCTATGTGGGTTTTCTCTGGGATCTCTGGTTCCTTCCCACACTCCAAAGACGTACAGGTTTGTAGGTAAATTGGCTTCGGTAAAATTGTAATTTGCCCCGAGTATGTAGGATAGTGTTAGTGTGCGGGGATCGCTGGTCGGTGAGGACTCTGTGGGCCGAAAGGCCTGTATCTAAACTAAACTAAACTAAACTAAAAACAAGAATAGCAATGCAGTCCATACCACAGCGGCTGTCTTTCCTCCATTCTCCCAGAACGACTCCTTGTTCTTGGCAGTGTAAGGCATATTGTTCCAGGTTAAAACAGAGCACCTCAGTGACATTCCGCACGGAACATAAACTGAAGATGCAGTTCCTACAATGAAAAACAGTGGTTTAGTTTGTTATTGGCACGTGGGCTGAAGTACAGTGAAAAGTTTTTTTGGGTTATTGCGAGGGGTTTACGGCATAGGTTTAAGGTGAAAGGAGAAAGATTTAATTGGAACCTAAGTGGTAATGTTTTCACGCAGTGGGTGGTAGATGTATGGGACGAGCTGCCGTTGAAGGTAGTTGAGGCAGGTATTATCACAACGTTTAAGAAGCATTTACTGTAGATAGGTACATCGATAGGATAGGTTTACAGGAATTTGTCCAAATGCGGGCAAGTGGAACTGGTGTAGATGGGACATGTTGGTCGGCATGGACAAGTTGGGCCGAAAGCCTGTTTATACGCTGTATGACTCTTATGTGTAGGGAACGAGCTGCTGGAGGAAGTAGCTGAGGCAGTTACTATCATAATGTTTAAGAAACATTTGGACAGGTGCATGGATAGGAAAGGTTTAGAGGGAAATAGGCCAAATGCAGGCAGCTGGGACGAGTGTCTATGGGACATGTTGCTCGATGTGGGCTGGTTCGGCCAATGAGCCTCTATGACTAAGTGAAGCAACTAACGTGGTGAGCTTATCAGACTGATAAATTATATAATGACAACAATTTGCATTTTTAAAGCCCATTTAACATTTTAAATTATCCCTAACATTTCCACTTGAGCAAATACAAATCAAAATCTGGCTGAATCTACAAAAGGTGACTGAAAGTTTGGTTCTCAAGGTAGGGTTTGAGGAATATCTAAAAAGGTAGACACAAGGAACTGCAGATGCAGGTTTACAAAATAAGACACAAAGTGCAGGAGCAACTTAGCGGGTCGGGCAACACGCTGGAGAACATGGATAGGTGACGATCCGGTCGAAACCCTTCTTTAGTCTTTTTTGTAAACCAATATCTGCAGTTCCTTGTATCTCAGTGAAAGGTGGATACAGGTGAGGCGGAGAGGTTGATAGGCAGATGAGTGGACAAAGGCCAGAGATGAAAATACAAAAAGTGTGAGATAAGGAGATAGGGATAGAAGAGGCATGAATGTAGGGAATGGACAGGCTAGATGCAGGAAAAATATTCCCCATGTTGGGGGAGTCCAGAACCAGGGGTCACGGTTTAAGATTAAGGGGTAGGCCATTTAGGACTGAGATGTGAAAATACTTTTTTCACCCAGAGAGTTGTAAATCTGTGGAATTATCTGCCACAGAAGGCAGTGGAGGCCAATTCACTGGATGTTTTCAAGAGAGAGATAGATTTAGCTCTTTGGGCTAAAGGAATCAAGGGAAATGGGGAAAAAGTAGGAACGGGGTACTGATTTTGGATGATCAGCCAAGATCATATTGAATGGCAGTGCTGGCTCAAAGGGCCGAATGGCCAGCTCCTGCACCTATTTTCTAAGTTTGTGTTTCTATGTAGTGTGACAGCTATAGAGAAAATGTAGATAAAAAGAAAGTGCAAGGCCACGATCAAGTAGATTGTGAGATCAGAAATTCATCCCCAGCAGATGTGAGGTCTGTTCCAGAATCTGATAACAGTGGGGAAGAACCTGCTTTCAAGCTCTTGTGTCTTCTGCCTGGACGGAAAGGAGAGAAGAGCGAATGACCAGGGTATGAGTGGTCCTTGATTAGACTGGAAACCAATGTAGATAAGGGAGCATGGTGGGTGAATGTGGTTTGCAATGAAGGATGCAAAGTGATGGAGTAACTCAGTGGCAGCATCTCTGGAGAACATGGATAGAAGGACCAAAGAATGATTACATGCTCTGTACACAATATCAATTATTCTCACAGTCGGTACTGTTCTGGAGAGATGATTCTGTGGCAGTTGCTGAATGGTCCAACAGTGTCAGAAATTATTCCACAATAACTGTTGCTGTCTATGAGCCTCAGTTCCCTTTCGCTACATTGCAAGTCAAATCCAACGCCTGATTCCACATTTCCATCGGTGGTGGGATGTTTCCTGCATTCAAATAATGAAAAATAAGTCACAAACAATAAAACTCCAATGCTCTGGACTGGATTCAAGTTTGTACTATTAGTTTGCTTTTTGTTTTATACAGCGGGGAAACGTGCCCTTCAGCCCCAGGCATACGGGTTTGTAGGTTAATTGGGCCCTCTAAAAATTGCCTCTTAGTGTGTAGGGAGTGGATGCGAAAGTGGGAGGCCATGGCACTAGTGTGAACGAGTGATCGATGGTTGGCATGGACACAGTGGGCAGAGGGGCCGGTTTCCATGCTGTATCACGAAACAAATTTAAACATAGTACTACTGTGAATGGGTGATCGATGGTCAGCATGGAATTAATGGGCTGAAGAACTTGTTTCCCTGCGGTATCTCAAATCTAAATTAAACATAAAACCCATGTGAATGGATGATCAATGGTTGGCATGGACTCAATGGACTGAGGACCTGTTTCCACACTACATCTCCAAATACATTACCTTATAACGCATTGTGTAAGTTTTTAGAACTTTATGGGCTGTTCCCGACATTTCATCCCATTCTACACCCAACCCGCATAGTAGCGCTCACCATGAGGACCTCTGTCGATCTGCCGCTTCTGGTCTTCCAGATTTAGGTCTACTTTTGACAACTCCTGAACTTTTACCAGAAGAATTGACATCCATATTTCTTGTTCCATCTGACTGCATGAGATTATTTATACTCGTTCCATCAAAATTATTGCACAGCCCACGAACCCATTTAATGTAGTTATTGGGCAGAGTGATATCTATGGAAAATGAAAATAAATATTTGTAAATTCAATGCAATAGCAAAAGTTAAAGTGGCAGTTAGAGAAGGTCGGCACAGTGGCGCAGCAGTAGATCTGTTGCCTCTCAGCGCCAGAGAACCGGATTCAATCCTAATCTCGGGTGCAGTCTACATGGAGTGTGCACATTCTTCTTGTGACCGCTTCCAAAGACGTGTGATCTTGGCATCATGTTCAGCACAGAGATTGTCCCCATCTACCTACGTTTAGCCCATATCCTAAACCTTTCCTATCCATGTCCAAATGTCTTTTAAATACTGTTGTAGTACTTGCCTCAACTATCTCCTCTGGCAGCTCCTTCCACATATCCAACACCCTCTGTGTGAAAAAGTTGTCCCTCAGGTTCCTATTAAATCTTTCTTTTCTCACCTTCAACCCATGTCCTCTGGTTCTTGATTACCCTACTCTGGGTAAAAAGCTGTGCATTCACCTTATCTATTCCTTTCGTGATTTTATACATCTCTATACGATCATCCCTCCAAGGAATTAAATCATAGCTTTCCCAACCTCTCCCTATCGCTCAGGCCCGCAAGCATCTATTCCCCTCATGATTTTATACACCTTTAATTTAGTTTAGGGATACAACACAGACAGGTCCTTCGACCCACCGAGTCTGCGCCGACCAGCAATCCCCGTACACCTGCACTATCCTACACACTAGAACAATTTACAATATTTACCAAAGCCAAATAACCTCCAAACCTGTACGTCTTTAGTGTGGGAGGAAACCGGAACACCCGGAGAAAACGTACAAACAGCACCTGTAGTCAGGATTGAACCCAGGTCTCTGGTGCTGTAAGGCAATAACACTACTGCTGTGCCACTGAGTCACAGAGTCAAACAACATGGAAACAGGCCCTTCAGCCCAACTTGTCTATGCCTCATCTGAGCTAGTCCCATTTGTCCACATTTGGCCCACATCCCTCTAAACCTTCGCACCCGGGTCTCTGGCGCTCTAAGGCAGCAACTCTACCGCTGCGCCACTGTGCCACCCTCTCTAAGATTTTGCTTACTTGTTTGTGAATGTTCAGAACTAATTAACCACGGCGAAGACCGCGGACGCCAACAGGATTAACAAGCTCATCATGAAGGCTGCCTCCATCCTGGAGACGGAGCTGGATTAATGGGAGGTGGTCTTGGAAGGGAGGATGCTCCTCAAAATGCGCAGCATCTTGGACAATACATCTCACCCCCTCCATGACACTGGTCAACCTGAGGAGTACCCTCAGCAACAGACTGGTTCCACCAAGATGCAGTACAGAACGCCACAGGAGATCCTTTTTCCCTGCGGCTATCAAACTGTACAACTCCTCCCCCTTCGGTCATGGGGTAGATTGACTCCCCTCCCCAACCTTTGCACATCCCCAATCCTTTCTACTCGTCACTTTAATTTCATGTTTTATGACTGTTGGCAGACCAATTTCCCTCCGGGGATAAATAAAGTTCTATCGTATCGTAATTTACAGCTTTTGCATTGAGTTGAATTTTCGCCGCTCTCATCTGAAAATAACACGGTACCTGCGTGAGCTTTCTCATCAAAACTGACAGCGAGCCCAAAGTCTGTCTCCAGGTGAAGCCTGTAGGATCTTTGGTATATCTGCAGACCATCGTGAAGCTGAATCGGAGGCTTCACCATTTCACCATCCACCTACAAGAAATCCATTTGATCCTCAGATGAAAAGGTTACTGACCTTCATTTTTAGTTTTCATTACCACTAAATGTAGCAAGTCTTAAAGTTTCAATTCATGTAGAGTCAGTCATAGTCATACACCACAAAAACAGGCCCTTCGGCCCAACTTGCCCATGCCGACCATGATGCCCAATATACACTACTCCCACCAGCCCACGTTTGGTCTATATCTCTCTAAATCTTTCCTATCCATGTATCTTTTAAATGTTGCTATAGGACCTGCCTCAACTACCTCCTCTAGCAGCTCGTTTCATTTACTCACCACCCGATGTGTGAAAAAGTTATCTCTCAGGTTCCTATTAAATCATTCCCCTTTCACCTTAACTTATGCCCCCTGTTTCTTGATTCCCCTATTCAGGGTAAAATACTCTTTCACTTTAAATATGTTCTATTTAAAACATACCAAACTGGGTATGATGTAAAATTAACTGGCATGGTGGCACAGCGGGTAGAGTTGCAGCCTTACAGCGCCAGAGACCCAGGTTCGATCTTGACTTTGGGTGCTGTTTGCGTGGAGTTTGCACATTCTCCCTGTAACCATGTGTTTTTCTCTGGGTATCTGTACAGAGTTTGTATATTCTCCCTGTGACCTTGCGGGTTTTCTCAGGGTGCTCCAGTTTCCCCCCACACTCCAAAGACGTGCAGGTTTAAAGGTTAATTGACTTTGATAAAATTGTAAATTATTCCTAGTGTGTAGGATGGTGTTAGTGCATGGGGGTGATCACCGGTTGGCGTGGACTCGGCGGGCCGAAGGGCCTGTTTCTGCGCCGTATCTCTAAAGTATAATGTCTAAAGTACAGACAATTCAACCCAAACCTTGACCCGCATTCTTCTTCCTTAACTACCTACTTTCTCACTTTCTCAGTTCCAATGAAAGTTGTTCAATCAGAAACCTTGCCTGTTTCTCTATCCTCACACTGCTAACTGTTACCAGTTTTTACTGTTTCCGTAAATCAGTCAAACTTGGTATCATGTTTAACCTGGCAACACGTTCGGCACGGACATTGTGGGCCGAAGGGCGCGTTCCTGCGCTGTAGTGTTCTGTGTTCTATATTCTATATGGCACATTGCAACTTACCACAAGTCTTCGCTTTTCTTGCAACTGAACAGTGTGGCCATAGACTTCAATAATGATTTGCTTCTCATTCTGAGGTGCATTTTTGCCAAGAATCCTGAACTCTTGCAGCCTGTCAGGAATGCCAGTTGTTTCTGCCAGAGTGTATTCATTCTCGCCAGCAAAGTGATGGAACCAACCATCAAAAGCCAAATAGTACGGACTTCCCCCAACAGTGCACTTGCTGAACCCTAAGACAAATAAGTACATTTAAACTCTTACAATGGTTTTATTCCTGACCGACACAAATATACTGTATCTACTTGCGATGGAACATGTCACCAAACTAAAGCTTCAAGCATACCTTGAATTCTCAACACAGCCCATTAAGCTCTGAAATTCTGAAGTAATGATAGGGAGACACAAGGAACTGAAGATGCTGGAATCTTGAGCAAAACATAAGGTGTTGGAGGAACTCAGCGGGTCAGGCCACATCTAAGGAGTGAAATGGACAGGCAACATTTCGAGTCAGGATTCTGAAGGATGTGTGTCTGAAGAAGGGTCCCAACCCGAAAAGTTGTCTGTCCATTCCATACACAGACGCTGCCTGACCCATTGAGTTCCTCCAGCACTTGGTGTTTTAGTAATAGGGTCCTTAATGAGTGCTACCTTGACCAGTTTGTATATGATGGCTTCTAGGGATACTGTGAATAAAATATTGTCATCGCATTGAGAGAGAGGAAAATGTTGAGAGCAGATGACACTGATGTGAAGACATTGCAATAGTCTGTAATGCAAAGAAACATCATAGGTGGGTAGTACATGACTCAATTGTTATCCAACCCACAGTGAAATAGGTTTAGGTTTATCATCATCACAAGTACAGTGAAATGCTTGGTTTTGTACGCTATTCAAAGAGATCAGATAATACTATACATAAATATAATCAAAAGTACACAAAGTAACTTTGTGTACTTTTGTGGGTCAAGCAGCATTGCTGCAGAACATGGAAAGGTGATGTTTGGGTTGAGAGCCTTCTTCAGACCCCAGGCTGAAGGATGAAGAAGGCTCTCCAGGCCAAGGTCCATTCTTCTGTCGGAAAAAGGATTTTGAACTGACACGTCATCTATCCATGTTCTCCAGAGATGTTGCTTATCCTGCTGACTAATTCCAGCACTCGGTGTCCTTTTGTGTACTAACCAACATCTGCAGTTCTTTGTTTCTACATAAATACAATCAAGTAAATCTCAAGTATAGTAAGTAGAGCAAATGGCAAGATACAAAAATGTAGAATATAGTTCTCAGCATTGTAGTGCATCAGTTCCATTGACAAAGTCCAATGACTGCAATGGGGGAGAGGTGAATTGGACAGTACCCTAACTTATGGAAGGACCCTACTTAAAGCAAAGTACCAGAGGCTGTCTGCTCAATCATATAACGTAACAGTATATTGTATAAAAATCGTACATCGTATAACTCAGCGGGTCGGGCAGCATCTCCCTGCACTGTGTCTATCTTTGATATAAACCAGCATCCGCAGTTCTTTGTTTCAACATAAAAGAAAGTGTTAGTGTTTTTAAAAAAGGAGGTAAGGAAAAGCTACCACACCATAAGCATGTGTGTAGAGTAATGTGGACATTCCATAGCTGGTGAAACTGCGTAACAGAAAGGGGAGCTGTAGAAATGCATCACTGGATTTACTCACTAATATTTTCATCTTTTGGTTATTTTGGGAAAAGATTTTGCAAGCTGGCATTATTAAAACAATCAATTAAATATGAATACAAATCAGAAAATGCAGTGGATAAGCCATTGTTAGATACCGGTGGGTTTGCAGGTGAATTGTCCATTCCTCCTCAAACTGCAGACCTCGTTTAATCCACAGCCAGAGTCCATGCAGGTTACTTCACCACCTGTCTTGCAGACACACATTTGGGTGCAGTGTTTTGTCAGCCACTTCTCCCCGACCTGCAGAAGATGTGTACAAATGTTAGTCAAGGTGTACAAATAAGCTACATGAGGGACCTTCATCAGCAGCAATGTCGCTCCATGAATCGTTGCATCTTTAACATTTTCACAGCACCTTGCCAAAGCTCAGGATGTTTCAAAACACTTTATAGTCAACGATGTACTTCATGAGTCGTACATCATTATGAGAACTACGATGCACAAATTGATTCCAATACATGACTACTGATGAACTGGAATCAATTTGAATATATATATCGATAATACAAACTGTAGTGGCCTGGACGAGGTCAGGAAAAGGCCAGACGCCAGGCAGGTTCAAACAGTAGTCTTTAATCACACAGCAAGAGCACACACCCGAGAGGGACCTCGGGAAACCCCGTGGCAGACCAACGCCCCTGTCCCTCAATAGCCGAGGGGGATGATCTAAGAAGTGGCCTAACCCCCAGGGACCACCACAGGACCCCCCCCCCCCCCCCAAGTACCCGAGGCACGAAACGGACAGGAGGATGATCCAAGGAGTGGCCTAACCCCCAGGGACCGCCACAAAACTGTATTATTTGTACAATTTAAAATACGTTGTTGTATTTTAAATTACAATGTGATTACCATTGTATAATTGTGTAATATTTTATATAATTGTAATATATAATGATTTCTATTATATATTGTATAATTATGCAATGTATAATATACAATATAATAACTATTGTATTGGAATCAATTTGTGCACAGCAAGCTTCCACAATTAGTAATGAAGTGATCTCCAGACTCTCTATTATAAATGTTAATTGAGAGATAAATAATAGCTAAGTCACTGGCAATAGCTACTCTGCTCCAAAAATATTTTGGGCCCATTTAAGAGTCTATATTTTGCCATGGTTTGTCACCTACTCCACAACCAAGCTTTGTTCATGCATTTCCTTCAGCCCTGCACTGAATTGCTAGGCAGTTTGCGTTTAGTTTAGTTTGAGATACAGCATGGAAACACGCCCATCGGCCCACCGAGTCCACACTGACCAATGATCACCCATGCACTAGTTCTATGTTATCCCAGTTTCACATCCTACACACTGGGGGCAATTTACAGAAGCCAATTAACCTACAACCTGCACGTCTTTGAAATGTGGGAGGAAACTGTTTGCGGTACATATGAAGATATAACACACTTGATTTTTGGAACAATAGGCCTGTTTCCATACTGTCTCTCTCTCAAAAACACTATGACACAGGAGAACTTTAGGATTTTCCAGAGAAACTGCTTAGATTACATGCACATACCTGCACTA
The DNA here is from genome assembly GCA_038087875.1 of Malacoraja senta. Lineage (NCBI taxonomy): Eukaryota > Metazoa > Chordata > Chondrichthyes > Rajiformes > Rajidae > Malacoraja > Malacoraja senta. Next base: position 24,394,358 of record CM075984.1, read on the forward strand.
TTGCCCAAACTAAAAGTATTTTCATATTCAATACAATATGGCAAAGTCCACACATTTAGAACATAGAGCATAGAATATAAAACAGTACGGCACAGGAACAGGCCTTTTGAGCCACAATGACTGTGCCAAACATAATGTCAGGTTAAACTAATCGCCTTTGCCTGCATGTGATCCCTATCCCTCTTATGGTTCAATGGTACTTTATTGAATTACATTTATTACAATCTCTGCATATCCATGTGCCTACCCAAAAGCTTCATAAATGCCATTATCGTATCTACCTCCACCACCACCCCTGGCAGCACGTTCCAGGCACACACCACTCTCTGTGTAAAAAATACTTGCCCTGCACATCTCCTATAAACTTTGCCCCTCTCACCTTAAATATATGCCCTAGGCTCTAGTCCTTGACATTTCCACTCTAAGAAAAAAGGCTCTGACTGTCCATCTATGCCTCTCGTAACTTTATGCCCTGCATCACCATGGGGCAGAAGAAGATTTGTAATCTATCTTTCATGTGCTTCTTTTGGGTATACTTACAGGGTGGTAATGATTGATTGTGTCTTTGCAACCGCATTCACTGATTGGAACACAACGCTCATCGCTCTGTACAAAGCCGTGATCACACACACATCCTTCCACACACGCAGACGTCTTGCAGCTGGATGCTGCGTGTATACTGTCGCATGTAGCAGGGCAGGTGGGAGCACAGGTCATATAGGTGCTCTTTGGTGGGCAATAATGAGCTGCAAAGAGAAATATTAAACATTACCATCGTACCAATGCCCTCAGTAGCAGAGTGGGGCTACACGCAAATTAGAGGAACAGCACTTCAAATTTTGCTTGGACAACTTACAACCCAGCCCCCACCCCTCTCCCACCCTAGTCGTCGTACCAGGTCCACTGTTTGCATCCCTGTATCCCTCTCGTTATCACCTCTTCCTCAAGCATCAATGGGCCATTACGGGGTCCGCCGTTCCTTGATCATCTGTTGCTGGCCCTGATACGTTCTGGCCTTTTCCTTCTTCAATCCCCCACCCCCCCCTACTTTCAGTCTGAAGAGGAGTCCCATTCTTTTTCTAAAGAGATGCTGCCTGACCCGCTGAGTTACCCAAGCACTTTGTGTCCATCACCATTTTCCCTGCCCGGTTGGAAGGGTATTACAATGGAACGGCACAGTGGTGCAGCTGGCAGTGCCGCTGCCTCACAGCATCAGAGACCCCGTTTCAATTCTGAGCTCAGGTGCTGTCTGTGTGTGGAGTTTCTACGTTCTCCCTGTGACCACGTGGGTGTCCTGCGGGTGCTCTAGTTTCCTCCCACATCACAAGGATGTGTGGGTTTGTAGATTAATTGTCCTCTGTAAATTGTGTTGGGATTAGTTGCAAAAGTAGAATAAAATTGAATCAGTGTGAACGGGTGATGGTCAGTTTGGATTTGGTGGGCCGAAGGGTCTGTGTCTATACTGTATCTTTCAATCAATTATTGAATCTTTTGTTTTATTCAACTGATCAGGAAGACAGACAATTTTCGACCTCGAAAATAATGTTATGACAGGTCAAGCAGACAGGCAGATAGAGCAAATAAAGCTTGTGCGGACATGTGGGCAGGTTTTTTTGAATTGTTGTATGTCCTTGTTGTGCTTGGTTTTTAGGTTAATTTGGCTTCTGTAACTTGCTCTCTAGTGTGTAGACAATAAACAATAGACAATAGGTGTAGCAGGCTATTCGGCCCTTTGAGCCAGCACCGCCATTCACTGTGATCATGGCTGATCATCCACAATCAGCACCCTGTTCCTGCCTTCTCCCCATATCCCTTGACTCTGCTATCTTTAAGAGCCCTATCTAACTCTCTCTTGAAAGCATCCAGAGAATTGGCCTCCACCTCGTTCTGAGGCAGAGAATTCCACAGATTCACAACCCTCTGGGTGAAAAAGTTTTTCCTCATCTCCCTTCTAAATGGCCTACCCCTAATTCTTAGTGTACTAGTGTACAGATGATTGCTGGTCGGCACGGATTTGGTGGGCCGAAGAGCCTGTTTCCGTGCTGTATCTCTAAATTAAACTAAACTAAATTAAAAAGTAAACTAACCAAACTTATTAGCATAATTACTCACGACAGAAAGTATTGTTCCTCCATACAAGTTCTGCTCCCTGTTTCTTGCAAGCATCAGCGTAATGTTGAATGTTATCACACAGTGCAGGGAGTAGACCATTGTATTTGCACATATCTTGCACACAGTTCCTGATGAAGAGATCTGGGTTCACCACGGAATGGCAAGACTTGTATTTATTGGACAGCATCTCCTGGCACTGGGCCTCAATCATCACCTTCTCACTTGGAGAGCAAAGGAAGTCCAATTGTCGTTGGGTTCTAGGCAGGCAGCTAGTGGACGGAAAGAGCAGTAGTTATATTACTCTTTGTCTTTTCATTTTTTCCTTTAACTACATGGCTTGGTGTAGTATGCTATTAGAATGCATACATAATACATTGTTTTGGTCACCAGGTAATAGGAAAGGTGTTATCAAGTTGAAAAGGGTGCCGAGAAGATTTACGAGGATGTGGCCAGGAATCGAACGTCTGAGCTACAGGAAAATGTTGAGCAGGCTAGGACTTTATTCCTTGGAGTGCAGGAGGATGATAAGTGACCTCATAGAGGTGTGTAATATCATGACAGGAATAGATCGGGTAAATGCACAGAGTCTTTTTCCCCAGAGTGGGGTTATCAAGAACAAGAGGACATAGGTATAAGATGAGGGGGGAAAGATTTAATAGGAACCTGAAGGGAAACCTTTTCCACACAGAGGGTGGTGGGTATATGGAATGAGCTGCCAGAGGAGGTAGGTACTATAATAACATTTAAAGGACAAGTCGATAGATAGGAAAGGTTGAGAGGGATTATGGGCCAAACGCGGGCAGGTGGGACTAGTGTAGATGGGGCCTCTTAGTCGGCATGGGCAAGTTGGGCCAAAGGCCCTGTTTTCATGCTCTATTAAGATTGAATGCTTACCTTTGAGTGCCAAATTCCCCTGATTTCCAACTGTTTCCAAATTGATCTGCATTTTCCGCAATAATTCCATTGGGCATCCGGAACTCGTCACTTTGCCGGCCATTGTAGTCCCCACACAAGCCACACACCTATATTAACAAGGGAATGAAGTGCCAAAGGTCATTATCAAGAGGTGATGTGATCAAGATAGACTGTAAGAAATATCACCTAACAGGGCAGGAATAACCTGCTATTGGCCATAAGTCAGCTTTTCAACTTAATGTGTTGACAAGTGGACTATTTCCTGATGTGGGGAGGTTGTTTACTGAGTCTCCTTGCCTCTAGTATGTGTTCCCACAACTGGGTTTCACGATCTCTACAGATCTTCCAAATAAATGACATTATTAAGGCCATAATAAGATGAGATGCAGGGATAAATGAGGCACAAAACGCTGGAGTAATTCTGCGGACAGGCAGCACCTCTGGAAAAGTTGAGTTGAGTTTAGTTTATTGTCACGTGTACCGAGGTACAGTGAAAAGCTTTTGTTGCGTGCTAACCAGTCAGCGGAAAGACAATACATAATTACAATCGAGCCATCCACAGTGTACAGACGATTGATAAAGGGAATCGGCGCAAACTCTTTGGGCCAAAAGGCCTCGTTCCACAATGTATCTCCAAAACTAAAAGTTATAATAAAGAATATCACTGTACCTAGGTACATGTGACAATAAAGTGTCATTAAAACATTGAAACATTGACCCGTTCACTTCCAAATCATTAATATGTATAAAATATGTTGCATAAAATACATGCTTAACTTACCTTTGCATAATATGCTTTCGGCAAACTGATCTCCAAATTGCGATTGCCATCAAATTTCACTGACATGCCAAAGTCTGTCTCAACCATAGTGTAGATACCATTTGTTATAATATTTATACCTTTCATACTACTATGGATTGGTGAACGAGCCCTTACTCCATCCAGCTAGAATACATAATACATTGTATGATATAGACACTGTTAACTGAAAAAAACAGAATCATTTTGCAGCATCAAAAACTGAAAATTAACTTGATGTCAACTAAGGTCAACTGAGAGCCCAAGGTGCTATATTTTTCTTTTTGCAACTTTACATTAGCTTGTAAAAAATAGATTATGAAATCGCCTCCAATATAAAGCCAGTATTGTGCAATTGCCTTCCCTTTAAAGAAACCACTTGGGTTTAACATCTTCATACTTCAATGGAAATGAAAATGTTTTTTTAAATGGCCTGCTTATTTGCAATCATAAGTTGAAAACCAAATTCATAAGTGGAGGGTATATGGAACGTACTGCCAGAGGAGGTAGTTGAGGCAGGTACTACAACTACATTTAAAAGGTAATTGGACAGGTACATGGCTAGGAAAGGTTGAGAAGCATATGGGCCAAATGCAGAAGGTGCCTGGAAACATTTATCGGGGGTGATGGTGGAGGCAGATATATTAGTGGCATTTGAGAGACTTTTAGACAGGCAATAATTGAGACTGAGAATGAGAAGAATGATCCTTCAGTGGTACTTACCGGAGTTTTATACCTCTTTTGAATTACAATACCAATATCAGTTGACCAATATAGTTTAGTTTCAAGATAGACCAAAAATGTTGGAGTAACTCAGTGGGGCAGGCAGCATATCTGGAGAAAATGGATAGGTGACGTTTTGAATCAGGACCCTTCTCCAAACCCGAAACGTCACCTATCCATTTTCTACAGAGATGCTGCCTGACCGTCTGAGTCACTCCAGCACATTGTGTCTATCTTTGGGATAAACCAGCATCTGTAGTTCCTTTTTTATTACATTATAGTTTAGTTTATGATGCAGACAGTGAAGAAAGTTGGCCTTTATATCAAGATAAGTTGAGTATAGGAGCAAAGAGGTCCTTCTGCAGTTGTACAGGGCCCTAGTGAGACCACACCTGGAATATTGTGTGCAGTTTTGGTCCCCTAATTTGAGGAAGGACATTCTTGCTATTGAGGGAGTGCAGCGTAGGTTTACAAGGTTAATTCCCGGGATGGGCCACAGTTAAAGAATAAGGAGTAAGCCATTTAGAACGGAGACGAGGAAACACTTTTACTCACAGAGAGTTGTGAGTCTGTGGAATTCTCTGCCACAGAGGGCTGGTTCTCTGGATATTTTCAAGAGAGAGCTAGATTTGGGCTCTTAAAGATGGCGGAGTCAGGGGGTATGGGGAGAAGGCAGGAAAGGGGTACTGATTGGGGATAATCAGCCATGATCACATTGAATGGAGGTGCTGGCTTGAAGGGCCGAATGGCCTACTCCTGCACCTATTGTCTATTGCCTATTTAGTTTAGTTTATTATTATCATGTGTATTATTACAGTGAAAAGCTTTTGTTTGCGTGCTATCCAGTGAAAGCGAAGACTATACCATGAATATAATCAAGCCGTCCACAGTACAGAAAAATGATATAGAGTATTACATTGAGTGCAAGATATAACATTGATGTCCGATAAAGTCCTGTTAAAGATAGTTCAAAGGTCTCCAATTAGGTAGATGGGAATGTCAATAAGGTAGTTGGGAATGTTTCACTCACTAACAAGAGAATATTTCACTTAATCAGCCAAAATGTTTACACAACTACAAATATCAAAAGTGAAGCATTGGTACAAATAAAAGATTTTTGCCTTACCAAGGTCCTCCTGTTTCTTTGGAGAGTAATGCGAATACCATACACATCTATATAGATCTCTTTCAAATAAGATGAAGAAAGATGTTGTTCTTCATTTAGTACGTTGATGCTGAGAGGAGGTACATTGCTGGCGTCACACAAATTCACCAGAGTATATGCACAAGAGCCGGAGAATGAGTACATGATTTTATCAAAGGTATAATAGTGAGTATCTCCAGCAATGTGGCAGGATGCACTTCCTAAACAACAACAATAATCCAATGAAAGTCCAAACAATGTTTATTATGCCAAAATAACTTTGTGTTACAATGTACATAGTACTGTGTATGGTTAATAGATCAATATAAAATTATGACAGACCCTAAAATTATAGGGTAGACAGTCAGAACCCTTTTCCAAGCATGGAATTGTCAAATACTAGAGGGCATAATTTAAAGGATAGACACAAAGTGCTGGATTAACTCAGCGAGTCAGGCAGCATCTCTGGAGAAAAAGGATGGGTGATGTTTCAGGTCAGGACCCTCCTTCAGACAGACTGTCTCTTCTGCTTCTAAAGTTTAAAGGAGATGTGCAGGGCGAGTTGTTTTTTACACAGAAGGTGGTGGATTCCTGGAGCATGCTGCCAAGGGTGCTGTTGGAGGCAGATACAATGGTAGCATTTAGGAGGCTTTTACATAGGCACATGGGTACATGGCTATGCAGGGAATGGAGGGAGATGTATAACAGGCAGGCAGAGGAAATTAGTTTAAGTTGGGTCTGTGGTCTGTATTTTATTCTTTTCGTACAATTACTCACCTGCCATCTGGCAGCCCAGAACTCCATCCCATCTCTCACATATCTCATGCAGTTCGCACGCCGAGGTTTTACAGAGAGTGAAGTTGTTGCCTTTGCAAGTACAGCGCTCCGTGCAGTTCTCATTTGTGAACCAGCTTTCAGAACTCTGAAACAAATCCACCAAGATGACATTGTTAATATATAATATATATTAATGATTTAGATGAAGGGATTAAAAGTAACATTAGCAAATTTGCAGATGACACAAAGCTGGGTGGCAGTGTGAACTGTGAGGAGGATGCTACGAGTACGCAGGGTGACTTGGACAGGTTGGGTGAGTGGGCAGATGCATGGCAGATGCAGTTTAATGAGGATAAATGTGAGGTTATTCACTTTGGTGGCAAAAACAGGAAGGCAGATTATTATCTGAATGGTGTCAAATTGGGAAAAGGGGAAGTACAACGAGATCTGGGGGTGCTTGTTCATCAGTCACTGAAAGTAAGCATGCAGGTACAGCAGGCAGTGAAGAAAGTAAATGGCATGTTGGCCTTCATAACAAGAAGATTTGAGTATAGGAGCAAAGAGGTCCTTCTGCAGTTGTACAGGGCCCTAGTGAGACCCCACCTGGAGAATTGTGTGCAGTTTTGATCTCCAAATTTGTGGAAGGACATTTTTGCTATTGAGGGAGTGCAGCGTAGGTTCACGAGGTTAATTCCCGGGATGATGGGACTATCATATGTTGATAGAATGGAGCGGCTGGGCATGTATACTCTGGAATTTAGAAGGATGAGAGGATATCTTATTGAAACATATAAGATCATTAAGGGTTTGGACACGCCAGAGGCAGGAAATATGTTCCCGTTGTTGGCGGAGTCCAGAACCTGGGGCCATAGTTTAAGAATAAGGGGTAAGCAATTTCGAACGGAGATGAGGAAAAACTTTTTCACACAGATGGTTGTGAATCTGTGGAATTCTCTGCCTCAGAAGGCAGTGGAGGCCAATTATCTGGATGCTTTCAAGAGAGAATTAGATAGAGTTCTTAAAGATAGCGCAGGGGATATGGCGAGAAGGCAGGAACGGGGTACTGATTGTGGATGATCAGCCATGATCATATTGAATGGCGGTGCTGGCTCGAAGGGCCGATTGGCCTACTCCTGCACCTATTGTCTATTGTCAAATGGTTCAACATGAGAAATAGCTGAATGGTTATACATTTGAAGGTTGGTTTAGTTCATTGTTACGTGTACCGAGGTACAGTGAAAAGCTTTTTTTTGCGTGCTAACCAGTCATTGGAAAGACTGTACATGACTACAATCAAGCCATACACAGAATAAAGGGAATGACATGTAGTGCAAGACAAATTCCAGTAAAGTCCTATTAAAGATAGTCTGAGGGTCTCCAAGAAGGTAGATGGGAGGTCAGGACCGCTCTCTAGTTGGTGATAGGATGGCTCAGATGCCTGATATTAGCTGGGAAGATACTGTCCTTGAGTCTGGAGGTGTGCGTTTTCACAATTCTGTACCTCTTGCCTGATGGGAAAGGGGAGAAGAGGCAGTGATCGTGGTGAGACTGGTCCTTGATTATGCTGGTGGCCTTGCCGAAGCAGCCTGATAGTTAAAAAGTCAAAGAGTCGTACAGCATGGAAACAGGATATCATTTCATTGGCACAGAATATGATGGTCCTTGGTTACTCACAGATCAACCAAGTGCTACTTCAAGCCCAAATAATTTATTATTTAAATAACATTAAAAAGAAATACGTCTGATAAGTATTTCACCTTGCCATTTTATTGAATGTGCTAATCGAAAGGATGGCCAGAGGGAAATCAGATGTGTGTTTATCCCACAGGACAATCTCGGGAATCAAATCAAAGTGGGGAGAGCAGCGATGGACACCGAGGCAGATCTGTTGTGTTGAGTTTTGCTGTGCAGGTTGGTGGAAGCACGTTTATTGTCGTAACAAAGAACAAAGAAAAGATCTAAAAGAGTCATTTAAAACAAAAATAATGTATCTTCATTCTCCAGAGATGCTACCTGACTTGCTGAGAATCTCCAGCGCTTTGTGTGTCTTTCCTTTGGATGCAGATTTTGACCATTATTTATTTATATTCAAGCAACATGTGTGATTATTACGAGCAAATGGATTTACCTGATAATATTTGTTGTGGTGCACACAGCCACACTGACTGTTCAGAATACAGATGTCTCCACTAAGAGTGTATCCAGGGTCACAGAAACATCCTTCAACAGATGGTAGAAGACAGCTGTCAGGTGCAGATGTCTCCATGCAGGTAGTGGGACAACCTGTACCACAAGTCTCATAGTGGCTACCACTAGGACAGGTTGGTGCTAAAGAAAGCATAACAGGAAAAATCCAATCACTTCTCTTCACTTAGAGTAGCTTATTCAAAATATTTGTGGAGTCATCCAACATATTATGTAATGCACAGAATGTAATACATTATTCCTACAGTGTAGGAACTGTAGATGCTGGTTTACACCATGGATAGACACAAATGCTGGAGTAACTATGAGGGTCAGGCAGCATCTCCGAAGAAAAGGTGACATTTCGAGACTCTCAGCCTGAAGAAGGGTCTTGACCAGAAACGTCACCTATTCCTTTTCTCCAGAGATGCTGCCTGACAGGCTGTAATACATTACCAGTCTGAAGAAAGGTTCCGACCCAAAACGTCAGCGATCCATGTTCTCCAGAGATACAGCCTGGCTTGCTGAGTTACTCCAGCACTTTGTGTCCTTTTCGATTAGCAGCATCTGTTCTACCTTGTTTCTACATAAAACAGCACAGGAACAGGCCCTTTGGCCCACAATGTGTGTGTTGAACATGATGCTAATCTCCTCTTCCTGCACATGATCCATATCCCTCCATCCCCTGCATATCCATGTGCCCACCTAAAAGCCCCTGAATCGACACTATCGGATCTGTCTCCACCACCACCCTGACAGAGCGTTCCAAGTTTAGTTTAGAGACACAGCATGTCTCTAAATGGAAACAGGCCCTTTTGCCCATCGAGTCTACTCTGACCATCGATAATCCATTTACACTAGTTCTATGTTTCTCATCCACTTCCAACACACTAGAGACAATTTGCAGACGTCAATTAACCTAACAGTTCAATTAGGTAAATTGACCTCGGTAAATTGCCCCTGGTGCGTACATGAACTATATACAGCAAGCAGTTATATATATATATATATATATATATATAAATCCGCACATAGGCACAAACATATGGATGTATATGTGTATGTATGTATGTATGTGCATATATATATTTACACATAAACTGAAGATGGGTCCAGACCCGAAACGTCACCTATTCCTTTTCTCCAGAGATGCTGCCTGACCGGCTGTTATTCCAGCATTTTGTATCTATCTGTCTGTCTTTGTATGTATGTATGTGAGTATATATATATTTGCTCACACAGAAACACACATATAAGAAAACTCTTTGCTATATATAGCTGAATTCCTCCCATATAATATATATAATGTTATATATCTATATATGTATATATGTGTGTATGTACGTAGTAGAACTCTATGTTATTCCTTGGTAATGTTCTTCCATCGATAGCAAGGGTAGTCACTTTCAAGATTTGTAACTTTGTGGCCAAACACAAACTTAGCATAGGTGAGCATGCTGTTGGTGAATATATCGCTTGATAACACCAATGATTTTACCCATTACTTCATTACTTTTCTGATGTTCCATAATAGTCTGAGAAAATATGAAGTGACTGAAGATTTTTTTGGCCTTTTGGACAGGATAGACATTGGCGATGTACAGCAGAGTATAACTTACAGCATAACGTGTTGTTTCTCCATTCCATACACACTCCAGCTTGTGTGCACAAGGCAGCATAGGTTTGCAGGGCTAAACAAAGTGTCGTCGACAGCTCTCCGTCAGCACACACATCATAGACACAGTTGTCAAAGTAATTCTTGGGAGGAACTTTCTCGTGGCATTCTTTAAATATTCCTGGGAAAAAAAAATTTAAATTTGAATCGAAAATTTCCAATTCAGAACGTTATTCCAGACAACCATATTTAGAAAAAAAGACACAAAGAGTTTAGTTTAGTTTATGGTCATATTTAATTTAACCTTTCCTATCAATGTACCTGTCCAAGTGTCCTTTAAATGTAGTTATTGTACCTGCCTCAACTACCTCCTCTGGGAGCCCGGTCCATATTCCCACCACCCTCTCAGGTTCCGATTAAATGTTTACCCTCTCACCTTAAACCTATGTCCTCTGGTTCTCGATATCCCCTATCCTGGGTAAAAGACTCTGCATTCAACCATCAATCTCCTTCATGATTTTATATACCTCTACAAAATTTAGTTTAGTTTAGTTTATGAATCTTAATAACTGAGATGTAAATCTTAAATTACCCAAATCTCTCCGTTAGATTCCAACCTACAACATATTTACACACATTCATTATTCTGCTGAATTAGAATTCTTTAACCTATGGCTTATTTTCAATTTTCCCACTAAATCTCTTGTGCTTTGCATAAATAAGGAGCGTGTCTTGTCATAGTGGGAATATCTATCATATTCTCAGGGGTGAAAAATGTACTGAATGGCGGGTCGTAGAATGAAGAAATTGCTTCATTGAATTGCAAAAATTGAATTACATCCCACTATTATCAGCTTGAGATCATTCTGGGGGTTGTTTGGTTATAGCTTTTATTTACATTATCTGTTGGAACTGGTTGCTTCATTTATTTATGCCTACCTGTTGGATCTGTAATCATCCCACAAGCAGTATCTTTTTCTGCATTCTCCTTATCAGCTGGGTCACATTGAAAGCCTCCCCCGCCATGATTACACCTAAATTAGCAAATAAAAGAAACAATTGCAATGAGAAATATGTCCAGGTCGAGGTATCAGTGGTGGGCCGCTGGAGGCCCTGCAACAGCCTGGGATTCCATTAGATTGGGTGCCGCTCCAAGATGCCATGCTGGCAGATCGTCCATTGCCTTCAGCGGTTCGGAACGTCAGAGCAATAGTGGAGAACATCGATAACATCGCCTGGCCTGTCCGACCCCTGCAACTCCGATTCAGTGCTGCCGCCAGGACAGCAGACCTTTATGGCCAATACAAAACTACATTTTTAACAAATTTGAAACTTGAAGGCTTCAAAATGGCATAACAAATGTGGTGATTCTTGTGTATTGCCTCAGTGTAATCGACTATGTTACACTCATGTACTTAAATATGTTTGTGCTTATGTCTGAAGAAGGGTCTTGACCCAAAACATAACCCTTTCCTTCTCTCCGGAGCTGCTGCCTGTGCCGCTGAGATACTCCAGCATTTTGTGTCTATCCTATGTATACTAAGATTTTTACTGAACTGTATGCAAAAAAGGAATTTCACTGTACCTAGGTATGTGACAATAAAGTACCATTGCGCACACTTACTCAGTTTCTCCGTTATCGACTTGCCAACTCTCTCCAAGCATATTAGAGTCTGCTGCAAGACTGCCATTGGGCATAATAATGTCATCATTAGGGTTACCGTCGTAGTTACCTAAATCATACAAAAAAAATTTTCCATTGATCCTTTGAAATTTGCTCAATTCTTGATGACAGTATGCTCTGACAATGTCTTTTCCATTTCTAATGTTTGCAATAATGCTGTTGGAAATGTGCTGCACAGTGGCGCAACGGTAGAGCTGCTGCGCACAGCACCTGTGAGCCAGGTTCGATCCTGATCTCGGGTGTTGTCTGTACGGAGTTTGTACGTTCTCCCCGTGACTGCGTGGATTTCCTCCGGGTGCTCCATTTTCCTCCCACATTACAAGGACGTGCAGATTTGCAGGTTAATTGGCTTCTGTAAATTGTCCCTATTGTGTGGGATAGAACAAGTGTGAATGTGGTGATCATTGGTCGACTTGGACTCAGTGTGCCGAAGGGCCTGCTTCCAAGCTGTATCCCTAAAACTAGAACTAAGTATACTGTGACAATGAAGGGTTCTTCCCTGAAATGTATTTTCCATTTATAATGTTTGCAATAATACTGTTGAAAATGCTTTAATCCATAAATTATGTAGAGATTATGTCAAAATAGTTACGTTGAAATATAATAACATCCAGTGCAAAGTAAGTATTTGAGCCATGGAATAATACAGCTGTGAAACACACCCTTTAGCCCACTATGACACCTATTATCCATCCATCTATATATTAGTAAAACTCTCATTTTGTTTGTTTCGAAGTCTGTCTATGCGGGGTATGATGCTGAAATTACGACAAAGCGTACATGATGGCGCTACAATTTTTGCCCCACCTTACTCAACATTGTCCTGGTGTGTGGTGTATCAAGTTTTGTTCATATTGATGTTATATTTTACGTTCAGAATGATGATTTATTTTACAATTTCCCCTCTGGGATAAATAAAGTGCTTGATTGATTGATTGATTGAAGTTAATCACATTTTAAACTTTAAAAAATTAAATTTTCACCACAAAAAATCCAATTCCACTTGCCCTGCCCCTGCCCGTTACAATGTTCCAAATGATAGGACATTGGGTGTCCTGTCATTTGTAACATTGTAAAGGGCAGGTGCAGAGCAAGTGGAATTGGATTTTCTAAAGTGAAAAGTCAATTTTTTTAAGTTTAAAAAGGAGGGTGAAGAGGCGGGTGAGGGATCGCTGGGAGATGAGGGGAAATGAGCCGCGCCTACACAGTTGGGGGTTATGGGTGAGTGGTGGAATGTTGCATTGGTGGAACTGGTTGTGTTGAGGGAATGGGTGAGTGGTGGACTATTGCATTGGGGGAACGAGACCCACGAATCCTGCACTAATCCCATTTTATTTCTGCCACTTTCTCATCAATAACTTCCTGACTCTACCACTCACCTATACACTAGGAATGATTTAGAACGGCCAATTAACCTATAAACCTTTCAGATGTGTGGAGTATAAGAGTCAGAAAATCATGTTGCAGCTTTATAGGACTTTAGTCAGGCTGAATCTGGAGTATTGTGTGCTGTTCTGGTCGCCCCCATTACTGGAAGGATGTGGAGGCTTTAGAAAGGGTGCAGAGGAAGTTTACCAGAATGATACCTGAATTTAGAAGTATTAGTTACAGGGAGAGGTTGGACAGACTTGGAATCTTTTCTCCAAACAGTTGATTGGCAGTTAAAAACTAATACCACTCCTAAATTTAAAGACAGAAAAAGGTTTGCATACACTCTGCGGCCATCAAATCATTATAAGAAATGACACAAAGTGCTGGAGTAACTCAGTGGGTCAGGCAGCATTTCTGGAGATCATGAGAGGTGACATTTCAGGTCAGGACCCTTCTTCAGACTGATTGTGTCTGGAGGTGGGAAGAATGCCGGATTGGAGGAGGGGCAAGACTGGTGAGTGATAGGTGCATACACGTGAGGGAGGTTTTTGAATGATTACAAGTATGTGCTTACCACACAGACCACAAAGCAGTCCAGAATATGTGGATGGCACAGACACGTCTACATGCTGGTGACCATCAAACCTCACCAACAAGCCAAAGTTAGTCTCCAGTAAAACATAGCCACCGCTTATCCGTACCACCAGAAGGTCCTTGATCAACACGGGCAGGTTTACCCTTTCTCCATTCAGCTATGGAACAGAAGAAAAATGCCACAATTTATTTAAGAGCAAGTGATCGCAATTAAATAATCCCACTCAACATCAACAATTTTTACCTGACCTAAACAAATGGAACGCAGGACAGCACAGCGATGCAGCAGTAGAGTTGCTGCCTTACAGGGTCAGAGACATGGGTTCGATCCTGACTACGGGTGCTGTCTGTACAGAGTTTGTAAGTTTACCCCGTGACCGCGTGGTTTTTCTCCAGGTGCTCTGGTTTCCTCCCACATTCCAAAGACATGCAGGTTTGTACGCTAATTGGCTTCTGTGAATTGTCTCTAGTGTGTAGGATAGAGCTAGCATAGGGAGTTTAACATACCGTTACACAATGGTAATGTTCATGAGCCTTCAAAGACCTTAACTGATTTTATAAACACACAAATTCAAATCACCAACGTCAACCTAGGAATTTAATTACCATTAATTATATAATAATCTATTTTTAATTATGTGATTATGGAACCAACAGATCTCCGTAAGAATCTACCTACTTTGGTAATGGTTTAAAAGAAAGAAAATCTGCTGTAGGCTGACAGTTTAGCTTCGTGTAGTTTAGAGATACAGCGTGCAAACAGATGCACCGAGTTCACGCGGCCATTGATCACCCGTTCACAGTAATTGTACATTATCCCCACCTTCTCATCCATTCCCTACACACTGGTGGTCATTTACACCCATTTCTCCCACTACATCGCTCCCTCTTTCCCCTTCTCCTCATCCCCTTCCACCTATATCTTTTCCTCTTGCTTCATATTTTTCGCCCCTTCTCTCCTTATCTCACTCACATCCTTTTGTCTTCTTCCCATCTCTTGCCTTTGTCGACCTACCTGCCAATCAAAGCTCCCTATCTTCACGTATCCACCAAACACTTACTAGGTTTTGTCTTGCCCTGCCTCTCTTCCAGCTTACTCCCCCCCCCCATCCCCCCTTTTCTACATCGAAGTCCCGACCTGAAACGTCACATGCCCATTCCCTCCACTGATACTGCCTGACCCACTGGGTTACGCCAACACTTTGTGTCTTTTCTTGTGAACCAGCATCTGCAGTTCCTTGTTTCTCTCTCTTAGATTAGTTAAGTTCTGTGTATTAGTTCAGTTAAGTGCTTGCAAAACAAAGAATTTCACTGTGACGTGTCACGTGATAATAAAGTATTCGTTCATTGTCCCATCACATGCCCAGGGCATGGGCTAGACAAAGAGTGAAGAAGGGTCTCGAATCAAAACGTTGCCTGTCCATTCCCTGCACAGATGCCGCCTGACCCACTTGAGTTCCTCCAGCACTTTGTGTCTCTTTTACCCAATCACCAACATCTCCAGACTGATCATCAGTGGAAAAGCAGAGTGCTAAGGTAAGTACTGTTTTAATTTTGAACAAAACAAAACCTGAATAAAAATACTCACCAGGACTTTACGATTTTTCATGATTGAAACTGTATTGTTGTGTACAGCCACATGCACGGATTTAATGTAGGACACTTTGGTGTTGGCCCCTCTATGCTCATTTGTGGCTGACACCTCAAAGTAAGGGAGGCCTGAATATCCTTTGCACAGCTTAGAGAGCACGTATGTGCACGTTCCCATGAAGTGATGAACACGCGTGTCAAACGTGTTGTAGTGAGGATCTCCTGAGGCACTGCAAGTGGCACGAACTGTAAGGAGACATTTAATAAGTGAAGTATTGTCATCTACCAATGTATCTCAGTCATCCACCATAGAGCATCTATCTGAACTTAGAGCATAAACCAGTGCAGCACAGGAACGGGCCCCTCCGCCGACATTGTCCATGCTGTACGATGCCAAGTTACATTAACTGTCTGCCTCCACATGATCCATATCCCTCCATTTCCTTACATCTGACCTAGGTGCTGACCTAAAAGCCTCTTAAATGCCACTATTGCATCTGCCTCCACTACCAACCCAGCAGCGCATTCCAGGCACTTACTATGCTCTGTGTAAAAAAAAAAACTTGTGCCACACTTATCCTTTAAACTTTGCTCCTCTTACCTTAAAGCGATGTCCTCTAGTATTTGATATTTCCACCATCGGAAAAAGATTCTGACCGTCTACCCCATCTATGCCTTTCATAATATTACATACTTCTCAAGCCTCCTCTCAACCTCCAGTGTTATAGAGAAAACAGTCCACATTTTCCTAACCACTCCTCATAGGCATTATCTCTTAATACAGGCAACATTCTGCTAAATCTTTTCTCTACCCTCTCCGTGCTCAACATAATCCCAGGACTTGACCCACCCAGTCATTCCTTCTTCTACTTGGTCCCGTCTGACAGACAATACCAAAATTGAAAGGGCGCACCACCTGCAAGTGCGGAGTAATCTCTTCTCCTCTGTTTTCCGGCTTCTGAACAGTCTTCCATAAGCTAGGGTTCTCCCTGATTCACCTCTATCCCATTGCAGACATTGGACATTGTCTATGGACCTGATGCGTTACAATGCTGAGAGGTATATTCTGCATTTTGCTCTTTGCTCTTTCTATCGCAGTTGAGTTTGACTTGATTGTAACGATGTATATGATTTGATTGGATCGTATACAAAACTAAGCATTTGCCTGTACCTCGGTATCTGTGACAATGATAAATCTGAACCTCAACCTATAGGACTTTATTCCTTGAAGCGCAGGAGGCTCAGCGGTGAACCATTCTGTTTCACTCCAATAAAAAGCAGCACAATGAAGGTCCCAATTCACATGCACATTCTTGCTTTTACCTATGGTATCAGACTTCGCAGTGCTGGCTGTCATTGAGGTGGTGGGGGTGGGGGTGGTGGTGGTGGTGGAAGCTGGTGGACCACATCCCTCTGTTGGCAAAAGATGTCAAAGACTTAGAAGTGTATCACTACCTTAACTTTCATACACATTTGATCCCATTACCAGCCCACTGATGAGAGATCAGAAAGTGTGTCCACAGTCAAAGACTCATACAGCATACACATCCACACTCCAAGATGTCCCACCCAACCAAATTTGGTCCACATCCCTCTAAACCATTCCTATCCATGTACCTGTCCAAATGTCTTTTACATGTTGTTATCTTACCTGCCTCAGCTACCTACCTTGCCCCTCAGGTTCCTATTAAATCTTTCCCCTCTCACCTTACATCACTTTTGTTGTCTTCCTGAGAGTTAAACAACTCTCCTGATGTTTACAGTATTCCAATAACTTAGTTCATCTTCTCTCTCCACGTCTCCACAGATGCTGCCTGAACAATTTGCTGCAGTTTGTATCTTTTTGATTAATTTCTTGATCATTTGCCCGAATATCATTTATGCCTCACAGTGTCACACATTTGTTTGACCACACTCAAACAGGGGGGGGTCTCATTGAAGCCTAACAGATAATGAAAGGACTAGACAGAGAGGATGTGGAGAAGATGTTTCCAGTAGTGGGAGAGTTTAGGACCAGTGGGCAAACCCTCAGGATAAAGCGTACCTTCCTCGTCCAATGATGGAGTAGACTTACTGGGATGAATGGCCAAATTCTGCTTTTGTGTCTTATGTTCTTATGGTTGCTGACAACTGTGCATTAGGAGGGAGAATCAGTGGACACCAATGCTTGTTCGCATTTAAGAGACAGAAACCAAAGGAGCTCCTATATACGCCAAACCAACCTCCACAACATCCGGCGTGGAAGGAAATGTCATCCACAGCAATATCACTTCGATAGTCATTGCCACGAACTGCTTCAAGGAGGATCTATCAGAGAAAGGATCACAGTATCACAGTGCACTCTAGTTACTTTGTAGTCACATGTACCTCGACACAATGTAAGGCTTTGTTTGCGTACTGTACAATCCAATACAACCAGGTAGCGCAGTGGCACAGAGGTAGAGTTGCTGCCTTACAGCACCAGAGACCAGGGTTCAATCCTGACTAGGGGTGCTGCCTCATGTAGTCTGTACGTTCTCCCTGTGCCCACGTGGATTTTCTCCGGGGGCTCTGGTCTCCTCCCACACTCTAAAGCTGTGCAGGTTTGCAGATTAATTGGCCTCTGTAAATTGACAATAATGTGTAGGATAGAACTAGTGTACTGGATGATCGTTGGTCAGCTTGGTGGGTCAAAGAGCCTGTGTCCACGCTGTATCTACAGTGTAAAGTCTCATTGTCGTATGTACTGATTAATAAGCGTCTGTAAATTGTAAATTGCCCCTAGTGTGTAGGAAGGACTAGTGTACAGAATGATTGCAGATCGGTGTGGTCTCGGTGGGCCGAAGGGTACTGTATGTTTCCGTGCTGTGTCTCAAAACTAAACTAGATCACAGTCACAATGAGCTAAATGGCCTCTGCTTGATCATTTATTTCCCCTGATTTCCCCCATCCAGAGGGACCACATGACTGATTCTTGCAGATTACCTGTGAATTTGGAGCGAGGTAGAAGTCTACTTCTCCCTCTATCCACCTGTTGCCCTTATTTCCAGTCATCGACCACTCCAGGTACGTGATTCCATGTTCAACCTGGTAAATGTTCAACATCATACTTCGGGCCACTCCGTACATGTGGTACCAGAATCGCATGCAGTGAGCCCCTCCGTTTGCACATGGAGGGCTGACCAAGTGGGCTCGGTCCCCTGGTTTGCCATCGTTGCCTTCCAAGTAAATGTAGTGACCACCTGCGCACACAAGAAGCAGGAAGAAACTCCGTCAGGAAGAAACCACCTGCACAAAGGCTCAGCATGGACCTCGTGCCACCTCACAATGGTGGCACAGTGGCGCAGCGGTAGAGTTGCTGTCTCTCAGTGTCAGGGACCCGGGTTCGATCCTGACTACGGGTGCTGTCTGCACGGAGTTTGTACCAATTTCCCTCCGGGGATGAATAAAAGTTTATCATATCGTATCATACGTTCTCCCATTACCGTTTTATCCGGATGCTCCGGTTTCCTTCCACAGTCCAAAGATGTACAGGTTTGTCGGTTAATTTGTTTTGGTAAAAATTGTAAATTGTCCCTAGTGTGTGGGATAATGCTAGTGTACGGGGTGATTGCTGGTCTGCCCAGACTGGGTGGGCCGAAGGGCCTGTTTCCGCGCTGTATCTATAAACTAAACAGATAAACTAAACCTACCTGCAGTGGTGTGGTCAAAGTTGGGTCCTGTGTTAGACGAGGGTGTGTACCCACTGGTGCGTCTCCAGTCCAACGTGTCGTTCTTGGATTGCGACCATTGGCACAGGTCACTATCAAAGTTACAATCCCAGAAACAACCTGTGGGTTTCATACAGACAGATCAGTCGATTGAATGTGCTCAGCAACAGGTAGAAGTAAAGATAGACATAAAATGCTGGAGTGACTCAGAGGACAGTCAGCATCTCTGGAAAACACGGATGTGTCACATTTTGGGACATGACCCTTCTTCCGACTGTGGACAAAACTGTTGGGTGACGTTTCAGGTCTGTATCCCTTTTCAGAGTCTGGAGAAAAAGAATCTGTGATGTTTCAGGTTGGGTCCCTTCTTCAGACCAGCATCTGCAGTTCTTTGTTTCTACAACAGGTAGAAATAACTCTATATTGGATTGATGCTTTGATGCTGAGAGGAGGTACATTGCTGGTGTCACACAATTTCACCAGAGTCGGAGAATGAGTACATGATTTCATCAAAGGTATAATAGTGAGTGTCACCAGCAATGTGGCAAGATGTACTTCCTAAACAACAACAATAATCCAATGAAAGTCCAAACTATGTTTATTATGACAATATGACTTTTTGTTGTGATGTACACAGTACTGGGTATGGTTAATAGAACAATATAAAATTATGGCAGACCCTAAAATTATAGGGTAGACAGTCAGAACCTTTTTCCCAGCACGGAAATGTCAAATACTAGAGGGCATAGTTTAAAGAAGATGTGCGGGGCATGTTTTTTTTACACAGAGGGTGGTGGGTGCCTGGAACTTGCTGCCATTGGTGGTGGTGGAGACAGAGACAATAATGGTGTTTAAGAGGCTATTACATAGGCACATGGATATGCAGGGAATAGAAGAGCGTGGATCATGTGTAGGCAGAGGTGATCAGTTTATCTTGGCATCATGTTCGGCACAGATATTGTGGGCCGAAGGGCCTGTTCCTGTGCTCTACATTTCTACGAAAACGTTTACTTTCAATGCTGACTTAATTAATCAGCTAGCAACAGTTTCCATAGATGGGAAATGGAATTAAAAAAGCAGATTAGCAAATACAAATGACAAACTCGGTGGTTAAAACCTTGCTTAAAATATGGCTACAGTTCAGGAAACATTTTGGACTAAAAGGTACCAGCAGGCTTTTCCCGGTGGCAAATAATCAATTTTTTATATCCACCATGTTAGATACTGCGTTTTCATATTGGCATGGGAATGGACTGGTATCTTTTTGTGACTTGTTTACTGACGGAACGTTCACTTCCTTTGAAACACTTGCTGAAGACCACAATATACCCAGATCTCATTTCTTCAGGCATTTTCAAATACATAGCTTTGCTAAAACAGTGTTTCCCTCATTTCTTCATCTGTCCACTAAGAGCCAATTAGACACTATTCTGGAGTTGGACCCCTTTGACACACAAGAAACGTGTTTCAGCAATTTACACATTAATACAGGAATTAAAACAGATAACCTGGGGCAAAACTAAAGCGGCATGGGAGAGGGACCTGGTGCAGAGCTTTCTGATGAGGTGTGGCGAGAGAGCTTATTTCGTATACACACCTCTTCGCTGTGCATACGCCATGGGTTGATCCAATTTAAAGTGCTTCATCGTCTTCATTATTCAAGTCAAGTCACATTTATTTATATCGCACATTTAAAAAACAACTCTCGTTGGCCAAAGTGCTTTACATTTGATATAAGAATAGCACAAACAAAACAAACTACATACATATATACATGTAGCCCTCACTCAGAGGACGTCAGGAAAGGCTTGGGAGTATAGATAAGTCTTTAGTCTTGACTTAAAAGAGTCGATGGAGGGGGCAGTTCTGATGGGAAAGGGGATGCTGTTCCACAGTCTAGGGGCTGCAACCGCAAAGGCGCGGTGGCCCCTGAGCTTATGCCTAGACTGTGGGATATTCAGCAGCCCCAAGTCGGCCGATCTGAGGGGCCTGGAGGTGGAGGGGTGGGTGAGAAGACTTTTTATGTAGGTGGGGGCAAGCCCATTGAGGGCTTTGTAGACATGGAGGAGGATCTTGAAGTTTATACGGAACCACACAGGGAGCCAGTGGAGAGAGGCCAAGATCGGGGTGATGTGGTCCCTTTTTCAGGAGTCTCGCTGCGGCGTTTTGGACCAGTTGCAGGCGGGACAGGGAAGATTGGCTGATGCCAGTGTAAAGGGAGTTGCAGTAATCTAGGCGGGAGGAGATGAATGTGTGGATGATCTTTTCGAGGTCATCAAACTGGAGGAATTGTTTTATTTTAGCTATCTTCCGAAGCTGAAAGAAGCTAGCTTTTACCACGGCATTGACTTGTTTGTCAAATTTCAGTGCTGAGTCAAATATCACGCCAAGGTTTTTGATGTGAGGTTTGAGTAGTGGGGTAAGGCTTCCAAGGCTGCCTGCTATCATTGCTGTCAAGAGACAAACTTGCCAGAATATTTTCAACCACAGATCCTGGCTGCCCTAGATGTGGCCATAGCCCAGCCTCTGTAGGACACATGTTTTGGACATGTCCCTCTCTCAACAGCTACTGGGGAAACATATTTGAGGTATTCTCCTATATCTGCAGACAGACTATAAATCCTGACTTGCACACAGCTATCTTTGGAATACCGCCCCCAAACTGAGAGCTTACAAATTTACAAGCAAATGCTTTAGCATTTGCATCATTGCTTGCTCGCAGGCTTATTCTTTTCAACTGGACTCGCTGGAATACGTATTTAGTCTAGACTTAAAGCTGTCGATGAAGGGGGCAGTTCTGATGGGAAGAGGGATGCTGTTCCACAGTCTAGGAGCTGCAACCGCAAAGGCGCGGTCGCCCCTGAGCTTATGCCTAGACCGCGGGATATTCAGCAACCCCAAGTCGGTCGATCTGAGGGACCTGGAGGTGGAGTGGTGGGTGAGAAGGATCTTGAAATTTATTCGCAACCGCACAGGGAGCCAGTGGAGAGAGGCCAGGGGGGTATATAAGTTTTGTACTGTTCTGTACTGTTTGTTGGTGTTCTGTGTAAATTTGTGTTTATAACTTGAAAACCAAAAATAAAGATTTTTTTTAAAAGCAGATTAGCCAGTATATTTTTACCAGAAATATAGAAAAACTGAACTGAAAGCAGGTTTGAGGATTCAATGTCTGATATATCTTGAACTTTCACAAATGCAATGACTCAGTGGGTCCCACTAACAATATAATTTACTCAGTCGTGGGTCTGTATTTTATTCTTTTCGTACAATCACTCACCTGCCATCTGGCAGCCCAGAACTCCATCCCATCTCTCACATATCTCATGCAGTTCGCACGCCGAGGTTTTACAGAGAGTGACGTTGTTGCCCATGCACGTACAGCGTTCCGTGCAGTTCTCATTTGTGAACCAGCTTTCAGAACTCTGAAACAAATCCACCAAGATGACAGTGTTAAAGCAAATGGTTCAAGTGAGAAAGAGCTGAATGGTTATACATTTGAAGGTTGAAGTTTAGTTCATTGTCACATGTACTGTAGTGTAAAAAGCTTTTTTTTTGCGTGCTAACCAGTCAGTGGAAAGACTGTACATGATTACAATCAAGCCATCCACAGTGTACAGACACAGAATAAAGGGAACGATGTTTAGTGCAAGATAAAGTCCAGTAAAGTCCATTTAAAGATAGTCTGAGGGTCTCCAAGAAGGTAGATGGGATTTCAGACGGCTCTCTAGTTGATGATAGGATGGTTCAGATGCCTGATATTAGCTGGGAAGAAACTGTCCTTGAATCTGGAGGTGTGCGTTTTCACACTTCTGTACCTCTTGCCTGATGGGAGAGGGGAGAAGAGGGAGTGACCATGGTGAGACTGGTCCTTGATTATGCTGGTGGCCTTGCCGAAGCAGCCTGATAGTTAAAAAGTCAAAGAGTCATACAGCATGGAAGCATGGATATCTTTTCATTGGCCTAGAATATGATATGATGGTTGATCCATGTTTACTCACAGATCAACCAAGTGCTACAAAAGGAAGCATGCTACTTCAAGCCCAAATAATGTATTATTTAAATAACATTAAAAATAAGTCTGCCTGAAAAGTATTTCTCCTTGCCATTTTATTGGATGTGCTAACCGAAAGGCTGGCCAGAGGGAAATCAGATGTCAGTTTATCCCACAGGACAATCTCAGGAATCAAATCAAAGTGGGGGGAGCAGCGATGGACACTGAGGCACATCTGTAGTGTTGGGTTTTGCTGTGCAGGTCGGTGGAAGCACGTTTTTTGTCGTAACAAAGAACAAAGAAAGGTTCTAAAAGAGTAATTTAAAACAAAAATAATTTATCTTCATTTGGAGACTATGAGTGATGTGGATACGAGGGACCTCAAAAACTATTTCCATCTCTGGTCTTTGTCCACCCACCCATCACCCAGCAATTTGTGTCTATCTGTGATACTCTAGGTTTGTTGGACAACATTGGACTACATTGCGTTGTTGACCGTCTCCATGTTTCTTGCACAGAGTCCATAGCCAAGAAGCTTCATGGGCAGAAGATCCAAGCTTGGGAACCCAACAAAGTCCAGGCGTTCCTGCACAATGTGGAGTACCAGAACGGGGAGCAACGAGAATCGTATCTACGTTTTACTTTTTAACCAGCCTCCAGTGCAACTGCCCTCTGTCTTTGATGCTGACAGAGGCGCTAATATGTTCAGTTTCTCCAGAGATGCTACCTGATTTGCTGAGAGTCTCCAGTGCTTGGTGTGTCTTTCATTTGTATGCAGATTTTGACCATTATTTATTTATATTCAAGCAACATGTGTGATTATTACGAGCAAATAGATTTACCTGATAATATTTGTTGTGGTGCACACAGCCACACTGACTGTTCAGAATACAGATGTCTCCACTAAGAGTATATCCAGGGTCACAGAAACATCCTTCAACAGATGGTAGAAGACAGCTGTCAGGTGCAGATGTCTCCATGCAGGTAGTGGGACAACCTGTACCACAAGTCTCATAGTGGCTACCACTAGGACAGGTTGGTGCTAAAGTAAGCATAACAGGAAAGATCCAATCACTTCTCTTCACTTAGAGTAGCTTATTCAAAATATTTGTGGAGTCGTCCAACATATTATGTAATGCACAGAATGTAATACATCATTCCTACAGTGTAGGAACTGTAGATGCTGGTTTACACCAAAGATAGACACAAATGCTGGAGTAACTGTGAGGGTCAGGCAGCATCTCCGGAGAAAAGGAATAGGTGACATTTCAGGACCTTTCTTCAGACTGAGACTCTCAGCCTGAAGAAGGGTCTTGACCAGAAACGTCGCCTATTCCCTTTCTCCAGAGATGCTGCCTGACCGGCTGTAATACATTATCAGTCTGAAGAAAGGTTCCGACCCCAAATGTCAGCGATCCGTGTTCTTCAGAGATGCAGCCTGGCTTGCTGAGTTACTCCAGCACTTTGTGTCTTTTCGATTAGCAGCATCTGTTCTTCCTCATTTCTACATAAAACAGCACAGGAACAGGCCCTTTGGCCCACAATGTCTGTGTTGAACATGATGCTAATCTCCTCTTCCTACACATGATCCATATCTCTCCATCCCCTGCATATTCTTCCATTCTCTAAATGGAAACAGGCCACTTTGCCCACCCAGTCTACTCTGACCATCGATAATCCATTTACACTAGTTCTATGTTATCCTACTTTCTCATCCACTTCCTATCTGTCTATCTATATATCTGTCTGTCTGCCTGTCTGCCTGTGGATGTATGTGTGTGAGTATATATATATTTGCTCACACAGAAACACACATATAAGACAACTCTTTGCTATATATATATATATAGCTGATTTCCTCCCATATAATATATATGATGCATGTATGTATGTGTGTATGTACGTAGTAGAAATCCATGTTATTCCTTGGTAATGTTCTTCCATCGATAGCAAGGGTAGTCACTTTCAAGATTTGGAACTTTGTGGCCGAACACAAACTTAGCATAGGTGAGCATGCTGTTGGTGAATATATCGCTTGATAACACCAATGATTTTACCCATTACTTCATTACTTTTCTGATGTTCCAAAATAGTTTGAGAGCATATGAAGTGACTGAAGATTTTTTTGGCCTTTTGGACAGGATAAACATTGGCGATGTACAGCAGAGTATAACTTACAGCATAACGTGTTGTTTCTCCATTCTACACACACTCCAGCTTGTGTGCACAAGGCAGCATAGGTTTGCAGGGCTAAACAAAGTGTCGTCGACAGCTCTCCGTCAGCGCATACATCATAGACACAGTTGTCAAAGTAATTCTTGGGAGGAACTTTCTCGTGGCATTCTTTAAATATTCCTGGGAAAAAAAATTTAAATTTAAATCGGAAATTTCCAATTCAGAACGTTTTTCCAGACAACCATATTTAGAAAAAAAGACACAAAGAGTTTAGTTTAGTTTATGGTCATATTTAATTTAACCTTTCCTATCAATGTACCTGTCCAAGTGTCCTTTAAATGTAGTTATTGTATCTGCCTCAACTACCTCCTCTGGGAGCCCGGTCCATATTCCCACCACCCTCTCAGGTTCCGATTAAATGTTTACCCTCTCACCTTAAACCTATGTCCTCTGGTTCTCGATATCCCCTACCCTGGGTAAAAGACTCTGCATTCAACACATCAATCTTCTTCATGATTTTATATACCTCTGCAAAATTTAGTTTAGTTTAGTTTATGAATCTTAATAACTGAGATGTAAATCTTAAATTACCCAAATCTCTCCGTTAGATTCCACCTACAACATATTTACACACATTCATTATTCTGCTGAATTAGAATTCTTCAACCTATGGCTTATTTTCAATTTTCCCACTAAATCTCTTGTGCTTTGCATAAATAAGGAGCGTGTCTTGTCATAGTGGGAATATCTATCATATTCTCAGGGGTGAAAAATGTACTGAATGGCAGGTCGTAGAATGAAGAAATTGCTTCATTGAATTGCAAAAATTGAATTACATCCCACTACTATCAGCTTGAGATCATTCTGGGGGTTGTTTGGTTATAGCTTTTATTTACATTATGTTGGAACTGGTTGCTTCATTTTTTTATGCCTACCTGTTGGATCTGTAATCATCCCACAAGCAGTATTTTTTTCTGCATTCTCCTTATCAGCTGGGTCACATTGAAAGCCTCCCCCGCCATGATTACACCTAAATTAGCAAATAAAAGAAACAATTGCAATGAGAAATATGTCCAGGTCGAGGTATCAGTGGTGGGCTGCTGGAGGCCCTGCAACAGCCTGGGATTCCATTAGATTGTGTGCCGCTCCAAGATGCCAAGCTGGCAGATCGGCCATTGCCTTCAGCGGTTCGGAACGTCAGAGCAATAGTGGAGAACATCGATAACATCGCCTGGCCTGTCCGACCCCTGCAACTCCGATTTAGTGCTGCCGCCAGGACAGCAGACCTTTATGGCCAATACAAAACTACATTTTTAACAAATTTGAAACTTGAAGGCTTCAAAATGGCATAACAAATGTGGTGATTCTTGTGTATTGCCTCAGTGTAATCGACTATGTTACACTCTTGTACTTAAATATGTTTGTGCTTATGTCTGAAAAAGGGTCTTGACCCAAAACATAACCCTTTCCTTCTCTCCGGAGCTGCTGCCTGTGCCGCTGAGATACTCCAGCATTTTGTGTCTATCCTATGTATACTAAGATTTTTACTGAACTGTATGCAAAAAAGGAATTTCACTGTACCTAGGTATGTGACAATAAAGTACCATTGCGCACACTTACTCAGTTTCTCCGTTATCGACTTGCCAACTCTCTCCAAGCATATTAGAGTCTGCTGCAAGACTGCCATTGGGCATAATAATGTCATCATTAGGGTTACCGTCGTAGTTACCTAAATCATACAAAAAAAAGTTTCCATTGATCCTTTGAAATTTGCTCAATTCTTGATGACAGTATGCTCTGACAATGTCTTTTCCATTTCTAATGTTTGCAATAATACTGTTGAAAATGCTTTAATCCATAAATTATGTAGAGATTATGTCAAAATAGTTACGTTGAAATATAATAACATCCAGTGCAAAGTAAGTATTTGAGCCATGGAATAATACAGCTGTGAAACACACCCTTTAGCCCACTATGACACCTATTATCCATCCATCTATATATTACTAAAACTCTCATTTTGTTTGTTTCGAAGTCTGTCTATGCGGGGTGTGATGCTGAAATTACGTCAAAGCATACATGATGGCGCTACTATTTTTGCCCCACCTTACTCAACATTGTCCTGGTGTGTGGTGTATCAAGTTTTGTTCAGATTGATGTTATATTTTATGTTCAGAATGATGTTATATTTTACAAGTTAATCACATTTTAAACTTTAAAAAATTAAATTTTCACCACAGAAAATCCAATTCCACTTGCCCTGCCCCTGCCCGTTACAATGTTCCAAATGACAGGACATTGGGTGTCCTGTCATTTGTAACATTGTAAAGGGCAGGGGCAGAGCAAGTGGAATTGGATTTTCTAAAATGAAAAGTCAATTTTTTAAAGTTTAAAAAGGAGGGTGAAGAGGAGGGTGAGGGATCGCTGGGGGATGAGGGGAAATGAGTCGCGCCTGCACAGTTGGGGGTTATGGGTGAGTGGTGGAATGTTGCATTGGTGGAACTGGTTGTGTTGAGGGAATGGGTGAGTGGTGGACTATTGCATTGGGGGAACGGGACCCACTAATCCTGCACTAATCCCATTTTATTTCTGCCACATTCTCATCAATAACTTCCTGACTCTACCACTCACCTATACACTAGGAATGATTTAGCATGGGCAATTAACCTATAAACCTTTCAGATGTGTGGAGTATAAGACTCAGAAAATCATGTTGCAGCTTTATAGGAATTTAGTCAGGCTGAATCTGGAGTATTGTGTGCAGTTCTGGTCGCCCCCATTACTGGAAGGATGTGGAGGCTTTAGAAAGGGTGCAGAGGAAGTTTACCAGAATGATACCTGAATTTAGAAGTATTAGTTAGAGGGAGAGGTTGGACAGACTTGGAATCTTTTCTCCAAACAGTTGATTGGCAGTTAAAAACTAATACCACTCCTAAATTTAAAGACAGAAAAAGGTTTGCATACACTCTGCGGCCATCAAATCATTATAAGAAAAGACACAAAGTGCTGGAGTAACTCAGTGGGCCAGGCAGCATTTCTGGAGATCATGATAGGTGACATTTCGGGTCAGGACCCTTCTTCAGACTGATTGTGTCTGGAGGTGGGAAGAATGCAGGATTGGAGGAGGGGCAAGACTGGTGAGTGATAGGTGCATACACGCGAGGGAGGTTTTTGAATGATTACAAGTATGTGCTTACCACACAGACCACAAAGCAGTCCAGAATATGTGGACGGCACAGACACGTCTACATGCTGGTGACCATCAAACCTCACCAACAAGCCAAAGTTAGTCTCCAGTAAAACGTAGCCACCGCTTATCCGTACCACCAGAAGGTCCTTGATCAACACGGGCAGGTTTACCCTTTCTCCATTCAGCTATGGAACAGAAGAAAAATGCCACAATTTATTTAAGAGCAAGGGATCGCAATTAAATAATCCCACTCGACATCAACAATTTTCACCTGACCTAAACAAATGGAACGCAGGACGGCACAGCGACGCAGCAGTAGAGTTGCTGCCTTACAGGGTCAGAGACACGGGTTCGATCCTGACTACGGGTGCTGTCTGTACAGAGTTTGTACGTTTACCCCGTGACCGCGTGGTTTTTCTCCAGGTGCTCTGGTTTCCTCCCACATTCCAACGACATGCAGGTTTGTACGCTAATTGGCTTCTGTGAATTGTCTCTAGTGTGTAGGATAGAGCTAGCATAGGGAGTTTAACATACCGTTACACAATGGTAATGTTTATGAGCCTTCAAAGACCTTAACTGATTTTATAAACACACAAATTCAAATCCCCAACGTCAACCTAGGAATTTAATTATCATTAATTATATAATAATTTATTTTTAAGTATGTGATTATGGAACCAACAGATCTCCGTAAGAATCTACCTACTTTGGTAATGGTTTTAAAGAAAGAAAATCTGCTGTAGGCTGACAGTTTAGTTTCGTGTAGTTTAGAGATACAGCGTGCAAACAGATCCACCGAGTTCACGCGGCCATTGATCACCCGTTCACACTAATTGTACATTATCCCCACCTTCTCATCCATTCATCTATGGTTCATTGTCCCATCACATGCCCAGGGCATGGGCTAGACAAAGAGTGAAGAAGGGTCTCGAATCAAAACGTTGCCTGTCCATTCCCTGCACAGATGCCGCCTGACCCACTTGAGTTCCTCCAGCACTTTGTGTCTCTTTTACCCAATCACCAACATCTCCAGACTGATCATCAGTGGAAAAGCAGAGTGCTATGGTAAGTACTGTATTAGTTCTGAACAAAACAAAACCTGAATAAATATACTCACCAGGACTTTACGATTTTTCATGATTGAAACTGTGTTGTTGTGTACAGCCACATGCACGGATTTAATGTAGGACACTTTGGTGTTGGCCCCTCTATGCTCATTTGTGGCTGACACCTCAAAGTAAGGGAGGCCTGAATATCCTTTGCACAGCTTAGAGAGCACGTATGTGCACGTTCCCATGAAGTGATGAACACGTGTGTCAAACGTGTTGTAATGAGGATCTCCTGAGGCACTGCAAGTGGCACGAACTGTAAGGAGACATTTAATAAGTGAAGTATTGTCATCTACCAGTGTATCTCAGTCATCCACCATAGAGCATCTATCTGAACTTAGAGCATAAACCAGTGCAGCACAGGAACGGGCCCCTCGGCCCACAATGTCCATGCTGTACGATGCCAAGTTAAATTAACTGTCTGCCTCCACATGATCCATATCCCTCCATTTCCTTACATCTGACCTAGGTGCTGACCTAAAAGCCTCTTAAATGCCACTATTGCAGCTGCCTCCACCACCAACCCAGCAGCGCATTCCAGGCACTTACTATGCTCTGTGTAAAAAAAAACTTGTGCCACACTTATCCTTTAAACTTTGCTCCTCTTACCTTAAATCGATGTCCTCTAGTATTTGATATTTCCACCATCGGAAAAAGATTCTGACCGTCTACCCCATCTATGCCTTTCATAATATTACATACTTCTCAAGCCTCCTCTCAACCTCCAGTGTTATAGAGAAAACAGTCCACATTTTCCTAACAACTCCTCATAGGTATTATCTCTTAATACAGGCAACATTCTGCTAAATCTTTTCTCTACCCTCTCCGTGCTCAACATAATCCCAGGACTTGACCCACCCAGTCATTCCTTCTTCTACTTGGTCCCGTCTGACAGACAATACCAAAAATTGGAAGGGCGCACCACCTGCAAGTGCGGAGTAATCTCTTCTCCTCTGTTTTCTGGCTTCTGAACAGTCCTTCCATAAGCTAGGGTTCTCCCTGATTCACCTCTATCCCATTGCAGACATTGGACATTGTCTATGGACCTGATGCGTTACAATGCTGAGAGGTATATTCTGCACTCTTTGCTCTACCTATCGTAGTTGAGTTTGACTCGATTGTAACGATGTATATGATTTGATTGGATCGCATACAAAACAAAGCATTTGCCTGTACCTCGGTATCTGTGACAATGATAAATCTGAACCTCAACCTATAGCACTTTATTCCTTGAAGCGCAGGAGGCTCAGCGGTGAACCATTCTGTTTCCAATAAAAAGCAGCACAATGAAGGTCACAATTCACATGCACATTCTTGCTTTTACCTATGGTATCAGACTTCGCAGTGCTGGCTGTCATTGAGGTGGTGGGGGTGGTGGTGGTGGTGGAAGCTGGTGGACCACATCCCTCTGTTGGCAAAAGATGTCAAAGACTTAGAAGTGTATCACTACCTTAACTTTCATACACATTTGATCCCATTACCAGCCCACTGATGAGAGATCAGAAAGTGTGTCCACAGTCAAAGACTCATACAGCATACACATCCACACTCCAAGATGTCCCACCCAACCAAATTTGGTCCACATCCCTCTAAACCATTCCTATCCATGTACCTGTCCAAATGTCTTTTACATGTTGTTATCTGACCTGCCTCAGCTACCTACCTTGCCCCTCAGGTTCCTATTAAATCTTTCCCCTCTCACCTTACATCACTTTTGTTGTCTTCCTGAGAGTTAAACAACTCTCCTGATGTTTACAGTATTCCAATAACTTAGTTCATCTTCTCTCTCCACGTCTCCACAGATGCTGCCTGAACAATTTGCTGCAGTTTGTATCTTTTTGATTAATTTCTTGATCATTTGCCCGAATATCATTTATGCCTCACAGTGTCACACATTTGTTTGACCACACTCAAACAGGGGGGGGGGGGGGGGTCTCATTGAAGCCTAACAGATAATGAAAGGACTAGACAGAGAGGATGTGGAGAAGATGTTTCCAGTAGTGGGAGAGTTTAGGACCAGTGGGCAAACCCTCAGGATAAAGCGTACCTTCCTCGTCCAATGATGGAGTAGACTTACTGGGATGAATGGCCAAATTCTGCTTTTGTGTCTTATGTTCTTATGGTTGCTGACAACTGTGCATTAGGAGGGAGAATCAGTGGACACCAATGCTTGTTCGCATTTAAGAGACAGAAACCAAAGGAGCTCCTATATACGCCAAACCAACCTCCACAACATCCGGCGTGGAAGGAAATGTCATCCACAGCAATATCACTCCGGTAGTCATTGCCACGAACTGCTTCAAGGAGGATCTATCAGAGAAAGGATCACAGTATCACAGTGCACTCTAGTTACTTTGTAGTCACATGTACCTCGACACAATGTAAGGCTTTGTTTGCGTACTGTACAATCCAATACAACCAGGTAGCGCAGTGGCACAGAGGTAGAGTTGCTGCCTTACAGCACCAGAGACCAGGGTTCAATCCTGACTAGGGGTGCTGCCTCATGGAGTCTGTACGTTCTCCCTGTGCCCACGTGGATTTTCTCCGGGGGCTCTGGTCTCCTCCCACACTCTAAAGCTGTGCAGGTTTGCAGATTAATTGGCCTCTGTAAATTGACAATAATGTGTAGGATAGAACTAGTGTACTGGATTATCGTTGGTCAGCTTGGTGGGTCAAAGAGCCTGTGTCCACGCTGTATCTACAGTGTAAAGTCTCATTGTCGTATGTACTGATTAATAAGCGTCTGTAAATTGTAAATTGCCCCTAGTGTGTAGGAAGGACTAGTGTACAGAATGATTGCAGATCGGTGTGGTCTCGGTGGGCCGAAGGGTACTGTATGTTTCCGTGCTGTGTCTCAAAACTAAACTAGATCACAGTCACAATGAGCTAAATGGCCTCTGCTTGATCATTTATTTCCCCTGATTTCCCCCATCCAGAGGGACCACATGACTGATTCTTGCAGATTACCTGTGAATTTGGAGCGAGGTAGAAGTCTACTTCTCCCTCTATCCACCTGTTGCCCTTATTTCCAGTCATCGACCACTCCAGGTACGTGATTCCATGTTCAACCTGGTAAATGTTCAACATCATACTTCGGGCCACTCCGTACATGTGGTACCAGAATCGCATGCAGTGAGCCCCTCCGTTTGCACATGGAGGGCTGACCAAGTGGGCTCGGTCCCCTGGTTTGCCATCGTTGCCTTCCAAGTAAATGTAGTGACCACCTGCGCACACAAGAAGCAGGAAGAAACTCCGTCAGGAAGAAACCACCTGCACAAAGGCTCAGCATGGACCTCGTGCCACCTCACAATGGCGGCACAGTGGCGCAGCGGTAGAGTTGCTGTCTCTCAGTGTCAGGGACCCGGGTTCGATCCTGACTACGGGTGCTGTCTGCACGGAGTTTGTACCAATTTCCCTCCGGGGATGAATAAAAGTTTATCATATCGTATCATACGTTCTCCCATTACCGTTTTATCCGGATGCTCCGGTTTCCTTCCACAGTCCAAAGATGTACAGGTTTGTCGGTTAATTTGTTTTGGTAAAAATTGTAAATTGTCCCTAGTGTGTGGGATAATGCTAGTGTACGGGGTGATTGCTGGTCTGCCCAGACTGGGTGGGCCGAAGGGCCTGTTTCCGCGCTGTATCTATAAACTAAACAGATAAACTAAACCTACCTGCAGTGGTGTGGTCAAAGTTGGGTCCTGTGTTAGACGAGGGTGTGTACCCACTGGTGCGTCTCCAGTCCAACGTGTCATTCTTGGATTGCGACCATTGGCACAGGTCACTATCAAAGTTACAATCCCAGAAACAACCTGTGGGTTTCATACAGACAGATCAGTCGATTGAATGTGCTCAGCAACAGGTAGAAGTAAAGATAGACATAAAATGCTGGAGTGACTCAGAGGACAGTCAGCATCTCTGGAAAACACGGATGTGTCACATTTTGGGACATGACCCTTCTTCCGACTGTGGACAAAACTGTTGGGTGACGTTTCAGGTCTGTATCCCTTTTCAGAGTCTGGAGAAAAAGAATCTGTGATGTTTCAGGTTGGGTCCCTTCTTCAGACCAGCATCTGCAGTTCTTTGTTTCTACAACAGGTAGAAATAACTCTATATTGGATTGATGCTTTGATGCTGAGAGGAGGTACATTGCTGGTGTCACACAATTTCACCAGAGTCGGAGAATGAGTACATGATTTCATCAAAGGTATAATAGTGAGTGTCACCAGCAATGTGGCAAGATGTACTTCCTAAACAACAACAATAATCCAATGAAAGTCCAAACTATGTTTATTATGACAATATGACTTTTTGTTGTGATGTACACAGTACTGGGTATGGTTAATAGAACAATATAAAATTATGGCAGACCCTAAAATTATAGGGTAGACAGTCAGAACCTTTTTCCCAGCACGGAAATGTCAAATACTAGAGGGCATAGTTTAAAGAAGATGTGCGGGGCATGTTTTTTTTACACAGAGGGTGGTGGGTGCCTGGAACTTGCTGCCATTGGTGGTGGTGGAGACAGAGACAATAATGGTGTTTAAGAGGCTATTACATAGGCACATGGATATGCAGGGAATAGAAGAGCGTGGATCATGTGTAGGCAGAGGTGATCAGTTTATCTTGGCATCATGTTCGGCACAGATATTGTGGGCCGAAGGGCCTGTTCCTGTGCTCTACATTTCTACGAAAACGTTTACTTTCAATGCTGACTTAATTAATCAGCTAGCAACAGTTTCCATAGATGGGAAATGGAATTAAAAAAGCAGATTAGCAAATACAAATGACAAACTCGGTGGTTAAAACCTTGCTTAAAATATGGCTACAGTTCAGGAAACATTTTGGACTAAAAGGTACCAGCAGGCTTTTCCCGGTGGCAAATAATCAATTTTTTATATCCACCATGTTAGATACTGCGTTTTCATATTGGCATGGGAATGGACTGGTATCTTTTTGTGACTTGTTTACTGACGGAACGTTCACTTCCTTTGAAACACTTGCTGAAGACCACAATATACCCAGATCTCATTTCTTCAGGCATTTTCAAATACATAGCTTTGCTAAAACAGTGTTTCCCTCATTTCTTCATCTGTCCACTAAGAGCCAATTAGACACTATTCTGGAGTTGGACCCCTTTGACACACAAGAAACGTGTTTCAGCAATTTACACATTAATACAGGAATTAAAACAGATAACCTGGGGCAAAACTAAAGCGGCATGGGAGAGGGACCTGGTGCAGAGCTTTCTGATGAGGTGTGGCGAGAGAGCTTATTTCGTATACACACCTCTTCGCTGTGCATACGCCATGGGTTGATCCAATTTAAAGTGCTTCATCGTCTTCATTATTCAAGTCAAGTCACATTTATTTATATCGCACATTTAAAAAACAACTCTCGTTGGCCAAAGTGCTTTACATTTGTTATAAGAATAGCACAAACAAAACAAACTACATACATATATACATGTAGCCCTCACTCAGAGGACGTCAGGAAAGGCTTGGGAGTATAGATAAGTCTTTAGTCTTGACTTAAAAGAGTCGATGGAGGGGGCAGTTCTGATGGGAAAGGGGATGCTGTTCCACAGTCTAGGGGCTGCAACCGCAAAGGCGCGGTGGCCCCTGAGCTTATGCCTAGACTGTGGGATATTCAGCAGCCCCAAGTCGGCCGATCTGAGGGGCCTGGAGGTGGAGGGGTGGGTGAGAAGACTTTTTATGTAGGTGGGGGCAAGCCCATTGAGGGCTTTGTAGACATGGAGGAGGATCTTGAAGTTTATACGGAACCACACAGGGAGCCAGTGGAGAGAGGCCAAGATCGGGGTGATGTGGTCCCTTTTTCAGGAGTC
Organism: Malacoraja senta; assembly: GCA_038087875.1. Lineage (NCBI taxonomy): Eukaryota > Metazoa > Chordata > Chondrichthyes > Rajiformes > Rajidae > Malacoraja > Malacoraja senta. The sequence goes on from CM075984.1 coordinate 24,429,865, forward strand.
TCGCTGCGGCGTTTTGGACCAGTTGCAGGCGGGACAGGGAAGATTGGCTGATGCCAGTGTAAAGGGAGTTGCAGTAATCTAGGCGGGAGGAGATGAATGTGTGGATGATCTTTTCGAGGTCATCAAACTGGAGGAATTGTTTTATTTTAGCTATCTTCCGAAGCTGAAAGAAGCTAGCTTTTACCACGGCATTGACTTGTTTGTCAAATTTCAGTGCTGAGTCAAATATCACGCCAAGGTTTTTGATGTGAGGTTTGAGTAGTGGGGTAAGGCTTCCAAGGCTGCCTGCTATCATTGCTGTCAAGAGACAAACTTGCCAGAATATTTTCAACCACAGATCCTGGCTGCCCTAGATGTGGCCATAGCCCAGCCTCTGTAGGACACATGTTTTGGACATGTCCCTCTCTCAACAGCTACTGGGGAAACATATTTGAGGTATTCTCCTATATCTGCAGACAGACTATAAATCCTGACTTGCACACAGCTATCTTTGGAATACCGCCCCCAAACTGAGAGCTTACAAATTTACAAGCAAATGCTTTAGCATTTGCATCATTGCTTGCTCGCAGGCTTATTCTTTTCAACTGGACTCGCTGGAATACGTATTTAGTCTAGACTTAAAGCTGTCGATGAAGGGGGCAGTTCTGATGGGAAGAGGGATGCTGTTCCACAGTCTAGGAGCTGCAACCGCAAAGGCGCGGTCGCCCCTGAGCTTATGCCTAGACCGCGGGATATTCAGCAACCCCAAGTCGGTCGATCTGAGGGACCTGGAGGTGGAGTGGTGGGTGAGAAGGATCTTGAAATTTATTCGCAACCGCACAGGGAGCCAGTGGAGAGAGGCCAGGGGGGTATATAAGTTTTGTACTGTTCTGTACTGTTTGTTGGTGTTCTGTGTAAATTTGTGTTTATAACTTGAAAACCAAAAATAAAGATTTTTTTTAAAAGCAGATTAGCCAGTATATTTTTACCAGAAATATAGAAAAACTGAACTGAAAGCAGGTTTGAGGATTCAATGTCTGATATATCTTGAACTTTCACAAATGCAATGACTCAGTGGGTCCCACTAACAATATAATTTACTCAGTCGTGGGTCTGTATTTTATTCTTTTCGTACAATCACTCACCTGCCATCTGGCAGCCCAGAACTCCATCCCATCTCTCACATATCTCATGCAGTTCGCACGCCGAGGTTTTACAGAGAGTGACGTTGTTGCCCATGCACGTACAGCGTTCCGTGCAGTTCTCATTTGTGAACCAGCTTTCAGAACTCTGAAACAAATCCACCAAGATGACAGTGTTAAAGCAAATGGTTCAAGTGAGAAAGAGCTGAATGGTTATACATTTGAAGGTTGAAGTTTAGTTCATTGTCACATGTACTGTAGTGTAAAAAGCTTTTTTTTTGCGTGCTAACCAGTCAGTGGAAAGACTGTACATGATTACAATCAAGCCATCCACAGTGTACAGACACAGAATAAAGGGAACGATGTTTAGTGCAAGATAAAGTCCAGTAAAGTCCATTTAAAGATAGTCTGAGGGTCTCCAAGAAGGTAGATGGGATTTCAGACGGCTCTCTAGTTGATGATAGGATGGTTCAGATGCCTGATATTAGCTGGGAAGAAACTGTCCTTGAATCTGGAGGTGTGCGTTTTCACACTTCTGTACCTCTTGCCTGATGGGAGAGGGGAGAAGAGGGAGTGACCATGGTGAGACTGGTCCTTGATTATGCTGGTGGCCTTGCCGAAGCAGCCTGATAGTTAAAAAGTCAAAGAGTCATACAGCATGGAAGCATGGATATCTTTTCATTGGCCTAGAATATGATATGATGGTTGATCCATGTTTACTCACAGATCATCCAAGTGCTACAAAAGGAAGCATGCTACTTCAAGCCCAAATAATGTATTATTTAAATAACATTAAAAATAAGTCTGCCTGAAAAGTATTTCTCCTTGCCATTTTATTGGATGTGCTAACCGAAAGGCTGGCCAGAGGGAAATCAGATGTCAGTTTATCCCACAGGACAATCTCAGGAATCAAATCAAAGTGGGGGGAGCAGCGATGGACACTGAGGCACATCTGTAGTGTTGGGTTTTGCTGTGCAGGTCGGTGGAAGCACGTTTTTTGTCGTAACAAAGAACAAAGAAAGGTTCTAAAAGAGTAATTTAAAACAAAAATAATTTATCTTCATTTGGAGACTATGAGTGATGTGGATACGAGGGACCTCAAAAACTATTTCCATCTCTGGTCTTTGTCCACCCACCCATCACCCAGCAATTTGTGTCTATCTGTGATACTCTAGGTTTGTTGGACAACATTGGACTACATTGCGTTGTTGACCGTCTCCATGTTTCTTGCACAGAGTCCATAGCCAAGAAGCTTCATGGGCAGAAGATCCAAGCTTGGGAACCCAACAAAGTCCAGGCGTTCCTGCACAATGTGGAGTACCAGAACGGGGAGCAACGAGAATCGTATCTACGTTTTACTTTTTAACCAGCCTCCAGTGCAACTGCCCTCTGTCTTTGATGCTGACAGAGGCGCTAATATGTTCAGTTTCTCCAGAGATGCTACCTGATTTGCTGAGAGTCTCCAGTGCTTGGTGTGTCTTTCATTTGTATGCAGATTTTGACCATTATTTATTTATATTCAAGCAACATGTGTGATTATTACGAGCAAATAGATTTACCTGATAATATTTGTTGTGGTGCACACAGCCACACTGACTGTTCAGAATACAGATGTCTCCACTAAGAGTATATCCAGGGTCACAGAAACATCCTTCAACAGATGGTAGAAGACAGCTGTCAGGTGCAGATGTCTCCATGCAGGTAGTGGGACAACCTGTACCACAAGTCTCATAGTGGCTACCACTAGGACAGGTTGGTGCTAAAGTAAGCATAACAGGAAAGATCCAATCACTTCTCTTCACTTAGAGTAGCTTATTCAAAATATTTGTGGAGTCGTCCAACATATTATGTAATGCACAGAATGTAATACATCATTCCTACAGTGTAGGAACTGTAGATGCTGGTTTACACCAAAGATAGACACAAATGCTGGAGTAACTGTGAGGGTCAGGCAGCATCTCCGGAGAAAAGGAATAGGTGACATTTCAGGACCTTTCTTCAGACTGAGACTCTCAGCCTGAAGAAGGGTCTTGACCAGAAACGTCGCCTATTCCCTTTCTCCAGAGATGCTGCCTGACCGGCTGTAATACATTATCAGTCTGAAGAAAGGTTCCGACCCCAAATGTCAGCGATCCGTGTTCTTCAGAGATGCAGCCTGGCTTGCTGAGTTACTCCAGCACTTTGTGTCTTTTCGATTAGCAGCATCTGTTCTTCCTCGTTTCTACATAAAACAGCACAGGAACAGGCCCTTTGGCCCACAATGTCTGTGTTGAACATGATGCTAATCTCCTCTTCCTACACATGATCCATATCTCTCCATCCCCTGCATATTCTTCCATTCTCTAAATGGAAACAGGCCACTTTGCCCACCCAGTCTACTCTGACCATCGATAATCCATTTACACTAGTTCTATGTTATCCTACTTTCTCATCCACTTCCTATCTGTCTATCTATATATCTGTCTGTCTGCCTGTCTGCCTGTGGATGTATGTGTGTGAGTATATATATATTTGCTCACACAGAAACACACATATAAGACAACTCTTTGCTATATATATATATATAGCTGATTTCCTCCCATATAATATATATGATGCATGTATGTATGTGTGTATGTACGTAGTAGAAATCCATGTTATTCCTTGGTAATGTTCTTCCATCGATAGCAAGGGTAGTCACTTTCAAGATTTGGAACTTTGTGGCCGAACACAAACTTAGCATAGGTGAGCATGCTGTTGGTGAATATATCGCTTGATAACACCAATGATTTTACCCATTACTTCATTACTTTTCTGATGTTCCAAAATAGTTTGAGAGCATATGAAGTGACTGAAGATTTTTTTGGCCTTTTGGACAGGATAAACATTGGCGATGTACAGCAGAGTATAACTTACAGCATAACGTGTTGTTTCTCCATTCTACACACACTCCAGCTTGTGTGCACAAGGCAGCATAGGTTTGCAGGGCTAAACAAAGTGTCGTCGACAGCTCTCCGTCAGCGCATACATCATAGACACAGTTGTCAAAGTAATTCTTGGGAGGAACTTTCTCGTGGCATTCTTTAAATATTCCTGGGAAAAAAAATTTAAATTTAAATCGGAAATTTCCAATTCAGAACGTTTTTCCAGACAACCATATTTAGAAAAAAAGACACAAAGAGTTTAGTTTAGTTTATGGTCATATTTAATTTAACCTTTCCTATCAATGTACCTGTCCAAGTGTCCTTTAAATGTAGTTATTGTACCTGCCTCAACTACCTCCTCTGGGAGCCCGGTCCATATTCCCACCACCCTCTCAGGTTCCGATTAAATGTTTACCCTCTCACCTTAAACCTATGTCCTCTGGTTCTCGATATCCCCTACCCTGGGTAAAAGACTCTGCATTCAACACATCAATCTTCTTCATGATTTTATATACCTCTGCAAAATTTAGTTTAGTTTAGTTTATGAATCTTAATAACTGAGATGTAAATCTTAAATTACCCAAATCTCTCCGTTAGATTCCACCTACAACATATTTACACACATTCATTATTCTGCTGAATTAGAATTCTTCAACCTATGGCTTATTTTCAATTTTCCCACTAAATCTCTTGTGCTTTGCATAAATAAGGAGCGTGTCTTGTCATAGTGGGAATATCTATCATATTCTCAGGGGTGAAAAATGTACTGAATGGCAGGTCGTAGAATGAAGAAATTGCTTCATTGAATTGCAAAAATTGAATTACATCCCACTACTATCAGCTTGAGATCATTCTGGGGGTTGTTTGGTTATAGCTTTTATTTACATTATGTTGGAACTGGTTGCTTCATTTTTTTATGCCTACCTGTTGGATCTGTAATCATCCCACAAGCAGTATTTTTTTCTGCATTCTCCTTATCAGCTGGGTCACATTGAAAGCCTCCCCCGCCATGATTACACCTAAATTAGCAAATAAAAGAAACAATTGCAATGAGAAATATGTCCAGGTCGAGGTATCAGTGGTGGGCTGCTGGAGGCCCTGCAACAGCCTGGGATTCCATTAGATTGTGTGCCGCTCCAAGATGCCAAGCTGGCAGATCGGCCATTGCCTTCAGCGGTTCGGAACGTCAGAGCAATAGTGGAGAACATCGATAACATCGCCTGGCCTGTCCGACCCCTGCAACTCCGATTTAGTGCTGCCGCCAGGACAGCAGACCTTTATGGCCAATACAAAACTACATTTTTAACAAATTTGAAACTTGAAGGCTTCAAAATGGCATAACAAATGTGGTGATTCTTGTGTATTGCCTCAGTGTAATCGACTATGTTACACTCTTGTACTTAAATATGTTTGTGCTTATGTCTGAAAAAGGGTCTTGACCCAAAACATAACCCTTTCCTTCTCTCCGGAGCTGCTGCCTGTGCCGCTGAGATACTCCAGCATTTTGTGTCTATCCTATGTATACTAAGATTTTTACTGAACTGTATGCAAAAAAGGAATTTCACTGTACCTAGGTATGTGACAATAAAGTACCATTGCGCACACTTACTCAGTTTCTCCGTTATCGACTTGCCAACTCTCTCCAAGCATATTAGAGTCTGCTGCAAGACTGCCATTGGGCATAATAATGTCATCATTAGGGTTACCGTCGTAGTTACCTAAATCATACAAAAAAAAGTTTCCATTGATCCTTTGAAATTTGCTCAATTCTTGATGACAGTATGCTCTGACAATGTCTTTTCCATTTCTAATGTTTGCAATAATACTGTTGAAAATGCTTTAATCCATAAATTATGTAGAGATTATGTCAAAATAGTTACGTTGAAATATAATAACATCCAGTGCAAAGTAAGTATTTGAGCCATGGAATAATACAGCTGTGAAACACACCCTTTAGCCCACTATGACACCTATTATCCATCCATCTATATATTACTAAAACTCTCATTTTGTTTGTTTCGAAGTCTGTCTATGCGGGGTGTGATGCTGAAATTACGTCAAAGCATACATGATGGCGCTACTATTTTTGCCCCACCTTACTCAACATTGTCCTGGTGTGTGGTGTATCAAGTTTTGTTCAGATTGATGTTATATTTTATGTTCAGAATGATGTTATATTTTACAAGTTAATCACATTTTAAACTTTAAAAAATTAAATTTTCACCACAAAAAATCCAATTCCACTTGCCCTGCCCCTGCCCGTTACAATGTTCCAAATGACAGGACATTGGGTGTCCTGTCATTTGTAACATTGTAAAGGGCAGGGGCAGAGCAAGTGGAATTGGATTTTCTAAAATGAAAAGTCAATTTTTTAAAGTTTAAAAAGGAGGGTGAAGAGGAGGGTGAGGGATCGCTGGGGGATGAGGGGAAATGAGTCGCGCCTGCACAGTTGGGGGTTATGGGTGAGTGGTGGAATGTTGCATTGGTGGAACTGGTTGTGTTGAGGGAATGGGTGAGTGGTGGACTATTGCATTGGGGGAACGGGACCCACTAATCCTGCACTAATCCCATTTTATTTCTGCCACATTCTCATCAATAACTTCCTGACTCTACCACTCACCTATACACTAGGAATGATTTAGCATGGGCAATTAACCTATAAACCTTTCAGATGTGTGGAGTATAAGACTCAGAAAATCATGTTGCAGCTTTATAGGAATTTAGTCAGGCTGAATCTGGAGTATTGTGTGCAGTTCTGGTCGCCCCCATTACTGGAAGGATGTGGAGGCTTTAGAAAGGGTGCAGAGGAAGTTTACCAGAATGATACCTGAATTTAGAAGTATTAGTTAGAGGGAGAGGTTGGACAGACTTGGAATCTTTTCTCCAAACAGTTGATTGGCAGTTAAAAACTAATACCACTCCTAAATTTAAAGACAGAAAAAGGTTTGCATACACTCTGCGGCCATCAAATCATTATAAGAAAAGACACAAAGTGCTGGAGTAACTCAGTGGGCCAGGCAGCATTTCTGGAGATCATGATAGGTGACATTTCGGGTCAGGACCCTTCTTCAGACTGATTGTGTCTGGAGGTGGGAAGAATGCAGGATTGGAGGAGGGGCAAGACTGGTGAGTGATAGGTGCATACACGCGAGGGAGGTTTTTGAATGATTACAAGTATGTGCTTACCACACAGACCACAAAGCAGTCCAGAATATGTGGACGGCACAGACACGTCTACATGCTGGTGACCATCAAACCTCACCAACAAGCCAAAGTTAGTCTCCAGTAAAACGTAGCCACCGCTTATCCGTACCACCAGAAGGTCCTTGATCAACACGGGCAGGTTTACCCTTTCTCCATTCAGCTATGGAACAGAAGAAAAATGCCACAATTTATTTAAGAGCAAGGGATCGCAATTAAATAATCCCACTCGACATCAACAATTTTCACCTGACCTAAACAAATGGAACGCAGGACGGCACAGCGACGCAGCAGTAGAGTTGCTGCCTTACAGGGTCAGAGACACGGGTTCGATCCTGACTACGGGTGCTGTCTGTACAGAGTTTGTACGTTTACCCCGTGACCGCGTGGTTTTTCTCCAGGTGCTCTGGTTTCCTCCCACATTCCAACGACATGCAGGTTTGTACGCTAATTGGCTTCTGTGAATTGTCTCTAGTGTGTAGGATAGAGCTAGCATAGGGAGTTTAACATACCGTTACACAATGGTAATGTTTATGAGCCTTCAAAGACCTTAACTGATTTTATAAACACACAAATTCAAATCCCCAACGTCAACCTAGGAATTTAATTATCATTAATTATATAATAATTTATTTTTAAGTATGTGATTATGGAACCAACAGATCTCCGTAAGAATCTACCTACTTTGGTAATGGTTTTAAAGAAAGAAAATCTGCTGTAGGCTGACAGTTTAGTTTCGTGTAGTTTAGAGATACAGCGTGCAAACAGATCCACCGAGTTCACGCGGCCATTGATCACCCGTTCACACTAATTGTACATTATCCCCACCTTCTCATCCATTCATCTATGGTTCATTGTCCCATCACATGCCCAGGGCATGGGCTAGACAAAGAGTGAAGAAGGGTCTCGAATCAAAACGTTGCCTGTCCATTCCCTGCACAGATGCCGCCTGACCCACTTGAGTTCCTCCAGCACTTTGTGTCTCTTTTACCCAATCACCAACATCTCCAGACTGATCATCAGTGGAAAAGCAGAGTGCTATGGTAAGTACTGTATTAGTTCTGAACAAAACAAAACCTGAATAAATATACTCACCAGGACTTTACGATTTTTCATGATTGAAACTGTGTTGTTGTGTACAGCCACATGCACGGATTTAATGTAGGACACTTTGGTGTTGGCCCCTCTATGCTCATTTGTGGCTGACACCTCAAAGTAAGGGAGGCCTGAATATCCTTTGCACAGCTTAGAGAGCACGTATGTGCACGTTCCCATGAAGTGATGAACACGTGTGTCAAACGTGTTGTAATGAGGATCTCCTGAGGCACTGCAAGTGGCACGAACTGTAAGGAGACATTTAATAAGTGAAGTATTGTCATCTACCAGTGTATCTCAGTCATCCACCATAGAGCATCTATCTGAACTTAGAGCATAAACCAGTGCAGCACAGGAACGGGCCCCTCGGCCCACAATGTCCATGCTGTACGATGCCAAGTTAAATTAACTGTCTGCCTCCACATGATCCATATCCCTCCATTTCCTTACATCTGACCTAGGTGCTGACCTAAAAGCCTCTTAAATGCCACTATTGCAGCTGCCTCCACCACCAACCCAGCAGCGCATTCCAGGCACTTACTATGCTCTGTGTAAAAAAAAACTTGTGCCACACTTATCCTTTAAACTTTGCTCCTCTTACCTTAAATCGATGTCCTCTAGTATTTGATATTTCCACCATCGGAAAAAGATTCTGACCGTCTACCCCATCTATGCCTTTCATAATATTACATACTTCTCAAGCCTCCTCTCAACCTCCAGTGTTATAGAGAAAACAGTCCACATTTTCCTAACAACTCCTCATAGGTATTATCTCTTAATACAGGCAACATTCTGCTAAATCTTTTCTCTACCCTCTCCGTGCTCAACATAATCCCAGGACTTGACCCACCCAGTCATTCCTTCTTCTACTTGGTCCCGTCTGACAGACAATACCAAAAATTGGAAGGGCGCACCACCTGCAAGTGCGGAGTAATCTCTTCTCCTCTGTTTTCTGGCTTCTGAACAGTCCTTCCATAAGCTAGGGTTCTCCCTGATTCACCTCTATCCCATTGCAGACATTGGACATTGTCTATGGACCTGATGCGTTACAATGCTGAGAGGTATATTCTGCACTCTTTGCTCTACCTATCGTAGTTGAGTTTGACTCGATTGTAACGATGTATATGATTTGATTGGATCGCATACAAAACAAAGCATTTGCCTGTACCTCGGTATCTGTGACAATGATAAATCTGAACCTCAACCTATAGCACTTTATTCCTTGAAGCGCAGGAGGCTCAGCGGTGAACCATTCTGTTTCACTCCAATAAAAAGCAGCACAATGAAGGTCACAATTCACATGCACATTCTTGCTTTTACCTATGGTATCAGACTTCGCAGTGCTGGCTGTCATTGAGGTGGTGGGGGTGGTGGTGGTGGTGGAAGCTGGTGGACCACATCCCTCTGTTGGCAAAAGATGTCAAAGACTTAGAAGTGTATCACTACCTTAACTTTCATACACATTTGATCCCATTACCAGCCCACTGATGAGAGATCAGAAAGTGTGTCCACAGTCAAAGACTCATACAGCATACACATCCACACTCCAAGATGTCCCACCCAACCAAATTTGGTCCACATCCCTCTAAACCATTCCTATCCATGTACCTGTCCAAATGTCTTTTACATGTTGTTATCTGACCTGCCTCAGCTACCTACCTTGCCCCTCAGGTTCCTATTAAATCTTTCCCCTCTCACCTTACATCACTTTTGTTGTCTTCCTGAGAGTTAAACAACTCTCCTGATGTTTACAGTATTCCAATAACTTAGTTCATCTTCTCTCTCCACGTCTCCACAGATGCTGCCTGAACAATTTGCTGCAGTTTGTATCTTTTTGATTAATTTCTTGATCATTTGCCCGAATATCATTTATGCCTCACAGTGTCACACATTTGTTTGACCACACTCAAACAGGGGGGGGGGGGGGGGGTCTCATTGAAGCCTAACAGATAATGAAAGGACTAGACAGAGAGGATGTGGAGAAGATGTTTCCAGTAGTGGGAGAGTTTAGGACCAGTGGGCAAACCCTCAGGATAAAGCGTACCTTCCTCGTCCAATGATGGAGTAGACTTACTGGGATGAATGGCCAAATTCTGCTTTTGTGTCTTATGTTCTTATGGTTGCTGACAACTGTGCATTAGGAGGGAGAATCAGTGGACACCAATGCTTGTTCGCATTTAAGAGACAGAAACCAAAGGAGCTCCTATATACGCCAAACCAACCTCCACAACATCCGGCGTGGAAGGAAATGTCATCCACAGCAATATCACTCCGGTAGTCATTGCCACGAACTGCTTCAAGGAGGATCTATCAGAGAAAGGATCACAATATCACAGTGCACTCTAGTTACTTTGTAGTCACATGTACCTCGACACAATGTAAGGCTTTGTTTGCGTACTGTACAATCCAATACAATCAGGTAGCGCAGTGGCACAGAGGTAGAGTTGCTGCCTTACAGCACCAGAGACCAGGGTTCAATCCTGACTAGGGGTGCTGCCTCATGGAGTCTGTACGTTCTCCCTGTGCCCACGTGGATTTTCTCCGGGGGCTCTGGTCTCCTCCCACACTCTAAAGCTGTGCAGGTTTGCAGATTAATTGGCCTCTGTAAATTGACAATAATGTGTAGGATAGAACTAGTGTACTGGATGATCGTTGGTCAGCTTGGTGGGTCAAAGAGCCTGTGTCCACGCTGTATCTACAGTGTAAAGTCTCATTGTCGTATGTACTGATTAATAAGCGTCTGTAAATTGTAAATTGCCCCTAGTGTGTAGGAAGGACTAGTGTACAGAATGATTGCAGATCGGCGTGGTCTCGTTGGGCCGAAGGGTACTGTATGTTTCCGTGCTGTGTCTCAAAACTAAACTAGATCAGTCACAATGAGCTAAATGGCCTCTGCTTGATCATTTATTTTCCCTGATTTCCCCCATCCAGAGGGACCACATGACTGATTCTTGCAGATTACCTGTGAATTTGGAGCGAGGTAGAAGTCTACTTCTCCCTCTATCCACCTGTTGCCCTTATTTCCAGTCATCGACCACTCCAGGTACGTGATTCCATGTTCAACCTGGTAAATGTTCAACATCATACTTCGGGCCACTCCGTACATGTGGTACCAGAATCGCATGCAGTGAGCCCCTCCGTTTGCACATGGAGGGCTGACCAAGTGGGCTCGGTCCCCTGGTTTGCCATCGTTGCCTTCCAAGTAAATGTAGTGACCACCTGCGCACACAAGAAGCAGGAAGAAACTCGGTCAGGAAGAAACCACCTGCACAAAGGCTCAGCATGGACCTCGTGCCACCTCACAATGGCGGCACAGTGGCGCAGCGGTAGAGTTGCTGTCTCTCAGTGTCAGGGACCCGGGTTCGATCCTGACTACGGGTGCTGTCTGCACGGAGTTTGTACCAATTTCCCTCCGGGGATGAATAAAAGTTTATCATATCGTATCATACGTTCTCCCATTACCGTTTTATCCGGATGCTCCGGTTTCCTTCCACAGTCCAAAGATGTACAGGTTTGTCGGTTAATTTGTTTTGGTAAAAATTGTAAATTGTCCCTAGTGTGTGGGATAATGCTAGTGTACGGGGTGATTGCTGGTCTGCCCAGACTGGGTGGGCCGAAGGGCCTGTTTCCGCGCTGTATCTATAAACTAAACAGATAAACTAAACCTACCTGCAGTGGTGTGGTCAAAGTTGGGTCCTGTGTTAGACGAGGGTGTGTACCCACTGGTGCGTCTCCAGTCCAACGTGTCGTTCTTGGATTGCGACCATTGGCACAGGTCACTATCAAAGTTACAATCCCAGAAACAACCTGTGGGTTTCATACAGACAGATCAGTCGATTGAATGTGCTCAGCAACAGGTAGAAGTAAAGATAGACATAAAATGCTGGAGTGACTCAGAGGTCAGTCAGCATCTCTGGAAAACACGGATGTGTCACATTTTGGGACATGACCCTTCTTCCGACTGTGGACAAAACTGTTGGGTGACGTTTCAGGTCTGGATCCCTTTTCAGAGTCTGGAGAAAAAGAATCTGTGATGTTTCAGGTTGGGTCCCTTCTTCAGACCAGCATCTGCAGTTCTTTGTTTCTACAACAGGTAGAAATAACTCTATATTGGATTGATGCTTTGATGCTGAGAGGAGGTACATTGCTGGTGTCACACAATTTCACCAGAGTCAGAGAATGAGTACATGATTTCATCAAAGGTATAATAGTGAGTGTCACCAGCAATGTGGCAAGATGTACTTCCTAAACAACAACAATAATCCAATGAAAGTCCAAACTATGTTTATTATGACAATATGACTTTTTGTTGTGATGTACACAGTACTGGGTATGGTTAATAGAACAATATAAAATTATGGCAGACCCTAAAATTATAGGGCAGACAGTCAGAACCTTTTTCCCAGCACGGAAATGCCAAATACTAGAGGGCATAGTTTAAAGAAGATGTGCGGGGCATGTTTTTTTTACACAGAGGGTGGTGGGTGCCTGGAACTTGCTGCCATTGGTGGTGGTGGAGACAGAGACAATAATGGTGTTTAAGAGGCTATTACATAGGCACATGGATATGCAGGGAATAGAAGAGCGTGGATCATGTGTAGGCAGAGGTGATCAGTTTATCTTGGCATCATGTTCGGCACAGATATTGTGGGCCGAAGGGCCTGTTCCTGTGCTCTACATTTGTCTACGAAAACGTTTACTTTCAATGCTGACTTAATTAATCAGCTAGCAACAGTTTCCATAGATGGGAAATGGAATTAAAAAAGCAGATTAGCAAATACAAATGACAAACCCGGTGGTTAAAACCTTGCTTAAAATATGGCTACAGTTCAGGAAACATTTTGGACTAAAAGGTACCAGCAGGCTTTTCCCGGTGGCAAATAATCAATTTTTTACATCCACCATGTTAGATACTGCGTTTTCATATTGGCATGGAAATGGACTGGTATCTTTTTGTGACTTGTTTACTGACGGAACGTTCACTTCCTTTGAAACACTTGCTGAAGACCACAATATACCCAGATCTCATTTCTTCAGGCATCTTCAAATACATAGCTTTGCTAAAACAGTGTTTCCCTCATTTCTTCATCTGTCCACTAAGAGCCAATTAGCCACTATTCTGGAGTTGGACCCCTTTGACACACAAGAAACGTGTTTCAGCAATTTACACATTAATACAGGAATTAAAACAGATAGGTACACAAAAATGCTGGAGAAACTCAGCGGGTGCAGCAGCATCTATGGAGCGAAGGAAATAGGTAACGTTTCGGGCCGAAACCCTTCTTCAGACAGATAACCTGGGGCAAAACTAAAGCGGCATGGGAGAGGGACCTGGAGCAGAGCTTTCTGATGAGGTGTGGCAAGAGAGCTTATTTCGTATACACACCTCTTCGCTGTGCATACGCCATGGGTTGATCCAATTTAAAGTGCTTCACCATCTTCATTATTCAAGTCAAGTCACATTTATTTATATCGCACATTTAAAAAACAACTCTCGTTGGCCAAAGTGCTTTACATTTGTTATAAGAATAGCACAAACAAAACAAACTACATACATATATACATGTAGTCCTCACTCAGAAAACGTCAGGAAAGGCTTGGGAGTATAGATAAGTCTTTAGTCTTGACTTAAAAGAGTCGATGGAGGGGGCAGTTCTGATGGGAAAGGGGATGCTGTTCCACAGTCTAGGGGCTGCAACCGCAAAGGCGCGGTGGCCCCTGAGCTTATGCCTAGACCGCGGGATATTCAGCAACCTCAAGTTGGCCGATCTGAGGAGCCTGGAGGTGGAGGGGTGGGTGAGAAGGTTTTTGATGTGAGGTTTGAGTAGTGGGGTAAGGCTTCCAAGGCTGCCTGCTATCATTGCTGTCAAGAGACAAACTTGCCAGAATCTTTTCAACCACAGATCCTGGCTGCCCTAGATGTGGCCATAGCCCAGCCTCTGTAAGACACATGTTTTGGACATGTCCCTCTCTCAACAGCTACTGGGAAACATATTTGAGGTATTCTCCTATATCTGCAGACAGACTATAAATCCTGACTTGCACACAGCTATCTTTGGAATACCGCCCCCAAACTGAAAGCTTACAAATTTACAAGCAAATTCTTTAGCATTTGCATCATTGCTTGCTCGCAGGCTTATTCTTTTCAACTGGACTCGCTGGAATAAGTTTTTAGTCTAGACTTAAAGGTGTCGATGAAGGGGGCAGTTCTGATGGGAAGAAGGATGCTGTTCCACAGTCTAGAAGCTGCAACCGCAAATGCGCGGTCGCCCCTGAGCTTATGCCTAGACCGCGGGATATTCAGCAACCCCAAGTCGGTCGATCTGAGGGACCTGGAGGTGGAGTGGTGGGTGAGAAGGATCTTGAAATTTATTCGCAACCGCACAGGGAGCCAGTGGAGAGAGGCCAGGGGGGTATATAAGTTTTGTACTGTTCTGTACTGTTTGTTGGTGTTCTGTGTAAATTTGTGTTTATTACTTGAAAACCAAAAATAAAGATTTTTTTTAAAAGCAGATTAGCCAGTATATTTTTACCAGAAATATAGAAAAACTGAACTGAAAGCAGGTTTGAGGATTCAATGTCTGATATATCTTGAACTTTCACAAATGCAATGACTCAGTGGGTCCCACTAACAATATAATTTACTCAGTCGTGGGTCTGTATTTTATTATTTTTGTACAATCACTCACCTGCCATCTGACAGCCCAGAACTCCATCCCATCTCTCACATATCTCATGCAGTTCGCACGCCGAGGTTTTACAGAGAGTGACGTTGTTGCCCATGCACGTACAGCGTTCCGTGCAGTTCTCATTTGTGAACCAGCTTTCAGAACTCTGAAACAAATCCACCAAGATGACAGTGTTAAAGCAAATGGTTCAAGTGAGAAAGAGCTGAATGGTTATACATTTGAAGGTTGAAGTTTAGTTCATTGTCACATGTACTGTAGTGTAAAAAGCTTTTTTTTTGCGTGCTAACCAGTCAGTGGAAAGACTGTACATGACTACAATCAAGCCATCCACAGTGTACAGACACAGAATAAAGGGAACGATGTTTAGTGCAAGATAAAGTCCAGTAAAGTCCATTTAAAGATAGTCTGAGGGTCTCCAAGAAGGTAGATGGGATTTCAGACGGCTCTCTAGTTGGTGATAGGATGGTTCAGATGCCTGATATTAGCTTGGAAGAAACTGTCCTTGAATCTGGAGGTGTGCGTTTTCACACTTCTGTACCTCTTGCCTGATGGGAGAGGGGAGAAGAGGGAGTGACCATGGTGAGACTGGTCCTTGATTATGCTGGTGGCCTTGCCGAAGCAGCCTGATAGTTAAAAAGTCAAAGAGTCGTACAGCATGGAAGCATGGATATCATTTCATTGGCATAGATATGATATGATGGTTGATCCATGTTTACTCACAGATCAACCAAGTGCTACAAAAGGATGCATGCTACTTCAAGCCCAAATAATTTATTATTTAAATAACATTAAAAATAAGTCTGTCTGAAAAGTATTTCTCCTTGCCATTTTATTGGATGTGCTAACGGAAAGGCTGGCCAGAGGGAAATCAGATGTCAGTTTATCCCACAGGACAATCTCAGGAATCAAATCAAAGTGTGGGGAGCAGCGAAGGACACTGAGGCAGATCTGTAGTGTTGAGTTTTGCTGTGCAGGTTGGTGGAAGCACGTTGTTTGTCGTAACAAAGAACAAAGAAAAGTTCTAAAAGAATAATTTAAAACAAAAATAATTTATCTTCATTTGGAGACTATGAGTGATGTGGATACGAGGAACCTCAAAGACTATTTCCATCCCTGGTCTTTGTCCACCCACCCATCACCCAGCAATTTGTGTCTATCTGTGATACTCTAGGTTTGTTGCACAACATTGGACTACATTGCGTTGTTGACCGTCTCCATGTTTCTGGCACAGAGTCCATAGCAAGAAGCTTCATGGGCAGAAGATCCAAGCTTGGGAACCCAACAAAGGCCAGGCGTTCCTGCACAATGTGGAGTACCAGAACGGGGAGCAACGAGAATCGTATCTACGTTTTATTTTTAACCAGCCTCCAGAGCAACTGCCCTCTGTCTTTGATGCTGACAGAGGTGCTAATATGTTCAGTTTCTCCAGAGATGCTACCTGATTTGCTGAGAGTCTCCAGTGCTTGGTGTGTCTTTCATTTGTATGCAGATTTTGACCATTATTTATTTATATTCAAGCAACATGTGTGATTATTACGAGCAAATAGATTTACCTGATAATATTTGTTGTGGTGCACACAGCCACACTGACTGTTCAGAATACAGATGTCTCCACTAAGAGTGTATCCAGGGTCACAGAAACATCCTTCAACAGATGGTAGAAGACAGCTGTCAGGTGCAGATGTCTCCATGCAGGTAGTGGGACAACCTGTACCACAAGTCTCATAGTGGCTACCACTAGGACAGGTTGGTGCTAAAGAAAGCATAACAGGAAAAATCCAATCACTTCTCTTCACTTAGAGTAGCTTATTCAAAATATTTGCGGAGTCGTCCAACATATTATGTAATGCACAGAATGTAATACATCATTCCTACAGTGTAGGAAATGTAGATGCTGGTTTACACCAAAGATAGACACAAATGCTGGAGTAACTGTGAGGGTCAGGCAGCATCTCCGGAGAAAAGGAATAGGTGACATTTCAGGACCTTTCTTCAGACTGAGACTCTCAGCCTGAAGAAGGGTCTTGACCAGAAACGTCGCCTATTCCTTTTCTTCAGAGATGCTGCCTGCCCGGCTGTAATACATTATCAGTCTGAAGAAAGGTTCCGACCCCAAATGTCAGCGATCCATGTTCTTCAGAGATGCAGCCTGGCTTGCTGAGTTACTCCAGCACTTTGTGTCCTTTTTGATTAGCAGCATCTGTTCTTCATTGTTTCTACATAAAACAGCACAGGAACAGGCCCTTTGGCCCACAATGTCTGTGTTGAACATGATGCTAATCTCCTCTTCCTACACATGATCCATATCTCTCCATCCCCTGCATATCCTTCCATTCTCTAATGGAAACAGGCCACTTTGCCCACCCAGTCTACTCTGACCATCGATAATCCATTTACACTAGTTCTATGTTATCCTACTTTCTCATCCACTTCCTATCTGTCTATCTATATATCTGCCTGTCTGCCTGTGGATGTATGTGTGTGAGTATATATATATTTGCTCACACAGAAACACACATATAAGACAACTCTTTGCTATATATATATATAGCTGAATTCCTCCCATATAATATATATGATGCATGTATGTATGTGTGTATGTACGTAGTAGAAATCCATGTTCTTGGTAATGTTCTTCCATCGCTAGCAAGGGTAGTCACTCTCAAGATTTGGAACTTTGTGGCCAAACACAAACTTAGCATAGGTGAGCATGCTGTTGGTGAATATAGGTGGGTGGCGCGACTCTCGTTTGCAGCGGCCTCTGCAGTCCGTCTGTCTTTTTATTATTTTTGTCTCGTTTTTATGTAGTTTTTCATTTTTATTTTTGTCGGGGTATGTGTGTGGGGGGGTGGGGGTGGGGGTGGGGGGGGGAAACTTTAAAATCTTTCCCCTGCACGGGAGACCCGACCTTTTCTTTGTCGGGTCTCCGTTGTCGTTGGGGCTAGGCAACGTGGAGCGGCCTCCAGCAGGAACGACCTGGGGCTCCAGTTGCGGAGCTGCGGACTTCTCACCGTCGCGGGGCTGGCTGAGTCCGGAGCGGGTGGAGCTGTGGTGGAGACAATCGCTGCTGCTACCCGACCCCCGGAGATTCAGAGGCTACAAACGCGGGTCTGGCGGACGGCAACACCGGAAGCCCACGGGTCCCCTGGTGGGAGACCGCTTTTCGGGGCTTCCGCAGCGGCGACTTCTCCCGCCCGAGTTGCAGGGTTGAAGAGCACCTGGAGCGGGGCTTTACATTGTCGCCCCGCGCGGCTTGCAATTGCCGCCGGACTTTGCGAGCGCGCGCCGGGGCTCTAACACCAAGACCCGGTGCGCGACCTTGCAATAACCGGCGTGGCTTTAATGGCCGCGGGATAATCACCATCGCCGGCCGGGGGCTTTGACTTTGACTCTGACATCGGGGGGGGGGGGGGAGTGCAGTGGAGAGATACGTTTTTTTGCCTTCCATCACAGCGGTGTGATGGATGTATGTGTAAATTGTGTTGTGTCTCGGGTCTTCTTCGTTTTGTAATGTATGGCTGCAGAAACGACATTTCGTTTGGACCTCAACGGGGTCCAAATGACAAATTTGTCCAAAAGACAAATAAATTGTATTGTATTGTAAATTGTATTGTATTGTATCACTTGATAACACCAATTATTTTACCCATTACTTCATTACTTTTCTGATGTTCCAAAATAGTTTGAGAGCATATGAAGTGACTGAAGATTTTTTTGGCCTTTTGGACAGGATAGACATTGGCGATGTACAGCAGAGTATAACTTACAGCATAACGTGTTGTTTCTCCATTCTACACACACTCCAGCTTGTGTGCACAAGGCAGCATAGGTTTGCAGGGCTAAACAAAGTGTCGTCGACAGCTCTCCGTCAGCACACACATCATAGACACAGTTGTCAAAGTAATTCTTGGGAGGAACTTTCTCGTGGCATTCTTTAAATATTCCTGGAAAAAAAAAATTAATTTAAATCGGAAATTTCCAATTCAGAACGTTATTCCAGACAACCAAATTTAGAAAAAAAGACAAAGAGTTTAGTTTAGTTTATCGTCATATTTAATTTAACCTTTCCTATCAATGTACCTGTCCAAGTGTCTATTAAATGTAGTTATTGTACCTGCCTCAACTACCTCCTCTGGGAGCTAGGTCCATATTCCCACCACCCTCTCACGTTCCGATTAAATGTTTACCCTCTCACCTTAAACCTATGTCCCTGGTTCTCGATATCCCCTACCCTGGGTAAAAGACTCTGCATTCACCCCATCAATCTCCTTCATGATTTTATATACCTCTACAAAATGTTGTTTAGTTTAGTTTATGAATCTTAATAACTGGGATGTAAATCTTAAATTACCCAAATCTCTCCATTAGATTCCACCTACAACATATTTACACACATTCATTATTCTGCTGAATTAGAATTCTTCAACCTGTGGCTTATTTTCAATTTTCCCACAAAATCTCTTGTGCTTTGCATAAATAAGGAGCGTGTCTTGTCATAGTGGGAATATCTATCATATTCTCAGGGGTGAAAAATGTACTGACTGGCAGGTCGTAGAATGAAGAAATTGCTTCATTGAATTGCAAAAATTGAATTACATCCCACTATTATCAGCTTGAGATCATTCTGGGGGTTGTTTGGTTATAGCTTTTATTTACATTATCTGTTGGAACAGGTTGCTTCATTTTTTTATGCCTACCTGTTGGATCTGTAATCATCCCACAAGCAGTATCTTTTTCTGCAATCTCCTTATCAGCTGGGTCACATTGAAAGCCGTCCCCGCCATGATTACACCTAAATTAGCAAATAAAAGAAACAATTCCAATGAGAAATATGTCCAGGTCGATGTGTCAGTGGTGGGCCGCTGGAGGCCCTGCAACAGCCTGGGATTCCATTAGATTGGGAGCGTCAGAGCAATAGTGGAGAACATCGATAACATCGCCTGGCCTGTCCGACCCCTGCAACTCCAATTCAGTGCTGCCGCCAGGACAGCAGACCTTTATGGCCAATACAAAACTACATTTTTAACAAATTTGAAACTTGAAGGCTTCAAAATGGCATAAAAAATGTGGTGATTCTTGTGTATTGCCTCAGTGTAATCGACTATGTTACACTCTTGTACTTAAATATGTTTGTGCTTATGTCTGAAGAAGGGTCTTGACCCAAAACATAACCCTTTCCTTCTCTCCGGAGCTGCTGCCTGTGCCGCTGAGATACTCCAGCATTTTGTGTCTATCCTATGTATACTAAGATTTTTACTGAACTGTATGCAAAAAAGGAATTTCACTGTACCTAGGTATGTGACAATAAAGTACCATTGCGCACACTTACTCAGTTTCTCCGTTATCGACTTGCCAACTCTCTCCAAGCATATTAGAGTCTGCTGCAAGACTGCCATTGGGCATAATAATGTCATCATTAGGGTTACCGTCGTAGTTACCTAAATCATACAAAAAAAAGTTTCCATTGATCCTTTGAAATTTGCTCAATTCTTCAAGACAGTATGCTCTGACAATGTCTTTTCCATTTCTAATGTTTGCAATAATGCTGTAGGAAATGTGCTGCACAGTGGCGCAACGGTGGAGCTGCTGCGCACAGCACCTGAGACCCAGGTTCGATCCTGATCTCGGGTGTTGTCTGTACGGAGTTTGTACGTTCTCCCTGTGACTGCGTGGATTTCCTCCGGGTGCTCCATTTTCCTCCCACATTACAAGGACGTGCAGATTTGCAGGTTAATTGGCTTCTGTAAATTGTCCCTATTGTGTGGGATAGAACATGTGTGAATGTGGTGATCATTGGTCGACTTGGACTCAGTGTGCCGAAGGGCCTGCTTCCAAGCTGTATCCCTAAAACTAGAACTAAGTATACTGTGATAATGAAGGGTTCTTCCCTGAAATGTATTTTCCATTTATAATGTTTGCAATAATACTGTTGAAAATGCTTTAATCCATAAATTATGTAGAGATTATGTCAAAATAGTTACGTTGAAATATAATAACATCCAGTGCAAAGTAAGTATTTGAGCCATGGAATAATACAGCTGTGAAACACACCCTTTAGCCCACTATGACACCTATTATCCATCCATCTATATATTACTAAAACTCTCATTTTGTTTGTTTCGAAGTCTGTCTATGCGGGGTGTGATGCTGAAATTACGTCAAAGCATACATGATGGCGCTACTATTTTTGCCCCACCTTACTCAACATTGTCCTGGTGTGTGGTGTATCAAGTTTTGTTCAGGTTGATGTTATATTTTACGTTCAGAATGATGTTATATTTTACAAGTTAATCACATTTTAAACTTAAAAAAATTAAATTTTCACTACAAAAAATCCAATTCCACTTGCCCTGCCCCTGCCCGTTACAATGTTCCAAATGACAGGACATTGGGTGTCCTGTCATTTGTAACATTGTAAAGGGCAGGGGCAGAGCAAGTGGAATTGGATTTTCTAAAATGAAAAGTCAATTTTTTAAAGTTTAAAAAGGAGGGTGAAGAGGAGGGTGAGGGATCGCTGGGGGATGAGGGGAAATGAGTCGCGCCTGCACAGTTGTGGGTTATGGGTGAGTGGTGGAATGTTGCATTGGTGGAACTGGTTGTGTTGAGGGAATGGGTGAGTGGTGGACTATTGCATTGGGGGAACGGGACCCACTAATCCTGCACTAATCCCATTTTATTTCTGCCACATTCTCATCAATAACTTCCTGACTCTACCACTCACCTATACACTAGGAATGATTTAGCATGGGCAATTAACCTATAAACCTTTCAGATGTGTGGAGTATAAGAGTCAGAAAATCATGTTGCAGCTTTATAGGACTTTAGTCAGGCTGAATCTGGAGTATTGTGTGCAGTTCTGGTCGCCCCCGTTACTGGAAGGATGTGGAGGCTTTAGAAAGGGTGCAGAGGAAGTTTACCAGAATGATACCTGAATTTAGAAGTATTAGTTAGAGGGAGAGGTTGGACAGACTTGGAATCTTTTCTCCAAACAGTTGATTGGCAGTTAAAATCTAATACCACTCCTAAATTTAAAGACAGAAAAAGGTTTGCATACACTCTGCGGCCATCAAATCATTATAAGAAAAGACACAAAGTGCTGGAGTAACTCAGTGGGTCAGGCAGCATTTCTGGAGATCATGATAGGTGACATTTCGGGTCAGGACCCTTCTTCAGACTGATTGTGTCTGGAGGTGGGAAGAATGCAGGATTGGAGGAGGGGCAAGACTGGTGAGTGATAGGTGCATACACGCGAGGGAGGTTTTTGAATGATTACAAGTATGTGCTTACCACACAGACCACAAAGCAGTCCAGAATATGTGGATGGCACAGACACGTCTACATGCTGGTGACCATCAAACCTCACCAACAAGCCAAAGTTAGTCTCCAGTAAAACGTAGCCACCGCTTATCCGTACCACCAGAAGGTCCTTGATCAACACGGGCAGGTTTACCTTTTCTCCATTCAGCTATGGAACAGAAGAAAAATGCCACAATTTATTTAAGAGCAAGGGATCGCAATTAAATAATCCCACTCGACATCAACAATTTTCACCTGACCTAAACAAATGGAACGCAGGACGGCACAGCGACGCAGCAGTAGAGTTGCTGCCTTACAGGGTCAGAGACACGGGTTCGATCCTGACTACGGGTGCTGTCTGTACAGAGTTTGTACGTTTACCCCGTGACCGCGTGGTTTTTCTCCAGGTGCTCTGGTTTCCTCCCACATTCCAAAGACATGCAGGTTTGTATGCTAATTGGCTTCTGTGAATTGTCTCTAGTGTGTAGGATAGAGCTAGCATAGGGAGTTTAACATACCGTTACACAATGGTAATGTTCATGAGCCTTCAAAGACCTTAACTGATTTTATAAACACACAAATTCAAATCCCCAACGTCAACCTAGGAATTTAATTACCATTAATTATATAATAATCAATTTTTAATTATGTGATTACGGAACCAACAGATCTCCGTAAGAATCTACCTACTTTGGTAATGGTTTAAAAGAAAGAAAATCTGCTGTAGGCTGACAGTTTAGCTTCGTGTAGTTTAGAGATACAGCGTGCAAACAGATGCACCGAGTTCACGCGGCCATTGATCACCCGTTCACAGTAATTGTACATTATCCCCACCTTCTCATCCATTCCCTACACACTGGTGGTCATTTACACCCATTTCTCCCACTACATCGCTCCCTCTTTCCCCTTCTCCTCATCCCCTTCCACCTATATCCTTTCCTCTGGCTTCACATTTTGCGCCCCTTCTCTCCTTATCTCACTCACATCCTTTTGTCTTCTTCCCATCTCTTGCCTTTGTCGACCTACCTGCCAATCAAAGCTCCCTATCTTCATGTATCCACCAAACACTTACTAGGTTTTGTCTTGCCCCGCCTCTCTTCCAGCTTACCCCCCCCCCCCCCTTTCTACATCGAAGTCCCGACCTGAAACGTCACATGCCCATTCCCTCCACTGATGCTGCCTGACCCACTGGGTTACGCCAACACTTTGTGTCTTTTCTTGTGAACCAGCATCTGCAGTTCCTTGTTTCTCTCTCTTAGATTAGTTAAGTTCTGTGTATTAGTTCAGTTAAGTGCTTGCAAAACAAAGAATTTCACTGTGACGTGTCACGTGATAATAAAGTATTCGTTCATTGTCCCATCACATGCCCAGGGCATGGGCTAGACAAAGAGTGAAGAAGGGTCTCGAATCAAAACGTTGCCTGTCCATTCCCTGCACAGATGCCGCCTGACCCACTTGAGTTCCTCCAGCACTTTGTGTCTCTTTTACCCAATCACCAACATCTCCAGACTGATCATCAGTGGAAAAGCAGAGTGCTATGGTAAGTACTGTATTAGTTCTGAACAAAACAAAACCTGAATAAATATACTCACCAGGACTTTACGATTTTTCATGATTGAAACTGTGTTGTTGTGTACAGCCACATGCACGGATTTAATGTAGGACACTTTGGTGTTGGCCCCTCTATGCTCATTTGTGGCTGACACCTCAAAGTAAGGGAGGCCTGAATATCCTTTGCACAGCTTAGAGAGCACGTATGTGCACGTTCCCATGAAGTGATGAACACGTGTGTCAAACGTGTTGTAATGAGGATCTCCTGAGGCACTGCAAGTGGCACGAACTGTAAGGAGACATTTAATAAGTGAAGTATTGTCATCTACCAGTGTATCTCAGTCATCCACCATAGAGCATCTATCTGAACTTAGAGCATAAACCAGTGCAGCACAGGAACGGGCCCCTCGGCCCACAATGTCCATGCTGTACGATGCCAAGTTAAATTAACTGTCTGCCTCCACATGATCCATATCCCTCCATTTCCTTACATCTGACCTAGGTGCTGACCTAAAAGCCTCTTAAATGCCACTATTGCATCTGCCTCCACCACCAACCCAGCAGCGCATTCCAGGCACTTACTATGCTCTGTGTAAAAAAAAACTTGTGCCACACTTATCCTTTAAACTTTGCTCCTCTTACCTTAAAGCGATGTCCTCTAGTATTTGATATTTCCACCATCGGAAAAAGATTCTGACCGTCTACCCCATCTATGCCTTTCATAATATTACATACTTCTCAAGCCTCCTCTCAACCTCCAGTGTTATAGAGAAAACAGTCCACATTTTCCTAACCACTCTTCATAGGTATTATCTCTTAATACAGGCAACATTCTGCTAAATCTTTTCTCTACCCTCTCCGTGCTCAACATAATCCCAGGACTTGACCCACCCAGTCATTCCTTCTTCTACTTGGTCCCGTCTGACAGACAATACCAAAAATTGGAAGGGCGCACCACCTGCAAGTGCGGAGTAATCTCTTCTCCTCTGTTTTCCGGCTTCTGAACAGTCCTTCCATAAGCTAGGGTTCTCCCTGATTCACCTCTATCCCATTGCAGACATTGGACATTGTCTATGGACCTGATGCGTTACAATGCTGAGAGGTATATTCTGCACTCTTTGCTCTACCTATCGTAGTTGAGTTTGACTTGATTGTAACGATGTATATGATTTGATTGGATCGCATACAAAACAAAGCATTTGCCTGTACCTCGGTATCTGTGACAATGATAAATCTGAACCTCAACCTATAGCACTTTATTCCTTGAAGCGCAGGAGGCTCAGCGGTGAACCATTCTGTTTCACTCCAATAAAAAGCAGCACAATGAAGGTCCCAATTCACATGCACATTCTTGCTTTTACCTATGGTATCAGACTTTGCAGTGCTGGCTGTCATTGAGGTGGTGGGGGTGGGGGTGGTGGTGGTGGTGGAAGCTGGTGGACCACATCCCTCTGTTGGCAAAAGATGTCAAAGACTTAGAAGTGTATCACTACCTTAACTTTCAGACACATTTGATCCCATTACCAGCCCACTGATGAGAGATCAGAAAGTGTGTCCACAGTCAAAGACTCATACAGCATACACATCCACACTCCAAGATGTCCCACCCAACCAAATTTGGTCCACATCCCTCTAAACCATTCCTATCCATGTACCTGTCCAAATGTCTTTTACATGTTGTTATCTTACCTGCCTCAGCTACCTACCTTGCCCCTCAGGTTCCTATTAAATCTTTCCCCTCTCACCTTACATCACTTTTGTTGTCTTCCTGAGAGTTAAACAACTCTCCTGATGTTTACAGTATTCCAATAACTTAGTTCATCTTCTCTCTCCACGTCACCACAGATGTTGCCTGAACAATTTGCTGCAGTTTGTATCTTTTTGATTAATTTCTTGATCATTTGCCCGAATATCATTTATGCCTCACAGTGTCACACATTTGTTTGACCACACTCAAACAGGGGGGGGTCTCATTGAAGCCTAACAGATAATGAAAGGACTAGACAGAGAGGATGTGGAGAAGATGTTTCCAGTAGTGGGAGAGTTTAGGACCAGTGGGCAAACCCTCAGGATAAAGCGTACCTTCCTCGTCCAATGATGGAGTAGACTTACTGGGATGAATGGCCAAATTCTGCTTTTGTGTCTTATGTTCTTATGGTTGCTGACAACTGTGCATTAGGAGGGAGAATCAGTGGACACCAATGCTTGTTCGCATTTAAGAGACAGAAACCAAAGGAGCTCCCATATACGCCAAACCAACCTCCACAACATCCGGCGTGGAAGGAAATGTCATCCACAGCAACATCACTCCGGTAGTCATTGCCACGAACTCCTTCAAGGAGGATCTATCAGAGAAAGGATCACAATATCACAGTGCACTCTAGTTACTTTGTAGTCACATGTACCTCGACACAATGTAAGGCTTTGTTTGCGTACTGTACAATCCAATACAACCAGGTAGCGCAGTGGCACAGAGGTAGAGTTGCTGCCTTACAGCACCAGAGACCAGGGTTCAATCCTGACTAGGGGTGCTGCCTCATGGAGTCTGTACGTTCTCCCTGTGCCCACGTGGATTTTCTCCAGGGGCTCTGGTCTCCTCCCACACTCTAAAGCTGTGCAGGTTTGCAGATTAATTGGCCTCTGTAAATTGACAATAATGTGTAGGATAAAACTAGTGTACTGGATGATCGTTGGTCAGCTTGGTGGGTCAAAGAGCCTGTGTCCACGCTGTATCTACAGTGTAAAGTCTCATTGTCGTATGTACTGATTAATAAGCGTCTGTAAATTGTAAATTGCCCCTAGTGTGTAGGAAGGACTAGTGTACAGAATGATTGCAGATCGGTGTGGTCTCGGTGGGCCGAAGGGTACTGTATGTTTCCGTGCTGTGTCTCAAAACTAAACTAGATCACAGTCACAATGAGCTAAATGGCCTCTGCTTGATCATTTATTTTCCCTGATTTCCCCCATCCAGAGGGACCACATGACTGATTCTTGCAGATTACCTGTGAATTTGGAGCGAGGTAGAAGTCTACTTCTCCCTCTATCCACCTGTTGCCCTTATTTCCAGTCATCGACCACTCCAGGTACGTGATTCCATGTTCAACCTGGTAAATGTTCAACATCATACTTCGGGCCACTCCGTACATGTGGTACCAGAATCGCATGCAGTGAGCCCCTCCGTTTGCACATGGAGGGCTGACCAAGTGGGCTCGGTCCCCTGGTTTGCCATCGTTGCCTTCCAAGTAAATGTAGTGACCACCTGCGCACACAAGAAGCAGGAAGAAACTCGGTCAGGAAGAAACCACCTGCACAAAGGCTCAGCATGGACCTCGTGCCACCTCACAATGGCGGCACATTGGCGCAGCGGTAGAGTTGCTGTCTCTCAGTGTCAGGGACCCGGGTTCGATCCTGACTACGGGTGCTGTCTGCACGGAGTTTGTACCAATTTCCCTCCGGGGATGAATAAAAGTTTATCATATCGTATCATACGTTCTCCCATTACCGTTTTATCCGGATGCTCCGGTTTCCTTCCACAGTCCAAAGATGTACAGGTTTGTCGGTTAATTTGTTTTGGTAAAAATTGTAAATTGTCCCTAGTGTGTGGGATAATGCTAGTGTACGGGGTGATTGCTGGTCTGCCCAGACTGGGTGGGCCGAAGGGCCTGTTTCCGCGCTGTATCTATAAACTAAACAGATAAACTAAACCTACCTGCAGTGGTGTGGTCAAAGTTGGGTCCTGTGTTAGACGAGGGTGTGTACCCACTGGTGCGTCTCCAGTCCAACGTGTCGTTCTTGGATTGCGACCATTGGCACAGGTCACTATCAAAGTTACAATCCCAGAAACAACCTGTGGGTTTCATACAGACAGATCAGTCGATTGAATGTGCTCAGCAACAGGTAGAAGTAAAGATAGACATAAAATGCTGGAGTGACTCAGAGGTCAGTCAGCATCTCTGGAAAACACGGATGTGTCACATTTTGGGACATGACCCTTCTTCCGACTGTGGACAAAACTGTTGGGTGACGTTTCAGGTCTGGATCCCTTTTCAGAGTCTGGAGAAAAAGAATCTGTGATGTTTCAGGTTGGGTCCCTTCTTCAGACCAGCATCTGCAGTTCTTTGTTTCTACAACAGGTAGAAATAACTCTATATTGGATTGATGCTTTGATGCTGAGAGGAGGTACATTGCTGGTGTCACACAATTTCACCAGAGTCGTAGAATGAGTACATGAATTCATCAAAGGTATAATAGTGAGTGTCACCAGCAATGTGGCAAGATGTACTTCCTAAACAACAACAATAATCCAATGAAAGTCCAAACTATGTTTATTATGACAATATGACTTTTTGTTGTGATGTACACAGTACTGGGTATGGTTAATAGAACAATATAAAATTATGGCAGACCCTAAAATTATAGGGTAGACAGTCAGAACCTTTTTCCCAGCACGGAAATGTCAAATACTAGAGGGCATAGTTTAAAGAAGATGTGCGGGGCATGTTTTTTTTACACAGAGGGTGGTGGGTGCCTGGAACTTGCTGCCATTGGTGGTGGTGGAGACAGAGACAATAATGGTGTTTAAGAGGCTATTACATAGGCACATGGATATGCAGGGAATAGAAGAGCGTGGATCATGTGTAGGCAGAGGTGATCAGTTTATCTTGGCATCATGTTCGGCACAGATATTGTGGGCCGAAGGGCCTGTTCCTGTGCTCTACATTTCTACGAAAACGTTTACTTTCAATGCTGACTTAATTAATCAGCTAGCAACAGTTTCCATAGATGGGAAATGGAATTAAAAAAGCAGATTACCAAATACAAATGACAAACTCGGTGGTTAAAACCTTGCTTAAAATATGGCTACAGTTCAGGAAACATTTTGGACTAAAAGGTACCAGCAGGCTTTTCCCGGTGGCAAATAATCAATTTTTTACATCCACCATGTTAGATACTGCGTTTTCATATTGGCATGGGAATGGACTGGTATCTTTTTGTGACTTGTTTACTGACGGAACGTTCACTTCCTTTGAAACACTTGCTGAAGACCACAATATACCCAGATCTCATTTCTTCAGGCATCTTCAAATACATAGCTTTGCTAAAACAGTGTTTCCCTCATTTCTTCATCTGTCCACTAAGAGCCAATTAGACACTATTCTGGAGTTGGACCCCTTTGACACACAAGAAACGTGTTTCAGCAATTTACACATTAATACAGGAATTAAAACAGATAGGTACACAAAAATGCTGGAGAAACTCAGCGGGTGCAGCAGCATCTATGGAGCGAAGGAAATAGGTAACGTTTCGGGCCGAAACCCTTCTTCAGACAGATAACTTGGGGCAAAACTAAAGCGGCATGGGAGAGGGACCTGGTGCAGAGCTTTCTGATGAGGTGTGGCGAGAGAGCTTATTTCGTATACACACCTCTTCGCTGTGCATACGCCATGGGTTGATCCAATTTAAAGTGCTTCATCGTCTTCATTATTCAAGTCAAGTCAAGTGGTCACATTTATTTATATCGCACATTTAAAAAACAACTCTCGTTGGCCAAAGTGCTTTACATTTGTTATAAGAATAGCACAAACAAAACAAACTACATACATATATACATGTAGCCCTCACTCAGAGGACGTCAGGAAAGGCTTGGGAGTATAGATAAGTCTTTAGTCTTGACTTAAAAGAGTCGATGGAGGGGGCAGTTCTGATGGGAAAGGGGATGCTGTTCCACAGTCTAGGGGCTGCAACCGCAAAGGCGCGGTGGCCCCTGAGCTTATGCCTAGACTGTGGGATATTCAGCAGCCCCAAGTCGGCCGATCTGAGGGGCCTGGAGGTGGAGGGGTGGGTGAGAAGACTTTTTATGTAGGTGGGGGCAAGCCCATTGAGGGCTTTGTAGACATGGAGGAGGATCTTGAAGTTTATACGGAACCACACAGGGAGCCAGTGGAGAGAGGCCAAGATCGGGGTGATGTGGTCCCTTTTTCAGGAGTCTCGCTGCGGCGTTTTGGACCAGTTGCAGGCGGGACAGGGAAGATTGGCTGATGCCAGTGTAAAGGGAGTTGCAGTAATCTAGGCGGGAGGAGATGAATGTGTGGATGATCTTTTCGAGGTCATCAAACTGGAGGAATTGTTTTATTTTAGCTATCTTCCGAAGCTGAAAGAAGCTAGCTTTTACCACGGCATTGACTTGTTTGTCAAATTTCAGTGCTGAGTCAAATATCACGCCAAGGTTTTTGATGTGAGGTTTGAGTAGTGGGGTAAGGCTTCCAAGGCTGCCTGCTATCATTGCTGTCAAGAGACAAACTTGCCAGAATATTTTCAACCACAGATCCTGGCTGCCCTAGATGTGGCCATAGCCCAGCCTCTGTAGGACACATGTTTTGGACATGTCCCTCTCTCAACAGCTACTGGGGAAACATATTTGAGGTATTCTCCTATATCTGCAGACAGACTATAAATCCTGACTTGCACACAGCTATCTTTGGAATACCGCCCCCAAACTGAGAGCTTACAAATTTACAAGCAAATGCTTTAGCATTTGCATCATTGCTTGCTCGCAGGCTTATTCTTTTCAACTGGACTCGCTGGAATACGTATTTAGTCTAGACTTAAAGCTGTCGATGAAGGGGGCAGTTCTGATGGGAAGAGGGATGCTGTTCCACAGTCTAGGAGCTGCAACCGCAAAGGCGCGGTCGCCCCTGAGCTTATGCCTAGACCGCGGGATATTCAGCAACCCCATGTCGGTCGATCTGAGGGACCTGGAGGTGGAGTGGTGGGTGAGAAGACTTTTAATGTAGGTGGGAGCAAGCCCATTGAGAGCTTTGTAAACATAGAGGAGGATCTTGAAATTTATTCGCAACCGCACAGGGAGCCAGTGGAGAGAGGCCAGGGGGGTATATAAGTTTTGTACTGTTCTGTACTGTTTGTTGGTGTTCTGTGTAAATTTGTGTTTATAACTTGAAAACCAAAAATAAAGATTTTTTTTAAAAGCAGATTAGCCAGTATATTTTTTACCAGAAATATAGAAAAACTGAACTGAAAGCAGGTTTGAGGATTCAATGTCTGATATATCTTGAACTTTAACAAATGCAATGACTCAGTGGGTCCCACTAACAATATAATTTACTCAGTCGTGGGTCTGTATTTTATTCTTTTCGTACAATCACTCACCTGCCATCTGGCAGCCCAGAACTCCATCCCATCTCTCACATATCTCATGCAGTTCGCACGCCGAGGTTTTACAGAGAGTGACGTTGTTGCCCATGCACGTACAGCGTTCCGTGCAGTTCTCATTTGTGAACCAGCTTTCAGCACTCTGAAACAAATCCACCAAGATGACACTGTTAAAGCAAATGGTTCAAGTGAGAAAGAGCTGAATGGTTATACATTTGAAGGTTGAAGTTTAGTTCATTGTCACATGTACTGTAGTGTAAAAAGCTTTTTTTTTGCGTGCTAACCAGTCAGTGGAAAGACTGTACATGACTACAATCAAGCCATCCACAGTGTAGACACAGAATAAAGGGAACGATGTTTAGTGCAAGATAAAGTCCAGTAAAGTCCATTGAAAGATAGTCTGAGGGTCTCCAAGAAGGTAGATGGGATTTCAGACAGCTCTCTAGTTGGTGATAGGATGGTTCAGATGCATGATATTAGCTGGGAAGAAACTGTCCTTGAATCTGGAGGTGTGCGTTTTCACACTTCTGTATCTCTTGCCTGATGGGAGAGGGGAGAAGAGGGAGTGACCATGGTGAGACTGGTCCTTGATTATGCTGGTGGCCTTGCCGAAGCAGCCTGATAGTTAAAAAGTCAAAGAGTCGTACAGCATGGAAGCATGGATATCATTTCATTGGCATAGATATGATATGATGGTTGATCCATGTTTACTCACAGATCAACCAAGCGCTACAAAAGGATGCATGCTACTTCAAGCCCAAATAATTTATTATTTAAGTAACATTAAAAATAAGTCTGTCTGAAAAGTATTTCTCCTTGCCATTTTATTGGATGTGCTAACCGAAAGGCTGGCCAGAGGGAAATCAGATGTCAGTTTATCCCACAGGACAATCTCAGGAATCAATTCAAAGTGGGGGGAGCAGCGATGGACACTGAGGCACATCTGTAGTGTTGGGTTTTGCTGTGCAGGTTGGTGGAAGCACGTTTTTTGTCGTAACAAAGAACAAAGAAAGGTTCTAAAAGAGTAATTTAAAACAAAAATAATTTATCTTCATTTGGAGACTATGAGTGATGTGGATACGAGGGACCTCAAAAACTATTTCCATCTCTGGTCTTTGTCCACCCACCCATCACCCAGCAATTTGTGTCTATCTGTGATACTCTAGGTTTGTTGGACAACATTGGACTACATTGCGTTGTTGACCGTCTCCATGTTTCTGGCACAGAGTCCATAGCCAAGAAGCTTCATGGGCAGAAGATCCAAGCTTGGGAACCCAACAAAGGCCAGGCGTTCCTGCACAATGTGGAGTACCAGAACGGGGAGCAACGAGAATCGTATCTACGTTTTATTTTTAACCAGCCTCCAGTGCAACTGCCCTCTGTCTTTGATGCTGACAGAGACGCTAATATGTTCAGTTTCTCCAGAGATGCTACCTGATTTGCTGAGAGTCTCCAGTGCTTGGTGTGTCTTTCATTTGTATGCAGATTTTGACCATTATTTATTTATATTCAAGCAACATGTGTGATTATTACGAGCAAATAGATTTACCTGATAATATTTGTTGTGGTGCACACAGCCACACTGACTGTTCAGAATACAGATGTCTCCACTAAGAGTATATCCAGGGTCACAGAAACATCCTTCAACAGATGGTAGAAGACAGCTGTCAGGTGCAGATGTCTCCATGCAGGTAGTGGGACAACCTGTACCACAAGTCTCATAGTGGCTACCACTAGGACAGGTTGGTGCTAAAGAAAGCATAACAGGAAAGATCCAATCACTTCTCTTCACTTAGAGTAGCTTATTCAAAATATTTGTGGAGTCGTCCAACATATTATGTAATGCACAGAATGTAATACATCATTCCTACAGTGTAGGAACTGTAGATGCTGGTTTACACCAAAGATAGACACAAATGCTGGAGTAACTGTGAGGGTCAGGCAGCATCTCCGGAGAAAAGGAATAGGTGACATTTCAGGACCTTTCTTCAGACTGAGACTCTCAGCCTGAAGAAGGGTCTTGACCAGAAACGTCGCCTATTCCTTTTCTCCAGAAATGGTGCCTGACCGGCTGTAATACATTATCAGTCTGAAGAAAGGTTCCGACCCCAAATGTCAGCGATCCATGGTATTCAGAGATGCAGCCTGGCTTGCTGAGTTACTCCAGCACTTTGTGTCTTTTCGATTAGCAGCATCTGTTCTTCCTCGTTTCTACATAAAACAGCACAGGAACAGGCCCTTTGGTCCACAATGTCTGTGTTGAACATGATGCTAATCTCCTCTTCCTACACATGATCCATATCTCTCCATCCCCTGCATATTCTTCCATTCTCTAAATGGAAACAGGCCACTTTGCCCACCCAGTCTACTCTGACCATCGATAATCCATTTACACTAGTTCTATGTTATCCTACTTTCTCATCCACTTCCTATCTGTCTATCTATATGTCTGTCTGTCTGCCTGTCTGCCTGTGGATGTATGTGTGTGAGTATATATATATTTGCTCACACAGAAACACACATATAAGACAACTCTTTGCTATATATATATATATAGCTGAATTCCTCCCATATAATATATATGATGCATGTATGTATGTGTGTATGTACGTAGTAGAAATCCATGTTATTCCTTACTAATGTTCTTCCATCGATAGCAAGGGTAGTCACTTTCAAGATTTGGAACTTTGTGGCCAAACACAAACTTAGCATAGGTGAGCATGCTGTTGGTGAATATATCGCTTGATAACACCAATGATTTTACCCATTACTTCATTACTTTTCTGATGTTCCAAAATAGTTTGAGAGCATATGAAGTGACTGAAGATTTTTTTGGCCTTTTGGACAGGATAGACATTGGCGATGTACAGCAGAGTATAACTTACAGCATAACGTGTTGTTTCTCCATTCTACACACACTCCAGCTTGTGTGCACAAGGCAGCATAGGTTTGCAGGGCTAAACAAAGTGTCGTCGACAGCTCTCCGTCAGCGCATACATCATAGACACAGTTGTCAAAGTAATTCTTGGGAGGAACTTTCTCGTGGCATTCTTTAAATATTCCTGGGAAAAAAAATTTAAATTTAAATCGGAAATTTCCAATTCAGAACGTTATTCCAGACAACCATATTTAGAAAAAAAGACACAAAGAGTTTAGTTTAGTTTATGGTCATATTTAATTTAACCTTTCCTATCAATGTACCTATCCAAGTGTCCTTTAAATGTAGTTATTGTACCTGCCTCAACTACCTCCTCTGGGAGCCCGGTCCATATTCCCACCACCATCTCAGGTTCCGATTAAATGTTTACCCTCTCACCTTAAACCTATGTCCTCTGGTTCTCGATATCCCCTACCCTGGGTAAAAGACTCTGCATTCAACCCATCAATCTCCTTCATGATTTTATATACCTCTACAAAATTTAGTTTAGTTTAGTTTATGAATCTTAATAACTGAGATGTAAATCTTAAATTACACAAATCTCTCCGTTAGATTCCACCTACAACATATTTACACACATTCATTATTCTGCTGAATTAGAATTCTTCAACCTATGGCTTATTTTCAATTTTCCCACTAAATCTCTTGTGCTTTGCATAAATAAGGAGCGTGTCTAGTCATAGTGGGAATATCTATCATATTCTCAGGGGTGAAAAATGTACTGACTGGCAGGTCGTAGAATGAAGAAATTGCTTCATTGAATTGCAAAAATTGAATTACATCCCACTATTATCAGCTTGAGATCATTCTGGGGGTTGTTTGGTTATAGCTTTTATTTACATTATCTGTTGGAACTGGTTGCTTCATTTTTTTATGCCTACCTGTTGGATCTGTAATCATCCCACAAGCAGTATCTTTTTCTGCATTCTCCTTATCAGCTGGGTCACATTGAAAGCCTCCCCCGCCATGATTACACCTAAATTAGCAAATAAAAGAAACAATTGCAATGAGAAATATGTCCAGGCCGAGGTATCAGTGGTGGGCCGCTGGAGGCCCTGCAACAGCCTGGGATTCCATTAGATTGGGTGCCGCTCCAAGATGCCAAGCTGGCAGATCGGCCATTGCCTTCAGCGGTTCGGAACGTCAGAGCAATAGTGGAGAACATCGATAACATCGCCTGGCCTGTCCGACCCCTGCAACTCCGATTCAGTGCTGCCGCCAGGACAGCAGACCTTTATGGCCAATACAAAACTACATTTTTAACAAATTTGAAACTTGAAGGCTTCAAAATGGCATAAAAAATGTGGTGATTCTTGTGTATTGCCTCAGTGTAATCGACTATGTTACACTCTTGTACTTAAATATGTTTGTGCTTATGTCTGAAGAAGGGTCTTGACCCAAAACATAACCCTTTCCTTCTCTCCGGAGCTGCTGCCTGTGCCGCTGAGATACTCCAGCATTTTGTGTCTATCCTATGTATACTAAGATTTTTACTGAACTGTATGCAAAAAAGGAATTTCACTGTACCTAGGTATGTGACAATAAAGTACCATTGTGCACACTTACTCAGTTTCTCCGTTATCGACTTGCCAACTCTCTCCAAGCATATTAGAGTCTGCTGCAAGACTGCCATTGGGCATAATAATGTCATCATTAGGGTTACCGTCGTAGTTACCTAAATCATACAAAAAAAAGTTTCCATTAATCCTTTGAAATTTGCTCAATTCTTGATGACAGTGTGCTCTGACAATGTCTTTTCCATTTCTAATGTTTGCAATAATGCTGTTGGAAATGTGCTGCACAGTGGCGCAACGGTAGAGCTGCTGCGCACAGCACCTGAGACCCAGGTTCGATCCTGATCTCGGGTGTTGTCTGTACGGAGTTTGTACGTTCTCCCCGTGACTGCGTGGATTTCCTCCGGGTGCTCCATTTTCCTCCCACATTACAAGGACGTGCAGATTTGCAGGTTAATTGGCTTCTGTAAATTGTCCCTATTGTGTGGGATAGAACAAGTGTGAATGTGGTGATCATTCGTCGACTTGGACTCAGTGTGCCGAAGGGCCTGCTTCCAAGCTGTATCCCTAAAACTAGAACTAAGTATACTGTGACAATGAAGGGTTCTTCCCTGAAATGTATTTTCCATTTATAATGTTTGCAATAATACTGTTGAAAATGCTTTAATCCATAAATTATGTAGAGATTATGTCAAAATAGTTACGTTGAAATATAATAACATCCAGTGCAAAGTAAGTATTTGAGCCATGGAATAATACAGCTGTGAAACACACCCTTTAGCCCACTATGACACCTATTATCCATCCATCTATATATTACTAAAACTCTCATTTTGTTTGTTTCGAAGTCTGTCTATGCGGGGTATGATGCTGAAATTACGACAAAGCGTACATGATGGCGCTACAATTTTTGCCCCACCTTACTCAACATTGTCCTGGTGTG
This sequence comes from Malacoraja senta, assembly GCA_038087875.1. Classification (NCBI taxonomy): domain Eukaryota; kingdom Metazoa; phylum Chordata; class Chondrichthyes; order Rajiformes; family Rajidae; genus Malacoraja; species Malacoraja senta. Next base: position 24,466,286 of record CM075984.1, read on the forward strand.
TGGTGTATCAAGTTTTGTTCAGATTGATGTTATATTTTACGTTCAGAATGATGTTATATTTTACAAGTTAATCACATTTTAAACTTAAAAAAATTAAATTTTCACCACAAAAAATCCAATTCCACTTGCCCTGCCCCTGCCCGTTACAATGTTCCAAATGACAGGACATTGGGTGTCCTGTCATTTGTAACATTGTAAAGGGCAGGGGCAGAGCAAGTGGAATTGGATTTTCTAAAATGAAAAGTCAATTTTTTAAAGTTTAAAAAGGAGGGTGAAGAGGAGGGTGAGGGATCGCTGGGGGATGAGGGGAAATGAGTCGCGCCTGCACAGTTGGGGGTTATGGGTGAGTGGTGGAATGTTGCATTGGTGGAACTGGTTGTGTTGAGGGAATGGGTGAGTGGTGGACTATTGCATTGGGGGAACGGGACCCACTAATTCTGCACTAATCCCATTTTATTTCTGCCACATTCTCATCAATAACTTCCTGACTCTACCACTCACCTATACACTAGGAATGATTTAGCATGGGCAATTAACCTATAAACCTTTCAGATGTGTGGAGTATAAGAGTCAGAAAATCATGTTGCAGCTTTATAGGACTTTAGTCAGGCTGAATCTGGAGTATTGTGTGCAGTTCTGGTCGCCCCCATTACTGGAAGGATGTGGAGGCTTTAGAAAGGGTGCAGAGGAAGTTTACCAGAATGATACCTGAATTTAGAAGTATTAGTTAGAGGGAGAGGTTGGACAGACTTGGAATCTTTTCTCCAAACAGTTGATTGGCAGTTAAAATCTAATACCACTCCTAAATTTAAAGACAGAAAAAGGTTTGCATACACTCTGCGGCCATCAAATCATTACAAGAAAAGACACAAAGTGCTGGAGTAACTCAGTGGGTCAGGCAGCATTTCTGGAGATCATGATAGGTGACATTTCGGGTCAGGACCCTTTCTTCAGACTGATTGTGTCTGGAGGTGGGAAGAATGCAGGATTGGAGGAGGGGCAAGACTGGTGAGTGATAGGTGCATACACGCGAGGGAGGTTTTTGAATGATTACAAGTATGTGCTTACCACACAGACCACAAAGCAGTCCAGAATATGTGGACGGCACAGACACGTCTACATGCTGGTGACCATCAAACCTCACCAACAAGCCAAAGTTAGTCTCCAGTAAAACGTAGCCACCGCTTATCCGTATCACCAGAAGGTCCTTGATCAACACGGGCAGGTTTACCTTTTCTCCATTCAGCTATGGAACAGAAGAAAAATGCCACAATTTATTTAAGAGCAAGGGATCGCAATTAAATAATCCCACTCGACATCAACAATTTTCACCTGACCTAAACAAATGGAACGCAGGACGGCACAGCGACGCAGCAGTAGAGTTGCTGCCTTACAGGGTCAGAGACACGGGTTCGATCCTGACTACGGGTGCTGTCTGTACAGAGTTTGTACGTTTACCCCGTGACCGCGTGGTTTTTCTCCAGGTGCTCTGGTTTCCTCCCACATTCCAAAGTCATGCAGGTTTGTACGCTAATTGGCTTCTGTGAATTGTCTCTAGTGTGTAGGATAGAGCTAGCATAGGGAGTTTAACATACCGTTACACAATGGTAATGTTCATGAGCCTTCAAAGACCTTAACTGATTTTATAAACACACAAATTCAAATCCCCAACGTCAACCTAGGAATTTAATTACCATTAATTATATAATAATCAATTTTTAATTATGTGATTACGGAACCAACAGATCTCCGTAAGAATCTACCTACTTTGGTAATGGTTTAAAAGAAAGAAAATCTGCTGTAGGCTGACAGTTTAGCTTCGTGTAGTTTAGAGATACAGCATGCAAACAGATGCACCGAGTTCACGCGGCCATTGATCACCCGTTCACAGTAATTGTACATTATCCCCACCTTCTCATCCATTCCCTACACACTGGTGGTCATTTACACCCATTTCTCCCACTACATCGCTCCCTCTTTCCCCTTCTCCTCATCCCCTTCCACCTATATCCTTTCCTCTGGCTTCACATTTTGCGCCCCTTCTCTCCTTATCTCACTCACATCCTTTTGTCTTCTTCCCATCTCTTGCCTTTGTCGACCTACCTGCCAATCAAAGCTCCCTATCTTCATGTATCCACCAAACACTTACTAGGTTTTGTCTTGCCCCGCCTCTCTTCCAGCTTACCCCCCCCCTTTCTACATCGAAGTCCCGACCTGAAACGTCACATGCCCATTCCCTCCACTGATGCTGCCTGACCCACTGGGTTATGCCAACACTTTGTGTCTTTTCTTGTGAACCAGCATCTGCAGTTCCTTGTTTCTCTCTCTTAGATTAGTTAAGTTCTGTGTATTAGTTCAGTTAAGTGCTTGCAAAACAAAGAATTTCACTGTGACGTGTCACGTGATAATAAAGTATTCGTTCATTGTCCCATCACATGCCCAGGGCATGGGCTAGACAAAGAGTGAAGAAGGGTCTCGAATCAAAACGTTGCCTGTCCATTCCCTGCACAGATGCCGCCTGACCCACTTGAGTTCCTCCAGCACTTTGTGTCTCTTTTACCCAATCACCAACATCTCCAGACTGATCATCAGTGGAAAAGCAGAGTGCTATGGTAAGTACTGTATTAGTTCTGAACAAAACAAAACCTGAATAAATATACTCACCAGGACTTTACGATTTTTCATGATTGAAACTGTGTTGTTGTGTACAGCCACATGCCACGGATTTAATGTAGGACACTTTGGTGTTGGCCCCTCTATGCTCATTTGTGGCTGACACCTCAAAGTAAGGGAGGCCTGAATATCCTTTGCACAGCTTAGAGAGCACGTATGTGCACGTTCCCATGAAGTGATGAACACGTGTGTCAAACGTGTTGTAATGAGGATCTCCTGAGGCACTGCAAGTGGCACGAACTGTAAGGAGACATTTAATAAGTGAAGTATTGTCATCTACCAGTGTATCTTCAGTCATCCACCATAGAGCATCTATCTGAACTTAGAGCCTAAACCAGTACAGCACAGGAACGGGCCCCTCGGCCCACAATGTCCATGCTGTACGATGCCAAGTTAAATTAACTGTCTGCCTCCACATGATCCATATCCCTCCATTTCCTTACATCTGACCTAGGTGCTGACCTAAAAGCCTCTTAAATGCCACTATTGCATCTGCCTCCACCACCAACCCAGCAGCGCATTCCAGGCACTTACTATGCTCTGTGTAAAAAAAAAAACTTGTGCACACTTATCCTTTAAACTTTGCTCCTCTTACCTTAAAGCGATGTCCTCTAGTATTTGATATTTCCACCATCGGAAAAAGATTCTGACCGTCTACCCCATCTATGCCTTTTCATAATATTACATACTTCTCAAGCCTCCTCTCAACCTCCAGTGTTATAGAGAAAACAGTCCACATTTTCCTAACACTCCTCATAGGTATTATCTCTTAATACAGGCAACATTCTGCTAAATCTTTTCTCTACCCTCTCCGTGCTCAACATAATCCCAGGACTTGACCCACCCAGTCATTCCTTCTTCTACTTGGTCCCGTCTGACAGACAATACCAAAAATTGGAAGGGCGCACCACCTGCAAGTGCGGAGTAATCTCTTCTCCTCTGTTTTCCGGCTTCTGAACAGTCCTTCCATAAGCTAGGGTTCTCCCTGATTCACCTCTATCCCATTGCAGACATTGGACATTGGTCTATGGACCTGATGCGTTACAATGCTGAGAGGTATATTCTGCACTCTTTGCTCTACCTATCGTAGTTGAGTTTGACTTGATTGTAACGATGTATATGATTTGATTAGATCGCATACAAAACAAAGCATTTGCCTGTACCTCGGTATCTGTGACAATGATAAATCTGAACCTCAACCTATAGCACTTTATTCCTTGAAGCGCAGGAGGCTCAGCGGTGAACCATTCTGTTTCACTCCAATAAAAAGCAGCACAATGAAGGTCCCAATTCACATGCACATTCTTGCTTTTACCTATGGTATCAGACTTCGCAGTGCTGGCTGTCATTGAGGTGGTGGGGGTGGTGGTGGTGGTGGAAGCTGGTGACCACATCCCTCTGTTGGCAAAAGATGTCAAAGACTTAGAAGTGTATCACTACCTTAACTTTCATACACATTTGATCCCATTACCAGCCCACTGATGAGAGATCAGAAAGTGTGTCCACAGTCAAAGACTCATACAGCATACACATCCACACTCCAAGATGTCCCACCCAACCAAATTTGGTCCACATCCCTCTAAACCATTCCTATCCATGTACCTGTCCAAATGTCTTTTGCATGTTGTTATCTTACCTGCCTCAGCTACCTACCTTGCCCCTCAGGTTCCTATTAAATTCTTTCCCCTCTCACCTTTACATCACTTTTGTTGTCTTCCTGAGAGTTAAACAACTCTCCTGATGTTTACAGTATTCCAATAACTTAGTTCATCTTCTCTCTCCACGTCTCCACAGATGTTGCCTGAACAATTTGCTGCAGTTTGTATCTTTTTGATTAATTTCTTGATCATTTGCCCGAATATCATTTATGCCTCACAGTGTCACACATTTGTTTGACCACACTCAAACAGGGGGGGGTCTCATTGAAGCCTAACAGATAATGAAAGGACTAGACAGAGAGGATGTGGAGAAGATGTTCCAGTAGTGGGAGAGTTTAGGACCAGTGGGCAAACCCTCAGGATAAAGCGTACCTTCCTCGTCCAATGATGGAGTAGACTTACTGGGATGAATGGCCAAATTCTGCTTTTGTGTCTTATGTTCTTATGGTTGCTGACAACTGTGCATTAGGAGGGAGAATCAGTGGACACCAATGCTTGTTCGCATTTAAGAGACAGAAACCAAAGGAGCTCCTATATACGCCAAACCAACCTCCACAACATCCGGCGTGGAAGGAAAATGTCATCCACAGCAACATCAACTCCGGTAGTCATTGCCACGAACTCCTTCAAGGAGGATCTATCAGAGAAAGGATCACAATATCACAGTGCACTCTAGTTACTTTGTAGTCACATGTACCTCGACACAATGTAAGGCTTTGTTTGCGTACTGTACAATCCAATACAATCAGGTAGCGCAGTGGCACAGAGGTAGAGTTGCTGCCTTACAGCACCAGAGACCAGGGTTCAATCCTGACTAGGGGTGCTGCCTCATGGAGTCTGTACGTTCTCCCTGTGCCCACGTGGATTTTCTCCGGGGGCTCTGGTCTCCTCCCACACTCTAAAGCTGTGCAGGTTTTGCAGATTAATTGGCCTCTGTAAATTGACAATAATGTGTAGGATAGAACTAGTGTACTGGATGATCGTTGGTCAGCTTGGTGGGTCAAAGAGCCTGTGTCCACGCTGTATCTACAGTGGTAAAGTCTCATTGTCGTATGTACTGATTAATAAGGCGTCTGTAAATTGTAAAATTGCCCCTTGTGTGTAGGAAGGACTAGTGTACAGAATGATTGCAGATCGGTGTGGTCTCGGTGGGCCGAAGGGTACTGTATGTTTCGTGCTGTGTCTCAAAACTAAACTAAGATCACAGTCACAATGAGCTAAATGGCCTCTGCTTGATCATTTATTTTCCCTGATTTCCCCCATCCAGAGGGACCACATGACTGATTCTTGCCAGATTACCTGTGAATTTGGAGCGAGGTAGAAGTCTACTTCTCCCTCTATCCACCTGTTGCCCTTATTTCCAGTCATCGACCACTCCAGGTACGTGATTCCATGTTCAACCTGGTAAATGTTCAACATCATACTTCGGGCCACTCCGTACATGTGGTACCAGAATCGCATGCAGTGAGCCCCTCCGTTTGCACATGGAGGGCTGACCAAGTGGGCTCGGTCCCCTGGTTTGCCATCGTTGCCTTCCAAGTAAATGTAGTGACCACCTGCGCACACAAGAAGCAGGAAGAAACTCGGTCAGGAAAGAAACCACCTGCACAAAGGCTCAGCATGGACCTCGTGCCACCTCACAATGGCGGCACAGTGGCGCAGCGGTAGAGTTGCTGTCTCTCAGTGTCAGGGACCCGGGTTCGATCCTGACTACGGGTGCTGTCTGCACGGAGTTTGTACCAATTCCCTCCGGGGATGAATAAAAGTTTATCATATCGTATCATACGTTCTCCCATTACCGTTTTATCCGGATGCTCCGGTTTCCTTCCACAGTCCAAAGATGTACAGGTTTGTCGGTTAATTTGTTTTGGTAAAAATTGTAAATTGTCCCTAGTGTGTGGGATAATGCTAGTGTACGGGGTGATTGCTGGTCTGCCCAGACTGGGTGGGCCGAAGGGCCTGTTTCCGCGCTGTATCTATAAACTAAACAGATAAACTAAACCTACCTGCAGTGGTGTGGTCAAAGTTGGGTCCTGTGTTAGACGAGGGTGTGTACCCACTGGTGCGTCTCCAGTCCAACGTGTCGTTCTTGGATTGCGACCATTGGCACAGGTCACTATCAAAGTTACAATCCCAGAAAACAACCTGTGGGTTTCATACAGACAGATCAGTCGATTGAATGTGCTCAGCAACAGGTAGAAGTAAAGATAGACATAATATGCTGGAGTGACTCAGAGGACAGTCAGCATCTCTGGAAAACACGGATGTGTCACATTTTGGGACATGACCCTTCTTCCGACTGTGGACAAAACTGTTGGGTGACGTTTCAGGTCTGTATCCCTTTTCAGAGTCTGGAGAAAAAGAATCTGTGATGTTTCAGGTTGGGTCCCTTCTTCAGACCAGCATCTGCAGTTCTTTGTTTCTACAACAGGTAGAAATAACTCTATATTGGATTGATGCTTTGATGCTGAGAGGAGGTACATTGCTGGTGTCACACAAATTTCACCAGAGTCGGAGAATGAGTACATGATTTCATCAAAAGGTATAATAGTGAGTGTCACCAGCAATGTGGCAAGATGTACTTCCTAAACAACAACAATAATCCAATGAAAGTCCAAACTATGTTTATTATGACAATATGACTTTTTGTTGTGATGTACACAGTACTGGGTATGGTTAATAGAACAATATAAAATTATGGCAGACCCTAAAATTATAGGGTAGACAGTCAGAACCTTTTTCCCAGCACGGAAATGTCAAATACTAGAGGGCATAGTTTAAAGAAGATGTGCGGGGCATGTTTTTTTTTACACAGAGGGTGGTGGGTGCCTGGAACTTGCTGCCATTGGTGGTGGTGGAGACAGAGACAATAATGGTGTTTAAGAGGCTATTACATAGGCACATGGATATGCAGGGAATAGAAGAGCGTGGATCATGTGTAGGCAGAGGTGATCAGTTTATCTTGGCATCATGTTCGGCACAGATATTGTGGGCCGAAGGGCCTGTTCCTGTGCTCTACATTTCTACGAAACGTTTACTTTCAATGCTGACTTAATTAATCAGCTAGCAACAGTTTCCATAGATGGGAAATGGAATTAAAAAAGCAGATTAGCAAATACAAATGACAAACTCGGTGGTTAAAACCTTGCTTAAAATATGGCTACAGTTCAGGAAACATTTTGGACTAAAAGGTACCAGCAGGCTTTTCCCGGTGGCAAATAATCAATTTTTTATATCCACCATGTTAGATACTGCGTTTTCATATTGGCATGGGAATGGACTGGTATCTTTTTGTGACTTGTTTACTGACGGAACGTTCACTTCCTTTGAAACACTTGCTGAAGACCACAATATACCCAGATCTCATTTCTTCAGGCATTTTCAAATACATAGCTTTGCTAAAACAGTGTTTCCCTCATTTCTTCATCTGTCCACTAAGAGCCAATTAGACACTATTCTGGAGTTGGACCCCTTTGACACACAAGAAACGTGTTTCAGCAATTTACACATTAATACAGGAATTAAAACAGATAACCTGGGGGCAAAACTAAAGCGGCATGGGAGAGGGACCTGGTGCAGAGCTTTCTGATGAGGTGTGGCAAGAGAGCTTATTCGTATACACACCTCTTCGCTGTGCATACGCCATGGGTTGATCCAATTTAAAGTGCTTCATCGTCTTCATTATTCAAGTCAAGTCAAGTCAAGTCACATTTATTATATCGCACATTTAAAAAACAACTCTCGTTGGCCAAAGTGCTTTACATTTGTTTATAAGAATAGCACAAACAAAACAAACTACATACATATATACATGTAGCCCTCACTCAGAGGACGTCAGGAAGGCTTGGGAGTATAGATAAGTCTTTAGTCTTGACTTAAAAGAGTCGATGGAGGGGGCCAAGTTCTGATGGGAAAAGGGGATGCTGTTTCCACAGTCC
>CM075984.1:24474754-24504754 GCA_038087875.1 Malacoraja senta
GAGGAAGTTTACTAGAATGATACCTGAATTTAGAAGTATTAGTTACAGGGAGAGGTTGGACAGACTTGGAATCTTTTCTCCAAACACTTGATTGGCAGTTAAAAACTAATACCACTCCTAAATTTAAAGACAGAAAAAGGTTTGCATACACTATGCGGCCATCAAATCATTATAAGAAATGACACAAAGTGCTGGAGTAACTCAGTGGGTCAGGCAGCATTTCTGGAGATCATGATAGGTGACATTTCGGGTGAGGACCCTTCTTCAGACTGATTGTGTCTGGAGGTGGGAAGAATGCAGGATTGGAGGAGGGGCAAGACTGGTGAGTGATAAGTGCATACACGCGAGGGAGGTTTTTGAATGATTACAAGTATGTGCTTACCACACAGACCACAAAGCAGTCCAGAATATGTGGACGGCACAGACACGTCTACATGCTGGTGACCATCAAACCTCACCAACAAGCCAAAGTTAGTCTCCAGTAAAACATAGCCACCGCTTATCCGTACCACCAGAAGGTCCTTGATCAACACGGGCAGGTTTACCCTTTCTCCATTCAGCTATGGAACAGAAGAAAAATGCCACAATTTATTTAAGAGCAAGGGATCGCAATTAAATAATCCCACTCAACATCAACAATTTTCACCTGACCTAAACAAATGGAACGCAGGACGGCACAGCGACGCAGCAGTAGAGTTGCTGCCTTACAGGTCAGAGACACGGGTTCGATCCTGACTACGGGTGCTGTCTGTACAGAGTTTGTACGTTTACCCCGTGACCGCGTGGTTTTTCTCCAGGTGCTCTGGTTTCCTCCCACATTCCAAAGACATGCAGGTTTGTACGCTAATTCGCTTCTGTGAATTGTCTCTAGTGTGTAGGATAGAGCTAGCATAGGGAGTTTAACATACCGTTACACAATGGTAATGTTCATGAGCCTTCAAAGACCTTAACTGATTTTATAAACACACAAATTCAAATCCCCAACGACAACCTAGGAATTTAATTATCATTAATTATATAATAATCTATTTTTAATTATGTGATTACGGAACCAACAGATCTCCGTAAGAATCTACCTACTTTGGTAATGGTTTTAAAGAAAGAAAATCTGCTGTAGGCTGAGAGTTTAGCTTCGTGTAGTTTAGAGATACAGCGTGCAAACAGATGCACCGAGTTCACGCGGCCATAGATCACCCGTTCACACTAATTGTACATTATCCCCACCTTCCCATCCATTCCCTATGGTTATTTACACCCATTTCTCCCACTACATCGCTCCCTCTTTCGCCTTCTCCTCATCCCCTTCCACCTATATCCTTTCCTCTGGCTTCACATTTTGCGCCCCTTGTCTCCTTATCTCACTCACATCCTTTTGTCTTCTTCCCATCTCTTGCCTTTGTCGACCTACCTGCCAATCAAAGCTCCCTATCTTCACGTATCCACCAAACACTTACTAGGTTTTGTCTTGCCCCGCCTCTCTTCCAGCTTACCCCCCCCCCCCCCTTTCTACATCAAAGTCCCGACCTGAAACGTCACATGCCCATTCCCTCCACTGATGCTGCCTGACCCACTGGGTTACGCCAACACTTTGTGTCTTTTCTTGTGAACCAGCATCTGCAGTTCCTTGTTTCTCTCTCTTAGATTAGTTAAGTTCTGTGTATTAGTTCAGTTAAGTGCGTGCAAAACAAAGAATTTCACTGTGACGTGTCACTTGATAATAAAGTATTCGTTCATTGTCCCATCACGTGCCCAGGGCATGGGCTAGACAAAGAGTGAAGAAGGGTCTCGAATCAAAACATTGCCTGTCCATTCCCTGCACAGATGCTGCCTGACCCACTTGAGTTCCTCCAGCACTTTGTGTCTCTTTTACCCAATCACCAACATCTCCAGACTGATCATCAGTGGAAAAGAAGAGTGCTAAGGTAAGTACTGTATTAGTTTTGAACAAAACAAAACCTGAATAAAAATACTCACCAGGACTTTACGATTTTTCATGATTGAAACTGTGTTGTTGTGTACAGCCACATGCACGGATTTAATGTAGGACACTTTGGTGTTGGCCCCTCTATGCTCATTTGTGGCTGACACCTCAAAGTAAGGGAGGCCTGAATATCCTTTGCACAGCTTAGAGAGCACGTATGTGCACGTTCCCATGAAGTGATGAACACGCGTGTCAAACGTGTTGTAGTGAGGATCTCCTGAGGCACTGCAAGTGGCACGAACTGTAAGGCGACATTTAATAAGTGAAGTATTGTCATCTACCAATGTATCTCAGTCATCCACCATAGAGCATCTATCTGAACTTAGAGCCTAAACCAGTGCAGCACAGGAACGGGCCCCTCGGCCCACAATGTCCATGCTGTACGATGCCAAGTTAAATTAACTGTCTGCCTCCACATGATCCATATCCCTCCATTTCCTTACATCTGACCTAGGTGCTGACATAAAAGCCTCTTAAATTCCACTATTGCATCTGCCTCCACCACCAACCCAGCAGCGCATTCCAGGCACTTTCTATGCTCTGTGTAAAAAAAAAACTTGTGCCACACTTATCCTTTAAACTTTGCTCCTCTTACCTTAAAGCGATGTCCTCTAGTATTTGATATTTCCACAATCGGAAAAAGATTCTGACTGTCTACCCCATCTATGCCTTTCATAATATTACATACTTCTCAAGCCTCTTCTCAACCTCCAGTGTTATAGAGAAAACAGTCCACATTTTCCTAACCACTCCTCATAGGTATTATCTCTTAATACAGGCAACATTCTGCTAAATCTTTTCTCTACCCTCTCCGTGCTCAACATAATCCCAGGACTTGACCCACCCAGTCATTTCTTCTTCTACTTCGTCCCGTCTGACAGACAATACCAAAAATTGGAAGGGCGCACCACCTGCAAATGCGGAGTAATCTCTTCTCCTCTGTTTTCCGGCTTCTGAACAGTCCTTCCATAAGCTAGGGTTCTCCCTGATTCACCTCTATCCCATTGCAGACATTGGGCATTGTCTATGGACCTGATGCGTTACAATGCTGAGAGGTATCTTTTGCACTCTTTGCTCTTTGCTCTACCTATCGTAGTTGAGTTTGACTTGATTGTAACGATGTATATGATTTGATTGGATCACATACAAAACAAAGCATTTGCCTGTACCTCGGTATCTGTGACAATGATAAATCTGAACCTCAACCTATAGCACTTTATTCCTTGAAGCGCAGGAGGCTCAGCGGTGAACAATTCTGTTTCACTCCAATAAAAAGCAGCACAATGAAGGTCCCAATTCACATGCACATTCTTGCTTTTACCTATGGTATCAGACTTCGCAGTGCTGGCTGTCATTGAGGTGGTGGGGGTGGTGGAAGCTGGTGGACCACATCCCTCTGTTGGCAAAAGATGTCAAAGACTTAGAAGTGTATCACTACCTTAACTTTCATACACATTTGATCCCATTACCAGCCCACTGATGAGAGATCAGAAAGTGTGTCCACAGTCAAAGACTCATACAGCATACACATCCACACTCCAAGATGTCCCATCCAACCAAATTTGGTCCACATCCCTCTAAACCATTCCTATCCATGTACCTGTCCAAATGTATTTTACATGTTGTTGTCTTACCTGCCTCAGCTACCTTCCTTGGCAGCTCCTTCCATATACCCACCAAACCTCTCCGTGAAAAAGTTGCCCCTCAGGTTCCTATTAAATCTTTCCCCTCTCACCTTACATCACTTTTGTTGTCTTCCTGAGAGTTAAACAACTCTCCTGATGTTTACAGTATTCCAATAACTTAGTTCATCTTCTCTCTCCACGTCTCCACAGATGCTGCCTGAACAATTTGCTGCAGTTTGTATCTTTTTGATTAATTTCTTGATCATTTGCCTGTATATCATTCATGCCTCACAGTGTCACACATTTGTTTGACCACACTCAAACAGGGGGGATCTCATTGAAGCCTAACAGATATTGAAAGGACTAGACAGAGAGGATGTGAAGATGTTTCCAGTAGTGGGAGAGTTTAGGACCAGTGGGCAAATCCTCGTCCAATGATGGAGTAGACTTACTTGGCTGAATGGCCAAATTCTGTTTTTGTGTCTTATGTTCTTATGGTTGCTGACAACTGTGCATTAGGAGGGAGAATCAGTGGACACCAATGCTTGTTCGCATTTAAGAGACAGAAACCAAAGGAGCTCCTATATACGCCAAACCAACCTCCACAACATCCGGCGTGGAAGGAAATGTCATCCACAGCAATATCACTCCGGTAGTCATTGCCACGAACTGCTTCAAGGAGGATCTGTCAGAGAACGGATCACAGTATCACAGTGCACTCTAGTTACTTTGTAGTCACATGTACCTCGACACAATGTAAGGCTTTGTTTGCGTACTGTACAATCCAATACAATCAGGTAGCGCAGTGGCACAGAGGTAGAGTTGCTGCCTTACAGCACCAGAGACCAGGGTTCAATCCTGACTAGGGGTGCTGCCTCATGGAGTCTGTACGTTCTCCCTGTGACCACGTGGACTTTCTCCGGGGGCTCTGGTCTCCTCCCACACCCTAAAGCTGTGCAGGTTTGCAGATTAATTGGCCTCTGTAAATTGACAATCGTGTGTAGGATAGAACTAGTGTACTGGATGATCGTTGGTCAGCTTGGTGGGTCAAAGAGCCTGTGTCCACGCTGTATCTACAGTGTAAAGTCTCATTGTCGCATGTACTGATTAATAAGCATCTGTAAATTGTAAATTGCCCCTAGTGTGTAGGAAGGACTAGTGTACAGAATGATTGCAGATCGGTGTGGTCTCGGTGGGCCGAAGGGTACTGTATGTTTCCGTGCTGTGTCTCAAAACTAAACTAGATCACAGTCACAATGAGCTAAATGGCCTCTGCTTGATCATTTATTTTCCCTCATTTCTCCCATCCAGAGGGACCTCATGTCTGATTCTTGCAGATTACCTGTGAATTTGGAGAGAGGTAGAAGTCTACTTCTCCCTCTATCCACCTGTTGCCCTTATTTCCAGTCATCGACCACTCCAGGTACGTGATTCCATGTTCAACCTGGTAAATGTTCAACATCATACTTCGGGCCACTCCGTACATGTGGTACCAGAATCGCATGCAGTGAGCCCCTCCGTTTGCACATGGAGGACTGACCAAGTTGGCTCGGTCCCCTGGTTTGCCATCGTTGCCTTCCAAGTAAATGTAGTGACCACCTGCGCACACAAGAAGCAGGAAGAAACTCGGTCAGGAAGAAACCACCTGCACAAAGGCTCAGCATGGACCTCGTGCCACCTCACAATGGCGGCACAGTGGCGCAGCGGTAGAGTTACTGTCTCTCAGTGTCAGGGACCCGGGTTCGATCCTGACTACGGGTGCTGTCTGCACGGAGTTTGTACCAATTTCCCTCCGGGGATGAATAAAAGTTTATCATATCGTATCATACGTTCTCCCATTACCGTTTTATCCGGATGCTCCGGTTTCCTTCTACAGTCCAAAGATGTACAGGTTTGTCGGTTAATTTGTTTTGGTAAAAATTGTAAATTGTCCCTAGTGTGTGGGATAATGCTAGTGTACGGGGTGATTGCTGGTCTGCCCAGACTGGGTGGGCCGAAGGGCCTGTTTCCGCGCTGTATCTATAAACTAAACAGATAAACTAAACCTACCTGCAGTGGTGTGGTCAAAGTTGGGTCCTGTGTTAGACGAGGGTGTGTACCCACTGATGCGTCTCCAGTCCAACGTGTCGTTCTTGGATTGCGACCATTGGCACAGGTCACTATCAAAGTTACAATCCCAGAAACAACCTGTGGGTTTCATACAGACAGATCAGTCGATTGAATGTGCTCAGCAACAGGTAGAAGTAAAGATAGACATAAAATGCTGGAGTGACTCAGAGGTCAGCCAGCATCTCTGGAAAACACGGATGTGTCACGTTTTGGGTCAGGACCCTCCTACGACTCTGGAGAAAAATGTTGGGTGACGCTTCAGGTCGGGACCCCTTTTCAGAGTCTGGAGAAAAAGGATCTGTGATGCTGGGTCCGTTCTTCAGACCAGCAGCTGCAGTTCTTTGTTGCTACAACAAATAGAAATAACTCTATATGTTCAATACCATGCTGTTCCAGGTGACTATCTTCTATTGATGCTTTGGAAAGGGTGCAGAGGATGTTTGCCAGAATGATGCCTGATTTAGGCAGGTATTGGCTTCAGGGAGAGTTTGGACTGACTTGGATTTGAGGCTGCAGGGGGACCTGAGAGAAGTATATAAAATTATGAGAGGCACAGATGGGGAAGACAATCAGAACCTTTTCGCTAGGGTAGAAATGTCAAAGAATAGCAGCCATAGTTTTAAGGTGAGAGGGGCAAAGTTTAATGGAGATGTGCAGGGATAGTTGTGTATTAAACAGAAAGTACCAAGTAACTGGAATGCGCTGCAAGGCATTGCGTTTAAGAGACTTTAGGATAGGGACATAGATATGCAATGAATGGAGGGATATGGATTACATGCAGGCAGATGCGGGTTGGCCTCAACGTTATTTTCAGCACCTTGTGGGCCGAAGGGCCTATTCCTGTGCTGACTTCCTTTATGTTCAATGTTGTCCTGCTTTAGAACTGGACTGACAGTTCACCACCATACCTTCAGCCCCTCCCTCTGCTTCCAATATTTCTCTGGGTCTCAGGTCATGTTTCCAACCTCCATCTCCACCACCTGACTCCAACTCGATCACATCTTCAAAACCAAACCCTTAGGGCGGAACAGTGGCTCAGTGGTATATTTTCTGCCTCACAGTGTCAGAGACCCCGGTTCGATCCTGACAATGGGTGCTGTCTGAACGGAGCTTGTACATCCTCCTTGTGACCGCATGGGTTTTCTCTCGGTGCTCTGGTTTCCTCCCACATTCCAAAGACGTGCAGGTTTGTGGGCTAATTGGCTTTAGTAAACTGTGAAAATTATCCCTAGGATAGTGCCAGTGACCCTCGTAACTTTGCTAGAGGTGATTGCTGGTCGGCGCAGACCCGATGGACCAAAAGGCCTATTTCCATGCTGTATCTCTAAACTAAAGTAAATCCGTTTTAAAAAGAGTACCTACCCAAAATGCCACCTGTTCCATTCACACCTTAAATGCTATCTGATCCTCTGAGTTCCTCCTCCTTTGTGTTTAATTCCATAAAGACATTGAGGAGTCCTGAGCCGAATGTACAGAGTCTATTTTGAATGCACAGCATTTTAGCCAGGGGAGGAGAATCAAGAACCAGAGGACATAGGTCTGAATGAATTTTGTAATACTGAATGAATGTTTCTTTTATCTTAGCCTGACACGGTCACAGAAAATCAATCAATGCTTGCAAATGCAGCTTGTAATGAGAACTTGAAAGCTTCAGAAATCTTGTAGACATTACTCAAAAATATTGCTACGCTGCAGAATTCATAAATAGACAATAAAATGGAAATGCCTAAACATCATTTGTATAACCATAATCAAACAACTCATAAATAGCTGAAAAGACACACACAAAATGCTGGAGTAAATCAGGGGGTCAGGCAGCATCTCTGGAGAACTTGGATAGATGACGTTTTGGATCGGGACCCATCTTCAGACTTCTCCAGTGGGGAACCCAGATGTCACCTATCCATGTTTTCCAGAGATGCTTCTTAACTCGCTGAGTTGCTCGTATGTCATAGGAGTACAAGTAGGCCAATCGGACCAGTGGCACAGAGGTGGAGTTGGCCATTAGGGCGGCACAGTGGCACAGAGGTGGAGTTGCTGCCTTACAGCGACAGGGACCCGAGTGCGAACCTGACTGCAGCTGCTGTCTGTGAGAGTTTGTGCGTTGTCGCAGTTTCCTCCGGGTGCTCCGGTTTCCTCCCACACTCCATAGACATGCAGGGTTGTACATTAATTTGCTACGGTAAAAACTGTAAATTGTCCCTAGTGTATAGGATAGTGCTAGAGTACTGAATGATCGTTGGTCAGTGTAGACTCTGTGGGCCGAAGGGCCTGTTTCCATGTTGTACCTCTAAAGTAAACTAGAGAGTGTACTCCAGCACTTTATGTCTTTTTGTAAGCCAGCATCTGCAATTCCTTGTTTCTTCGTGTGCAGCTGCAGTTTCTGAGGGAAAATGTGGTTTATTTATATCCCGGATTTCTCCATTGATCAGATGCAGGGATAAAGCAACAGATAGGCAACTTACTTTTATCAGCACAGCCGCTCTGCTGCCTCCAGTCCCCCAGCACAACGCCCGCTGCTTCACAGGCTGAAGCATAAGACTCCAGGGTGTTGCACAGCTGCACAGAATCCCCACCGGTAACACAATGATCGTAGACGCAGCTCTCAAAGTATAGCTGTGGCGGGATTTGCCAGTGGCAGTTTTTAAATGGACCGGGGTTGTCCAAAATAATCTTGCAATATCTCTCTCCCTCTTCGTTTGATGGTGCCTCACAGGTCGGTGGCAGTGGAGCAGATGGGTCACACCTGTGTAACAGAAACAACCTCCAGATTCAGGGACAGTTTCTTCCCAACTGTTATCAGGCAATTGAACCATCTTCTCACCAACTAGAGAGCGGTCCTGACCTCCCATCTACCTCATTGAAGACGCTCAGACTTGGACTTGATTGGACTTTACCTTGCACTAAAAGTTATTCCCTTTATCCTGTATCTGTACACTGCGGACAGCTCGATTGTAATCAGGTATAGTCTTTCTGCTGACTGGATAGCACGCAACAAAAAGCTTTTCACTGGTCCTCGGTACACATGACAATAAACTAAATAAACCTCTCACTCTCCTCAAATGAAATTCTCTTCTTTTGCTGAAACTTGAGGGTTGGGGCTACATGAAGAAGTTGGGCAAGAAGCTGAGAGGTGATCTCATAGAATCAGAAACAAGAGGATCACATAGAATCAGAAACAAGAAGACATATATTTAATGTGAGGGACAAGATTTAAGATGCACCTGAGGGGCAACATTTTCACACAGAGGGTGGTTGGTATATGAAATGAGCTGCCAGGAGGTATTTGAGGCAGGTACTATAACAACATTTAAAAGACACTTGGACAGGTACAAATATTGGAAAGGTTAGACAGATGTAGGCCAAACACAGGCAAATGGAACTAGCTTAGACGGGGCATCTTGATCGGCATGAACGAGTTGGGCCGAAGGGCCTGCTTCCGTGCTGTATGACTCTATGATTCTAACATTATTTAATGATGCAATTGTAAAGACAAATACATCTTGAACGAAATACGGGAAAAAAATCATTTAATTTCTCCGCTAAGTGATATAACAATATTTAAAAGACATTTGGACAGGTACATGGATAGGAAAGGTTTAGAGGGATATGGGCCTAACGTGGGTAGGTGGAATTAGTGTAGATGGGATATTTTGGTCAGCATGAGCAAGTTGGGCAGAAGGTCTTGTTTCCATGCTGTATGACTATGACTCCAGGTGCTACTGGCCTTCTCCTTAAAACCTTTGTCTTGACTCAACGTACCTGAACATCATCCAAACACACCACTTGCTATACCATGATTGTACAGCGATAGAGTTGCCTTCTTACAGTGCCAGAGACTCGGGTTCGATCCTGACTACGGGTGTTTGTCTGTAAGGACAAATGGACTCCCCGTGACCTTCTCTGGTTTCCCCTCATACTCCAAAGACATATAGGTCAGTAGGCTAATTGGCTTGGTATAAATGTAAATGGTCACTAGTTTGTGTTGGATAGTGTGGAGATCGCTGATCGGCGCGGACTCGTTGGGCCGAAGGGCCGTTTCCGCGCTGTATCTCTAAACTAAACTAAAACATTTGGACAGGTACATTGATAAGGAACGTTTAGACGGTTAGAGGCCAAACGTGGGCAGGTGGGACTAGTGAAGATGGGGTATGTTTGTCGGCTTGTGCAAATTGGGTGGAAGGGGTCTGTTTCCATGCTGTATGACTCTATGACTTGGTGCTATTGTCCTTCAAGGCAAGAAGACACAAGCATTGATTTGACTATCTTCTGTCTTGCCCCAACATACCTGAACATCAACCAACCACACCATTTGCTTCACCACTTGCCCAGACTACTCAATCTGGAGATATTGTAGCGTTTGCCATAACTTAATAAACGACAGAAACACTCACGGCCAGTCCCCATCAGTGATCGCCCAACTGTTTCCAAACTGATTGGAATCCAAGGCTAGAATTCCGTCGGGTTTCACAAAGTCATCCAGCTGGTCGTTGGTGTAGGTCCCACACAGGCCACACAGCTGTCCTTTGTATCGCTCGTCCACCATGACTACCAGTTGTTGATCCCCGTCAAACTTCACCTGGAGACCAAAGTCGGTCTCAAGCAGCACAAACGGCCCGACCAGTGACAGTCCCACCGAAGGACTGGGTCTCGCAGGGAGTTCAACCTTCACCCCATCAACCTGCACAAAACATCACCAGTTAGTGAAGTTAATGAGCACTGAACTCTCCAATTTCAGGTAACACCCCGACACATGATATTTCTTCTTCCCCCCCCCCCCCCCCCCAACCCCAGTGCACACCCATTTCTCCCATCGTCCCACCTCCACTCTCCCCCCCCCCCTCCCCACCCTAGTGCCCTTCCACCTCCATCACTCTCTCTGGCTTTACAGTCACTTTCAAACCTCTTCTCAGCTTTGTGTATAAAATGATGAGAGGCGTAGGTGGGATAGACAGCCAGGACCTTTTCCCCAGTGTTGAAATGTCCAACACTAGAGGACATAGTTCTAAAGTGAGAGAGCAAAAGTTTAATGGAGGAATGATTTTTTACAAGGGTGATGGGGCCATGGATTGTGCTGCCAGGTGGTGGAGGCAGATACAATAGTGGTGTTTCAGTGGGTTTTAGATAGCCATTTGGAAGTGCAGGGAATAGAGGGACCTCTATTCTCCCCATTACTACAATCAGTCCAAAGAAGGATCCCAAATCTAAAATGTTGCCTGTCCATGTCCCCAGGGAAGCTGCCTGACTGGGTGATCATCAGTTGACATGGACTCAGTTGGCCAAAGAGCCTGTTTCCAAGCTATGTCTAAAACCTAAAACTAAACCTAATGCTGTCTGACCCGTTGAATTACTCCTATACCTTGTGTTGCATTACTGAATTACCCAATACCTAAACTACCAACATCGGGCGGCATAGTGGCGCAGCGGTAGAGCTGCTGCCTCACAATGGCACAGATCCGGGTTTGATCCTGACCATTACGGGTTGTCTGTGCAGAGTTTGTACGTTCTCCCTGTGACCGTGTGGGTTTTCTCCGGGTGCTCTAGTTTCCTCCCACACTCCAAAGACGTACAGTTTTGTAGGTTAACTGGCTTTGGTAAAATTGTAAATTGCCCCTTGTGTGTAGGATAGTGTTATTGTATGGGTATCACTTGTCGGCGCGGACTCGGTCGGTCAAAGGGCCTGATTCCGTGTTGTATCTCGAAACTAAACCAAAAAAATCTCAGCGATCTTTCCCCATCACCACGTCAATGCTGAAAAGTGTCCCCAGCAGAATGTAATACTCACATAAACATGCTTATGCTTCCGCACTGCGATGTGGAGGTTCTCCAGATGCAAGGCAACAGAGTTAAGGATCGACCACGTTTGACTACCTCTGTGTTCATTTCGACTGGTCACAGAGAATTGAACAGATGTATTCCCACATGTCTCCGTCATGGTATAATTGCAAGCACCCTGGAAATGATAAAGCTTCCCATCGTAGGTCGTGTAGTGTGGGTCACCATACACGTGGCAGATGGCGGTGTCCGCTTTGTGACATCCCAAATTGCCGCCTTGAACTTTGCAAACCTCTCCCGCTCCACAAGATCCCGCCTCGCACTCCATTCGGTCGTTGCCAGCACAGTGGCACCTCTCCCGACATCCTTCTTCCCAGAACATTTCCCCTTTCTGATTCACAAAGAGCGAGAGTTACTTTCAGCGCTGCAGCATTGGAATGCAGAACCTTGTATTGACAGAAACCAACGCGCTCCTCGCTCGCGCCCGACTTACCTGGTAGTACTTGCCCTTGTGCGTGCAGCCACAGTTGGTGATGGGTACACACACGCTCCCACTGAGGACAAAGCCATGGTTACACTCACAGTCCTCCACGCAAGGTTTACTGCAGTTATCTGAAGCAAAGCGGTCAGAGCAAGTGGCCGGGCATGCACTGGCACACGTGTTGTAATGGCTGTTGGGTTCACACTTGATAGCTGGAAGCAGAGAAGGAACAAAACTTTTCACACTTGGATTCACACAACTCGGGGTGGCACAGTGGCACAGTTACAGCTTTACAGCTCCAGCGAGAGCTGACTATGGGTACAGTCTGTTCTCCCTGTGACCGCGTGGGTTTTCTCTGGGTGCTCTGGTTTCCTCCCACATCCCAAAGATGCACAGGTTTGTAGGTTAATTGGCTTTTGTAAATTTTCCCTAGTGTGTAGGATAGAATGAATGTATGGGTGGTTGCTGGTCTAGTGTGGAGTCAGTGGGCCGAAGGGCCTGTTTCCCATCCGAAACTAAGAAAACTAAACTTCAAAGCATTGACATACAGAAGGACCTTGGGGTCCAAGTCCAGAAAGCCTTGAAATTTGCAACGCAAGTAGATAGAGTGGTAAAGAAAGCTTATGGTGTTCTTGCCTTCATCGGTTGGGGCATTGAGGGCAAGAGTCAGGTAATCACGATGCAACTTTACTGGACTTTGGTTATGCAGCATTTAGAGTATTGCGTGCAGTTCTGGTCACCCCAATACAAGAAGGACGTGGAGGCTTTGGAGAGGGTGCAGTGATGATTTATAAGAAAGTTGCCTGGTTTGGGGGTATTAACTGCAAGGAGAGATTGGACAGACTTGGATTGTTTTCTCTTGAGCACTGGAGGTTGAGGGGAGACCTGATAAAAATGTATAAAAATATGAGACATGCTGTAGATAGGGCAGGCAGCCAGAATCTTCTTCCCAGGATGGGAATGTCAAAGACTGGAGTGCATAAATTGAAGGTGAGAAGGGCAAAGTTTAAAGGAGGTGCAGGGCAGGGTTTTTTACACAGAGGGTGCTAGGTGCCTCAAAGTATAAAAGAGTGGTGGGAGATTACAATGCTTTAAGTGGTCCACCCTCTTTTGAATAATGCAAGGTTTACAGTGAGGGGTGAAGCATATACTGGCAATCTGAGCGGTACCTTTTTTTACACAAAGGGTGGTGGGTGTATGGGACACACAGCCGGAGGTGGTAGTGGAGGCAGGTACTATCGCAACGTTCAAGAAACATTTAGGCAAGTAGATGGATAGGATGGGTTTAGTGGGATATGGGCCAAATGCAGGCAGGTGGGACCAATGTAGATGGGGCATGATGGTTGGTGTGAGCAAATTGGGCCCAAGGGCCTGTTTCCACGCTGTATGACTATGACTATATGCAGGGAATGGAGGGAAATGGATCATGTGTAATCAGATAAGAGTTGATCTAGACATCATGTTCAGCACAGATATTGCGGGCCGAAGGTCCTGTTCTTGTGCTGCACTGCTCTATGTCCTATGTTCTAACAGAGGGCAATTCTCTTAGGCAACATCACACCAAGCCGCTAACTGGCAAATGTTAGACCAACGAGGGTGGCAACGAGACAACACCTACGGCAGAATGTCGAGTTCCTCCAGGGTTGAACGCTCACTCCCACAGTCTTGCAGGCATCGGTGTAGGTTTGCAGGGAATTGCACAGCGCTTCTTGGTGTCCTTCCAACAAGCACATTTCAACCACGCAGCTTTCGAACAGGCCAAGGGGGTTGATGACAGAATGGCAGTCCACAAACGGGCCCTGCTGACTGGTGATCAGGCCGCAGAAAGCGTCGCCGCTGTACAGCTCCTCGTCAGCGGGCGCGCACCCCGCTGCCTCACCCGGGTCACAACCTGGTTCATCAGCCCACACCTTCCAGCTGTTCCCCAGCTCGTTGTCATCTCTGGCTTGCTCCCCGTCACGTTTCGTGCGGTCGTCCTTCCTCAGTCCGTTGTAGTTACCGCACATGCCGCAAGTCTGGTTAAAGTAGGTACTGGGCAGTTTCACTTCCACCGAGTGGTCAGTGTCGTAGGAGACGTCCAGGCCAAAGTCAGTGGACAGGACCACGTACCTGCCGCTCCTGCTCACGCTCACCGCACCATCGGCGAGCCGGACAGGGAGGGTCATCCACACTTCATCGACCTGAGCACAAGAGGAAACCCTGTATCATACAACACACTTCAACAACTAGACTCTCCTCCACTGGCAGAGTGAGGCCACATGCAAATTGGAGAAACAGCCCTCAAATTGCGCTTGGCCAGCTTCAACCCAGTGGTATGAATGTGATTTCTCTAATTTAAAGAAACTCTTGCATTCCCTCTCTCTGCACTCATCCTCCACTCTAGTCATCCCCACATCCCTTCGTTATCACCTCTTCCACAGCCAGCAATGGACCATTGTGGGCTCCACATTTGCTTGGTCATCGGTGCCGGCTCCAATTTGTTCTGAAGCTCTTGGAGTTATTCCTTGGAGTACAGGAGGCTGAGGTGTGATCTTACAGAGGTGTATAAGATCATGAGGGAAATAGATCGGGTGAATGCACAGAGTCTTTTACCCAGAGTAGGGGAATCATGAACCAGAGGACAATTTAGTGATTTAAGTGATTTAAGGTGAGAGGGGAAAGATTTAATCGGAACCTGAGGGGAATCTTTTTCACACATAGGGTTGTGGGTGTATGGAACAAGCTGCCAGATGAGTTAGTTGAGGCAGGTACTATAACAACATTTAAAAGATATTTGGACAGGTACATGGTTAGGAAAGGTTTAGAGAGATATAAGCCAAACGCAGAGTAGATTGTACCAGTGTAGACGGGGGATCAGCTTGGATGTTGGGCCGAGGGGCCTGTTTCCATGCTGCATGTCTCCCGAGTCTGGTGTGTGCACTTTCAAGCGGGTAGAAGAAGTAATGACCGGGGATGGACAAGTCTCGATACAAAATAGAGATGCTACCTTAATTGAACTCACCGCCATTACACTGCACAACATATTCCCAGTCACTGACATCTTTGTTTCAGAATCTTGATTAGTATGGGTGTCAGGGATAATGGGGCGAAGGCAGAAGAATGGGGTTGGGAGGGAAAGATAGATCAGCAATGATTGAATGGTGTAGACTTGATGGGTCAAATGGCCTAATTCTGCTCCTAGAACATGAGCTTATGTTCAAATAAAAGGTTTTATGGAAACGATGCTAGCATATAAAAGATGGGTAAAATGTGCAGTAGTTTAGCAGACTCAGTCTTGCAGTGAGAAACTTACCAACACACGGTGACGTTCCCCCTTGACAATCCACACCTCGTGACCATGAACTGCTACCAGAACTTTCTGAACATAAGATACTTTAGCGTTACCACGATGTTCATTCTTCGCTTCGATGTTGAAGTAGGGAAGCGAGGAGGAGTTTACACACAGCTTGGCCAGCAAGTAGGTACAGCTACCCATGAAGTGAAGGGTCTCCTTGTCAAATGTGTTATAATGCGGATCATTGTGGATCCTACACACACCGTAGGTGTGTGGGTAGCAACCGGGAACTCCGTCCGCAACCCCGCAGTGTGAATCGTCAGGGCAGGTCGAGCTCCAGCACACCAGCTCACTGCCTGCAGAAGGGCAGCGGCATTGAGTTGAGCAGGTATCATCGGTCCAGAACTCATTGCCCACAGGGTAGTGCTTGCCTTCATGCCAGCAGCCACACAGATGTTCGGGCACACATCTGTCATTGTAGAGAGCGTAACCACTGTCGCACAGGCATCCTTCCACGTTGGACTCCACGCAGTTGGATGGAGCGTGTGGTTTGACACAAGTAGCTGGACAGGCCGTGCCCCACTGCTCATAGTGACTGTTGGCTCCACACTCCAGCGCTGTGAAGACAATCCGTACAATCACACGTTACTTTAACCTGGAATTCCTTTCATCAGCGCCTACCTCACAGATAACTGGTCAAACATTTTATACATTATGTCATTAAATTGGACGGAGTGCAGTGAAGATTTACGATGATGTTACCAGGGTTCAAGGGCCTGAGCTATAGGGAGAGACTGGGCAGCCAGGCTAGGACTTTATTCTTTGAAACACAGGATCTTATAGAGGTGGTATAAAACTTGAAGGGGAATTGATGGAGTGAATACACAGAGTCTTTTACCCAGGTAGGGGTAACAAGAACCTAATAGGTTTAGGTTGAGGGGAAAGATTTATTAGAAGGTTGAAAGGCAACATTTGCACACAGAGGGTGGTGGGTCTATGAAATGAACTGTCAGAGTAGGTAATTGATGCAGGTACCATAGCAACATTTCAAAATACATTTGGACAGATACATGCATAGAGAAGGTTAAGAGGGATGTGGGCCAAATATAGGCAGATGGGGTTATGGTAGGTGGGCATTGTGGTCAGCATGCACAAGTTGGGCTGAGGAACCCGTTTCGTGCTGCAGAACTCGATGACTCTTAGTTTAGTTTAGTTTAGAGATACAGCGTGGAAACAGGCCCTTCGTCCCACTGAATCCATACTGACCAGCGATCCCTGTACACTAGTTCTATTCAACACACTAGGGACAATTTATAGAAGCCAATTAATCTGAAAACCTGCACGTTTTTTAAATATGGGATGAAACCGGGACACACAGAGAAAACTGACGCGGTCATAGGGAATACATATAAACAGACAGCACCCTTGGTCAGGATTGAACCCGGGTCTCAGGTACTGTGAGGCAACAACTGTACCCACTGTGCCAACTCTGTTTCTAACTGCTTGGGGATCAACACCGTGGCACAGCGGTAGAGCTGCTGCCTTACAGCTGCTGCCTTGCCGGATCATGACAATGGATGCTGTCTGTATAGAGTTTGTACATTTTCCCTGTGACCGTGTGGAATTTCTCCAAGTACACCGGTTTCTTCCCACACATGAATGATGTGCGGGATAGTAGGTTAATTGGTTTTGGTAAAAATTGTAAATTGTCCCTAAGGACAACGCTAGTGTAGGGCGTGATCGCTGGTCGGTGCGGTCTCGGTGGGCCGAAGAGCCCATTTCTGCACAGTATCTCTAAAGTTGATTAGTACGGGTGTCGGGGGTTATGGGGAGAAGGCAGGACAATGGAGTTGAAAGGGAAAGATAGATCAGCCATGATTGAATGGCAGAGTAGAGTTGATGGGCCGAATGACCTAATTCTGCTCCTATAACTTATGAACTTTATGTCCTCTGAGTGACATTGAAAGATCAGGCAGTCTGCTGCCAAGCACTTACGGCAAAAGGTCTTGTTCCTCCAGGCTTCCACTATCGCCCCCTCTGACTGGCACGCATCTCCATAGGACTCCAGACTGCTGCACAGAGACTCCTGATCCATGCCTAACGCACAGAGGTCGTATACACAGTCAGCAAAGTAAACCTCTGGGTTCACTATGTAATGGCACCCATTGAAAGGACCGTGCACATCCAGGATTATGCCACAGTAATCCTTACTCTCTATGACGCGCTTTTCATCGATGGAGCAATTCGGTCTGATGCCAATGTCAGGAGCACATCTGGAAAAACAGCAGCAGCACAAATGAGAAATACTTAAACCTAGCTAGGAAAGGTTAGAGGGATGTGGGCTAAACGCAGGCAGTTGGGGCTGGTGTAGATGGGGCATCTTGGTCAGCATGGAAGAGTTGGGCTAAAGATCCTGTTTCTGTGTTGTAGGACACGATGAGTCTTCATTTAATTTAGTTTACAGGTATAGCATGGAAACAGACCCTTTGGCCCACTGAGTCCACATGACCAGTGACTGCACCCACTCACTAATTCTATCCTGCACAATAGGGATAATTTACAGAAGCCAATTAACCTACAAACCTGCAGGTCTTTGGAATGTGGGAGGAAACCAGAGCTCAAACCTCTGCAAGCAAATTAAGCTTAGATTTAGGTTTATTATTGTCACGCGTACCAAGATACGGTGAAAACATGCTTACTAATCAGATCAGTTGATACTCTGCATAAATACAATCGTCAAACTCAAGTAAAGTAGGTAGAGCAGAATAGTCCAATGTCCACAATGGGGTAGAGGTGAATTGGACAGTACCCAAGCTTTTAGAAAGACCGTTAACAAGCCTGATAAGTGAGGTGCGCGCTTTCAAGCTTCTGTACCTCCCCCCCAAGGAGAGTGGGGAGAAGAGGGAATAACGTTTTTGATTATGTTGGCTATATTCCTGATGCATCATGAAGTGTAGATGGAATTAATGGTGGGAAGACTAGACTGTGATGGACACTGTATCACAATTAATGATTATGATATAGTTGGGATCACGGAGACATGGCTCCAGGGTGACCAAGGCTGGGAGCTGAACATCCAGGGATATTCAATATTCAGGAGGGATAGAGAGAAAGGAAAAGGAGGTGGGGTAGCGTTGCTGGTTAGAGAGGAGATTAACGCAGTGGAAAGGAAGGACATCAGCTTGGAGGATGTGGAATCGGTATGGGTAGAGCTGCGAAACACTAAGGGCCAGAAAACGCTGGTGGGTGTTGTGTACAGGCCACCTAGCAGTAGTAGTGAAGTTGGGGATGGCATCAAACAGGAAATTAGAAATGCGTGCAACAAAGGCAAAACAGTTATAATGGGCGACTTCAATCTACATATAGATTGGGTGAATCAAATTGGCAGGGGTGCTGAGGAAGAGGATTTCTTGGAATGTATGCGGGATAGTTATCTAAACCAACATGTAGAGGAACCAACGAGAGAGCAGGCTATTCTAGACTGGGTATTGAGTAATGAGGAAGGGTTAGTTAGCAGTCTTGTTGTGCGTGCCCCCTTGGGCAAGAGTGACCATAATATGGTTGAGTTCTTCATTAGGATGGAGAGTGACATTGTTAATTCAGAAACAACAGTTCTGAACTTAAAGAAAGGTAACTTTGAGGGTATGAGACGTGAATTGGCCAAGATTGACTGGCAATTCGTTCTAAAAGGGTTGACGGTGGATATGCAATGTAAGGCATTTAAAGACTGCATGGATGAACTACAAAAATTGTTCATCCCAGTTTGGCAAAAGAATAAATCAGGGAAGGTAGTGCATCCGTGGATAACAAGGGAAATCAGGGATAGTATCAAAGCAAAAGATGATGCGTACAAATTAGCCAGAAAAAGCAGCATACCAGAGGACTGGGAGAAATTCAGAGACTTGCAGAGGAGGACAAAGGGCTTAATTAGGAAAGGGAAAATAGATTATGAAAGGAAACTGGCAGGGAACATAAAAACTGACTGCAAACGTTTTTATAGATATGTGAAGAGAAAGAGATTAGTTAAAACAAATGTAGGTCCCTTGCAGTCAGAAACAGGTGAATTGATCATGGGGAACAAGGA
Organism: Malacoraja senta; assembly: GCA_038087875.1. Lineage (NCBI taxonomy): Eukaryota > Metazoa > Chordata > Chondrichthyes > Rajiformes > Rajidae > Malacoraja > Malacoraja senta. The sequence continues at coordinate 24,494,084 of CM075984.1, forward strand.
TATGGCGGACCAATTGAATAACTACTTTGGTTCCGTCTTCAATAAGGAAGACATAAATAATCTGCCGGAAATAGCAGGGGGCCGCGGGTCAAAGGAGATGGAGGAACTGAGTGAAATCCAGGTTAGTCGGGAAGTGGTGTTGGGTAAATTGAATGGATTAAAGGCCGATAAATCACCAGGGCCAGATAGGCTGCATCCCAGAGTACTTAAGGAAGTAGCTCCAGAAATATTGGATGCATTAGTGATAATTTTTCAAAACTCTTTAGATTCTGGAGTAGTTCCTGAGGATTGGAGGGTAGCAAACGTAACCCCACTTTTTAAGAAGGGAGGGAGAGAGAAAACGGGGAATTACAGACCAGTTAGTCTAACATCGGTAGTGGGGAAACTGCTAGAGTCACTTATTAAAGATGGGATAGCAGCACATTTGGAAAGTGGTGAAATCATTGGACAAAGTCAGCATGGATTTACGAAAGGTAAATCATGTCTGACGAATCTTATAGAATTTTTCGAGGATGTAACTAGTAGAGTGGATAGGGGAGAACCAGTGGATGTGTTGTATCTGGACTTTCAGAAGGCTTTTGACAAGGTACCACATAAGAGATTAGTATACAAACTTAAAGCACACGGTATTGGGGGTTCAGTATTGATGTGGATAGAGAACTGGCTGGCAAACAGGAAGCAAAGAGTAGGAGTAAACGGGTCTGTTTCACAATGGCAGGCAGTGACTAGTGGGGTACCGCAAGGCTCAGTGCTGGGACCCCAGCTATTTACAATTTATATTAATGACCTGGATGAGGGAATTGAAGGCAACATCTCCAAGTTTGCGGATGACACTAAGCTGGGGGGCAGTGTTAGCTGTGAGGAGGATGCTAAGATAGGCTGGGTGAGTGGGCAAATGTTTGGCAGATGCAGTATAATGTGGATAAATGTGAGGTTATCCACTTTGGTGGCAAAAACAGGAAAGCAGACTATTATCTAAATGGTGGCCGATTAGGAAATGGGGAGATGCAGCGAGACCTGGGCGTCATGGTACACCAGTCATTGAAAGTAGGCATGCAGGTGCAGCAGGCAGTGAAGAAAGCGAATGGTATGTTAGCTTTCATAGCAAAAGGATTTGAGTATAGGAGCAGGGAGGTTCTACTGCAGTTGTACAGGGTCTTGGTGAGACCACACCTGGAGTATTGCGTACAGTTTTGGTCTCCAAATCTGAGGAAGGACATTATAGCCATAGAGGGAGTGCAGAGAAGGTTCACCAGACTGATTCCTGGGATGTCAGGACTTTCATATGAAGAAAGACTGGATAGACTTGGCTTATACTCGCTAGAATTTAGGAGATTGAGAGGGGATCTTATAGAAACGTACAAAATTCTTATGGGGTTGGACAGGCTAGATGCAGGAAGATTGTTCCCGATGTTGGGGAAGTCCAGGACAAGGGGTCACAGCTTAAGGATAAGGGGGAAATCCTTTAAGACCGAGATGAGGAAAACCTTTTTCACACAGAGAGTGGTGAATCTCTGGAACTCTCTGCCACAGAGGGTAGTTGAGGCCAATTCATTGGCTATATTTAAGAGGGAGTTAGATGTGGCCCTTGTGGCTAAGGGGATCAGGGGGTATGGAGAGAAGGCAGGTACGGGATACTGAGTTGGATGATCAGCCATGATCATATTGAATGGCGGTGCAGGCTCGAAGGGCCGAATGGCCTACTCCTGCACCTATTTACTATGTATCTATCTATGTATCTATGTACATCCGCAACTTTCTACGATTCCCTGCGGTCTTGGGCAGAGTTGTTCCTAAACCAAGCTGTGATGCAACCCAACAGTACGCTTTCTATGGTGTATCAATGGCGCATCAAATGGCACAATGATGGAAATTAGAAAGACAGATACACCAGCGATTCTCCTGCACTCTTGGTTCCACAGCCTAGCCCTGTTATCCATTTTGCCAGAACAACAGAGGTCCCGGCCTATGAGAGGAGTCCAACGGTATTAGTACGGTCCTCCTAGGTCAACAGGCAGCCAAGATATCGGCCCATAAAGGTGGCCTCAGAGGTCAGCTATAGGAACAGTTGTGCCGGAGTTCCAGAGCCCCAGCCGGAGAGGGCGAATTCCACCCGCCAATTGGCAGCAGACGTCGCCTATGGGAACGGATTTGCCACCTCCAGCCAGGCTGGAGATCCAGAGCCCCGTCCGCAGGAGGAAAATGCAGATGAGGTCGATATCGGCCACCTCACCACATTTTCAGCGGGACTTCCAGGGAGGATTTCAAGTGTACTCTCATATTCACATTAAAGGAGGTGCCGGACGACCAGTTGTGGGAAAATTGGTGACGGACCTCTATGATGTTTTTGAAAGGAATGGAAAGGTTCCCAACAGTTTGGTTATATCGTACCTGGAGTCATTGTGAGTCTGCCAGCTATTGCCCAAGCTGACTGAATCAGGCTCCATTATTCCATCTGGATTCAGAAAATCATCCTTTCTGTCTTCATTGTAGTTGCCACACATTCCACACACCTTGGCCATGAAGAGATTGGGGAGAGTGACCTCAGCCCGATGTATGCCATTGAACTTCACCCGCAATCCAAAGCTGGTGGTGAGGACCACGTACTGCCCAGACCGAGCGACGAGAACATCTGGGGTGACCCGCACAGGCAACACTGTCACTTCCCCATCCACCTGCCAACAGCAACATCACTGATCAATTGATTCTTCTGCACACTAGCATTTCAACACATCTCAAGAGTCAAAAGCATTTCATTGTGGGCGGCATCGTGGCGCAACAGTGGAGTTGCTGCCTCACAGTGCCAATTTATTGTATTGTTTACAGAGTACTATGTTAACACATTCATATCTGCTGCTGCAAGTACAAATTTCATTGTTATGTCTGGCAATAAAACATAAACATTATGTGACAATAAAACACTTTTGATTCTTGATCCAGGTTCGATCCTGACTACAGGTGCTGCCTGTATGGAGTTTGTACATTCTGCCTGTGACCGCGTGGATTTTCTCCGGGTGCTCCGGTTTCCCCCCACGCTCCAAAGACGTACTAGTTTGTAGGCTTCAGTATAATTGTAACTTGTCCTTAGGGTGTAGGAAAGTGCTAGTATACGGGGTGATCATTGGTCGGCGCGGACTTGGTGGGCTGAAGAGCCTGTTTCCATGCTGTATCTCTAAAATCTAAAGTCTAATTTTCATATGTACCAAAATGGAACAATGAAATTCATACTTGCAACAGAACCATAGGCTTGTAAACACAGTACTCAATGGACACCATAATAGATAGATTAAAAAAGATACATACAGTAGGGAATGTATAATATGTATTAATGTATAATAAACATACAGTTATATGTTTGCATTCAGGGCTATGCGTCCTTTCAGAAAGACAGAAAGGTGGGCAGAGAGGGTGGGGAAGCTCTGTGGTTAGGAATGAAATTCAGTCCTTAGAGAGGGGTGACATAGGATTAGAAAATGTAGTCATTGTGGATAGAGCTGAGAAATTATAAGGGTAAAAATACTCTAATGGGAGTTATTTACAGGTCCCCAGACAGTAGCCAGGATATAGGGTACATCAGGAGTTAAAATTGGCAAAAAGGCAATGCTAGGGTGGTCATGGCAGATTTCAATATGCCGGGAGACTGGGAAAATCAGGTTGCTACTGGACTCCAAGAAAAGGAAGTTTGTATTGTGCCTCCGATATGGACTCTTGGAGCAGCTTGTAGTGGAGCCTACCAGGGAAAAGTCAATTCAGGATTTAGTGTTGTGTAATTAACCGGATTTGATATGGGAACACAAGGTAAAGGAACCATTAGGAGGTAGCGACCACAACATGATATTTTTAAGGCAGAGATAGATAGATTTTTGATTAGTGCAGGTGGCAGAGCTTATGGGGAGAAGGCAGGAGAATGGGATTAGGAGGGAGATATAGATCAGCCATGATTGAATGGCGGAGACCACTTGAAGGGCCGAATGGCCTAATTCTACTCCTATCACTTATGACCTTATGCATCGATATGTAAAAAAACATACATAGATAAAATAAAACATACACTGAAAAGGTTAATAAATAAATAAAAGTCCACTATTAGCAAAAAACAAAAACAAAAGCCTGAAATCCCTAGCACAACCAAGACAGGGCGTAGTTTGAAGTTTAGTTGGAGGTTGCAGTGTTTAATGGACAGATGGATGTTGGGGAGAATCTGTTCCTGAACTTGTAAAGTTCAGGAACACTGTTTTCAGACTCCTATACCCTTTACCTGATGAGAGGAGTGAAATGGGAGCGGGTCCTTGATGATGCTGGCTGCCTTTTTGAAGCAGCACCTCCTGTAGACCATTTCCACAGTGGGAAGGTCAATGAAGCAGTGCAGAAGCTCCAGTATGGCAAGGGTTAAGATGGCCAGCCGTACATCACAAGGTTTTTGATAGTCACCCTTTGAGGTACAGCACAAGGTTCTTGATAGGCGTCCTTTGAGGTACAGCTAGCTATAACCTAGAGCACAAGGTTCTTGATAGTCATCCTTACTAAAATTGAATACCAATAAATGACTGAATAGCATGTAGTTTTATTTGTATTAGTATTATTATATTTGTAATAGTGTTTCCAAAATGTATTGTGATCAATGATAAGAATTAGAGAGTGTGCACAATTTCCATGGTCAAAATCTGTATAAAAGGTGATGATTCCACGTGGAATTTCAGAGTATTACGGTAACTGGGACAGTGCTGCTCTCCTGGTGCACAAGTAAATAAAGTGTGTCTGGAAAAGGAATGCAAGTCCGGCGACGACAGCAACACCTCCTAGAAATCAGTTCCACGATGGGGAAGTCAGTACCAGTGATGGACCGGGCGGATTCCACCACATCTGGTAATCTCCTTCGTTCCTGGGCGTTCAAGTTGCCGAACCAGGCCATGATGCCCGGCCCTCTGCTCTACGCCCTACACCTGTAGAAGTTCAAGAGAATATTCACCGACTTACCAAATCTCATCAATCTTCTGAGGAAGTCGTTGAATTGATGGGCTGTCGTTATGATTGCATCAGAGTACATCGATTGAAGACACTCGCACATGGAACCCTTACCTTTACCACGCGCCCCTTTCCCAGCATGATTCTGTGACTGTAAACATCAACATTGACGTGTCTGACGTAGGACACGTGGGGATTTCCGGATCTCCGCTCGTTGGCAGCTTCAACATTGAAGTAAGGCAGACTGCTGTTGGCATCGCACAGTTTGGATAAAGTATACGTGCACGTTCCCATAAAGTCGTGGGTTTGCTGATCAAAGGTCAGGTAGTGAGGGTCCCCTTGCAAAATGCAGGATGATTCTGAAAGCAGCAAAACAAAGATCAATTGATGGAATGGCGTTCAGGGGTAGACAGGCCATTTACTAGGATGTTGGCAAGATTGCCTTATGATTTTTGCCTTGTTTTGCTTTACAGATAAAGTTCAAAGAAGAATTAATTCTCGTGCATGAAATATAATTATTGGATTAACATCTCCCTAGGTGGATGGCATATGAACCATCAGATTTGAAACTTTATTTTGGAGATACAGCATGGAAACTGGCCCTTTGGCCCACCGAGTCCACACCAACCAGCGATCACCCTGTACACTAGCACTATCCTACACACTAGGGACAATTTACATTTTTACCAAAGCCAATTAACCTACCAACCTGTACATTTTTGGAATCTGGAAAGAAACCGAAACACCCGAAAAAAACCCACATGGTCACAGGGAGAACATACAAAATCCATATAGACAGCAGCCATAGTCAGGAACAAACCCGGGTCTCTGGCGCTGCAAGGCAGTAGCTCTAATGCTGCGCCACTGTGCCGCCCCTAATAGTTATCGAATGTCCTCCAAGTCCTTCTATTCAGTGAATACAGATGCAAAGTACTCATTTAGCACCTCATCTACATTCTTGAACTCCAAGCATAGATACCCTTCTTTATCCCTTAAAAGTCTTACCTTCTCTCTGGTCACCCTCTGTTTTGAACATCCCTATAAAAAGCCTTGGGATTTTCCTTAATCCAACTTGCCAATGACATTTCATGGCCCCTTTTAGCCCTTCTAATCGCCCACCTGAGTTCTTTCCTCCTTGCTTATATTTCTCATGAGCTCATCTGACGCCACCTTCTTAAACCTAACATATGCTTCCTTTTTCTTCCTGACCAAGTTTACAACCTCCTTGGTCATCCATGGTTCCCTTACCTTACCGTCCTTATCCCTCCTCCTTACTGGAACATACTGATCCTGCACCTTGATCAGCTGGTCTTTAAACGACTCCCACAGGTCAACTGTGGATTTACCCAATAACATCTGCTTCCAAATGTACCCTCCCTAACTTCTGGCTAATGACATTGCAATTTGATTTGCCCCAATTAAGCAGGGGCCGCGAAGCGTTTTTGAAAGTGGGGGGGCTGAGCGATCACTGATCACTGGCCTTGGGGGCGCACCCCCCCTCCCACGGTAGGGACTTTTTGAAATTTGATGCATTAAAATCATGTTTTAGTGCAATGTAGAAGTATGATTTCAATGTTTTTGTTTGAAGTATTTTTAAGATAATGTAGGGCCTGCATAAGATAGGAGCAGGTGATTATTATTTTTGTTATTGCTCGACCTCCACAAACTGGGGGATAATAATACACACCATCCCCCACCTCAAAAAATGGGGTATACACCCCCATCCCCCCCCCCCCCAGTATAGAAAATTTGACAAAAAAACTTTTAAATGTGTTATAATTTGAAGTGCTGGTTTGTTTTTGTTTGTAGTTGGAAAAAGGGGCAAGAAATAATCATAACTTTTCCAAATTTTGCAAAGTCATATAAATTATGTTTTGCTCGGGGAAAAAAGAGTATTTTGAAAGTATGCATTCTCCTTTTGACGTATATTTCATTTGATTTGAATTTAGAATCAACAAACCATGGCATTTTTAGATTACTTTTTTAAAAGTAAGACTTTCGAGAAATCTAAAATGCATTAGAAATACACATTTCAATGCACTGAGTCTCTTGTCCCGAGTAGGTGAATCGAAGACCAGAGGACAGATTTGAGGTGAAGGGGAAAAGATTTCATAGGAATCTGAGGGGTAACTTTTTCCACATAAAGGGTGGTGGGTGTATGGAACAAGCTGCCAGGGGAGGTAGTTGAGGCAGGGACTATCCCAACATTTAAGAAACAAACTGATTCATGGATAGGACAGGTTTGGAGGCATATGGACCAAAAGTAGGTAGTGTAGCTGGGACATGTTGGTGGGTGTGGGCAAGTTGGGCCGAAGGGCCTGTTTTCACACTGTATCACTCTATGACTACATTATACTTCCACCATGCATGAATGCTTCAAAATCAAGTGGTCAAGTTTTATTGCCATATACTCAAGCATAGAAACATAGAAAATAGGTGCAGAAATAGGCTATTCGGCCCTTCGAGCAAGCACTGCCATTCAATATGATCATGGCTGTTCATCTAAAATCAGTACCCCTTTCTTGTTTTTTCCCCATATCCCTTGATTTCGCTAGCCCCAAGAGCAAAATGTAACTCTCTCTTGAAAACATCCAGTGAATTGGCCTCCATTGCCTTCTGTGGCAGAGAATTACACAGATTCACAACTCTCTGGGTGAAGAAAGTTTGTTCTCATCTCAGTCCCAAATGGCCTACCCCTTCTTCTTAAACCGTGACCCCTGGTTCTGGACTCCCCCAACATCGGGAACATTTTTCCTGCAGTTACAGTAACTGAAAATCTAGCAGGCAAGCAGGATGCTTTCTCCAACCACCCCCATTTGAAGGCCACTATCTTCCACCGCTTCTACCCAGTGCTTGGTACCTACTTCCAGCAGCCATTGGTTGTCCTCCAGGATGCACCGAGGTGCAGCCTGGTCCATGCCGGTCACCAGGGCGAATTCGGCGCAGAGACTCTCATGGCAGCGGCGCAACGCTTCCGACGCCTCCGACGGCCCAGGACTCTTGCACTGTGGCTGCTCCATGGCCGGAGCTGCAGCGAGCGGCTCGCCAGCCCCGCAAACACTCACCAGCCCTGGTTCCCCGTCCGCCACTGCTTCTGCTTCCATCCCACCCTCCCTCCGCCCCGGCTCTCCAACACCCACGACCAGGTTGCTCAGAGCACAGCAGTGCCTCGTCCAAAGCTGGAGACGTTGAAACATGTCCAGCCAAAAATGTGGGGGGGGGGCTGTAGCCCCCCCGGTTCCGCGGCCCATAAGTACTTAATAAGTACTTTTACCCAACATCCAGACTATCCCTATTTAAAAGAATTTGAAACCTTATGCGGTTGTGGTCACTCTCTCTTCCACCATAACACCAGCCACCTGTTCAGGACCATATCCCAAGACAAGGTCCAGTAGCGACCCTCCTCAAGTTGGACTACCCACATACTGTTTCAGCAAACTTTCTTTCTGTCCCGTCTAATCCTCTTGCACTGAGCAAGTACCAGTCAATATTGGGGAAGTTAAATTCACCCGCTACAAAGTGATGGAGTAACTCAGCGGGTGAGACAGCAGCCCTGGAGAACAAGGATAGGTGACGTCTTGGGTTGGGTTGGGACCTTTGAAGAAGGGTCCCGACCCGAAATATCACTGAACTATTCAATCAACAACTAGAGAGTGCTCCTGAGCAAGTTTCTCCAGCACTTTGTGTCTGTAATTTCGCTGTTCTATATTCTACATAAGATCCAGCTATTACCCTGAGCAGCTTTGCAATAGAGAGATCAGAGGATTTTGTTCGACTGATGGAACAAGGAATCTAAAGCTGACTGAAAATAGAGAGTTGGAGCTTTTATATTCACTTACGTTTGTTGCATCTTCCCCTTCGGATCGCAATGTTATCGATCGCTGTGTCTCCATTCTCAGTCTTCCCACGGACAGCCTCGAAAGTCACCTGGAATTTTAACAAACGATCTGTTCAACGTGTGAATCAATGTTATAAGTTGAGAGTCAAGATTGTGTCATTGCTATATGTATAGGCCCACCACGAATATCTGACAACTGGTGGTCTGGCACCTCCTTTAATCCAGACAAAGTTAGAAGAGCATACTTGAAATCCCTCCCCCCCACCCCCAGGAATTCCCCCTGAAAATGTGGCTGGCTCCTTAGCTGGATGAGGCGGCTGATCTCAACCTCAACAGGACTTCTGCGGCCGATCAGCGGGTCGAATTGGCCCTCTGTGGCCGTGGCTCTGGAACTCCGGTCCAGCTGGACAGAAGACATTTTGGGTTGGGACCCATCTTCAGACTCAAATGGTTCTGACGCCAAACATTGCCTATCCATACCATCCAGATATGCTGCCTGACCCAGAGTTACTCCGGTCACTTAGTGTATTACTCAATATTCCAGCATCTGCAGTCCCTATTATTGAATGATATTGAATTATTGAATACAGCACGGAAACAGACCCTTCGCCCAATTTTCCCATGCCGACCATCGTACCCCACCTACACTAATTCCACCTGGTTGCGTTTGGCTCATCTACCTCTAAACCTTTCCAATCCATGTATCGGTCCAAATGGCTTTTAAATGTGTTTATAGTACAGTACCTGCCCCAATTTGGAGTATTGTGAAGCCTTATGGGATCCTTTCAACAACAATAACAAGATCACCCTGGAGAAAGTACAACGGCGAGCTGCCCGCTTTGTATGTAATGATTACAAGCTCAAATCAAGCGTGAATAATATGCTGACTTCTCTCGGATGGGATACCCTAGAACTCTGCAGAATCAGGCTAAGACATTGCAATTTACAAGGAGATTCACAAAATCACGCCATCAAATCTCCCGTCATTCCAGAGCACCAACTGCCATGAAACAAGACAAAATAACGGTCCCTACATCACCAACTCGCTAAATTTCAATAAACCTTGCTACCAATATTCCCTTTACCCAAGGACGATAATGGAATGGAATAGGTTACCACCCAACACACGTGCTGCTCCTGATGCTAAGTCATTTAAAAAGGGGATTGAGCAACTAGATCTCCTCAACGGTCAAAAAGGCCCACTTCAAAATTTAATCAATACTCTACTCACTCCGACCTGCGTGAGACAACCACTGATGAGGTGTTTGCGCAGTAATCAACCAGAACCAGAATCAGAACTATCTCCTCTGGCAGCTTCTTCCATATACCCACTACCCTCTCTGTGTGAAAAAGGTACCCCTCAGGTTCCTATTAAATCTTTCCCCTCTCACCTTAAACCTACGTCCTCTGGTTCTTGATACACTGGGTAAAAGACTCCCAGTTAAGCCAGCACTATGCCCTTTGGTTTACCTGGCCTACAGGGCAAAAGCTAAGATTTACCCTATCTTTGCTCCTCATTTTTTTCTGCCCCTTTATCAAGTGCCGATTCGGGACCTCCAAGCCACGGAGTGTGTTCGACCGTTCATGGCCCCGACCACGGGTGAACAAGGGAGGAGGACTGGCTGAACTTTGTTGCCTTCCACCACAGTGAAGAATGCTGTGGTGGATGTTTGTGTTAAATCTTATTATGTATTGTACGTTCTATTTTAATTGTACCGCTGCTGGCAAATTAATTTCACTGCACCTTCGGGTGTATGTGACGAATAAAATTGACTTTGAGACCAGGGAGAAGAGAATTGGTGCCGCCAGGACAATAGGCCTTTAAGGCCAAGATAAGACTGTACTCAAGAACTTTGAGACTTTGTGGA
>CM075984.1:24506368-24568868 GCA_038087875.1 Malacoraja senta
GAGTATAAGAGTCAGGCCACATTTGAATGCAGTTTTGGTTGCTCCATTACAGTCAGTGGGCTGATTCCACGCTGTATCTCAATAGTCTAAAGGAAAGATATGGAGGCTTTGGGGAGGGTGCAGAGGAGGTTTCCAACAATGCTGCCTGGATTAGAGGGTATAGCTAGAAGGAGAGGTTGGACAAACTTGGATTATTTTCATTGGAGCGTCGGAGGCTGAGGGGAGACCTGATGTTAGGATATAAAAATATGAGATGCACAGATGGGGTAGACAGCAGAATGGGGTAGATTACGGATGCCCTTTTTCATATACTCGAGGGCACAGCTATATGGCGAGAGAGGGAAAGTTTAAAGGAGACTAGACCAAGTGCATACCCGTTGGGTCTGTTCCCCCAATGTGTGGTTGCAGGGCAGGGGGGGTGGCTGGGGGGGGGGGGGGTCGGCATGTGGCATCACACACACTAACTACCCCCCGCACACATGCTAACTACCCCCCTTCATATTATATTAATATTATTAATTTGCTCCTTTTACCCCACAACCGCCCTATCCACTGACGCATAGCCCCCAACTCGCAGGCGCATCTAGAGAGGGGGGGGATAGAGAGTGAGGGCAGAGAGAGAATGGGGAGAGAAAGGGGCAGATAGAAGGGCAAGAGACAGAGGGAGAGGGGGTGGAGGGGAGGAGGAGAGGGAGGGTGGGTGAGGGGGGGAGGGGGGTGAGAGATGGGAGGAGCGAGAGAGGGGAGGAGAGAGAGGGGGAGGGAGAGAGGGGGCTGAGGGGGGAAAGGAAAGGGGGGAGAGGGGGGAATGGAGGGGGAGAGGTGGGGGAAGGGAGGGGGAGGGGGGAGGGTGGGGAGGGGATGGGATGGAGGGAAGGGGGTAGGGGAGGGTGGAGGGGAGGGGGGAAGGGGGTTTAGGGGAGAGAGGGTGGGGGAGAGGAAGGGGGAGAGAGGTGGGGAGAGAGAGAGGGGAGAGAGAGAGAGGGGGGGAGAGAGAGGGAGAGAGAGAGATGGGGGAGAGAGAGAGAGAGAGAGAGAGGGGGGGAGAGACAGAGAGAGCGAACTGCAACTGTGCGTCACGCGTTCAGAATGTTCTGGAAATGAAGCGTGTGTGTCTCATGCACGAAAGCTGTCGGCAGCTCTATGGAATTCTGGGGAGGAGCCTGCCGCGTCACACACACACACACACACACACACACACACACACACACACACACACACACACACACACACACACATACACACATACATACATACATACATACATACATACATACATACACACACACACATATAAAAGTATACTAGACCAAGTGCAGACCCGCTGGGTCTGGTCCCCGAACATGCTTCAGACCCCAGGGACGGGGGGGGGGGGGGGTGGAGTGGGCGGGCTGGCATGATGCCGAGTGAGCCTGCGGGCCAGGCGTACGCCGTCGAGACGCTGCGTACGCCCGTCGAGATGCTGCGTACGCCCTCAATGCACCTGCGGGCCGACAGGCCGTTGACGCGCCGGCTCTGTCACGCTGGCACAAGCCAAAGATCAGTTGTTCCCCCCCTCGGCAAAAAGCAGCGGGGGAACAGCCGATCTTTGGCTTGAGCCAGCGTGACAGAGCCGGGCCGGGGGTGGGGGGGGGGGGGGGAAATGGAGGAGAGCCGGGCAGCAGCAGCCGTTGGGAAAAATGGCGGCGTTTTTGGAGGAGAGCCGGGCGGCAGCAGCCGTTATGGTGGCTGGCCAGCAGGAGGCGACAAAATGAATGAGTGGGGGTGGGAAGGATTTTATTTTAAAATGTGTACATAAAAATGTCTAAATGTAATGAGACAGACAGACAGACAGACGTATGTGGGGCGTGTTCTTTTTAGACAGAGGGTGGTGAGCGCCTGAAAGGTGCTACCAGTGGTGGTGGTGGTGGAGGCAGATATGATACGATAGGCAACTACACTGTTGTCCTTGGGGGAAGAGGCAGGTATTTTTCTCGAGCTAAGAGAAAACTGGAGTACCAGATTTCCTTATTGGGTCGAGTCTTTTTCCCAGGGTCAGGGAATCCACACAGAGGGTGGTGGCTATAAGGAACAAGGTAGTTAAGACAGGTACATGCATGTTCCTCAACTAGGCCCATAAAGAAATAATGATAAGACATTTAACCTTTCAAAGTCTAACTATAAAAGCTCACTGATTTACCTTCCTGAGTCATTATGATGTTGTGTCACGATAAATAAGGGAAAAGCACAAGGAAATGACCTTCACAACCTCAATCACCGAAACGCCCACAATAAACATCTTTAGAGATTTAGTCCAGAGATACAGCATGGAAACAGGCCCTTCAGACCACACCGACCATCGATTACCTGTTCACACTATGCTGACTAACCAATCACTAACCAATCACTAACCAGTCATTATGATGTTGTCATTCATCCCTTTTTTTTTAAAATTCTTTACACAATCTCCCCCATATTCTCCCCCTATTCATCTACTAATCGAGGGGGTGCAAGGGTGTAGGGTGCAGTTGTTGATGGATTCAGAATCACTCCTGCACCCTTTCTAAGTTGGCAAGTTGGAAAGGGTGCAGAAAAGATTGACCAGGATGTTACCTGGGCTTGTGAGCTTGGGTTATATGGAGAGGTTGGATAGGCTGGAATTTTTTTTCTTTGGAGCGTAGTAGGCTGAGGGGTGACCTTACTGAGGTATGCAAGATCATGAGGGGCATGGATAAAGTGAATGGTCACAGGGTAGAGGATTCTAAACCTAGAGGGCATAGACAATAGACAATAGGTGCAGGAGTAGGCCATTCGTCCCTTTCGAGCCAGCACCGCCATTCAATGTGATCATGGCTGATCATTCCCAATCAGTACCCCGTTCCTGCCTTCTCCCCATATCCCCTGACCGGTATTTTTAAGAGCCCTATCTAGCTCTCACTTGAAAGCATCCAGAGAACCTGCCTCCACCGCCATCTGAGGCAGAGAATTCCACAGACTAACAACTCTCTGTGAGAAAAAGTGTTTCCTCGTCTCCGTTCTAAATGGCTTACTCCTTATTCTTAAACTGTGGCCCCTGGTTCTGGACTCCCCCAACATCGGGAACATGTTTCCTGCCTCTGGCGTGTCCAAACCCTTAACAATCTTATATGTTTAGGCATAGGCTTAGGGTATGAGGGGAGATACTTAAGAGGGACAGCAGGGGGCAACTTTTTCACTCACAGAATAGTCTGGAATGAGCGCCAGAAGAAGCTGTAGAAGCAGATACGATTACGTCTTTTAAAAAACCATTTATACATATATGGATTGGAAGGGTTTAGAGGGATATGTGGGAAATGTAGGCAAATGGGACTAGTCCAGAAATCCAACCTGGTCAACATCGACAAGATGGGCCGGAGGGCCCTGTTTTCATGCTATACAGCTCTATTAGGGTGGCACAGTGGCACAGCAGTAGAGCTGCTGCCTCACAGAGCCAGAGACCTGGGTTCGATCCTGACTACGGGTGCTGTCGATACGGAGTTTGTACTTTCTCCCTGTGACCACATGGGTTTTCTACAGGTGCTCCAGTTTCCTCCCACACTCCAAATGGTGCAGGTTTGTAGGTTAATTGGCTTCTGTAAATTGTAAATTGTCCCGTGTGTAGGATAGCGCTGGTGTACGGGGTCAGGCGTGCACTCGAAGTGCCGTGGGCCTGTTTCCTCGTTGTATCTCGACAGTCTAAAGATTCTATGCACCATCTGAATCAACGCCCATCACTGACAGTCCAGCTGTTTTGAACATACCTGCACCAGGAATCCAGATGTTTTGGTTCTGTTTGCCCGACAGGTCCCCGTCACTGTGCGTTTAATAAAATTCATTATTTTGCAGTCTTGAAAATTTTGAATAGTTGAAGCATTTTTAATGAATAAAATTAAAAATCTGATTTGATCTTAATATTTTTAGAAAACACTTTGACACGTCATTCTTGGTCATCAGACCTGCAGGTCAGTGAAACACCACAATATAGAGTTTAACCATTCAGCACCATTGCCCGTTATGTATAAACTACAGGAGCAGGGATGGGCCATTTGGCCCCTCTAACTCAATAAGGCAATATTTGATGTGTTGTAGGGTTCACTTTCACTCTCCTGCCTGTTTTATTCAGTTCAGTTTAATTTAGTTTAGAGATACAGCACAGAAACATGCCCTTCGGCCCACCGGATTTGCACCAGCCAATGATCACCCGTTCACTAGTTCTATCCTGGACACTGGGGACAATTTACAGCGGGCCAAGTGGTGGGACACGATGGCTGTTTTCCCACGGCAGTGTGAAGTGCAGAAGGAGTTAATGGTGGGTAGTGTGTCTGGGCCACATCGACAACTCTCTGTAATTTTTGGCAGTCTTGGGCAGACCTGTTCCTAAACCAAAATGTGATGCAAGAGTATGCTTGCTACAGTGTTTCTGGAGCAGTTTGTACCTGCTGTGTTTGTGTAAAAGGGTACCGACCAGAAATGTCACCTGTCCACGTTTTCCAGAGATGCTGCCTGACCCGCTGAGTTACTCCAGAGCTCTGCGTCCCTTTTGTGTGAACTAACATCTACAGTTCCTTGCGTCTAGATCTGTATGTGTACAACTTGATTATACTCTTGTCTAGAATGATTTGACAAGATAGCCCGCAAGGTTTGTCACTGTGTCTCGGTACACATGCCAATAATAAACCAATACCAATAATTTAGATGTATATTTTGTATTCAATTCCACTGCCGGTTAACAGTAAGTCTATTAGCTCTTTTATGTACACGCTTTATCACTTCATACTATCAACAACAAGGAGTTATTACCTTTATTTGTCAGTGAAAGTGAATGAAGATACAAATTAAATTGAACTTACCTTTTCCCTGTCGTAACGGTTTGCAGTAACTGCACCCCAATTAACAGGAGCATTTGGAGACTGTTGCCCCCCATTTTCAGTCTGGTTCTACACTGATTCATGCACAAAGGTTCATGGCTGAGTCCGACTGCAGTGCATAGGGAATTAACTGCATGCCGAAGGTGACGAATATATAATGAAAATAATCAGGTAATAAAAAAAGTGGGAGATGTTCACCCCGTCACCAATCACTCTCCCGGCAGTGAATCTACCCAATAAAGTGCTGACTGCTAGTGGTTATCAGAGAGAATGTTGCAATCTTTGGGTTACATTTTACTCATTGCGCTATGCTACTCAGCATCTTGCTGTTACATTAGAGTCAGAAGAAGGGTCCCGACTCAAAGTGTCATCTGTTCTTTCCCTCCACAGATGCTGCCTGACCCAGTGAATTTAATTTAGTTTAGTTTAGAGATGGATCCACCTCCCATCCCATCAGGCACCTCCTGCCTCACCCGTGTTTAGTTTAGTCCAGTTTAGCGATACAGCGTGAAAACAGGACCCTCGGCCCACCAAGTTCATGCTGACCAACGATCACCCCTTCACACTAGTTCTATATTATCCCAGTTTTGTGTCCTACAGACCAGGAACATTTTATAGAGGGCCGATTAAACTACAAACCCGCACGTTTGTGGAAAGTGGGAGGAAACCGAAGCACCCGGAGGAAACCCACACAGTCACATGGAAAACATGCAAACTCCACACAGACAGCACCCGAGCTCAGGATCGAACCTGGGTCTCTGGCGCTGTGAGATGGTAGCTCTACCCGCTGCCCCACTGTTCCTCAGGCACTTTGTGTTTTGGTTTAGCTCTGTCCTTGCAATTATAGTTTTTATTCCGCTTGGGAAGCTTACATCCCAACTGTGTGAACAATGAATTCTCCTAGTATAGGTAACCTCTAACAACCACACCACCCCTCCCTTTCCCTTTCTCCCCACCAACCTCACTACCTTTCCAGTGCCCCATCTGGATTTGCATCTATTTTTCCCCTCCTCGCAACTTTAAACTTTATAGATACAGTACGGAAACTGGACCTTCGTCCCACCAAGTCCGTGCCGACAAGCGATCACCCTGTACACTAGCACTATCCTACACACCAGGGACATTTTACAATTTTGTAGCAAAGCCAATGAACTTACAAATCCGTACGTCTTTGGAGTGTGGGAGGAAACTGGAGCAACCCAGAGAAAACCCACGCAGTCACAGGGAGAATGTACAAACTCTGTGCAGACAGCACCCAAGGTCAGGATCGAACCCGGGTCTCTGGTGCTGTAAGACAGCCAGGCTACCATTGTGCCACCCTAACGTTACGCTTCAATCCTTTTGTCTCACACCATCTTTTTCATCTCTACCCTTTGTCCAACCATCTGCCGCTCCTCTCCTCAAGCTTTCTGCCCACCCTACCACAATCAATGAAGAAGGGTCATGACCTAAAAACATTTCCTATCCATGATCTCCAGAGATGTTGCCTGTTCCACTGAGTTATTCCAACTCTTTGTGCCTTTTTTTTGTAAACCAGCATCTGCAGTTCCTTGTTTCAACAGTGTTTATACAGCACTTCTTCTTGGCCCTATCTGATAATCAGATGATTAAATATTTTCAGTGCAAAATAATGCAGCAATCGGTTCCCACATACAACAATGTCATGAGAAATATCTATTTATAATAATGTAGAAATAAGGAACTGCAGATGCTGGTCTACAAAAAAAGACACAAAGTGCTGGAGTCACTCAGCGGGTCAGGCAGCTTCTCTGGAGAGCATGGATAGGTGAGATTTTGGGTCGGGTTCGGGACCCTTCTTCAGACTGAGTGTGGTGGGGGCACGTGGGGCGGGTAGAAAGCTGGAAGGGAAGAGGGGAACCGAACAAAGTGTGGCAAGTGATAGGCGAGGGAGTTTTAAGGGAAGGGAAGATGGTTGGACAAAGGCCAGCGATGAAAAAATCAGCAATGAAGAGTTACAAAATGTGAAATCTAAGGAATGTAGGTGGAAGGGGAGGGGAATAGGTGTGAGCTGGTGGGGCAGAAAATAAAGTGTGGGCAGAGTAGAATTGGTGGGGGGGGGGGGGGATTGGGGTGCTTGTTGATTAGTTTCCTGAAATTGGAGAATTTACTGTTGGTTTGTAAGCGACACAAGTGCAATACGGGGTACTGTTCCTCCAGTTACGTGTGGCCTCACTCTGGCAATGAAGGAGGGCCAGAACAGAAAGATCAGTGTGGGAATGGGAAGGGGAGTTAAATGGTTGGCAACCAGGAGATCCAGCAAACCTTGTCGGACTGAGCACAAGTGTTCGGCGAAATGGTGGCCGAGTCTACGCTTGGTTTCACCAAGTGTACAAGAGGCCACATCAGGAACACCAGATGCAGTAGATGGACAAGTTCTGCCATGCGGAGGAGAATATTAGTAATCTATTCCCCCCCCCACCCCCCCACCTTTTTTCTCATCTACAAATGTCTTGATTCCATTCAATCCTTGCCAACTATTCTAACAGGGATTAAACTACGAATTGGTGCTGGAAATGAAATTCAAATTTTTGCAGGCGCAATGAATAAGTAAGTAAATAAGATAGACACAAAATACTGGAGCAACTCAGTGGGTCAGGCAGCGCTGCTGGAAAAAAGGAATAGGTGATGTTTCACACAAACATCACCTATTCCTTTTTCTCCTCTGATGCTACCTGAGTTACTCAAGCATTTTGTGTCTTGTTTCCACCAGTCTGAAGAAGGGTCCCAACTCAAAACATCGTCCGTCCAGATGCTGCCTGACCCACTGAGTTTCCCCAGCACTTTATGTTTTATTTAAGACTCCAGTTATCCAGTCTATCTTCAGTATAAACCAGCATCTGCAGTTCTTTCCTACCCAGGTAAGTACATGTCATAATTATTGCACAATGTGCTTCAAGCCCAGTAATCAATGACTGGTCTAGATTGCAACACAGCCTAGAGTTAAATAATGGCATATAGTTCAACGTTTTAGCTTCATCTTTGTTCTATAGGACAAAGTCTAAGATTGAAGTGACCCCACCTCCACAAACCCTCCTTTGATAATTTTTCAGCAGTTACTTCCTCATCTTGATTATACGAGTCAACCATGGACTTGGTAGCTGCAAAGGATTTGCCAATGTACTATGAAGATAAAAAACGCATGTAGGTACAAGTGATGGGAAAATGAATGGCCTCAAAACCATAAGCCGTAGCAGAATAGGGTGAATTTTACCCAGAATAGAGGATTCAAGAACCAGAGGACGTAGGTTTAATGTGAGAGGGGAATGATTTAATAGGAACCTGAGAAACACCTTTATATGGAACGAGCTGCCAGAGGAGATAGTTGAGGCAGGTAATATCACAACATTTAAAAGACACTGGGACAGGTATATGGCTAGGAAAGGTTTAGAGGTATCTGGGTGAGTGGCCAGGTGGGACTAGATTTTACTTCGGAGTCACATGAGTGACTACGTGAAGAAGAGCCCGTCCAGCCGCACTCGCGTCATATCGTCAGACGCATAGCGCAGTTACCGATGTGTTTGGAGTGAGCAGAGCTTCTCCAAACCGGTAAGTAAAAAGCCTGAAGGTAAGTGTTTACTTACGTTTTTCAGGTCGCTTTCTTCAGAGGACTTGTAGTTGGGAAAACACAAGTCAGAATGAAGAAAGGATTTAGAGGCGTACCGCAGGTAAACTCAAGAAAGACCGCGGGTCTGCGAGTAGTGGGCGCCCTTTTGATTTTAAAAACGGTTATAGATATATACCGTTGTAGCGCCATTAGGGCGCAAGAGAAAACCAGGTGGCCAGTAGACTCTGGAAAGTCAGACCGGAGGATCCCCAATTCAGGCAGATATTTTGTTATATTTAGTTATATTCAGAACCGCGTTGCGAGGCCAGCGCAGGGAATGCCTGGGAAAGGTCCGGGCTTAGCGTTGGCCTATAGGAGAGCCAGCGTATGAAGTGCCTGGGGAAGGTCCGGCTTAGCGTTGGCCTACAGGAGCCAGCGCAGGGAGTGCCTGGTGGAGGTCCGGGCTTAGCGTTGATCTATAGGAGAGCCAGCGCATGGAGTACTCTAGAAGGTCCTAGACCTCCAACTATTCATCAAGTTTTTATAGTTTGCAAAGCGGAAAAGACAGTGGGGAGAATAAGCAGGGAATGGTACTTATTGGAATAATCCTTTAAAAAGCTGGGACACTCATCACCAGTCAAATGTCCATCTGCACAAAAATACTTCATGACTTCCTGGTTAACCTGTGACCATCATAATGCACATCTAACAGATATCTCATAAAAGATAAAAGGATTGGGGAAAAAAATATTCTTCTTGTGAGAATTTACAAAAATGAATTGTACATTTATGACTCTCCTTTGTCTATCATGCTTGTTACTTCTTCAAAGAATTTCAACAGATTTGTTCCCTTAACAAAACCATACTGACTACAGCCTATGTTATCGTGCTTCCAAGTACCCTGAAACCTCGTCCTTAATAATTGACTTTAAAATGTTATCAACCATAAAGTCAGACTAACTGGCATATAAATTCCTTTCTCTTGAGTTACTCCCTTCTTAAACTGAGGAGTTATATTCATGATGTTTCAGTCCTCTGGAACCATTCCAAACTCTAGCGATTATTCACAGGTCACTACTAATGCCTTCATAATCTCTACAGCTACAGAACCTGGGTGTGGTTGACCTGCTCCAGGTGACAACCACTTTTAGACATAACTTCCTAAGCACCTTCTCCTCAGTAATAGTGACTGCACTCTCTTCTGCCCCCTGACTCTCTTGAATTTCTGGCACGTCGCTACCACTGTGAAGACCGAAGCAAAACAACTTATTCCATTCATCTTCCATTTCTTCGTTGCCCATTACTTCTCCAACGTCAGTTTTCAGCAGTCCAATGTCCACTCTTGCTTCTCTTTTATTCCTTATATAACTGAGAAATATTTTGGTATCCTCTTTTATATTATTGGCTAGCTTACCTTCATATTTCATCTTTTCTCCCTTATTGCTTTTTTGGTTGTCTTATGTTGGTTTTTAAAGGCTTCCCAATTCTCTAGCTTGCCGCTAATCTTTTCCTTATGCCTTCCCTTTGGCTTTTATGCTGTCTTTGACTTCCTTTGTCAGCCATGGTTGCCTCGTTCTCCCTATGGTCCTTTTCTTCCTCTTTGGGATGAAAAGATCCTGCATCTTCCGAATTACTCCCAGGAACTCCTGCCATTGCTGCTCCACTGTCATTCCTGTTAGGTTCCCCTTCCAATCAACTTTAGCCAGCTTTTCCCTCATGCAATCCAGTTGCGGTACTACATCAATTTACTCGACATTTAGATCTGTGTTGGGAGGACCCCAGTGTGGTCTTGGTTGCTACTTGGGGTCTTGGCCAACACTCATTCCAAAAGCTACAGATTGAATGGTTAGTGATTTAGAGTATTGTCTTCAGATTTGATCACCCTGTTATAGGAAAGATGTTGTTAAGCTGGATAGGGTGCAAA
The DNA here is from genome assembly GCA_038087875.1 of Malacoraja senta. Lineage (NCBI taxonomy): Eukaryota > Metazoa > Chordata > Chondrichthyes > Rajiformes > Rajidae > Malacoraja > Malacoraja senta. Next base: position 24,516,723 of record CM075984.1, read on the forward strand.
GAAGAATTACAAGGATGATGTGAGGATTGGACGGCCTGGGCTATTGCAGGCTAGGGCTTTATTCCTTGGAGCGCAGGAGCATGAGAGGTGATCTTATAGTGGTGTATAAGAACAAGAGAGAAATAGGTAGTGTAAATTCACAGTCTTTTATTAAGAGTAGGAGACTTGAGAACCAGAGGACATAGGTTTAAGGTGAGGGGGGGAGAGAGGTAATAGGAACCTGAGTGGCAACTTTATTACACATAGGGTGGTAGGTTTGTGGAACGAGCTGCCGGAGGAGGTAGTTGAGGCAGGTACTATCACCACGTTTAAGAAACATTTGGACAAGTAGATGGATAGGAAAGGTTTAGAGGGATATGGGCCAAACGCAGGCAGGTGCCCATGTTGGTCGACATGAGCAAGTTGGGCCGAAGGGCCTGTTTCCATGCTGTATGAGTCCTGGACATCTGCTGCTGGTGTTGATTGCCACCTTATGGATGGGAAGGGTATAGAGGGATATGGGCCAAATGTGACTAGCGTAGATGGTGCACCTTGGTCAGTATGAATGAGATGGGCCAAAGGGCCTGTTTCTGTGCTGTATAAATGGGACAAGCTGAGACGTTGGACAAAGGCCTGTTTCCATGCTGTGTGACTATAAATGGGACAAGTTTAGACGGGGCATTTTGGTCAGCATGCATGAGTCGGGCTGAATGGCCTGTTTCTGCGTGTATGACTCTATGATCTGAGAGTTGATGACATGATTTTCAGGGCAGTAGCAGTGACTACCCTTCAGATAAAAGAGTTGTCTGATGAGCCTCTGCTCATACATCTGGAGGGATGGTTGGTTGAGGGCTTCAAGTTCCTTGCCGGTAATATCTCCAACGATCAGTGTTGGACCCAGCGGCTGACACGGCCTCTATCGCCTCTCCCCGCCCGCCGGAGAGAGCGGCGGAACCAGAGTGCGCGCCGCGAGTTCCGGCCGGACCAGGGATGGGGAGCGCCGGGCGGCGGGCCGTACGTGAGTGAGGTGCGTTGCCAGGGCGACGGGGCGGCTGGAGATGGGGGAGAACAGTTACAGCATCAGGCCGGCGTTCCAGCACAGGTAGCGGGGAGAGGGAGGGAGGGAGTGAGTGAGTGGCGGGGAGGGAGAGGGGATTTAGAGGGGGAAGGGTGGAGACCCTGGGAGGGGGGAGCGAGTGGATGATCCTTTATGGGGGGTGGCGTGATCTTGATCCCATGTCCCAGAGATACGGATGGGGGGTGGGGGGAGAGCGGGATATTGTAGAGGAAGCAATGATGGGGGTGGTGGGGATGGAGGAATGATAGGGAATGGGGGGGGGGGGGGGTTAATGGAGGGAGGGAAGTTGCAAGGGAGAGGGAGGTTCCCAAGAACGGGGGTTCCTCGGGTCTGTTTCCACACTATATGAGTATGATGGAATCTGCGGGAATTGATGTGGGGAGAAATAAAAAAAATAGGATTAGTATGAATAAATGGTTGATTGTTGGCACATACTCTGTAGATCGATCGGTTTGTTCCGTGCTGTATGTCCAACTATAATTTCAGTAAAGTAATGGTGAACCACTGGATTGTGATTAGCAATAGGGAGGTTGCACGGCAGTCGAGGTCACGACTCGTGACCCGTACTGTTGCCACGCAACGCCGTCTGGAGTACACGCGGTGAATGTCAGGTAAGCATTTACTATGGCTGCCAGCATAGCGGGCCCTTCTTCTGTCCCAGCATCCGGACTCCTCCACACTCTGGTTCCACACTCGCGGACCCCGGGCCGTCTGTCCCCGCGGTCGGGGGGGGGGTGGTCGGTTCGGTGGGTCACCCACAGCACGTGACAGTGCGGCCTCACAGAGGGAGACGGGGCAGAGGGCGGCCGTGGCCGGACAGCACTGACTCCAGGGTGCTGTCCCGAGGGATGCGCTCCTTTGGCCACTTACACCCTGCTCGGGCTCAGAGCAAAGATACTAGAGCATTTGGTTCAGAGCCCTCAGTCACCCTCCACAATTATTTACAGCACAAAAATTGATCATTTCGGAGGTTTTTAGCAGGTAAGAAAGTATGCGTTCTTACCTGTTAAAAAACGCCGAAATGGTCAATCTTTGCGCTGTAAATAATTGTGGAAATCAGGGTACCGTGGGAGACATTTATCCTACTTCTGAATCCCAAAAGTGAGGAAATATGATGATAGAGAGAAGCGACAGCTGAAGGGACAACAGCTAAAGTGCTTGGCGAACATAGGCCGTGCAGATATCAAGATTGAAAATATTGGGAATTAGCGCGTTTGCTCACTGCATTTCATCAACAGTAAGGCATTATTTGTGTTTTTTCTTGATTCCTTTGGTATCTAAAAAGTTTCAGAAGTGATAAATCTGGCTGTAAAATTTTAAAATTGCACCTGGTTCTCAAGTGGGTTTTTACAAGCAAAAAACCCGCTTCTGAAGCTAAATTTCTCATTAAAATGGCATAATTGTTAATTGGACATAATCAACCTCAGCAAATTGACAATATCTTTGAAAGGGAATGGGTGTTTAAGCTGTCAGGACATTATTATTTGCCAAAATATACATCTCAGTAGCATAATGATAGTAAACTTACTTTTCCACACACCACTCATAAGTCTGGAGATTTTTTTAATGATAAATTTAGCTTCAGAAGCGGTTTCTTTTTGCATGTAAAAACCCACTTGAGAAACATGGGCAATTGTTAAGGTTGTTAAGGGCTTGGACACACTAGTGGCAGGAAACATGTTCCCGATGTTGGGGAGTCCAGATCCAGGGGCCACAGGTTAAGAATAAGGAGTAAGCCATTTAGAACGGAGACGAGGAAACACTTTTTCTCACAGAGAGTGGTGAGTCTGTGGAATTCTCTGCCTCAGAGGGCGGTGGAGGCAGGTTCTCTGGATGCTTTCAAGAGAGAGCTAGATAGGGCTCTTAAGAATAGCGGAGTCAGGGGATATGGGGAGAAGGCAGGAACGGGGTACTGATTGGGGATGATCAGCCATGATCACATTGAATGGCGGTGCTGGCTCGAAGGGCCAAATGGCCTGCTCCTGCACCTATTGTCTATTGTCTATTGATTTTAAAATTTTACAGCCAGGTTTATCACTTCTGAAACTTTTTAGATACCAAAGGAATCAAGAAAAAACAAAAATAATGCCTTATTGTTGATGAGCAAACGCGATAATTACCAATATTTTCAATCTTGATATCTGCACGGCCAATGTTCGCCAAGCACTTTAGCTGTTGTTGTCCCTTCAGTTGTCGCTTCTCTCTACCATCATTTCTCCTCACTTTTGTAATTCTGAAGTAGGATAAATGTCTCTCACGGTTACCCCGAATTCCACACTTATTTACAGCGCATAAATTGACCATTTCGGCGGTTTTTAACAGGTAAGAAAGTACGCGTTTTGTGTATTAACAGTGTATGCCGTAGGCTGTCATGTCCTCCACATGGATTGAGCTGCTCCGTGCGTCACGCCCTTTGACCCGATGACCTTACGTGCAACCCCCCCATGACCTGATTCAGTAATGCTTTTCAGGAAAGGAAATTTGTTGCCTTTATCCAGACTAGTCATTTTGTGACCCTCAACAATGCGGTTAACTCTCAACAGACCTCGAAACAGAGTGGCTGGCTGATACATTTCTGTGTAGGAAGGAATTGTAGATGCTGGTTTATACTGAAGATAGGCACAGAATGCTGGTGTAACTCAACAGGTCAGGCAGCATCTCTGGAGAAAAAGAATAGGTGACGCTTTGGGTCTGGAACGTCACTTATACATCTCCAGATCTGCTGAGGTACTCCAGCACTTTGTGTCTATCTTTGGTACATTTCTGTGTCCAATAAATGTAGCCTGGGGATTCCCTGAGATGGATGGCAATAAATTATCTTTACACTTAACAGACATTCACAACATCTCATTGTCAAAAAACTTTTCTGTGTAATCTTTCTCCCATTCTTAGTCATGTTATTTTCAGATCTGAGAATATGAAGAGATTCAGAGTTGAGGTTAATGTAGCGTTGAGCTTGAACTCTATGGCCAAATCCTATTTATTTAATCATCAGTATTTATGAGTTTTGCTGATTTTTTTTGTTCATTATGCATCCTAAAATATATGTACATTTGTATATTTCTGACCAGCTGTATATAATCTCCTTTTGTGACAATTTTGAATCAACTTTCTCAATCTCATCTGCCAGTCAATATCTGATCTTTAATATCTTCTCACTATAGCAGATCTTTTATCAGCTCTTGATTGTGCTTGCTATGTTGCTTTCTGTCTCCATTGAGCTATCTCTTTTATTAAATGCAGCTTCTTAAATGTTGTTACTTTTTGAGGTGTGTGGATTTATTCGCCCATTGTGTCTGTGTTAGTTCTTTGAAAGACGAGTGTAGAAACAAGGAACTGCAAATGCTGACTGCCAAGGAAAGACAAAAAGTGTGAGGGTAACTCAGCAGGACAGGCTGCATCTCAGAACATGGATAAACATTTCTGACCCAAAAGGTCTATCCATGTTCTCCAGTGATGCTGCCTGAGTGCATGCAAAAATGGTATAATACAGAACTCGTGTGAACGGGTGATCAATGATCGTCGTGGACTCGGTGGGCCAAAGGGCCTGTCTTTCTTTGAAAGAAGACTCCCACATCCTCCAAATTCCCACAAATTTCTCATTTAAAAAAATATTTATCCATCGTCATAGAGTCAAGCACCATGGAAACAGACCATTCGGACCAACTTGCCCATGCTGACCAAGATACCACTTCTCCACTCGTCCCACCTGCCTGCATTTGGTGCATAACCCTCTAAACCTCTCCTATTAAATGTTGTTATCGTACCTGCCTCAACTACTCCCTCTATAATCTAATCCTCAATTTCCTTTTGAAGTTTCATTTGAACCTACTTCTCCCAGCCTTTTGGGTATCGTGTTTCAGTACACATCAACTCTAATCTACATGCTAGTTTATTACAAATAATTTGTTTTGCCTTAATGAGATTCAGATAAGTTTATTATCCTACTCACGAGCGTGCAATGAAATTCTTAATCACATGAAGTTCAAAGAGTACGTGGTAAATGTACAATAATAATAAATATAACAATAAATGCAAATCAGCAGAGTGGTGCAAGAGGCGATACAAGAGACTGTAGATGCTGGAACCTTGGGCAAAAAAATGAAATTAAAGGTATTCTAGTCTAAAATTTGACAAAAAAAGTCAAAATATTGTTTAAGCTAGGAGGGTCTAGGATGGGGTATAACAATATGAAGCACAGTGGTGCAACTTGTGGAGCTGCTGCTTCACAACGCAAGAGACACAGGTTCGATCCTGACCTCATGCTGTCAGTATGGTGTTTGCATGTTCACCCGGCTTCCTCTCGGTGCTCTGGTTTCCTCCCACATCCCAAAGGTGTGCAGGTTTGTAGGTTAATTAGCCCTCTGTAAATTGCCCTCTAGTGTGCAGGGAGCGGATGATGGGATATCATGGAACTAGTATGAATGGGTGATCGATGGTCGTGTGGGCTGAACAGCCTGCATCCATGCTGTATTACTAAAACTAAACTAAACCAATTTGGAAGCAAAACTCAGAAATGCTTTTACGAACCAAAGTGTGATTGAAATTTGAAATTAATGAAAAGTTATCAGTGTGCAAATTCCACACAGCCAACATCACAGTCAGGAATGAATCCTTGTCACTGGAACTATGAGGCAGCAGCTTTATTATCTGCACCACTGTGTCACCACATCTACTGGACTCGCTCCCAGAGATGTGGGTGTATATCAGAATTTAAATTCAAGTACTTAAGTAAACATGAAATGTAAAAAACGAACATAATGATGATGGCCGTGATTGGTGTTAAAGTTCATCTGGTTCACCGATGTCCTTCAGGGGCAGCACGGTGTCACAGCGGTAGAGTTGCTGCCTCACAGCGCCAGAGATACGGGTTTGATCTGACTATGGATGCTCTCTGTACCGAGTTTGTACGTTCTCCCTGTAACCGCCTGGGTTTCCTCCGGATGCTCCGGTTTCCTCTAACACTCCAAATATGTACAGGTTTGTAGGTTAATTGGCTTCAGTAAAAATTGTAAATTGTTCCTGATGTGCAGGATATTGCTAATGTACGGGGTGATTGCTGGTCGGTGTGGATTCAGTGGGCCAAAAGGTTTGCTTTCGCACTGTATCTCTGAAGTCTAAACACTGAAACTTGCTGATGCTTCACCAGTCTGGTTCACAAGGATTTGAGACCCTACAGCATTGTTTAAGAAACAGCCCTCTGAAATGGTCTTGTGAGCCATTCATTCCACGAGATTAGAATCAAGAGTGTTTTATTGTCATATGTCCCAGATAGAACAATGACATTTTTACTTGCAGCAGCACAACAGAATATGTAAACTATATAATAAACGAGAAAGGGAATAAATGTTGGATTTGATCGTGAATAAACACATCAACAAGGCTGCTTTCTGTTTCTGTATAACCATTATTGAGGGTTGAGAATATCTGATCAGCAACCATTCCTCTTGCTCACCCTCTTTCTCCACTGCAAGTTATAATCACTCTTGCACTGTCATGGAGTTCTACAGCATGGAAACAGGCTCTTCAGCCCAACCCCACCCCCCCCACCCCCCACAAATGCTGGACTAACTCAACAGTGACCACATGAATTGTTGTTAAAATCTAGATACATTACTAGCTTAATGGGGGTGAGGGTGGGATTTGGGTGACATCGTCCGTCTCCTGGTTGTGCATTAATTTTTATACCTTCACCATTTTCCAATTCTAATGTCAGATCATCGACCTGAAATGATAACTCTGCTCCACTCCCACCACCACCTTACAAAAATGTTGATCATTTTCCAGCATTTCCTTATGTTTTCAGGATCAGGTTTTCATATCCATGTTAAAAAAAAAAAGGACACAAAGTGTTGGAGAGCCTGAAAACTGTCATGTCCAGGTTCAGGAACAGCTTCTTCCTTACACCCATCAGGGTATTAAACACTACAATCTCCAAATAAGCTCTGAACTGGGTGTGTGTGTGTGTGTGTGTGTTTAGAAATACATTTGGGACATATGACAATAAAACATTCTTTGCCCCTGCATTCCTCAACATCCGAGAGCAGTGGGTCCACTGGTAACAATCCATCATATGTGGATGGAAAACAAATAACATGGATATGAAAACCTGTAGAAAGGTCCCGACCGAGTAGAAAGGTCCCGACTTGACCTGCTGAGTTACTCAAAACGGATGTTGAGGAATGCAGGGGCAAACCATAAGCGTGGTATAACTATGTGTGCTCCAGAAAATGCTGAATTAATTTACAGTGATAGGGAATTACCTTCATGCTATAAGCAAGGCAGACCAGAGGGCGAAAGATCTTGGATGGAACGTGCTAATGGACAATACTGTTGTCCACAGGTTCAAGCCAGCCATTGTGAAAGCAAAGATCAACACTGTGCTGAAGGAGGAGCTGACAAACAAGTTTTATGACCCAGAGGAAGTCCCTGTCCTGACCCGCAAGATTGCAGAGACCATTAAGACTCAAGTGAAAGGTACATTTTATACGCAGTGATAGTTTTAGTTTTAGAGATACAGCGTGGAATCAAGCCTTCGGATGACCAATAAACGCCAGTTCACTGGTTCTATTTTATCCCAGTTTTCATCCTACACACTATGGGCAATTTACAGAAGCCAATTAACCTTCAAACCTGCACATAGGAACAGGCCCTTCAACCTACAATGTCTGTGCCGAACATGATGTCATGACCATCTTTTATACAGTACACCTGCACTTAATCCATATCCTGCATATCCATGTGCCCATCCAAAAGCTTCTTAAATGCCACTATCATATCTGCCTCAGCCACCACCCCCTGGCAGCGTGTTGCCTCTGAGTGAAAAGAAAGTTGCCCCCACAACAAACAAATTAGCACCCTAAAGTTTCTGTTTCAGTAAAACTATTTCGGGTTGCCAGCGCCTGCTTTTCTCTTTGATTTACAAACTTCACTTGCAGTCTTGTTCATATTTGGTGGACTCCAAATCTACTGTTAGCCTGCCAGTAGATACGATGGACTGCATGTAGTAGCTTAACCATAAGTTGGCAGTATCAACATTTGTGGGGAGAAAATGTGAACAACATATCAGATAGATAAACTCTGCAAGTTTTGTGCCTGAAACTGCTGAAGATGAGTGATGACTTTGTGGTAGACAGATGGTTCTAGCACCCAGTGAGCCGCACCTCCTCGCCAGGTCCCTGCTGGAAACGTCTTCGATAGAGCGCGACGATGGTCAGAGTGGCTGGCCGAGACGCAGGGTTGTTGAGAAGACCGACCGAGCAAAATAAACTAAACAAGACGCACTCTTCAACCTCCTGGAAGGGCGTACCAATGGCCCCACAGTGGCGCCGGCAGCAGGCCTACTGCGAGCAAAGTGCTGCCCCAATCCTTGTCTCCATCTGAGGCATGACACTGATAGATGGCTTGGCAGTGGCCATCTATGATCAGAGTGGTGGGTTCCCAGCTTGAGGCACGTGCTTCACGGCTTAAGTCTTGGTAACCTCGCTATGGTACGGGAGCTATCTTTCCTTTTCAAAGGCTAGACAGTGGGGTCCTTTGATCCCTGGCAGTTGCGCACCACCGAATTAGACCACTGTGGACAAGCCACGGAAATACCCGGGAAAGGGTAACAATCACATGATGACCTACTCAGGTCTGAGGTTGTCACTTTCCAAAAGTACTGTGGGTGTGTGGAGGTTTGGGGGCTAAAACTACGTGCATTTTCTTATAGAATGTTACTGCATGTTCGCCTACAGGTCCACCACTGATTTTCCAGCATCCTTGGTTTCAGAGCCTTTCTGGATTATTCGTTTTGCCGGACTAACCAGAGGTTACGGCCTCTGAGAGGAGTTCAACGGCACTGGAACAGTTCGCCTAGGCTGCTGAGGGGCCGGCCCGCAAAGTCGGCCTCGGAAGTCGGCTTCAGGAACGTATCTGCTGTCTCCGGAGAGTGTTCCAGAGTCCCGGCCGCAGGGAGCAAATTTGAACTACTGATCAGCCGCGGTAGACCCGATGAGGTCAAGATCGGTCGCCTCACCCGGCCTCGGCACCACACTTTCAGGGGGGCTTCCGGGGGGAGATTTCAAGTGCACTCTCATCATTTTGTTGCTGGAAATGTGGTGGTGGACCTGTACCACCAAAATTTGAAACAAACCTTTATATTTCATTACATCTAGAGACTGCATGTGTAAATACAAATCATATTCAGCGAAGTCCGGTTATCAATGGTTAAAATTAAATGTTTTATGAGAGTGGCCATTGCAAGTGAGCTGCATTGTCACATCTGGCTCTCCACACACAAGAGTTAAGCCTCTGTTCTAGTCTGACAAAGCAGCCTCACTCTTGTTACATCTTCTGAAAAATTTGTTTCAATGAGAATTTTTTTAAACACTGTGGTGTGCAGTCCAACTCGCTGCAGGATAACTCATTCCCACATCCTAAAACTCAATCTGTCTGGGGCAGTGCATGCTTCCTTGAGGTTCAACCTTCCATGGCACCGGCTACCCCAGACACAGGAACAGCTTTCCCCACCTCTGTTATTAGGCGACTGAATGGTTCTTCCATAAGCTGGGGTATTGCCCGATTCACCCCAGACATTGGACTTTGCAGTAGAATCAAATGGCATGGAAACAGGCCCTTCGGCCTAACTTGCCCTTGCCAACCAAGCTGCCCCATCTACCCTTGGTCCCATCTGCCCACCCTTAGCCCATATCAGTTTAAACCTTTCCTGTCCATTTACCTGTACAAATGTCTGTTACACTCTTCTTCTTGCGTATGGCGTGCACAGCCTAAAGTTGTCGGACAACTTGTTCTATTTGATCTTATTTGATTGTGCACGCCGGGTTGATTGCATTTGTCGAAACAGGGCGGACCACGTGAAGGTTGCAATCTTCCACCCCATGTCTGTTACACGCCGTTACAGAACTGATCTTTGGAACGTGTCTCTGGAAATGATGCACTACAATGCTGAAAACGACAGTATATTCCACACTCTGTATCTTCCACTTTGCTCTACCTATTGTATTTGAATTTGACGTGAGTTTGGCGGCTCAGTGGTGCAGCGGTAGAATTGCTGCCTCACAGCTCCAGAGACCCGAGTTCGATCCTGACTACGGCTTCTGTCTGTATGGAGTTTGCATGTTCTCCCCGTGACCACGTGGGTTTTCTCCGGGTGCTTCCTCCCACACTCCAAAGACGTACAGGTTTGTGGGTTAATTGGCTTTGCTAAAATTGTAAATTGTCCCTAGTGTGTAAGATCGTGCAGAGCAGACCCGGTGGGCCAAATAGCCCATTTCCGAGCTGTATCTCTAAAGTCTAAAGTGATTGTAATGATGTATAGTATTATCTGATATGATTGGATAGCATGCAAAACAATGCTGTTCACTGTACTTTGGTACCCATGACAATAATTAACCTAATCTAAATGTAAACCTAATTTCACCAACACAATGTTCTAGGTGTCATTGACACAGGGCTCTTCATTCCTGCCATCTGAAACATCATCTATAGGTGGCCAATTCCCTGACTGATCACTGATTCTGTCCTTTTTCTCTCCACAGAGTGTGCATTCGATCGATACAAGCTGGTGGTGCAGGTCGTCATTGGTGAACAGAGAGGGGAAGGAGTGAAGTATGTTGGCTATTTATACAGTGCAATACAGTATTTTATTATCACAAGTGCAAAACACAGTGAAATGCTTTTCGAGTCGCCAGATTTGGTGCCTGATTTGGCCCACTTGATGTTATGGAGCAGTACCCGATCCAGGCGAGCTCTGGATCGTTCAGCGTACCAACGTTCCTCTGCTCGCCCGACCGCCTTTGTGCCCCGAGGGTGCCTCCCGCAGCCGACCTCAAGGGCACAGGACGTATGACCCCGTTCTCTTTCCTACCGGCCTTGCTCCTAACGACTGTTTCAGGCACCCTCCTCTTTGGTTCTTGCCGAACAGCGGAACTAGTAGAATGACCGGTGGGGTGGGGAGGAGAAGGAAGGAATGAAGGAATGAAGGAATAAATGAATGAATGAATGAATGAATGAATGAATGAATGAATGCAGGAGTTATTTGAAGTTAGAGAAATCAATGTTCATACTGCAGGGTTGTAAGCTTGTAACCATATCCCAAGCATAAGATATGGTGCTGTTCCTCCATTTTGCATGTGGCCTTACTTGTGTGTGTGATTCACAAAGAATCCCAATTTCAACAAAGTGTATTTGAAGTGTATTAAGGACCCTTATCACCCATCACACCACATCTTCTCCATTCTGCCATCTGGGAAGAGGTACAGGAGCATCAGCTGCAGAACCAGCAGGATGCTACACAGCTTCTTCCCACAGGCAATAAAACTGGTTAACGGACTGTGTCCCCTCCCCATACATCATACACCAACACATCTAACCTTGCCCATACTTTGACAGCTAGACACCTGTCAAAGCAAAGCCACTGTTCGGTCTGAATGTCTGTTTTTAGTTCAATTTTTAGGTCTATTTTAGATGTTAATTTTAAAGTTGTATGTATTTATTCTGCTTTTATTAACTGCACTGACAGGAACTGATTGAAAAACAATTTTTCGTTTCTTCTGAGTATGTAAGTACTCAGTGAAAATGACATTAGAGTAAATACTGAATACTGAATACTTGAAGTGGAGGAGGAGGGAAATATATAATAGAATGGAACAGCACCTCATATTATGCTTACAACCCTGGGGTATGAACATTAAATTCTTCTAACTTAGGTAAAGAACCACCCCCTTTTCTCCCCTCCCTTTATCTCCCACTCTACCATCTGCCCTGCCTGGATACACATCCATATCTCCATCCCCCGTCCCGTTCCATCTATATTCCTTCCTCTGGCTTCACATTTCAACCTCTTCTATCCTTTATCAATATTTTTTCATCTGATCTTTGTCCACCCATCTGCCAATCTAACCCTCGCTCTTCTGAATCCATCTATCACATAGACACAAAGTGAAATAACTCGGCAGGTCAGGCAGCATCTCTGGAGAAAAAGAATTGGGTGGAGATCCTTCTCCAGACTTGCCAGGCTTTGTCCCACCCCCACCTCTCTTCCAACTTTATTCGCCCTACTAAAATCACTGAAGAAGGGTCTTGACTTGAAACATTGCCTATCCACGTTCTCCAGAGATAACCATATAACCATATAACCATATAACAATTACAGCACGGAAACAGGCCATCTCGACCCTTCTAGTCCGTGCCGAACACGTATTCTCCCCTAGTCCCATATACCTGCGCTCAGACCATAACCCTCCATTCCTTTCCCGTCCATATAACTATCCAATTTATTTTTAAATGATAAAAACGAACCTGCCTCCACCACCTTCACTGGAAGCTCATTCCACACAGCCACCACTCTCTGAGTAAAGAAGTTCCCCCTCATGTTACCCCTAAACTTCTGTCCCTTAATTCTCAAGTCATGTCCCCTTGTTTGAATCTTCCCTACTCTCAATGGGAAAAGCTTATCCACGTCAACTCTGTCTATCCCTCTCATCATTTTAAAGACCTCTATCAAGTCCCCCCTTAACCTTCTGCGCTCCAAAGAATAAAGCCCTAACTTGTTCAACCTTTCTCTGTAACTTAGTTGTTGAAACCCAGGCAACATTCTAGTAAATCTCCTCTGTACTCTCTCTATTTTGTTGACATCCTTCCTATAATTAGGCGACCAAAATTGTACACCATACTCCAGAATTGGCCTCACCAATGCCTTGTACAATTTTAACATTACATCCCAACTGGTGCCTGACCTGCTGAGTTATGGCCCTGTCCCACTGTACGAGTTCATTCAAGAGTTCTCCCAAGTTTGCCCTGCTTCGAACTCGGAGATTTATGGTAATAGCCGCTCGTAGGTACTCGGGGCTCTCGTGACATTTTTCAACATGTTGAAAAATCTTCACGAGTCTTCCCGAGTTTCCCGAGTACCTGCCGTTAGCGTTACGAGCCGCTAAGAGACGTCCCGAGCTCCGACGTACCCGCTGTGTACATTCTATGTGCTTACCACGAGTCGGATTTTTTTTTAAACTTGGGAGAGCTCTTGAATGAGCTCGTACAGTGGGACAGGCCCTTTACTCCAATACTTTGTGCTTCTTTTATTGCGAAATGTTACTCTTTCCAACGGGAGCCAGCAGAGGGCGAGCAGGAGCAGCCACAGGGACTGATCCCTCCTCCCGAATCTTTTTAGCCTGATCCTTCATCCCTCAATGAGATCCTCATCAAGCCAGCTCACCGAACACAGTCCGAGCTTTCAATCATTCGCATCCCTTGAGGCTTTTCATTAATTCAATTTTAATTGTTCTTTCACCATTTGTTTTTGTAGATTCAACATGGCAGTAAAAGCAGACACATGCCATGGGGAAAGAACAAGGGACTGGGGCTAAATGAAGAGCTCTCAGTGAGTTGAACAGACACAGTGGTTAAATAGATTCTCTGTGCTGTGTTAGAACAGGCCCTTTGGCCCACAATGTCTGTGCCGAACATATTGTCAAGTTGAACCAATCATCGCTGCCTGTATATGATCCATATCCCGCTATTCCACGCATATCGACATGTCCAACTAAACATCTCTTAAACACCACTATTGTATCTGCCTCCAGCATCATACCTGGCAGTGTATTCCAGGCATCCAGAAAAAACTTGCCCTGCACATCTGCTATCCAGCTATAAAGCAGGAGAATGGGGTTGAGAGGGAAAGATAGATCAGCCATGATCGAATGGCGGAGTAGACTTGATGGGCCGAATAGGCTAATTCTGCTCCTATCACATGAACTTATGAAGCTATGCCCACTAGTCTTTGACATTTCCACCCTGGGGAAAGGGTTCTGACTCTACCCTGTCTATACCTCTCATAATTTTATAAACTTCTATCAGGTCTCCCAAACTCCAGCATTCTGGAGAAAACAATCTGTCCAACCTCTCCTTGTGGCTAATATTTCCTCTGCATCCAAGCAGCCTTCTGGTATACCTCCTCTGCACATTTTCCAAAGTCTCCAAATACTATCCGCAATGGGAAGACCATAACTGCACGCAATACTCCAAATTTGGCCTCACCAAAGTCTTGTGGAGCTGCATCATGAATATTCAGGAGTGCCAACAGTGCTTTATGTTCCTGACAATAGATATTTTAGACCAGTGAAAGAAGTTATTTGGTTCATTGTGTCTGTGGAAACAGAAAGAAATTGCATTTCTGAGACTCTTGGAACCTCTCAGCCCATTGTTTTTTGGTCTATAGACATCCACGGTTTTTAAAATCTGCTCCCGGCACCTTTCAGACGTGATTTCCACGATTTCACCATGTGATCATTTCCCTCGCCTTCCCCACACACACAGGAGTGTGGAAACTATTTTCAAAGGGAAGTGCTGGAGGAACTCAGTGGGTCAGAAAGCTTCTGTGGAGGGAATGGGTAAACGATGTTTTGGGTTGGGTCCCTTCTTCAGACTCCTCCATCAGCTTGTTTTCGGACTGAACAAGGGTCCCGTCCTGAATCGTCACCTGTCTCTTCCCTCCAAGAATGCCGCCTGACTTGCTGAGTTCCTCCAGCACTTTAGTTTGTGCTCGGGATTCCAGCATCTGCAGTCTCTCGTGTGTTCAGTTTCATTTGTAATTTAAATTTACTTCAGGGCCTTTCTTACATTCCTGGTATTGTGCAAGTTTTTTGTCTTATTTAATCACTCCTCCATTGGAGATCCCCACCTCCATTTCAAAACACACACACCTATACATTTTTCCTCCTCCCCGTGTAGGAAGGAATTGCAGAAGGTGGTTTATACCAAAGATAGACACAGATTTTTAAAGCTGTGGATGTTCTATGGAGCAAAAAACCATGGGCTGAGAGCTTCCAAGAGGAACTGGTCTCACAAAATGCTATTTCCGAAGGAAGTTAGATATAAAATGCTGGAGTAACTCAGTGGATCTGGCAGCATCTCTGGAAAAAAAGAATAGGTGACGTTTCAGGTGTGAAGAAAGGTTACGACCCAAAACGTCACCTATTCTTTTTCTCCAGATATGCTGTCAGACCTGCTGAGTTACTCCAGCATTTATTTTTTTATTTATCATTACACTTATAGGGCGCCTTTCAAAGACTCTCAAGGACGCCTTGCAGATAAGCAGAATTACAAAACATATAAGCAGAATAAAAAAATAAAAAATAATAAGGACATCAACAACATCACAATACGCAAATTAAGGACAGAATTCATTTCAAAGGGACAAAAAGGAAAATCAGAAACACAATTTGAGGCGAGAGCAGCGGCAGCTAAGCCGCGCCAGCGTCCACTCTCCCCTCCGACCGCCATCTTGAACACAGACTAACAAAGACACAACACACAAAAAATCATCCCCCCCACAATGAATTACCACTGTGGGGGAAGGCACAATGTCCAGTCCCCAACCCCAGTTCTCCCAAAGATGGCATATTGAGGCCTCCACAGTTGCCTCTACGGAGGCCCGATGTTCCTGGCCGTTCTCGCCGGGTGCAGTTGTCCCGGCGTCGGGAGAATCCTCGCAGCGGCTGGGACATCTGGAACGGCCGATCTCCTATTGGAGTCCGTGGCACCTGAAGCCAACAAGGCCGCGCCGATTTGGAGCTCTGAGGCTCCCGATGTTGGAGTCGGCGCCGCTCCGCAATCCCGCAGCCCGGAGGTGTTGAGCTCGGCATTACTCCAGTTACTCCAGTATCTCTATTTACTCCTTCCTCCATCATTTGTTGAGAGTGGGAATCATTACATCTTTGCCTCTTCAACCTCTGAGAATGAGATGTGGTCGTATGCTTTAATGTAAATCCACTAATGTAAATCTGTGCCAAATTCTCCTTGGTCATGTTGACCACCTTAAATGTCTCATTACATTAGGATACTTTATAAGTATGAGTTACCATTATTAGGACATTTTTTAACAGTCTTTGGTGATGAGTTTAAAAATAGACTTGTTTAAATAGTGTAGGAAGAAACTGCAGATGTTGGTTTATACCAAAGATAGACACTGGAGCAACTCAGCGGGTTAAAAACATGGAGAAAAAGAATAGGTAATGTTTCGGGTCGGAACCCTTCTTCGGACTGAACCATGACATACTGTGTGTGTGTGAGAGTTTAGTTTAGTTTAGAGATACAGCCTGGAAACAGGCCCTTCGGCCACCGAGCCCGCGCCGACCAGCAATCACCCTGTACACTAGTTCTATCCTATACACTAGGGACAAATTACAGAGGCTGATTAACCTACAAAGGATTCCGACCTAAAAAGTCCCCTATTCTTTTGCTCCAGAGATGCTGCCAGACCCGCTGAGTTACTCCAGCATTTTTTGTCTATTCCCATTTAAACAGGAATCTTACAAACCAGAGAAACCCCTAAAAATGTACTTCCTGGCCAATGATATTTAATACTGTTGTAATATTGGAAATATAGCAACACATGTGTACACTACATATAACACAGCTCAGATTTTAAAAGTACAACATAGAACACAGAATAGTACAGCATAGGGACCCACTATGTCTGTGCTTTGATTGATTGATTGAAAGACACAGCATGGGAACAGGCCTTTCGGCCCACTGAGTTCACACCAACCATCGATGATCCGTTCCCACAAATTTTAGGTTATCCCACTTTCTCATCCACTCTCTACACACTAGGGGCCATTTACAGAGGTAAATTAATGTACAAACTTGCATGTCATAGGGATGTGGGAGGAAACGGATCACCTGGAGCAAACCTACATGGTCACAGGGAGAACGTGCAAACTCCACACAGACAGCACCTGAGGTCAGGATCGAACCCGGGTCTCTAGCGCTGTGAGGCTGCAGCTTTACCCGCTGCGCCTTGATGTCATCTGCCTGCACATGATGCATATCCATGTGATCTTGTGCTTTTAGTTGAGAGGTGAATGTGGGCCAGAAAAACTGGAAAACGTCCCTACTTTTCTCAAAAAGCACGCCATGATATTTTGAGCACCTCTCTGAGGGAGCAGCTGAATTTCCAGTGAAACTTTTCAACTGAAAGACGACAGCTCTGATTCCCACAGTGCCAATGCTCAAGCCTTCGGGATAGATATTAAACCCACAACCTTCCCACTGAGCCTGAGCTGACGGAATTAAAATACTTTGTTCAAACTCTGCCTTCCATGACCTTGAATTGCATTCAAGTAACCGATTTGTGCTGCTTCTTACAATTTCTTGTGGATACTTTCAGGGAAAGGTCATCGCTCAATTCCTTCTCCTCAATGAATTTTTGTGCATTCTTTACATTCTTCAGCTGCCCTGCGTTGCTGTTTTGAGGAACAGGGTTAGTTTTGGTGCCTGTTTATCAGTTGCAAATTACGGATGCATGACATGAACAAGGACAGGAGATCTGCTTTAAAGCCTGCCCCGAATTAGCAACAAGGCAAATATTTGTTGAAAGCAGGCATTGTACTGTCAACCCACTGGCAGGCAGATTAGCCTATGCAAACATACAAATGCATTTAAGGGGAAGTTAGGCAACTGACGAATGCAATAGAAGGTTTTGCTGGTACGGGGAATTGGAAACGTCAAGTGTATCAACCATCTGGATTGTTTCTGTGGTAGGAATTTTGTCACGATAAGCAAGCTACGTTTTACACTTTACCACAAATCATGCACAGGGGACACATGACAGCAGGGTTGAGTAATCATTGAGTCATTCAGCATGGAAACAAGCCCTTCGGCCCAACTTGCCCATGTCGACCAAGATGCCCAATCTACACCAGTCCCACCTGCCCGCATTTGGCCCATATCGCTCTAATCCTTTGCTATCCATGTATTTATCCAAATGTCTTAACAAAGAAAGCAGGGTTGAGTACAAGGTTCATTTGCTGAACGATACAGCATGGTAACAGTTCCTTCAGTCCTCTGAGTCCACGCTGAGCAGCGATCATTGTATGTTATCTCCACTCCCTACACACACCAGGCATATTTTTTACAGAAGACAATTAACCTACAAACCCGCACGGCTTTGGGATATCTCCAGTCGCAGGGTTGAAAAATCACAGGCTCACTACTCCTTCTTGTCCAATCTATAATTAAGTAAAGGTGTACGAGGATTGAAGGCAGTTCAGAAGAAAGGCAGAGAAGCCCAGAGGAGGACATGAGGCCTGGGGCAGATCAGTTCTGAATATATTGAATAGAGGGCAGGCGAACCTACTCCAGCTCCTAATTTCTTGTTCCTTTTGTCTTGTGAGCACTTAAGTTAATAGCTAGACGATCCGGGGCTATAGCCTTGTTTTTTTTTTATCTCAGCTGCTGGTTCCTGCCCACTGCAGCTGTGCTAGGCTGGAATGAACCATGACATACTGTGTGTGTGAGAAGGTTTAGTTTAGAGATACAGCGTGGAACCGCCCTTTGTCCCACCGAGTCCACTCCAACCGGCAGTCACACGTACACTAGCAATATCCTGCACACTAGGGTCAATTTACAGAAGCCAATTAACCTACAAACCTGTACATCTTTCGGGTGTGGGAGGAAACCAGAGCACACGGAGAAAACCCACGTGTCACAGAGAGAACGTACAAAATGTACACACAACGCTCATAGTCAGGATCGATCCTGGGTCTCAGGTGCTGTTGGAGAAAACTGGAGCACCCGGAGGAAACCCACGCTATCACAGGGAGAACATGCAATCTCTAAACAGACAGCCCCCAAGGTCAGGATTGAACCTGGGTCTCTGTCGTGAGGCAGCAGCTCTACCGCTAAGCCACTCTGCTGCCTACTTTAATGTATTGGCTTCGTGTATTGCGGGATGTTCTGAAAGCAACTGTACAAAATGCAATAATAATGAACTGCAGATGCAGGATTGTACCAAAGATAGACACAAAATGCTGGAGTAACTCAACCAGTCAGGCAGCATCTCCGGAGAAAACAGATAGGTGATGTTTTAGGTCTTCAGTCTGTAAAAGGGTCCAGACCCAAAACGTCACCTATCCACTTTCTCCAGAGATGCTGCCTGACCTGCTGAGTTACTCCACCATTTTATGTCTATCTTGTACAAATATGCATATGTATTTTCTGTAGTTTTTTTAAGGCATTACTCATTGTATAAATGGTTTAGGTTTATTATTGTCACATGTACCGAGGTACAGTGAAAAGCATTGTTTTGAATGCTGTCCAAACTGATCAGATATACCACACATAGATACAATCAAGTCAAACTCCAGTACAATAGATAAATACAAGTCTTATTGATATAAAAATATCTTCATGTTCCTTTAGGATGGCCGCACGATGTTTCTGGGATGCTGACACAGATAACTTTGCACAGGCAGTATACATGAATGTAAGTGTGGCTAATGTATTGCTGCTTCATACTGATGGTTTGTGTGAGGAAATGATCTCTTCATGAACATAAGTTGTTCTTCTAATTTTTCTTTGTCGCCTCAAGAGGTTTAGTTTAATTGTGTTTATTGTCACATGTAGCGAGGTACAGTGAAAAGCTTTCTTTGTTGCATGCTATCCAGTCAGCAGAAAGACTCTACATGATTACAATCAAGCCGTCTAGTGTACAAATACAGGATAAAGGGAATAACATTTAGTGCAAGATAAAGTCCAGTAAAGTCTGATTAAAGATAGTCCGAGATAGTCTCCAATAAGGTAGAGGGGAGGTCAGGCCCGCTCTCTAGTTGGCGATAGGATGGTTCGGTTACCTGACAACAGCTGGGGAAAAAACTGTCCCTGAATCTGGAGTGTGCGTTTTCACACTTCTGTTCCTCTTACCTGATGGGAGAAGAGAGTTGGTTTGTAAGATACTCAAGCGGAATATGAGGTGCTGTTCTTTGTTCAACAGATGTTCAGATTGCATAATATCAGATCCAGAGAAAGGGAGATAATTCTGCCCTAGAACATGGGTAATTTAGTCAAGTTTCGTTTTTTTAAGTTTAGTTTAGTTTATTGTCATGTGTACCGAGGTACAGTGAAAAGCTTTTGTACATGCTATCCAGTCATCGGAAAGACTATACATGATTACAATCAAGCGTCCACAGTGCAGATACAGAAGTCATAGAATTGCAAGTCTGTCTTTCTGTCTCCTGGGCTAACGTGAATCATTCTCGGCCTTGCCATAGGACGGGAAGCTAACATTTCAGAGAAGGAGCATTCCCAGTTCAAAGAAAGGTTAAGGCAGTCGGCTTCTTTTTTGGGTCTTGTCTAAGTAATTTCACCAAACACAATGGCATTGACTCATAGAGTCATACAGCACGGAAACAGGCTCATAGCCCAACTCGTCTGTGCCGAACAATGTCTTTTAAATGTTGTTATAGTACCTGCTTCAACTACCTTCTCTGGCAGCTCGTTCCCCGTACCCACCACCGGCTGTGTGAAAAAATGGTCCCTCGGGTTCCTATTAAAGCTTTCCCCACCTCCTTAAATCTATGTCCTCTAGTACTTGATTTCTCTCCTCTTGGAACAAGACTTTGTGCATTCACCTTATCTTTTCCCCTCTTATTTTATTCACCTCTATACTTATCTCGTGACTGTATGATGAATGTGTAATGTGCCGCATCACTCGTGTTATATTGTTTCTGCTTGCAGGACAGTCTGTTTTGTGTTGCTGCTGCCTTTGGCTGCTACCACTATTAGAAAACCAAGATGCAAACAGAGTTGGTGCAATCCTTTCTGTGTAAATATGTTCTTTTTAAAAAAAACCATTTGTATAATAAAGTGATGCTCAATAACAATTACATCAAATAATGACATTGTTAAGATTAGTGCTCCTGTCGCATTGTGCTGGAATCTGCTGGACCCAGACCAGCAATCAAAATCTCTGCTGACGTGAGGGTGGGCAGACGTCATGCTGACCCTCCACAGGCATCAAGATACAGACGGTGACTGGGACTCGAACAGCCGTGCAGAGGTCCTGTCCACACCCCTTTTGGTCAAAGGCAAGACTTGGGGCAATGGGTATCCTGACTGCAATGAATCTTAATAATTTTAAATATCTTAACACTAAAGGAAAATAAATGCAGAAAAAAATCACAAAAATGTAAAACACTTAAAAGGAAACCATTAAAGTAATTGAAAGTAATGTCTTATTTTGCACTTTACTTGCAGGGTTTGATTAAATGGGGCCTCCACTTCTGTACCAGGGCTAATTTGGCATGGAATCCAAATGGTCATTAGGTTTAGGATTATAATTGTCATGTGTAGTGAGGTTGAGTCAAAAACTGTGTTTTTGCATGTTATCCAACCAGATCATATAAACACAATCAAGTCAAACTCAAGTACAATGGGTAGAGCAAAGGGGAAGATACAGAGTGCAGAATATAGTTTCCAGCATTGTGGCACATCAGTTCCAGAGACAAATGACAATGTCCGCAATGGGTTACAGATGAATCGGACAGTACCCTAGCTTTTTGAAGGAACATTCAGAAGCCTGATCACAGAGGGGAAGAAGCTGTTCCTGAGTCTGGTGGTGTGCACTTTCAAGCTTTTGTACCTTCTGCCGGACAGGAGCGGGGATAATTTGGCAAATAAGCAAAACTGGGCTCTGTTGCTGGGTCCAGCAGTCCAATGCACTGTCATTCAGTAAACCCTAAGCTTACAGTGTTGCAGTGGGTGTGTATTGGACTTCAAGATGGCACCTAAAATGTGGCGACTCTTGTGTACTGACTGTCACACCGGTTTACTATCTTACACTCTTCATATGACTGTGCCCAAATGTGGAACTGTACGCTTAACGCTGAATATCTCTGTACTTAAGTATACGTGAGAATAAAGTACCATTGAACCATTAACATGCCTACTAGATCACAATATCCATTAGATCACTCAAAGAACATTCAAATATCAACATAATCATAATTTAATTTTTTAAACAGCAGTGCTCTGGGCTTTAAATGTCACCAGCATAACATCCATTCTCGCACTTGTAACTTAAAAAAAGACTAAAAAGTTATTATAGAAATTCTGGGTAAGGGGAGCTCTTGACTGAAACGTTTTCTTAACTGAGTAAATGTTCTCTTGTTGAAAACTTGTGATTCACTGATAACTCGGGCTTTATATTTCACTCCTCCTCTTCTCTCCTTATCTGACCCTTTTGTCTCCTTTTTACCTCTAACACATGTCACTCACTCCACCTTTCTGCCAATCAACCCCCTCACCTGTATCCACCTATCACTTCCCAGAATTTGTCCCATCCCACCTCTCTTTTCCAGCTTTCTCCATCCCCCCAACAAGTCAGTCTGAAGAAGGGTCCCGACCAGAAACATTGTCTGTCCATCCCTCCACAGATGCTGCTTCACTCACTGAATTCCATCAGCATTTTGTTTTTTACTTTAAACTGATCCATCTGTTCCTTTATTTAATGATAGCTGGTAGGAGCTTGGTCTACATAAATTGACTGCAGATGGACACAAAAAGCTAGAGTAACTCAGCGGGACAGGCAGCATCACTAGAGAGAAGGAATCAGTGACGATTCGGGTCGAGACCCTTCTTCAGACTACTGTCTTTTATTTTACAAAGACCACTATTTAAGGTGTTCAGAAAAGGCCATCTCAAAATGCAATTTTCTTTCATCCTTTTAACCTCTTAAAAGACCTGGAATAATAAAATATAGATGTGAGGCTTTTGAACATCAAAAGAAGCGACTTTTAATTTGTGAGTTGTGGCTTAATTATCACTATTCCTTAAAGCAATTTGTTACACCAGGAGCTCATTTGAGAAGTATTCTAAATACCAGGCATGCCTGAACACAAAGATCATCTTTCTGTGGTGAACTAATCAACTCTTTGGCCCAGAACTTCAAAAGTGAATGCAGCTTCTATTCTCGGCAGAACCTCAAATAATTCTGTTGTATCTTAAAGGGTATAATGATTAATGACATGCCATTTTGTGTATTATGAAGGGGCCTTCTAGTAGAATGGAGACTGCAATCAGAATAAATTTAAAAGTGGGAGAGATGAGAGAGATAAACAAGACCCAAACTGTCTGAGCTCCTCCACACAATCACAGGGTGGGTCCATCGCTGAAGATGGCGACACAAGGAACTGCAAATGCTGGTTTACAAAACAGACACAAAGCGCTGGAGTAACTCAGCGGGTCAGGCAGCATCTCTGAAGAACATGGATAGTTAACGTTTCAGATCGGGAACCTTCAGTCTGATTGTGAGGGGAGGGGGGGAGAAAGCTGGAAGAGAGATGGGGGCAGGACAAAGCCTGGCAAGTGACAGGTGGATACAGGTGAGGGGGGTTTGATTGGCAGATGGTTGGACAAAGGCCAGAGATGAAAAGAAAGAGGTGTGAGATAAGGATAGAAGAGTTGTGAATTGTGAAGCTAGAGGAAGGAATACAGGGTGAAGGGTGTGACACAGAGAAGAGGAGGGGGTGGAGGGGGTTGTTGTTTGTAGGTTAGATATTTAAAATTAGAGAATTCAACATTCATACCACTGGTTGATAAGCTACCCAAGTGGACTATGAGTCGCTGTTCCTCCAGTATGCGTGTGGCCTCACTCTGGCAATGCAGGTGGCCCAGGACAAAAATGTCTGTGGGAATGGGAAGGAGTGTTAAAATGGTTAGCAAGCGGGTGAACCAGTAGGCCTTGGCAGACCGAGCGGAAGTGTTCAGTGAAACGGTTGCTAAGTCAAATGACTAAAGATAGCCATGTCAGCTCTGCATAAGAGCAATCCAGCCAGTCTCATCCCCCTGTCCTCACCCCACAATTTGCTTCCTCCCAGGGTGAGATAGCAAATTGGATACAAAATTGGCTTGGTGGTAGCAAAGAGTTGGTTTTCAGATTGGAGAGCTATAGCCAGTAGTGTGCCGCAGGGGTTGATGCTGGGCCCTTTCTTGGTCATTATGTGTAATTATGATTTGGAACAGAAAGTGAGCAGCATGATTAGCAGATAGTACCAACATAGTACTCTGAGCTTCCAGGGCATGAATCGCTGTATCTTTCCGTGATTGAACTCTAAAACAAAATCATGTCCCACCCTGGTCATTCCTTTTTCTCCTGCTCCCATTTGGCAGCAGGCCCAGAAGCTTGAAAACACACACATGCAGACTCAGGAACAGCCTTTTCCCCTACATTATTAGGCTTCTGAACGGTCCTTCCATAAGCCAGGGTACTGTCCAGTTCACCTCTATCCCATTGCGGACATCTGGAACTGATGCGCTACAATGCTGAGAACTATGTATCTTCCCCTTTGCTCTAACTATTGGTACTTGAGTTTGACGATTGAATTGATGTGTAGTAATATCTGGTCTGTTTGGATAGCATAGATGTAATTATGAAAATAATACACGTAAACCTGAATATCCAGGTTGAGAGCTGACTGTGAGGCAGCCAGGGCGGGTTGCTGGGGGCTGGAGGGCGGCTGCGGGGCCGCGGGGGAGGCCGGGCTGCGGGGCCGTGGGAGAGGCGGGGGAGGCCGGGCTGCGGGGCTGGCAGAGGGGCCGGAACCATTGTTCGGGACCCGGAACCATCGTGCGGCGCCCCGGTGTTCCGCGTTCCCGGTCCGGGCAGCGTCCGGCCGCCAATCCGGTCCAGGTCCGTGAGAGGGAGAGGCGGCGCCGAGGGGGAGAGAGAGAGAGAGAGACGGAGGTGAGCGTCTGGGGCCGGGCCCCCAATCCCACTGACACCCCCCACCCCGCCCCCCCCCCGCCCCCGCCCCTCACTGCCGTACCCCACTCATCTCCCCTGCGGCACCCTCACTGTCACCCCTCACT
Source organism: Malacoraja senta (assembly GCA_038087875.1). Lineage (NCBI taxonomy): Eukaryota > Metazoa > Chordata > Chondrichthyes > Rajiformes > Rajidae > Malacoraja > Malacoraja senta. The sequence goes on from CM075984.1 coordinate 24,541,429, forward strand.
GTCACCGCTCGCTGACACACTCAGCCCCTCATATGTCTCTCATCGACCCTCTCCTCCTCACTGTCACCCCTCACTGACCCCCTGTGACCCTCAGTATCCCCCTTCTATGACACACTCTCCCTCACTCAGTCACTCTTCTGTCTCTCCTTCCCCTCATTGACCCTCACCCCGACCCTCTCTCTCCCTCTCCCACACTCTCCCCTCACTGATCCTCTCTCTCCCTCTCCTCCTCCCCTCTACCCTCTCCTCCTCCCCTCCTCCTCCCCTCTTCCCCCTCCCCTCTTCCCCCTCTCTCTCTCCCCCTCCCAGACTGTCTCCCCTCACTGATCCTCGCCCTCACTTTTCCACATGTCTCCCCTTCTGCTCATTGACCCCCTCCTCCTCACACCCTCACTGATGTCCCTCTCCTCTTCCTCGCTGTCACCCCTCACCTTCACCTGTCCTCCTCTCCCTCACACTCCCGCTTATGTCTCCCCTTCTGCTCATTGACCCTCTCCTCACCACCTGACCCCCACATTGACCCCCGCTGTGACTCCATCACTGACCCTCCCTGTGAGTTCATCACCGACCCCGCTGTGACCCCATCGGTACACCACCGCTGTGACCCCATCACTGACCCCCGTGTAACCCATTACTGACCCCCTGTGACTCCTCTCGCTCACCCCTTTCTCCCTCACTGTTTCCCTCATTCCCCCGCTGCAACCCCCCGTCACCCTCTCTGGCCCGTGTCCCTCTCACTAACCCTTTGTGACAACCTCACCCCCTCACCAACCCTTTCTCCTCTCCCTTATTGTGCCCCTCACCAATGCCCCTGTCCTCACTGACTCCCTGTGATCCCCTCACTGACCCACTTATGACCCTCTGACCCTCGTCTCCCTCGCTCCTTCCCATGCCACCCTTTCCATTCATTCACCCCCTCCTTAGGTCAATACTGTGACCCCCCAAATTGACCTCACAGTCACAGCCACACTGACCTTCCCTCACACTTTCATCGCATGCCGAACCCCTCATGCCCCGTCCCCCCCCCCCCGTGTCCCCCTCAGTGTCTCTCACTGACTTCCGTCTCCCTCATCCCCTCGTCTGCCCTCCCTCTGACCCCACTCCCTTCCGTCAGCCCCTTTTGTGTCTCCCATTTCCCTCATCGACCATCCGATCCTCAACTCCGCTCGTGTCCTGCCCCTCACCCCTGCTTTTGTCCTCTTCTTCTCTTTGATCCTGCTAACCAAGTCGCCCTCATCGGCCCTCCTCGCCTTCACTGAACCCCTCCCATGTCTTGTGTCTTCTCCTCTCGCCCTCCCCCATTCTACCTATTACTGATCCAGTCAATCATCCCCTTCCTGCCTTGATCATCCTCACCACCCCCCAATTTCCTTCCATTGTCACAACTTGATCTCCCCTTCCCTCTCCCTTCCCTCTCCCTTCCCTCTCCCCACTCCCCACTCCCTCTCTCCCCCCTCCCCTACATCCTACAAGTCAGCATGGAACCTGCCTAAGTGAGTGCAGCACCAACAACACTCAAGACTCTCGACACTGTTCAGGGTAATGCAATCCGTTTGATCATCATCCCATCCACCCCACTCAATACCTCCACCACATGGCAGCAGTATGTGGCGCCAACTGTAGTTAGTCATCCAGCAACACATAATAACATGAAACCAGTGTGAACAGTTGATCGATGGTCGGCGAGCACTCAGCTGTATCTCCACACTAAATCTCCCAAACCTGTAACCTCTACCGCTGAGATGCGAACACCACTTTCGCTTCAAGTGCCACATCACCTCGACTTGGACTTGAAAGGCGGCACAGTGGCGCAGCAGTAGAGTTGCTGCCTTACAGTGTTAGAGACCTGGGTTTGATCCTGACTACGGAGTTTGTGCGTTCTCCCCATGACCGCGTGAGTTTTCCCCTGGGTTCTCTGGTTTCCTCCCACTTTCCAGACATGTGGGTTTGTAGGTTAATTGGCTTCTGTAAAATTGTCCCTAATGTGTAGGATAAAACTAGTGTACAGTGGTCAGTGCGGACTCGGTGGTCCGAAGGGCCTGTTTCCATGCTATATCTCTAAACTAAAACTATGACAACATCTCTCTACCATCACTGGGTCTAAATCCTGAATCTCCCTTCTCATTGCAATGTGGTGAATTAAGTTATTTTGTTGCACTAAATGGTGTATCCTTTACCTGTACACGATGGACATCTTGATTGTAATCATGTATAGTTGTTCCTTTGACTGGATAGCACGCAAACAAAAGCTTTTGACTTACCTCGGCATACATGACAATAATAAACTAAACTAAACTATGTTCGGGCAGTATATTCTCATCTTGCGAGTAATTTCCACCTGAAACATGGAAACTAAGAACTGCAGATGCTGTTAACCACAGATAAACTTTGTGTTTATCTGTGGTTAACAGAAAGCTTGTTTTCTGCAGTTGCCCTTCTAGGGACAGATACTGAGTATGCAACGCCTGTCCCTGTGACATCATGTAAGTCTCTGCCCACAATCGCCAGGCTCCATTCATGAGCTCACAGGGGGAGCGAGGTTGGATGGCAAAGGTTTCTTTTAAAGGTTGAGAGTAAGACCAGATCTTCAGTGTGGCGGTCCCATTCTTCGTGTGTTGGACATCTTGACTAAGTTGTAAGTTAATTGGCAGTTAGCTGTATTCTGCAGGGTATTCAATTGATATGTCGATTGTTACGTAATTCATTCTGTGTTCCTGAGATGTGAAAGTTGCAAGCAAGGCCAACATTTCCAGCCCCTTCCCAATTTCTGTTGATACCCTGTGCTGTTGAAAACTTACTCCGTACTTTTTGGGGAAAAATGGACACAAAGTGCTGGAGTAACTCAGCGGGTCAGGCAGCATCTCTGGAGAAGCATCTGCAGTTCTTTGTTATTGCATCATCTTTGGAGAACATGGATGGGTGACGTCTCAGTTTGGGACCTTCTTCCAACATGAATAGGTTGACATTTTGTGTTGGGACTCTCCTTCCAATGTGGATAGGTGACGTTTCGGGTCGGAACTCTTTCCCCAATATGGATAGGTTGACTTTTCTGGTTGGTATCCTTCTTCCAACCTGAATAGGTGATGTTTTCAGGATCCTTGCCTGACCTGCTGATTACTGAAGGGTCCTGAACCTAAATGTGGCCTATTCACTTTCTTTGGAGATGCTGCCTGATCTGCTGAGCAACTCCGGCGTTTTGTGTTTTTTTTTTTCTAAGCCCATATCTGCAGTTCTTTGTTTCTCCGAACTTTTAAATTTGTGTCACTGTGTCGCAAGAAATGTTTGCGCAAGAACGTCTTGGATGAGCTTGCATTTGAAGGAGGCACTGGGCAGTGTGGTGCTTGTGAAGTAATCCGTTCAGTGGGTCCTATACGTGGTGTGAACAACAACAGTAAGTTATGTGCACCGTGTCCTTGCAGAGGTTTGTTGTTTGCTGAATCTCAGGGGCTTGTTGTGTTTGTAAAAGATTCCACACTTCACGGAGCACATGATCATTTGCAGCAGGACCTGGGGGAATGCAAGTATCAAATACACACACCAATTGGATGTTTTTGTGTGTGCGGTGTTGTGTTTCGTGGCCTTTCATTTTTGTTCAGTTGCAGTGGTTTGGGTGAAAGCGGACGAGGGAACATCGCAGCCGGCAAAGCAGGTATGGATCAGACAGGAGATGGAATTGTTTGAGAAGTTTCCTGCTCTTCCCTCTTTAAAGTGGCAACCCTGTGCTTTGTGGACAGGGTTGGCGTCTTGAGTGTAATGTTGGTGCAATCATGTCCTTTAATATTGTCTTTAATATTCTCCTCAAACATTTCACACATCCGTCCCCTTGATGGAGGAATCTGTTGAATGATTTGGAACGTTTAGGTTTATCATTGTCATGTTCACTGAGACACAGTGAAAAGCTTTGTTTTAGAATATAGCTGTCCCGAACACCATGCCAAGACCATTACTTATCTACCTGCCCATTTCCCTCCATTCCATGCATATCCATGTGCCGATCCAAAAGTGTTTCAAACACCACTATAGTATCTGCCTCCACCACCTTATATGTAACTCAACTTGCCCCTTAAACTCTGCCCCTCGCACCTTAAAGCCATGCCCTCTAGTCTTTGATTTTTCCATGCTGGGAAAAAGATTCAGACTGTCTATCCTCTCTGCATGCTATCTGGGGTGGCAGGGTGGCGCAGCTGGTAAAGCTGCTGCTTTGCAGCACCAGAGACCCAGGCTCGATCCTGACCTTGGGTGCTGTCCGCGGAGTTTACACTTTCTCCCTGTGTCCGGGTTTCCTCAGGATGCTCTGATTTCTTCCCACATCCCAAAGATGTGCAGGTTTGTAGGTTAATTGTCCTCTGTAAATTGCCCCTAGTGTGCAGGGAGTGGATGAGGAAGTGGGATAACGTAGAATCAGTATGAATAGGTGATCAATGGTCGGTGCGGACTAGGTGGGCCGTTGAGCCTGTTTCCATGCTGTAACAATGAACTGAACTCTAAACGAAGTTTAGTTTAGTTTATTATTGTCACGTGTACCGAGGTATAGTGAAAAGCTTTTTGGTGCATGTTTTCCAGCCGGCGGAAAGACTATACTTAAGCCGTTCACAGTGTACAGATAATGGATGAACGGTATAATGTTTAGTAGAAGATAAAGTCCAATAAAGCCAGATTAAAGATATTCAATCAGATCATATAATACTATACGTAAATACAATGAAATCAAACGTGGCAGAGTGACGCAGCAGTAGAGTTGCTGCATTACGGCATCAGAGACCCGGGTTGGATCTTGACTACGGGTGCTGTCTGTATGGCGTTTGTACATTCTCCCTGTTCCAATTTCCTCCCACACTCCAAATACGTGCAGGTTTATAGTTTAATTGGTTTTGATAAGATTGTAAATTGTCCCTAGTGTGTAGGAAGGTGTTAGTGTATGAGGTGATTGCTGGTCGGCGCGGACTCGGTGGGCCGAAAGGCCTGTTTCTGCGCTATATCTTTAAAGTCTAAGGTTTCTGCAATAGCACTGTGTCCCCTCAGTGCTGCTGTTAAGTGTTGTGACACTGACTCTAGTTTCTGGAGAAGGAGTTTAAATCCTTAATCCTCCAACTTGACTTTCTGAAAAGCAGCAATTCTGAGATTGTGCAAAGGAAGTCAGGAAGTGACAGATGTGTAACTTTGTTCAAGGCCAGGTCCTGTATCGCTTTCCCTCCACATTCATGTAAGATGAGTCAGGCAGCTATAAAAGGAGTAGGAGTGAGTGATTGGACTAACTTACACGTCATGCTTTCATAAGCTAGGGTACTGTCCAATTCTCTATCTCATTGGACTTTTTCTCTGGAACTGGTGTGCTACAATGTCTGTTGAGATACCTGAAATACCTGAGATACCTGAAAGACACAAAGCTGCCTGACCCGCTGAGCTATTCCAGCACTTTATGTGTCTGCAGTTCCTTGTTTCTAGGTACCTGAAAGACACCCCCTCGGGCAGTGCAAGGCTCCCACACTGCAGGAATGTTATGATCAAGGGGAGGGGGTGGGAGTTAGGAACCGTATTACAGCCATCAATAACAGCCTACGGGTGGCTAAAGGATTGGTTCAATGTTAAATGGTGTTTTTATTGACACATGTATAAAGTACATACACACAGTTAAATTATTTTCTTACAAAGTCCAATAGAGTATTGCCATACCCAAGCCCATCCTCGGTTAGCAAGTGTACAGTCATAGTTCACTAACCCCGAATGCAAGAGGCGCCACATTTTGCCGTTATTTTCAAAGTCCAGTCCGTGTTCTAGTTGTTATGAGTGTTGCCCGATCCAGGCAAGCCCCATGCTGCTGCAGGTCTCCAGCAATCGCCTTCCTTGGACTCACACTTGGGAATGGACAGAGGTTTGGGCAGACCTATCCGAGTAACTGCGACCAATTTAGTCAAAAGACAGGTTCTAGGGAGTGTTTTAAATGTGGGCTGCTTTGAGAGAGGATTCCAGAACTCAAGATCTCAGCGTCCAAAGAAGGGCGGAGTTGTTAAAATCAGGGTGCGTAGGAGCACATTTCTATTGCTTATTGGTTTTATATTGTCACCTGTATCAGGGCGGCACAATGGTGCAGCGATAAAGTTGCTGCGTCACAGCACCAGAGACCTGGGTTTGATCCTGACTAAAGGTGCTGTCTGTACAGAGTTTGCATAATCTCCCTGTGACCGTGCGGGTTTTCTCCGGGTGCCCTGGTTTCCACCCACACTCCAAAGACGTACAGGTTTGTAGGTTAATTGGCATTGGTAAAATCTAAGCACACACCAGCAAATCATACTATACATGAGTACAATCAAGCCATACGCAGGTACAACAAGTAGAACAAAGAGATAAATACCAGAGTGTAGAATATAGCTGAAGGACGCGTTTCTGTGCTATATCTCTAAAATCTAAAGAGGGATAGCGAGCCCTAAATATCCTCATCCTAAAGTCAGCAACAGAGACGCATTCCTTCAGCACTGCAGTGTCAGCCTAGGTTACTAGATTAGAAATTATGGAGAACGAGAGGGGGCAGAGATGGGGTTGAAAATGACCATCAAGGAGATTATGTCTCACTGTGTAACCTTTCTCATTTCTGCAGCTGAGACCTTGAGCTGTGTGTGTTTCTGCTTTGCTGTGTCTTTATGCTGAAGAATTTTTTCCAGTCGGACCTGGGTTGAAGTCTTCCTCGAACGCTTCACAGGTAAGAGAAATGCTCACCGACTGCTCTCTCACCATCTCCCCCAACCTAGTCATCCTACTAATGCTACAGTTTGGACCCTTGCTTCCCTCTCGTTAGCACATCTTCCCCAGCCAACATGGGCCTTTATGAACCTCATCTTTCTTGAGGTCACCTGGCAGTGATTTGTTCTGGCCTTTTCTCGTCTCCAGTTTCTCCCCCCTCGCCTCCCCCACCACTATCTTACAGTCTAAAGAAGCGTTCCGACCCAAAACGTCACCTATTCCTTTTCTCCGTAGATTCTGCCTGACCCACTTAGTTACTCCAGCATTTTGTGTCTACCTTTAGCATAGGATTACTGGGCACTTGGCATGGTTAGCATTGCATTGGTAGGCTGAAGAGTCTGTTTCCTTGCTGTACCACTGTGACTTTATTGTGGGACTGGTGTCTTCCAAAGAACCTGTCTAGTAACCTAGGCTGACACTGCAGTGCTGAAGGAATGCATCTCTGTTGCTGACTTTAGGATGAGGATATTTAGGATTCGCTATCTCTCTTTAGATTTTAGAGATATAGCACCGAAACACATCCTTCGGCCCACCGAATCCACGTTGACCAGCGATCGCTCCGTACCCTAACACTATCCTACACACGCTAGGGCCAAATTACAATTATACCAAAGCCAATTAACCTACAAACCTGTACTTCTTTGGAGTGTGGGAGGAAACCAGAGCACCCGGAGAAAACCCACACGGTCACAGTGAAAACAGACAAACTCCTTACAGGCAGCACCTGTAGTCAGGATCGACCTGGGTCTCTGGAGCTGTAAGGCAGCAGCTCTACCGCTGCGCCACTGTGCCACCTCAGTTCTGGGCCAAAATTTCGACCTCAGAAATTATCACAAAAAACAGGATACTGGTACTTATCTTGCTGATATGAGTACAACATCACTGCACAAATTCATTGCTGTACCACCGAAACGCCAATGCTGCAGAAGCATTTGAAATGTGATAATTCTCTATGCTATGTGAACCAAACCTGCATGACTACAGATCTGAAAGTGGGAAGTGTGGTTCAGTAGGATCTTTCATGTTGGCCGATGCTTCCTGTTACATTACTCGCTTGGAGTTTATAGGTAAGGCGATGACTTGCGTGTGGACCACAGGGATTGATTCTAAGTCCGTGCCGAATCCCCTAGACGACTCATTACATGTTCAGAGAAAGGTTGCCCAAGCTTTGAAGTTGTAACTGGAATAGTTTACCATCCAGTGACCTTTAGAGATTTGCACTTGCAGTTGTGAGCCAGGCCGGTGTGTGGACATGTGCATTCTTGTGTGCGTTCTTACCTGTACATCTGTGTGGCTGATTAAAATACTTGAGTACAACATTCGCTTCTGCAGCAATCCAATCTGATCTTCATAATCTTATTTGAAAACCTGCAGCTTTTTTCAATGTACCTTTCTGACATAAGTGACCAGCGATCCCCTGCACACTAATTCTATCCTACACACTAAGGACAATTTACAAAAGTCAATTCACCTACAAATCCCGCACGTCATTGGGATGTGGGAGGAAACCGGAGCACCCGGAGGAAACCCACGCGGTCATAGGGTGAACGTACAAACTCCACACAGACAGCAGCCGTTGTCAGGATCGAACTCTAGCGCTGTAAGGCAGCAACTCGAACTCTGCGCCACTGTGCCGCCCATGTTGTAATTTTTGATGAATTCAGAGAATGCAACATCTGATTCTTTAAAACCTTGTTCTAAAATCTGCAGCCTTTACAATTTATATTTTTTGACACAGATTTTCATTTTTCTTTTGCCCACTGCAGTCATCTGATGAGATGGACATGCAGGTTGATGCAAAATCAAACTCCAGGAAGAGGAGGAAAGACGACACAGGCTCCAATGGCACCACAGACGATGATGCCATCCCAGTGAAAATCTTACGACCTGTGAGTGTGGTGAGAGTCATCGGGCTACTTATAATCTAGTGGGAGAATCGTTGTTTAAAGTCCAAAAGGATTATGGCTTCATTTATTTGTTTAGGTTTATTATTGTCACATGTACCTAGGTACAGTAAAAAATGTTGTTTTGTATGTCATCCAAACAGCCTTCTCCCCATATCCCTTGATTCCACTAGCCCCTAGAGCTCCTAACTCTCTCTTAAATCCATCCAGTGATTTGGCCTCCACTGCCCTCTGTGGCAGGGAATTCCACAAATTCACAACTCTCTGGGTGAAAAAGTTTCTTCTCACCTCAGTCTTAAATGGCCTCCCCTTTATTCTAAGACTGTGGCCCCTGGTTCTGGACTCGCCCAACATTCCGAACATTTTTCCTGCATCTAGCTTGTCCAGTCCTTTTAAAATTTTATGTTTTTATAAAAAAAAACCTCATCCTTCTAAACTCCGGTGAATACAAGCCTAGTCTTTTCAATCTTTCCTCATATGACAGTCCCGCCATCCCAGGGATCAATCTCGTGAACCTACGCTGCACTGCCTCAATCACAAGGATGTCCTTCCTCAAATTAGGAGACCAAAACTGTACACAATACTCCAGATGTGGTCTTACCAGAGCCCTATACAACTGCAGAAAAACCTCTTTACTCCTATACTGAAATCCTCTTGTTATGAAGGCCAACATTCCATTAGCTTTCTTCACTGCCTGCTGTACCTGCACGCCAACTTTCGGTGACTGGTGTACCTCCCCTTACCTAACCTAACCCCATTGAGATAATAATTTGCCCCCTTGTTTTTGCCGCCAAAGTGGATAACCTCACATTTATCTATATTATACTGCATCTGCCACGCATCTGCCCACTCACTCAATCTGTCCAGTTCACCCTGCAACCTCCTAACATCCTCTTCACAGTTCACACTGCCACCCAGCTTTGTGTCATCCGCAAACTTGCTAATGTTCCTCCTAATTCCCTCTTCCAAATCATTATGATAAACAGTTGCGGCCCCAACACTGAGCCTTGCGGCACTCCAATAGCCACTGCCTGCCATTCTGAAAAGGACCCGTTCACTCCTACTCTTTGCTTCCTGTCTGCCAACCAATTTTCTATCAACGTCAACACCCTACCCCCCAATACCATGTGCTCTAATTTTAGTCACCAGTCTCCCGTGCGGGACCTTATCAAAGGCTTTCCGAAAGTCTAGATACACTACATCCACTGGCTCCCCTTCATCCATTTTACTTGTCACATCCTCAAAAAATTCAAGAAGATTAGTCAAGCATGATTTTCATTTCATAAATCCATGCTGACTTGGACTAATCCTTTTACTGCTATCCAAATGCCCCATTATTACATCTTTAATAATTGACTCCAGCATCTTTTCCACCACCGAAGTCACGCTAACTGGTCTGTAATTCCCCGTTTTCTCTCTTGCTCCTTTCTTGAAAAGTGGGATAACATTAGCTACCCTCCAGTCCACAGGAACTGATCCTGAATCTATTGAACATTGGAAAATGATCAGCCTCGATAAATCCCCCCTAGTGGATGAAAAGGTGGGAGAACATGGAACTAACATGGAACGGGTGATCAATGTAGAATCAGTGGGCAGAAGGCTCTGTTTCCATGATGCATCCCTAAAACTAAATACAGTCGGCACTCAAAAACAATAGATAGTCAAAGGGGAAGATACAGAGTGCAGAATATAGATCTCAGTATTGTAGCGCACCAGTTCCAGAGACAAAGTCCAATGTCTGCAATGGGGCAGAGGTAAATTGGGCACTAGCCCAGCTTATGAATGGACCATTTAGACACTATTTAGCCCAAAACAAGCCACTTGCCCCAACGGCTCCTTGCTGGTTTCTAATTATCCTTCCTAATTACATCTTCTGAAATATCTTGATCTTATCCCACCTTCTGTTCATTGCTTCCTTCCCTATGTGTTTTGCAATTTCTCCTTAATCCCATCCAGTCCTTCAGGTGAGTTTATTATTGTTACCTGTACCGAGGTACAGTGACGAGCTTTATTTTGCATGCCATCAGTCAGATCAGATAATACCACGCATAAATACAATCAAGTCAAACTCAAGTACAATAGCTAGAGTGAAGGGGAAGATGCAGAGTGCAGAATGTTTGATGGCACCTCACCTCTCAGTGATTCTGTGCCCAGCTGTGTCAGTTTCAGCAAAGTCTGGGTTTCTGCAGCTCCAAAGAAAACCATTAATGGCAGTGAATCTGGGCAGCGGTTATTCTTTTGTGGTGCCTCCAGTAGAGGCCTCCCACTAACCTGAGTCCTTTCTCGCTCGCTCTCGACCGTTGTTCCTCTTCATTTCAGACTCTTTCTATGCCGGCTCCCTTTGCAAATGAGAATGGAGTGACGGGTGACAAGCCGTATAAACGTGTGACATTTGAAGAGGCGAAGATTGGGACTCCCTGTGAGTACAGAAACAACTGAGGTCGTGTGCGGCTGTTGACCTCCTTCAATCATGAAGTTAAGACCAACGTGTCTAAGGGTGTTTAAGGGGTCTAATTACAAAGCACTGGTCAGTCCCCATCTGGAGAACTGCGTTCAGTGCTGGGCTACACCCCTTCATGAAAGATGTAGACAAAAGGAAGGTGTGCAAAAAAAGACACAAAGTGCTGGAGTATCACAGCGGGGTCAGGCAGCATCTCTGGGGAACATGACTAGGTGACGTTTAGGGCCAGGACCAGTCTTCAGATTGAACTGTCACCTATCCATGTTCTCCAGAGACGCAACTTTACCCGCTGAATTACTGCAGCATTTTACGTCTTTAATGAAAGATGTATTGACCTTGGAAGAGATAAAGCGTAGATTAACCAGGGATGCACAGGTTAAAGCTATAAGGGCTTTTTGCAGAGTCTAAGCAGGAGCCTGGAAGTTAAGGAGTAACAATTGAGGTGTTGAAGACAATAAGAGGATTTGAAGGATGGAATCGTAAATGGCGTTTGAGAAGCTTTTAGATAGGCTCGAGATTATGGAGGGGTACGGATCACATGTAGGCAGATGGGATGCTGCTGCTAGGTTCTATGATTGTGTGTACTGTGACTTATTTTATACCCACTCGTGAGGCAGAGGGATCATCGATGGGATGACTCCTCTGCTGTCGACTAAAGTGAGAGGGCAACATTTAACAGGAAACCGAGGGGCAACTTTCTCTCTCGGGATGGTGAATAGGTGGAAAGAGTTGCCAGAGGAGGTAGTTGAGGCAGGTAGTACAACAGCATTTAAAATACATTTGGACAGGTACATGGATAGGAAATGTTTAGAGAGATATGCACTAACCTCGGGCAAATGGGACTGGCTTAGAAGGGGCATCTTGGTCAACATGGGCGAGTTGGACTGAAGGACCTGTCATAGAGTCATGCAGCACGGAAACAGGTCCTTTGGCCCAACTAGTCCATGCCGACCAACATGCCCCCTCTGCACCAGTCCCGCCTGCCTGCGTTTGGCCCATATCCCCCTAAACCTTTCCTATCCATGCACCTGTCCAAATGTACCTGCCTCAACTACCTCCTCCAGCAGCTCGTTCCATATACTTACCCCCATTTGTGTAAATAAGTTAACCCATAGGTCCCTATTAATTCTTGGCCCCCCTCACCTTAAACCTATGTCTCCTTATCCTTGATCCCCCCCCCCCCCTACTCTGGGCAAAAGACTCTGGGCATTTACCACATCTTTTCTTCTCATGATTTTATGATCTATATGATCACCACTTCTCCTCCTGAGATCCAAGGAATAAAGTCCTTGCCTGCCCAACCTCTCGCCATAGTTTAGGCCCCCAAGTCCCGACAACATCCTCGTACACGCTTTCCAGCTTGTCCTCTCCCGTTCATCCTTTCACCCTGTGATGCCATCGAATGAACGACATAGCACCGAAGACGACTATTTTGCCATTTGTGGGTGTTTCAGGAATGAATGAATACGTTTGCAGAGCTCATTTGATGTTGTGATGTGAAAAGGTTTCTTCCTCTTTCAGTAGATCGCCCGGTTCGAGTTTACGCTGACGGTATCTTCGATCTCTTTCACTCGGGGCATGCGCGGGCACTGATGCAGGCCAAGAGCCTTTTCCCCAACACGTACCTGATAGTGGGAGGTAAGGAATGAGTCATCAGTGTCCCTGGGAGTTTGTGCTTATCTACCGAGCACAAAGATGCAAAGTGCTGGAGTAACTCAGCAGGTCAGGCAGCATCTCTGAGAACATGGGTAGGCGATGTTTCAGGTCGCGACTCTCCTTCAGATTAAAGTGTCACCCATCCCTGTTCTCCAGAGATGCTGCCTGGCCCGATGACTTATTCCAGTGCTTTGTGTCCTTTGGTGATGTCTGCATCTGCAGTTTGTTGTTTCTACAGGAAAGAGAAACAGTGTTAACTTTTCATGCCGGAGACTTCCATTAGAACATTAACACTGATTCTCTTTCCACAGATGCTGCCTGACCAGCCGAGTGTTTCCGGCATTGTCTATTTGAGTTTCAGGTTTACAGCCTCTACAGTGCAAAGTCTACAGCCTTAATAATCTTCATGTAACAAGTGCAGCACTATGGGAAGCACCGTTTTGTAAGCAGTCCCCTGTGTGCCTCTTAATCTAGATGTAAAAGATGGCACAACACGTGCTTTGAAGAGGAGGGAGCAATCACTGGTGTTAATCTTTATCTAACTTCACAAAAGCAGATGATGATCTTGTTGCCTCGCTAACTGTCTACACTGATGATGCTAAAATTAATCTGCACCTCGTGCTGCCTCAAAGAAGCAGCCAACAATAATCAAAGACTTGTCCCACCCCTCATCCCCCCTCGTCCCTGCTGCCATCTGCAGCTCCTGTGTCTGCCTTGTTTGTTTATTCAGATTCAGATTGGTTTATTGTCATGACATTCCTTTTCAGTTTAGAGATACAGTGCAGAAACAGGCCCTTCGGCCCACCGAGTCCACACCAACCAGCGATCCCCGCACACTGGCACTATCCGACGTCCACTAGGGACAATTTACACCTACACCAAGCCAATGAATCTACAAACCTGTACGTCTTTGGAGTGTGGGAGGAAACCGAAGATCTCGGAGAAAACCCGTCACGGGGAGAACGTACAAACTCCGTACAGACAGATAGTCAGGATCCAACTCGGGTCTCCGGCGCTGCAAGTGCTGTAAGACAGCAACTCTACCGCTGCTCCACCCTGCCGCCCTCTGTTGCCATTCCTTGTTTGGATGAAGCTCACAGAGTAAACTAAACATACGGTAGTGATAAATATAATGACAAGTGCAAAACAGCAAATTGTAATGCAGAATGAAATAGTGTAAATGAATAATAATACAGTACAATAATAGAAAAGTGGGCGATTATGTATAACCAATGGGTTTCTACTTTACTTCCCTTATCTTTGTTTACTTGGTTTTAATGTTAATCATTAGTTTGTGGTTACGGTGTAGATAGAATGTACAGGAAATGTGTCTAGCTAACAGGATTTTATTGACTGTATCTTCAGCTGCAACTTCATCACCACCTGTTTTACATAAATTGCACTTAATTTGGAATGAGTCTGGATTCCATGAATCCGCAGTTTGGAACCAAGAAGAAAATTAATTTTCCGAATTATCGTGATTGGCAAAAAAGCACCTTGCAATAGTTTGAGAGGAGGAAAAGGCATATTGGTATTGACACTGGTTTATTAGTGTCACGTGTATCGAGATACAGCGAAAAGCTTAATTTGCATGTTATCCTGTCAAATCAAACTAGATGCATGCGATACACAAGTGCCAGTATTGGGTTATCATTGTCATGTTTACCAAGACACTGAAAATCTTTGCGTGCCATCCAGTCAAATCATACTATACATGAGTACAAGCATGTCATGCACAAGGACAACAGGCAGGCAAAAGATACAGAAGGTTGAAAGCGTGCGCCACCAGACTCAGGAACAGCTTCTTCCCCTCTGTCATCAAGCTTCTGAACGGTCTGGTGAATATATAAAGTGGGCTTAATGTAGAATTAGTATAAATGGGTGGGTGATGGTCAGTATGGACAGTGGGCTGAAGGGCCTGTTTCTGTACTAGGTTTAGATTTATTGTTTTCAAGTGTACTGAGGTACAGTGTAAGGCTGTGGTTTGCATGCCATTCAATCAAATCAGATAATACTACACATCAATACATTCAAGTCAAACTCGAGTACAATAGGTAGAGCAAAGGGAAAGATACAAAGTGCAGAATATAGTTCTCAGCATTGTAGCGGATCAGTGCCACAGACAAAGTCCAATGTCTGCAATGGGGCAAAGGTGAATTGGACAGTAACCTAGCTATGGGAAGACCGTTCAGAAGCTTGATGACAGAGGGGAAGAAGCTGTTCCTGAGTCTGGTGGCGCACGCTTTCAACCTTCTGTATCTTTTGCCCGACGGGAGCAGTGAGAAGAAGAAATGACCAGGGGTGGGACAAGTTTTTGATTGTGTTGACTACTTTTCTAAGGCAGCATGAAGTGCAGATGGAGTCGATGGTGGGGAGTCTGTTCTGTGTGATGGACTGGGCTGCATCCACAGCTCTCTGCAATTTCTTGTGTATGGCTCTCCAACTGATTTCAATAGATGTTATAGCTTCATGGACGGGGGGGGGGGTGTTCAGTTTAAATGGAAGTCTGAGGCAAATAACTGGATGTCTGTTTGTCCTTGCAGTGTGTAATGATGACCTGACCCACCAATTCAAAGGGTTCACTGTGATGAACGAGGCAGAGAGGTACGACGCGGTCAGACATTGCCGCTAC
Organism: Malacoraja senta; assembly: GCA_038087875.1. NCBI lineage: Eukaryota > Metazoa > Chordata > Chondrichthyes > Rajiformes > Rajidae > Malacoraja > Malacoraja senta. Next base: position 24,556,820 of record CM075984.1, read on the forward strand.
GTTGACGAGTTGGTACAAAACGCACCCTGGTCACTGTCGCCCGAGTTCCTAGAAATGCACAGGGTAAGTTGCTGCATCTGCTGCCTACTATAGGAAGCATACACCACACAGCAGTGTGCTGATCAAGAGAAACCCTTTCTGCTGTTTGGGCTGGGATCAGAGTCGAAACAATTGGACTGAAGTTTGAATGCATGCAGAAAGTGAGAGCAATTGGGAGTCCTTTCACAAACATAAATTATTGCTGGGATCTGAGGTACAGCACGGAAACAGGCCCTTCTGGCCACCGAGTCCGCGCCGACCAGCGATCACCCGTACACTAGTTCTATCCTACACACTAGGGACAATTTCCAATACTTAGCGAAGCCAACTAACCTACAAACCTGCACGTCTTTGGAATGTGAGATGAAACCAGAGCACCCGGAGAAAACCCACGCAGTCACAGGGAGAATGTACAAACTCCGTACAGACGGCACCCATAGTCAGGATCGAACCTGGATCTCTGACGCTATGAGGCAGAAGGCCTGAGAGCTGTAAGAGTGTAGGTGGTCCAAATCTCCAAGAAGTGCGTCGACGTATCATTGTTGTTTTAATATCTAGATTTCTGGGAAACCTCTTATCATTCCAGAAATTACAGTCGAAATACAGTCTGAAAGGTAATCAATATTTTAGATATCTTCAAATTAGAGATTATTTGAAAACATATACCCACGAATATCAAACTCTGTTGCCAGATATATTAGATGAAGGTATGAATAAAAACTCAGAGTCAAATAATTTAATATCATACTTGTACAATATCCTTTTAAATATAGAAATTCCATCGTCAGATGTAATTTGAAGAGAGTGGGAACAGGAATTAAGCTTAAAAATTCCCAAAGACAGATGGGAAAAATATCTTCTATATGTACATAATTGTTCGATCAATGTAAGACATATTCTAATCCAATTTAAAATACTACACAGACGACATTACTCAAAAACTAAACTGAACAAAATTTTTCCAAATGTATCTCCCATCTGCGACAAATGTTTATCTCAAGAAGCAACTATAACACACTCCTTTGCCTCTTGTATAAATCTTCATAAATTTTGGAAAGGAATCTTTGAAATCTTCTCAAAATTATTTTTTTTTAAACTGGACCCCAACATAGAATTGATTATTTTTGGAATAACAGGAGTCTGCGCTGAGCTATCAATATTTCAAAGACGTTTCCTTAATTATGGCTTAATAATGGCAAAAACCGTATACTTAAATTTTGGAAATATGCTTCTACCCCAACTCTCAAAATGTGGATTACAAGCATGTCTGAGATGCTACATCTTGAAGATATGAGACTCGTCTTAGCAGGAAAATCAGAGCAATTTTTGAAGATATGGTCTCCTTTCATTGATTCATTACAAGTATAGTATGGTGCAACACAACTCTGGAATTAAACCGATTCACGGACAGGGTGATGGGTGTGGTGAGATATGAAGCAGGTATATCAACACGTAATGGTCCCTTTTTTCTTTTCCTTTATTATTTTTCGTTTTTGTCTTCTTATTTTTCTATAGGCTTTTACTTATTCACTCCTGGACTGCATTATCTGGTAGTCTAGGGGTTCACACATTCACTATTTCTTTCACTTTCTCTTTTTCTCTCTTGTTCTACTCTCTTTTTGTTAAATTTAAAATGGAAGATGTACAATAAATGTATTTTGTCATATGCCGCGGTTTATACTACTGTACACTGCTTCCAATAAAAATATTAATAAAAAAATAATAATAATAAAAAAAAAATAATAATAATATCCAGTTTTCTATCTGTTTCAGATTGACTTTGTAGCTCACGATGATATCCCCTATTCCTCTGCAGGGAGTGATGATGTTTACAAGCACATCAAAGATGCTGGTAGGTGGATCGGCAGCCTTTCACCACTCCATCCGTTCTCAGCCGTTCAGGCTGTGTCAAAAAATCAGACCATTGCAGCAAGTCATTCCCTCCCCTTACCACACAGACAACCACCTGAGTGTTTAGCTGTTAGCTGAAGGTTTAATTGGCTTGTTGGTGTATTATTATTATTATTATTAGAAGCTTTAAATGGAAACTTTTTCATTTAGACTTTAGGGATACAGCATGGAAACAGGCCCATGGGCCCACCGAGACCACGCCGACCAGCGATCACCCCATACACTAGAACTATCACACACACTAGAGACAATTTATAATCATACCGAACTTCTTTGCAGTGTGGGAGGAAACTGGAGCACCCGGAGAAAACCCACGCGGTCACAGGGAGAATGTACAAACTCCGTACAGACAGCACCCATAGTCAGGACCAAACCCAGGGTGCTGTAAGGCAGCAACTCTACCACTGTGCCACTGTGCCACATCAGTGGTTTATTATTATTATTAGAAGCTTTAAATGGAAGCTTTTTCATTCTGATAATTACAGGGACTGTTTTAAGGTCAGTGATGGTGTAACTGCCTCTGCACTGTGTGTGACCTGTATGATCAGTGATGGTGTAACTGCCTGCACTGTGTGAGACCTGTATGATCAGTGATGGTGTAACTGCCTGTACTGTGTGTGACCTGTATGATCAGTGATGGTGTAACTGCCTGTACTGTGTGTGACCTGTGGTGTAACTGCCTCTGCACTGTGTGACCTATGGTGTAACTGCCTCTGCACTGTGTGACCTATGGTGTAACTGCCTCTGCACTGTGTGACCTGCAGGTATGTTTGCTCCAACACAAAGAACAGAAGGGATCTCGACGTCGGACATCATTACGAGGATTGTGCGTGATTATGACCTGTATGTGCGGCGGAACCTGCAGCGTGGCTACACCGCCAAAGAACTGAACGTCAGCTTTATAAACGTAAGTGTGGGCAATGACCTGCTGCAACGTGTCTTTACAAACCGCAAATTGCATATAATGCGAACGTTTGATTAGAAATCACTATTTGTTTAGTTTATACAGTAGATGCCACTTTTCCACACAGAGGGTGGAGGGTACATACAACAAACTGCCAGAGGAGGTCTTATAGAGGTGTATAACATCATGAGGGGAAGAGCTAGGCTGGCAGGACAAAGCTGTGCACACTCACTGATCATAACCATTCACACACTTGCTGTTCCCTACCTTTTGCACACTCACTGCCCACTATCCTTTGCACAGCCATTTTTCACAATCATTTGCGCAGTTGCTATTCCCCTTTGTACACCCACAGCACACTAAGTTTTGCAGACTCCCCATTCACTACTATTTTCCCACCCGCTGTTCCCTACCTTTTGCACGCTAGTTGTTCGCTAGATTTTGCTTTCCATTATGCACTACCTTTTGCACTCACAGTTCCCTCTCTTTTGCACACTTGCTGTACACCGTCTTTCATACGCTCACTGTGCACTACTTTGCACACATGGTGCACAGTGTCTTTTGTACACTCACCATGCACTACACTTTGCACACTCGTTCTTCGCTACCATTTGCACGCCCACTGTTCACCCCGTTTACACCCTCTCCCAGGAAAAGAAGTACAACCTGCAGGAGCGGGTCGACAAGGTCAAACAGAAAGTCAAGGACGTGGAGGAAAAATCAAAGGAGTTTGTGCAGAAAGTTGAGGAGAAGAGCATCGACCTGATTCAGAAATGGGAGGAGAAGTCGAGGGAATTCATCGGGAACTTCTTGGAGATGTTTGGCCCCGAGGGAGCCTTGGTGAGCACGCCCGCGGTCAACAGAGGAGAATGTAAAGGGAACCCGGGGGAGGCCATGCCGTCCATCACATTGATGCTTTCCTCCCTGCACAAACCCCACCTCCCTCAAGTCCCCTCATAAAGGCAGAACAGGAGCAGAATTTGCCCATTGGCTCATTGAGTTTGCTCCACCCTTCAATCACGTTGATCTACTTTTCCCCTTTTCCCCTTCTCCCCGTAACCTTTGTCGCCCTTGGTAGTCAAGAACCTGTCAATCTCTGCTTTAAAAATACCCAATGACGGCCTCCACTGGCGTCTGTGGCAATGAATTCCACAGATTCACCTCTGGCTGAAGAAATTCCTCCTCATCGCCTTTCTAAAGGAGCGTCCTTTTGTTCTGAGGCTATGACTCTTGCACTAGTGGAAACATCCACATCCACTCTAGGTTTTGAGGTTTATATTCATCAATTCTATCTGTCGCTGGTTTGGGCGTTCTCACCGAAGGAACCCCCTTGGTTAGTGAATTCCTTTCACATTCCATTACATTGATTTTACCCATTCTGGATGGGGAAAAAACATCATCTAATTTCTATCCTAAATGGTCAACTTCCTAATTTATGACTAACCCCTTGCCCCTGATGCTACAGACAGGAAAACCATCTCCACATCTACCATGTCAAACCCTATAAGAATCTTCGGAATCAGTCTGAAGCAGGGTCCCGACCTGAAACGTCACCTATCCATGTTCTCTGGAGATGCTGAGTAACTCTAGCACTGTGTGTCTGCGCTGCTCTAAGTTCTATGAAAACTTCTCTTGTGCCGCTGTGGATGATTCACACGCCGTGTGGTTATTTTTTAAATGTAATTCCCTGTTCCCCTCTTCTCTCGAAACTGCAGAAGCACATACTGAAAGAGGGGAAAGGCCGCATGCTGCAGGCCATTACTCCGAAGCAGAGCCCGAGCAGCAGTCCGACCCGGGAGCGTTCTCCTTCGCCCTCCTTCCGCTGGCCCTTCTCCAAGACCTCCCCGCCCAGCTCGCCCAAACCGGACTTGGACGTGACCGGCTACGATACCAGCGACGACGACACCGAGTGAAGGTGCTGCACTCTCTCTCCGTCTCTGTCTCTCCTCCTTCTACCCCAGAGTCTTGGCGGCCACCTCCACCCTCCCCCGAGCCCCCCCTGCCCTCGGCTCCGTCTGTCGATGACAACAGGTGGGGCAAGCGTTGCCTCACGCCCAGGGCGAAGGGCAGAACAAACGAGGACAAGCTACACTCGGGAATTAGAACGTTTAAAAAAGAAAATCAACCATTTCTCGCATGGAAACGGCTCCAAAAAACAAACTATGCAAACTTTTTTTTTTCCATTTTTGCATGTCAAACCATTAAAAAGAAAACTCGAAATGATCGCCAGGTAAAACAGCTTTTTCTGATACTTTAGCCTTGTGCCACAAAGCTCAGCAGACCGTGGCTTGTGTGTGTCTTAGGAGGAGAGGGTGGGACCCCTTCCTTTCAACCCAATGCAGGTGGAAAGTTTAGACAATCCACCAGTGTGCCCTGTTGCCCTCTAATGGAAGGGTTGATCCATGCCTATAGCCTGCTCCTCCGATTTCAAAACATTTCAGATTCCGCTATTTCATAAAGAGGTGGCGCAGAGGTAGAGCTGCTGCCCCACCCCACAGTTCGATCCTGACCACGGGTGTGTCTGTACGGAGTCATTCTCCCTGTGACTATAGGTTTCGTCTCTCACTCCAAAGACGTGCCTGTGCAGGTTTGTAGGTTAATTGGCTTCTATAAAATTGTAATATGGTCCCTAATGTGTAGGATAGTGCTAGTGTAAGGGATGATCGCTGGATGGCACGGACTCGGTGGGCCAAAGGGCCTGTTTCTCTAAAGTAAATTATCCCCTGCTCCTGAGCCTCCTCAGATGACCGTGTCCCATGCAGGAGCCTGTGCTGATAAGGTTGGGAAAGGATTAAAGCAGAGAGAGGAGGGGTGTAAGGGGAACTTATTGGCTAAAGACTAAGGGGGGGGGGGGGAGTGGCAAGACGTAAGCGGGGGGTGCAGCATATCGGCGATGGGCGAGATGTCTGAGAAGCAGGGGCCGGGGGAGATCTGGGGAATCTCAATATGCACGACTGAGTTAAGAACTGAGGGAGGTTTCCCCCTGACGCTCACCTGCACGCCAGTCGTGACTCCTTCCCCGACGAGTCATCGCTCAATGGCAGTTCCCGAGGGCAGGCTCGTCAGTGTAATACAGGGCTAGAGCTGACCCACGGAGTTAGTGCTATGTGGGGGCCAGCGCACAAGAGCTGGGTTCCATCTCTGATATCAGCCCAGCGGTTTGTGTGATTCAGCTACTTAATGCTCTCTGTACTCTACGCTGGCACATGAGTGTGAAAATCAAGCTGGTTTACACTTGGAAAAGACAGGAGTAATTTGAGTAACATTTTTTCAACGGGTGCCTCTTGTATATTTAAGGAAACCTATGATCCTGTGAATAATGCTGCATCAAAATGCCTCCTGGAAACTTGCAGTTTAACTATCCCGGACATTGCCAGTTGATGTAGAAGATATCTAAAAGAGGATGAGAGTATTTTGCTTAAAAGTCATAGAAACAAGTAACTGCAGATGCTGATTAATACACAAAAGGACACAAAGTGCTGGAGTAACTCAGCAGGTCAGGCAGCTTCTCAGGAGAACATGGATATGTGACGTTTTGGGTCCTTCAGACGGCTGAAATGTCTGAAGAAGGTGCGGACCTGAAATGTCACCCATCCTTTTTCTCCAGGTGCTGCCTGACCCGCTGAGTTCCCCCAGCACTTTGTAACCTTCTGTTTACAGGTTATACACCTTGTTTGTAGCTGGGCAAGGCACCAGCAACAAATGGAGGATCAAGGAACTGCAGATGCTGGAAACTTGAGCAAAACACAAAGCGCTGGGGGAACCCGGCGGCTCAGGCAGCATCTGTAGAGGGAAATGGATAAGCGATGTTTCGGGCCGGGACCCTTCACAGACTCATTTCCCTCCACATATGCTGCCTGACCCGCTGAGTTCCCCCAGCACTTTGTGTTTTGCTCTAGATTACACCGTCCACGGTTCCTTGCGCCTCCGTTTGTTGCTCGTGCTTGAAGATGAGACCGGTGTGGGCAGGCTGATAATTAACGGCTGTGTTAAAGAAGGAACTGCAGATGCTGGAAAATCGAAGGTACACAAAAATGCTGGAGAAACTCAGCGGGTGCAGCAGCACCTATGGAGCAAAGGAAACGAGCAACGTTTCGGGCCGAAACCCTTCTTCAGACCTGTACTGTACTGTACTGTAAGCGGGTGATAATTAACGGCAACTCCTTCCATCTCCCGCAACATGAGTTTGCAGCATTATAAAGAAAGTGGAAGGAGACACCGAATCAGAACATTTTGTATGTGTACACCTTCCCCTGGTGTTTCAGTGTGACTGACAGGTGGCAACTGAAACTGTAATCTCTTGCAAACAAGTTGCAAACTTGTGTTTCCTTCTTGTGAGCAAATCTTTAAATCTCCAACAAGTTTTGCCCTAATGTTTTACTGAGGAGTGGGTGATCAACCTCAAATGGACAAATGTCTGAGAGTTAACCATCTCAGTGTAGAAATCGCCAGTCCTTAGAAGACACTGAGCAAAAGACAAAGTGCTGGAGGAACTCAGCAGGTCAGGCAGCATTTGTGGAGGGAATGGACTGATGATGTTTTGGGTTGGGACCCTTCAGACTGATGGAGTAGGAGGGAGAAAGCAGGAAAAGAGAGGTGGGGGTGGAGCAAGGCCTGGCAAGTGATAGGTGGACAATTTCACCTCCAGCCTTTGTCACTTCCTCCACTCATCTTCCAATCACCCCCACCACTCACCTGTATCCACCTATCACTTGCCAGTCTTTGCCCCACCCCCACATCTCTTTTCCAGATTTCTCCCCCTCATCTATGCCATCAGTCTGGAGAAGGGTCCCGACCCGAAACGTCGCCTCTACATGTCCCTCCACACATGCTGCCTGACCCACTGAGTTCCTCCAGCACTTTGTGTTTTGTTAAAGATTCCAGCATCTGCAGTTCCTCATGTCCCCACACGTCACTGCTGGGATGTGTGTGGGCTGTCCCCTCACGAGCTGATGCTGTTACCCTGCACTCCTGATTATTTTTGACTGCTCAAGATTTTGTCGAAGTCCCAAACTGCGTTTGAAAAAAAATTTAAACGAGAGTTTTGAAACAAATCTGTACTGTAAGCGGGAGAAAGCAGAGCTGCATTATCACGGTGTTATTCAGTCTTGCCCAGTAACAATGGTGTATGTGTCTGGTCTGCAGTTGCTCATTCCTGCCCACATCCGAGGCGTCTAATGGTGTTGCAAATCAAGTGTCGTGCCCTCACAGCCAGGGGGCACTACAAAACGTTTTGCAACTAGCGGAGTATTGCCTCTTGTGTTTCCTTGTTTCTACATAAAGGACCCAGTGTGCTGGAGAAAGTCAGCGGGTCAGGCAGCTTCTGAAGAATGGTCCCGACCTGAAACGTCATTTATCTATATTCTCCAGAGATGCTGCCTGACCCGCTGCGTTACTCCTGCACTGCGTGCACTTTTGGAGCACTGTCGCTGTTGTGCTCTTGGCAAGCGGAGTGCCTCTGCCCCCTGTGTATACCGTCCCCAGGTACATTCCCCTACACTGCTACCCGCTTGCACCTACCGATCAGGCTAGTCAACAAGCTTGGCGCAGGCTGCCAAGAGTTGGTCCCAGCCAACAGCGGTCCAAAGTCTCTCTTGGGGTTGGTTTGGTCCCAGTGACAAGTTGCACCAAATCCCCGGCTGCAGGGAGGCTGGAATCGCTGATGGGCCTCGGACTTCCCAGTGGAATGCTTGCTAACTGGGAAGTCGTCTCATCACAACCAATGGGCAGCCTATTCACCAATGGGGAAGCCCAGGGCTATCTGTCCCACCTCATGGACTCACTGGGAGGGGGAGGAGGCTATAAGCAAGGTTGGGGTGTACGATGGGGTGGGGGGGGGAAGGAGTTGGTGGTCTTACTGTAGACGGTGAAATCAGTCCCAAACTACAATCCACCTCCTCAGCACCAAGTGAGGGGGAGGAGAGTCAGTGCCGCAGTGTAAAGTTTAGTTTATGCAATGGCCAACCTCTGTTTCTAGGGCCAGACTTGTGGATCGCTTCAAGGGAAACCACGTTAAAAAAAAACGTACGTCTTTTTACAATTGTTAAGACTTCTCATCAAATTTTGTTATCTAATTTAGAGAGGGGTAGAGTTTAACTTAAAAAAAAAACCCAAGAGATTGAAATGCAAAGATTGTGGATTTGAGGTATTTTTTAAAGTTGCATGTTGTCAATAAGTGGATTCTATGCTGATCTTTTAATCAACTCACGGCTGTTAAACAGTGGGAAATTGTCTGATTAAACCACAAGTGTTCTAATGTTCTGCCTCTCGCCTGCTTTCTCTTGCATCAAGCCAGTGTGTGAATTGTCTCCCCTGCTCTTCCAATGAGTTTGTCATTCGTGGAGAATGGCGATCTAGTTTAGTTTAGTTTATTATTGTCACGTGTACAGGGAACAGCTTTTTTGCTGCGTCTTATCCAATCAACGGAAAGACTATACATAATTACAATCAAGCCGTGTACAGATACAGGATAAAGGGAATAACGTTTACTGCAAGGTAAGGTCTGATTAAAGATAGTCCAAGGGTCTCCAATGAGGTAGAATGTAGGTGAGGACTGCTCTCTAGTTGGTGTTAGAATGGTTCAGTTACCTGCTAACAGCTGGGAAGCAACTGTCCCCGATCTCCCTAACTTATGATGCCCAGGAATTTGAAGCTCCTAACTCTCTCCACCATCGACCCACCAATTAAAAATGTGGCACGTGGCCTCCTGAAGTCAGCAATTAATTCAACATGAACGTGGTGGGCCGAAGGGCCTGTTTCTGTGCTGTATGACTTTACTAAGGCCAATGTACCATTAGCTTTCCTTATGAGCTGTTGAGGAAAATAGGCACCGTGTAATTGAGACTAAAATGGAGGAAAGTGGAAACAGATTTCTGTGTGCTGAACAGGGTAGTTTTAGATTTAATGTGCAGCAAGGAACCTGCAGATAGATGCTGGTTTAAACCGAAGATGGATACAAAAAGCTGGAGTAACTCAGTGGGACAGGCAGCTTCGCTGGAGAGAAGGAATGAGTGACATTTTGGGTGGAGACGATTTGGGTCAAAACAAGGCTCGACCCAAAAGGTCACCCATTCCTTCTCCTATTTACCTATTTCCTTCGCTCCATAGATGCTGCTGCACCCGCTGAGTTTCTCCAGCATTTTTGTGTACCTTCTCCAGAGATGCTGTCCGTCCCACTGAGTTGCTCCAGCTTTTTGTGTCTATCTTTAGTTTTAGATTTCGTTTTAGAGACAGCGGGGTACTGTTCTAGAGGTAAAGTGGCACAGAAACAGGACGTTAAGTTTAGTTGAGAGATACAGCATGGAAACGGCTTTTGGCCCACCGAGTCCATGCCGACCATCCATTCACACTGCTTCTGTGTTATCCCACTTTCTCAGCCACTCCCTACTTCTTAGGCCCCCTTCAGTCATGGCTGACCATGGGTGTCTCCAGGGTGTTATTCCCTATATGGAGGACGCCTGTGCGTGACTTTGTTTAACGTGGGGAGACTGGTGCACAGACAGCCACCCCACGGTCCTTGACAGGCCTGGGTCAGGATCCAGTGGCATGGAGTCCAAGACGACCGGAGACCCTTTTCTGCTGCAGCCTTCATCCGCCTTCCCAGCCGTTGTGATGCTCCACTAGAGTCAGCCATCATCCTCCGCCTGTTCCACCGTTGAGGTCTTGGTTGGATTGCTCTTTGTCAGAGACCTCCCCCTCGACCTTACCGCCATGTGTGGCCCTACCAGGAGCATAGCTCCAGAAGGCACCGCTCTCAGGATCTCAAGACCACGCAAGCTTCTCCACCACGACAAGGTGACAATCCACTCCCTACACACTAGAGGCAATTTACAGAGGGCCAATTAACCTGCAAACCTGCATGTCCTTGCGACGTGGGTGGACACCGGTGGAAACCTATGTGGTCACAGGGAGAACAAACTTCGTATAGACAACGCCCGTAGTCAGGATTGAACCCTCTTGTCTGGTGCTGTAAGGCAGCAACTCTACCGCTGCACCACTGGGACAAAAGAACCGGTCACTTAGGAACACCTTTGATCTGGAGTAGGTAAAATTCATGCTCGATCCTCGGGACTGTTTAACATGGCTTTGGACCCCGTGATATTCCACCTGTATCAGAGTGCTGCCACTCGGAACAAAGTCGACAGCTTTTTAAGCCTCTCCATGCAAAATCTCACATTTTAATTCAAGTAGCTATGTTGTTGATCTGTGTTTATATGTGGGAGACGCTGGAGTGATCAGCCTGTTGGTCGGCGATGGCTGGTTGTTCACATTCTCTGTCGATCTGCTGGACCTCACCAACAAGTCGGTGTCCCGGTCGGTCATCCCTTTTCCTGTAGGAAATCCGCGTCAGGACACCAACAAAGAACATCTCGATAATCAATAGCTGGTTGTTCATTTCTGTGGAGCGTAGAAACAAGGAACTGCAGATTCTGGTTGACAATACAAGACACAAAGTGCTGGAATAGCTCAGCAGGTCAGGTAGCATCTCTGGAGAACATGGTGTGTGCATAGGTGACATTTAGGGTCTGGACCCTTCTTCAGACTGATTGTAAGTGGGGGGGACCGATAGCTGGAAGAGAGGAGAGGCAGGACAAAGCCTGGCGAGTGATAGGTGGATACAGGTGAGGTTTTTATTTTGATAGGCAGATGGTTGCACAAAGGCCAGAGATGAAAAGACGGAAAGTGTAAGACGAAAAGTATCGAAGAATTGCGAATTGTGAAGCTAGAGGAAGGACTGTAGGTAGAAGGGGACACAGTGGCACAGCGGTAGAGTTAATGCCATACAGCGCCATATACCCGGGTTCGATTCTGACTACGGGTGCTGTCTGTACAATGCTTGTACGTTCTCCCTGAGACCGTGTGCATTTTCTCCCGATGCTCCGGTTTCCTCCCAAGCTTCAAAGATGCGCGGGTTTGTAGGTTAATTGGCTTCTGTAAATTATCCCTGGTGTGTAGGATAGAACTAGTGTATGGGTGATCGGTGGGGACTTGGTGGGCCGAAGGACCTGTTTCTGCACTGTGCCTCTAAAGTCTGAAGTCTTAATGTCCAAAGGAAGGGGGGGGGGAAGAAATAGGTGCGAGTCCAGGTGGAGCACAGTGGTGAGAGGGGGAGGAGATTGAAGTGGGAGGGTCTTTTTCAGGTTGGGCTTACTTACGCTGTCCTCTGGTCCTTGCAGAATAGGGAGGAGCACAGCC
>CM075984.1:24573868-24636181 GCA_038087875.1 Malacoraja senta
GTGTGGACTGACCAGGGATGGGAAGTGAAGTCAAAGGGGAACCCGATGCACAAGTCAAACTCAGGAAGAGGAAGGAGGTGTCGTGGTGTTGTCAGTAAAAGAGGAAATCAATAAAACGGTGGGGAAGATCGTTAGATTTGAGAGTCTTGATGTGGGTTCAGTGTGAGTAGAACGTGGAATCGGAAGCAAAGAAATTGAGGATATACTTTGATGTTGTCAAAGCATCAAACTTTGGGCGATTAATTCATTGCATTTTTGTTCGTTATATTTTATCTGTGTGCTTAGTGTTTACCGGCCTGTTAGACTGCAGCAGGGAAGAACTTCATTGTTCTGGTGTCCGTACATCTGACAATTAATATGTAGGAAGGAACTGCAGATGCTAGTTTACACCGCAGACAGACACAAAATGCTGGAGTAGCTCAGCGGGTCGGGCAGCATCTCTGGGGAACATGGATAGATGACGTTACTAGTCAGAACCCCTCTTCACACTGACCCGCTGGGTTACTGTGAATCTGACAATTAAACGCTCTCGACTCCCCTGACTCTTCACAAAGTTGGTCACAAATCAACTGCCGGAAATGTTGGGACACAGGGTCCCAGTGAGAGAGAGAGAGAGAGAAATGAGATGCGTATTGGTCGGGAAACGGTGTTGGGGAAATGTTGGGATGGAGAACCGATTGTACTTCAGTCTCCAGAGTCAGCATCCCGGAGAACACAGAAGATAGAACACTGAAGCAATGTCCGTGTTGGACATAATGCCACGATAATCTAATCTCATCAGCTTTTACCCCTGCATCCCTACGTGCCTGTCTAAAAGCCTCTTAAACATTACAAGGCAATTGTGTCACAGTTGTACATTGCAAGTTATGTTTCCACTAGTGGGAAAGGGCACAGCCTCACAACCTTTAGAATGGAGATGTGGACGAATTTTCTTTAGCCAGAGGGTGGGTGAATCTGTGGAATTCATTGCCACAGACGGCTGTGGGGGACAAGTCATTGGGTATTTTTAAAGCAGTGGTTGATAGGTTCTTGATCAGTAAGTGTGTCAAAGGGTATGGGAGAATGCAGGAGAATGGGGTTGAGAGGGAAAGATAGATCAGCCATTATTGAATGGTGGAGTAGACTTGATGGGCCGAATGGCCTAATTCTGTTCCTATGTGGGGGAGGACTGGCCAAATGGAGGAGGACTGGCCAAATGTTGTGCCTTGCACCACAGTGATGAATGCTGTGGGGGATGTTTGTGTTGAATTTGTATTGTGTTTTTGTGTGTTCTTTTTTCATTGTACCGCTGCTGGCAAATTCATTTCACTTGCACTTTATGTACAAGTGACGAATAAAACTGATTGATTGATTGATTGATTGATGTGATGGTCCTATGGTGAACTTGCAGAGTAGTCAAGATCAGGTGAGATACTTTAACCACCCAATGAGCCAGAAACCCGGGTTCAGTCTTGACTACGGGTGCTGTCTGAATGGAGTTTGTACATTCTCCCTGTGACCACGCGGGTGCTCCAGTTTCCTCCCACATTCCAAGGATGTACAGGTTTGTAGGTTAATTGGCTTTGGTAAAAATTGTAAATTGTCCCCACTGTATAGTGTGTGGTGGTGTAATGGGGATCACTAGTCAGCGCGGGCTCGGTGGGCCAAAGGACCTGTTTCCGCGCTGCATCTCCAAACTAAATGGATACGATATAATGGTGGTTACCAAAGATCCTATAGCGGAGCAAGATAGACCACTCCTGCTAAATGCAATGGGCTGACGTGTAGTACGCAACGAAACGGAACGTGGGCCTTTTTTTCATCCATTTCCGAAAACCCGACCCGACCCAACTCGCAGTGTAATCAACGTTGCGGGGGAACAGTTTGTGTTAATAAATTAAAATTCTGAAAATGAGGAGAAGATTTTTACCAAATAACTTTTATTTTTACGAGGATGTTTCCATAACCGGCTTCCGTCTCCGCACTAGTATCCTATTGGAATCTTTGGTGCGGAGACGGAAGCCGGTTACGGAAATGGGGCCTTAAATTACCCATGAATCTGCCCATGACCGTACTATGTCTTTTTTGTCGAGTGGACTATCTTGCTCGCTATAGGATCTCTGGTGGTTACGGCGAGTTGTGTGTTTGGGTGACCAGCGATGGGAACTGAACACAAAATGGAACCCAACACGCAACTGAAACTCAAGAACAGGTAGAAACCCACAGGGAGAATATGCAAACTCCACACAGACAGCACCGGAGGTGAGGATCAAACCCAGGTCTCTGGTGCAGTGCGGCACCGGCACTACCAGCTGCGCCATCGGGCCGCCCAATATCGCGGTAGACGTGACGATAGTAATCCAATGCCGACACCAACGGGCAGAGGTATTGAGGGTTTTGATAACTCACATCATCTGGGTCATAGAGATCGTTTGTCCACAAGACCACGCCAAGCAAGAAGAGGGCAGGCCGGAGGAAAGCCACTTGGAAAGCTCCCAGCACAAAGATCTTGAATTTCTGCCTGCAGAGATCAAAAGAGGAATTAAAGTCCTCAAAGGTTGTCAGCAGGACGTCGCGGGTAGACGGCATGCTGGTTTTCCATTTATGTAGCACCTATAGGAGTAGGGTTGCAAAATGAAAGTCTCACCGCACCACGCCAGGAGACATTGGGGCGGGGGAATAAAGGTCAAAGGCAATGCCTTAAAGAAGGAGTGTTATTGGGTTGGGGGATTACACATTCCAAGGTTGGATAGGCACATGGATGTGCGGGGAATGGAGGGATATGGATCAAGTGCAGGCAGAAAAGAGTTGGTCTTGGCCTTATGTTCGGCACGGACATTGTGGGCTGAAGGGCCTGTTCCTGAGCTATGTTGTAATATAACAGCATTTAAAAAACACTTGAACAGGTACATGGACAGGAAAGGTTTGGAGGGATATGGCCCCCAGTGTGTAGTGAGTGTGTGAGAAAGTCGGGTAATGGAGAACTAGTGTGAACGGGTGATTGCTGGTCGGCGTGTACTCGATGGGCCGAAGGGGCTGTTGGCATGGACGCGTTGTGTCAGAGGGCCTGTGTTTGTGCTGTGTGACTCTATGACTCTTGGAGTCAAACCAAGACGGCATTTCCAGGAAATTGTTCCTAGAGTCGTAGAGTCACACCTCTTTAAGATCATACCACATCCTCCTGCGCTCCAAGGAATAAAGTCCTAGCCTGCTAAACCTCTCCCTATAGATCAGACCCTCAGGTCTTGACAACATCCTCATAAATCTTCTCAGCACCCGTTCCAGATTAACAACATCACAGACACTTTTTGGGATTGGGACCCTTCATTAGACTCAGTCAGAAAAAGGGTCCTGTCAGTCAGAAGAAAGGTCCTGACCCGAAACATCCCATATCCATGTTCTCCAGAGATGCTGCCTCACCCGCTGAGTTTCTCCAGCATTTTTGTCTACCTTTGACTTTCCAGCATCTGCAATTCCTTCTTAAACGCTGAGTTACTCTAGCACTTTGTGTCCTTTTGTAAACCAACCTCTGCAGTTTCTTGTTTCTACATCGGCCACTGTAAGTAATTTACTCTGTCCTTTAAAAGGTTAATAAACTAGACTTTGAATTGGATTAGATTTCCGCTGAGCATTCCACCTGCAGTCCCAGCAGCTCCCAGTTGGCGGTGCTACCGAGCGCAGTCCTGACCTGCCAGCGTGGACAGGTTCGGGGCCAAAAGTCTCCGGCGCGCCACTGCAGTACTGCGGCTCCCCACTCGGTGGTGCTGCTGTTCCACCCTGGCAGCCAAGTCCAACTCCAAGCCAAAAAACTTGGCACAAGGAAATGCAGATGCTGGACGACAAAACCAGACACAAAATGCCAATGCTTCATGCTCAAGACCATCTGGCTCCCTCCGCACTTCACCTCTCCGAAATCTCTATTTAATTTCTAATGTACCTTTAGATGGATTTTAATCAAGCGGCACTGATGTTTGAAATATGAAAGATAGATGAGTGCAGCACAAGAACAGGCTCTTCGGCCCACCATGTCTATACTGAACTAACTCTTAGCAATTCCTTGCACATCTGTACGCCTATCATTGAATACTGACCACAGGAGGCCACGTCATTGGGTATTTCTGAAGCGGAGATTGATAGATTCTTGATGAGTAAGGATGTCAAGGTTAGTTTTGTTTATTGTCATGTGTACCAAAGTACAGGGAAAAGCTTCAGATGCTGGCTATCCAGTCAGCGGAAAAACAACATATGATTACAATCGAGCCATCCATAGTTACAGATACAGGATAATGGAAATAATGTTTAGTATAAGATAAAGTCTAGTAGATAGTCCAAGGGTCTCCGTTGAGATAGATGGGAGGTCAGGACTGCTCTCTGGTTAGTAATAGGATGGCTGATAACAGCTGGGAAGAAACTGTCCCTGAATCTGGAGGTGTGCGTTTTCACACTTCTGAAGCCAGGAGAATGAAGTTGAGAAGAAAAGATAGGTCAGCCGCGATTGAATGGCAGAGTAGACATGATGGGCCGAATGGCCTCATTCTACTCCTTTGTCTTATGGTCTATCCAAAAGTCTCTTAAATGCAACTATTGTTTCTGCCTCAACCACCAATAAATGCAATGATTTTTTAAAATGTAAAAAAAAGGCACTAAGTGCTGTATCTTCCCCTTTGTACTTGAGTTTGTACTATTTTGAGTACTTGAGTTTGATTGTATTTGTGTATGCTATTATCTGACGTTTGGATAGCATGCAAAACAAAGCTGTATGCAAAATAATACCTGTACTTGTGACAATAATTTAACCTAAATCTCTTTCTCTCTTTCGTTCCCTCTCTCTCTCCCTCTCTCCCCTCTCTCCCCTCTCTGTCTCTCTCTCTGTCTCTCTCTGTCTCTCTCTGTCTCCCTCTGTCTCTCTCTGTCTCTCTGCCTCTCGCTCTCTGTCTCTCTCTAGCTCTCTTTCCCTTTGTGTGTGTGTCTCTCTCTCTCTCTCTCTCTCTCTCTCTCTCTCTCTCTCTCTCTCTCTCTCTCTCTCTCTCTCTCTCTCTCTCTCTCTCTCTCTCTTTCTCTCCATCTACTCTCTCTCTCTCTCTCGCTCTCTCTCTCTCTCTCTCTCTCTCTCTCTCTCTCTCTCTATCTCTCTCTCTCTCTCTCCCTCCCTCTCTCTCTCTCTCTCTCTCTCTCTCTCTCTCTCTCTCTCTCTCTCTCTCTCTCTCTCTCTCTCTCTCTCTCTCTCTCTCACTCTCACTCTCACTCTCTCTCTCTCCCTCTCCCTCTCTCTCTCCCCCCCCCCCTGCACGTAGCCTCTCTCCCCCTGTGCAGTGCGTGCTGGCTGCAGCCTCTCACCGTGTGAGGTGTATGTGGGGTAGACAGGGGCAGCAGCAGCAGCAGGGCCCGGTGCTGATGCGGATGGTGTGTGTGGCCAGGTGTTGGAGCATGGCCTCCTCCCCGCCGTACCCCTGTACAATGATCAGCAGCATCAGGTAGAAGCCAACACCAAAGTATCTGTGGGGAAGGCACAGTCAGATCCCGCGGCTTCCGCCCCTCGGCCCCTCGGCCCCAAGAGTCAGACTACCACCCTGGGGTCATGCATCTTTCTGGGGTCAAGGTCAAAGGGTAGGATCGATGGGTCAGGCGAGGGTCAGAGCCAGGGTTAATGGCTGGTGTTGAACGTCATAATGCCAGGTCTGTGGGCACCAGTCAGTGGAGTATCTTAGTGGCAGACCCATGGTAGTCCCGGGCCAGGCCTGGGTTACAAGGCCAGACCTTGGCTACAGGGCCAGGCTTGGGTTACAAGGCCAGACCTTGGCTACAGGGCCAAGCCTGGGTTACAGGGCCAGGCGGTGTCATAGGGCCAGGCGTGGGTTACAGGGCCAGGCCTGGGTTACAGGGCCAGGCCTGGGTTACAGCGCCAAAGCCTGGGTTACAGGGCCAAAGCCTGGGTTACAGGGCCAGGCTGTGTCATAGGGCCAGGCCTGGGTTACAGGGCCACGCCTGGGTTACAGGGCAGGCCTGGGTTACAGGGCCAGGCTGTGTTATAGGGCCAGGCATGGGTTACAGGGCCAGGCCTGGGTTACAGGTCCAGGCTGTGTCATAGGGCCAGGCCTGGGTTACAGAGCCAAGCCTGGGTTACAGGGCCAGGCTGTGTTATAGGGCCAGGCCTATGGTTTAGAGTTGCCAACTGTCCCGTATTAGCCAGGACATCCCGCATATTGGGCTAAATTGGTTTGTCCCATACGGGACAGCCCTTGTCCTGTATTTTACCGCTATTACTCGGGTCGAGGGGACTATCGGGTCGGAGCGCTGCGTCCGGCCCCGCCTCACCCGTCCCGACGTAGTGCAGCCCATGGAGTGCAGCAGCAGCGCATCGTCCGTGGCCCTGTCGGTCGGCAGCCCGGCCGGCTGTCTGACCTTCGGACCTTCGCTTACCGCCGACACCACCACCCCTCCTTCTCATGGCCGATCTTCGGTTCATGAGTTGGATGGGGTGCCGGACTTTGCGTCGGCTGGGCTTTGTGTGCAGTCCAGCACCCAGGACAACTCATCGTTCACCCAGCGACGGCCGAGTCGGTCGACGAATTGCCGTCGGGAATTTGTCCCTTATTTTGACCTTTTGTCCCTTATTTGGGAGTGAGAAAGTTGGCAACCCTACCTGTGTTATAGGGTCAGGCCTGTGTTACAGGGCCAGGCTGTGTTATAGGGTCAAGGTGTGTTATAAGGCCAGGTCTGTGGTTTTGGGTTGCACCTGTGTTATGGGGTCAGGCCTGTGTCATAGGGTCAGGCCTGTGTTACAGGGCCAGGCGTGTGCGTTAGTCCGTCCTACTGTACGGTCCCACTCACATGGCAGCCGCCATGTCCACAAACATGATGGCTCGTGGGACCCAGAGGCCGAGGCAGGAAGTGATGGCGATGACCTGCGGGAGAAAGCAGAGGGTCAGCGAGGCCGGCCGTGACCCTGTGAACAGAGAACGACCCCTGCCGGCTGCGAGTCAAGGGTCACAGACTCACGCAGCACAGAAACAGACCCTTCGGCCCAGCTTGCCCACGCTGACCAACATGCCCCATGTACACTAGACCCACCTGCCCACATTTGGCCCTTATCCCTCTAAACCTTACCAATCCATGTACCTGTCCAAGTTTTTTTTAAATGATATCATAGTACCTGCCTCAACTATCTCCTCTGTCAGCTCATTCCATACACCCATGTGGAAAAAGTTGCTCTCAGCTTCCTATTAAATCTTTCCCCCCTCACCTTGAACCTGTGTCCTCTGGTTCTTGATTCCCCTACCCTGGGTAAAAGACTGTGCATTCACCCTATCTATTCCCCTTGAGATTTTATACACCTCTATAAGATCACCCTTCAGCTTCCTACACTCCTGGGAAAAACAGACCAAGCCTGCCCAACTTTCCTTATAACTCAAGCCCTCCAGACTCGGTAACATCCTCGTGAATTTTTTACACCCATTCCAGTTTAACACAGTACTCCAGATGAGGCCTTACCAACGCCTCGTATAGATGTAATGTGATGATCCAAATCCTGTACCCAGTCTGAAGAAGGGACCCGACCCGAAACGTCATGCATCTTTTTTCTGCAGACCTTTTTTTCTGACCCGCTGAGTTACTCCAGCACTTTGTGCCCATCTCCTGTACTCAATATCCTGACCAATGAAAGCAAGAATGCCAAACGCCCACCCGTGTTACCACTGTCATGGAACTATCTACCTGCACCCCTTGTTCTCTCTCTTCTCCAGGGCCCTACCATTTACTCTTAGTCTTGTCCTGGCTTGGCGTAGCCAAATTCAACATCTCCCATGTATTGGAATTAAACTCTGTCTGCCATTCCTTTGCCCATTGGTCCAACGGATCAAGATCCCATTGTCACCATAGATGATTTTCTTCCCTCGTTCACCTCGCCGCCAATCTTAGTGTCTTCCTCAAATCTACTCCCCACGCCACCAATATTCCCTTTCAAATCGGTAACACGTAGAGGACGGAATTGACTTGGGCTTGGATTGGGAGGAAGGAGGTAACTGGTGATTGGATTGAGGAGAAGGAGTGGACTTGTGGTGGGACGGAGAGGATGGAGTAACTCATGGTGGGATTGGGAGGATGTATTTGACCATGTGGGATTAGGAGGATGGAGGCAGATGGAGTTGACTTTGAGATGAAGATGACTTTGAGGTGCATTTGAGATGAAGGAGTTGACTTGCGGTGGGATTGGGAGGAAGGAGGAAACTCATGATTGTATTGAGGGAAAGGTGTTGACCTGGTGGGATTAAGGGGATGGAGTTGAGGGGGTGGGATTGGGAAGGACGGAGGAACTCACGGTTGGAGCTGCACTGTTCCACATCAATGTCTTTCTCTTGATGGGACACTTCACCTTGTCCATCAGGTAGCAGGTGTTCTCCAGGTAAATGGCGATGGTGAGCACAGTCATCGCGGTCAATGCGGCGAAGACACCCATGTCCAACCACGTCAGCTCTGCACAAGGACAGGGGTGGTAGAGAGAGTCACTGTGGAAACAAGGCGTGGCATGGCCAGGCCTGAGGTGGAGAGGTACAGAGCAGATCGGCCCAAACCGAGGTCCAACCGGTGGACAGAGCAGAGACCGGCCACGGGGTGGGGAAGAGGACTTCTGGATTGGAGGACAGACACAAAGTGCTGGAGTAACTCAGCGGGTCAGGCAGCATCTCTGGAGAAAAAGGATGGGTGACGTTTCGGGTCGAGAACCGTCTTCAGACTGAAGTGTCATCTACCCATGTTCTCGAGAGTTGCTACCTTAGCCATTGAGTTACTCTAGCATTTTGATGAAAGACACTAAAGCCAGTCTGAAGAAGTGTCCCAGCCCAAAACATTGCCCATCCTCTTTCTCCAGAGATGCTGCCTGACCTGCTGAGTTACTCCAGCACTTTGTGTTTATCTTTGGTACAAACCAGCATCTGCAGTTGTTTGTTTGCACATTCTGGATCGGAGAGAGATTGGATAGGCTGCCTTGTTTTCCATGGAGTGTCGGAGGCTGAGGAATGCTCACAGGGTTACAAGAGGCATGGATAATAATAATAATAATAATAATAATAGATTTTATTTATATAGCGCTTTTCAGGACTCAAAGTCGATAGCGTGCAGGGTCAATATCTCTCTGCCATGGTAGGGGTATCAAAGACAAGAGGGAGCAGCATGTCTAAGGAGTTGTAAAGGAGATCGCAAGAGATAGGTTTTTGCACACAAAGAGTGGTAGATATCTGACACACACTACCAGAGGACGTGATTTAGGTTCAGGTTTATTATTGTCACGTGTACCATGATACAGCGTAAGACTTTCTTTTGTATGCTATCCAATCATATCAGTTAACACTATACATAAATAAATCAAGTCAAACTCAAGTACAATAGGTAGAGTAAAGGGGAAGGTGCAGAGTGCAGAATCTAGTTCTCAGCATTGTGGTGCATCAGTTCCAGAGACAAAGTCCAATGTCCGCAATAGGGTAAAGGTGAATCAGACAGTACCCTAGGTTATGGAAGGACCGTTCAGAAGCCTGATAACAGAGGAGAAGAAGCTGTTCCTGAGTCTGGTGGTGCGCGCTTTCAAGCTTCCATACTTCCTGCCAGACAGGAGCAGGGAGAAGAAGGAATGACCGGGGTGGCACGTCTTTGATTATGTCGGCTGCTGTCCTGACGCAGTGTGGTGCAGATGGAGTCGATGGTGGGGAGTCTGGTCCGTGTGATGGACTGGGTTACATCCACAACTCTTGGGTCTTGGGCCGAGTTGTTCCCAAACCAAGCAGTGAAGCAACAGGACAGAATGCCTTCTCTGGTGCATCCAGAGAAATCTGTAAGAGTCACGAGAGACATGCTGAATTCCCTCAGTCTCCTGAGGAAGTCAAGGCGTTGGTGTGGCTTCCTGATGTCGCCTCAATGTGGCTGGTCTATGACAGATCATTGGTGATATTATCGACAAGGAACTTGGCGGCACAGTGGTGCCGTGATAGAGTTGCTACCTCACAGCGCCAGAGACCCCGATTCAATCCTCACAATGAGTAATGTCAGTACAGAGTCTGTGTGTTCTCCACGTGACCACGTGGGCTTTCTCTGGGTGCTCCGGTTTCCTCCCACATACCAAAGACATTCAGGTTTGTAGGTTAATGGGCTTTGGTAAAGAAATGTAAATTGTCCCTAGTGTGTAGGGTAGTGTCTAGTGTATGGGGATCACTGGTCGGCATGGACTCAGTGGGCCGAAGGGCCTGTTTCCGCGCTGTATCTCTAAACTAAACTAAACTTGGAATCAGACCAGTTTAAGAGGAATTCAGACATGCAAAATGTAGAAGGATAAGGCTATAATTAGGGAAGGCAAGATTGGTGTAGATAGCAAGAAAGGTCGGCATGTGCATGGCTTGTTTCTCTGCTGTATGACTCTCTTACTATTAACGTGATGTAACCTGGACTTACGCAGTATGAGTTGGATGGATATCGGAGGGGGCAGGAAGCACGCCTCAGAAACGTTGAACTTTTCCATCAACTCCAAGATATCTGGAGACAACCTTCAAATGAAAGAAGAGACACAACCTTCAGACCATGATAGACACAAACAGCTGGAGTAACTCAGCGGGACAGGCAACATCTCTGGAGAGAAGGAATGGGTGACGTTTCAGGTCGAGACCCTTCTTCAGGTCATGATGTGGATCCATGGTAAGGTCCTCCATGGGTTGGTTCCCAACTTCCAATCCCCATCGATGGTTTAGTTTAGGTTAGAGACACACCATGGAAACAGACCCTTCGGCCCACGGAGTCCAGGCCGACCAGCGATCACCCATTCACACTAGTTCTACGTTATCCTACTTTCTCATCCACTCCCGACACACAGGGGGGCAATTTACAGAAAGGCAATGAACCTACAAACCTGCACGTCTTTGGGATGTGGGAGGAAACCGGAGCACCTGGAGGAAGCCCACACGGTCACATGCAAACTCCATCACCCAGCGACAGCACCCAAGGTCGGGTTCGAACCCGGGTCTCTGGCACTGTGAGGCTGTGGCTCGAATAGCTCCCGACGGACGGGGCAGAGTTCACCACTCTCTGTAATCTCCTTCGTTCCTAGGCGTTCGAGTTGCCGAACCAGGCCGTGACGCAACCAGTACACGACCAGTACTCTCTACCGTACACGAATTAACTGGCATGACCTTGACAGTGGAAAAAGGCTGTGCTCTTCTGTTTTGGTATAAGCTATGGTGAGGGAAGCTTGTTGATATATCTCTCCCCCGCCATCGTGACTTGGGGAACCTGTTCCCTGTGATGCCTCGGCTGTGGGGAGAGTTGTGGGTGAATGAGTGAGAGACCATATGGGCTCACACCCCACCCCCCTACCCCCTCCCTCACTGCCCTCCGCTACCCCCCCCCCCCCCCCCCCGTGAGAGAAGACATATGCACATCTTTATCAAAACGTACAAAGCCTTTGGAATGAGATTCATGTATTCACAGCAAAGGTGGTGTCCCGACCCGAAACCTCCCCTACCCATGTTCTCCACAGATGCTGCCTGACCCGCTGTTTGTTTTTGTAAACCAGTATCTGCAGGTTTTTTGTGACGATAACTAAATTAATTGATTTAATGATTTTGCAGAGAAGTTAAGTAGTTTAGTTTAATTTAGTTTGGTTTAGTTTAGTTTAGAGATACAGTGAGGAAATAGGCCCTTCGGCCCCACTGCATCCGTGCCGACCAGTGATCACCCGTTCACTAGTTCTAACCTATGCACGGGCAACAATTTACAGAAGCCAATTGACCTACAAACCTGCACGTCTTTGGAGCGTGGGAGGGAACCGGAGCACCCGGAGAAAACTCACGCTGTCACATGGAGAATGTACAAACTCCGTGTAGACAGCACCCGTAGTCAGGATCGAACCTGGGTCTCTGGCGTTGTGGGGCAGTGACTCTACCGCTGTGCCACCGTGCTGCCTCAGTAGGAGATGGAATATGTGGTTAATGGAGGGAGATTCTGTGTGGTGTCAGAGTGGAGTACGGTGACGGGTGCTCAACCAGGTAGGGGTGGGTGATGGCAGGGGTACGAGGACATGGGTAGGGACAGTGTCCATATCGTGTGGGTGGGAATGGTCTTGAACCACCCGTGGGTGGGGGTAGTCTCAAGGCTCCCAAAGGAGGGGCTAGTCATGACTAGAGCACACACAGTAGCAAGGGCTGGTGGTAGATCAGAGAACTGGGTAGGAGAGGGATATGGGTCTAACACCAGCAAATGGGACTAGCTTAGATGGACATCTTGGTCAGCATGGATCAGTTGGGTTGAAAGGTCTGTTTCTGTGCTGTACGACCCTAAGACTGGGAATTTTCAGGCAACCTGGGGTTAATAAGCTGGAAGAGTGCATTATCAGGATAAAATGAAAGTTTAAAAATAAACAAGAACGTACAGGGATAAGACACACAGTCCAACCTCCCCACCATTGACCCCATCTACGCTTCACATTATGTTCCTAAGCAACAGGAGCAGAATTTGGCTATTTGGCCCATCGAGTCTGATCGATCTTTCCCTCTCAACCCATAGCCTTGAGTAAGCAGCCAGCATAATCAAGGACCACACACACCTTCTGTCTTCTCATTCCCTCCTCCCCACTCTCCTGAATCAGAAGGTACGAAAGCTTAAAAGCAAGTATCATCAGATTCAGGAACAGCTTCTTCCCCACTGTTATTAGACTACTGAATGGACCTCCCATAAGCCAGGGTGCTGTCCCGGTCTTCAAACCACTGTGCCCTTTTTATTAAACCAGCACTTTCTCTGTTCCACCATAACGCTGTAACTCTATACGCCGCACTCTGGTATTTTTCTCTTTGCACTACCTGTTGAACTTGAGTATGGCTTTGTTATGTTTGGTATGATTTGACTGGACTGCACTCAAACAAAGCTTATCGGTACACATAGCAATTACAAAGTCAGGACCTCCTGCCGAGTCAGCGTTACAAGGAACAAGGAAATAGAGGTGATTTAAATCAGCACTTTACATCAGTGTAGCAAATGTTGCAAGGTGATGGGCAAGTTTAAATTGGAATCACCAACTTGTAGCGAAGTTGATTGTGAAACACCAAGTGCAGACATTTCACCATATCCCCGTCACCTTCACCCAGAAGAGAAGAGTTATTGGTCCGAGTTTTCCACAATTTGTTGAGTTAGTCTGGAAAGGGTGCAGAGAAGATTTAACAAGGATGTTGCCAGGACTCTAGGCCCTGAGCTACAGGGAGAGGTTGAGCAGGCTAAAGGGGCTGTCCCACTGCGGCGACCTAATCCGCGAGTTCTGGCGAGTTTGCCCTCGACTCATACTCGCAGCATGTTCGACACACGAGGTCGTAGGAGGTCTTTGTAACTCTCCTTCATGCTCGAGAGTAGTCCCCGTGTACTCGAGGCCTCAGCTAGGTCGCGGCGTATTTTTCAACGTTGAAAAATGCCCGCAAGTAAAAAAAGGTCGCCATGGAAAAAATCGATACTTTTTTTACTCGTAGGTTTAGTCATAGTAGGTCGGCATGTTAGTCGTAGGTAACCGAGGGTAGTTGAAGGTAGTCGAAGGTAATCGTAGATAGTCTTCATCATAGTCGAAGGAAGGTCGAAGGGAGATCGAAGGAGGTTGTCTTCACTCTCCACTATTCAGTGTCCAATTTTCCCGAAGTTAGTCGTTGCTGGTCGTAGCTAGTCGAAGCTAGTCTTCAACATAGTTGAAGGAGGTCGAAGGAGGTCTTCTACATAGTCGAAGGAGGTCTTCAACATGACATTTTTTCAAACTCTTCTAAACTCGCCAATTAGGTCGCCCAAGTGGGACAGCCCCTTAAGACAGTATTCCTTGAAGCGCAGGAGGATGAGGGGTGATCTTACGAAATCATGAGAGGAATAGATCGGGTAGAGGAGGGGTATCGAGAACCAGAGGACATAGGTTTAATGTGAAGGGGGGAAGATTTAAAAGGAGACTGAGGGGTAACTTTGTCACACAAAGGGTGTTGGGTGTGTGGACGAGCTGCAGGAGGAGGTTGTTGAGGCAGCTACTATTACAACGTTTCAGAAACATTTAGACAGGTACATGGATAGGATGGGTTTAGAGGGACATGGGCCAAATGCAGGCAGGTGGGACTAGTGTAGATGGGACATGTGCAGGAAGGAACTGCAGATGCTGGTTTACACCGAAGATAGACACAAAATGCTGGAGTAACTCAGCGGGACAGGCAGCATCTCTGGAGAGAAGGAATGGGTGACATTTCGGGTGGAGATCTTCAGACTGAAGAAGGATCCCAACTCAAATCGTCACCCATTCCTTCTCTCCAGAGATGCTGCCTGGCCCGCTGAGTTACTCCAGCATTTTGTGTCTATCTTCTGTCGATGGGGCATGTAGGTCAGTGTGGGCCGAAGGGCCTGTTTTCATGTTGTATGACTCTATGGATACAGGCCCTTCAGCCCAAGTCGTCCAGGCCAACCAAATTGTCTAATTGAGCTCCTCACACTTGCCTACACCTGGCCCATATCCTTCCAAACCACTCCTTTCCATGTACCTCTCTGGATGTCTTTTAAGCATTGTAATTATACCTGCCACTACACTTCCTCTGGCAGCTCGTTCTATATACCCATCGCGCCCCGTGTGGAAAAGTTGCCCCTCAGGTTCCTTTAAACCTTTCCCTTCTCACCTTAAACAAATGCCTTCTAATTTTAAATTTGTCTAGGCCAAGAACTGTGACTCCTAACCTTAGTTATGCCACTCATGATTTAATAAAGCTCTACAAGATGACTTCCCAGCCTCCTAGATTAGTACGGGTGTCAGAGGTAATGGGGAGAAGGCAGGAGAATGTGGTTTGGAGGGAGAGATAGATCAGCCATGATTGGATGGCGGAGTAGACTTGATGGGCCGAATGGCCTCGTTTTACTCCTGCACACCAGGGATAATAGACATAGGCTCTCAGAGACATAGATAAGAGACATAGCCTATCCAGTCTCAAACACTCCAGACCCGATAATATCCTCGTCAAACTTTCTTGCACTTTTTTCAGTATAATGCCAATCTCTAGCAGGGTAACAGAGCTGAGCACAGTGCACCAAATGCAGCCTTGCTGCACAAAATTGCAGAGGGTTGTGGACGCAGCCCAGACCAACACACAAAACAACCTTCCTTCCATTGACTCCATCCCCACCAGCATAATGCAGGACCAGTCTCACACACCCTCTTCTTCCCTCTCACATCAGGCAAGAGGTGTGAAAACACACAGCTCCAGATTCAGGGACAGTCTCTTCCCGGTTGTTATTGGCAACTGAACGGTTCTCTCATCAGCTAGAGTGCCGTCCTGACCTTCCATCCACCTCATTGAAGAGAGACACAAAACGCTGCTGTAACTCAGCGGGTCAGGCAGCATCTCTGGAGAAAAGAAATAGGTGTCGATTCGGGACTTTGGTGTCTGTAGTAAACCTGAAACGTCACCTATTCCTTTTCTCCAGAGATGCTGCCTGACCCGCTGAGTTACACCAGCACTTTGTATCTATTTTTGGTGTAAACAGCATCTGCAGTTTGTTCCTACACCTCATTGAAGATCTTTGAACCATCTTTAATCGAACTTCATTACACTTCAATGTTATATCTTTGCACTAAATGTTGTACTATTTTTCCTTTACCTGTGGACAGCTTGATTGTGTTCATGTATAGTCTTTCCTTTGACTGGATAGCAGGCAAACAAAGCTTTTCACTGTACCTCGGCACACATGACAGTAACAAACTAAATTAAACTAAACCTGTACAAGTGTAATATAATGTATCTGACCAATGAGGCAAGCTTGCTCTTCACCATCCTTGTCTGCCAGTGTTGCCATTTCATGGAACTATGTACCTTCTGTGTATCTATTTACTACGGGGGCCGATGAGAATGAAGGAGGGACCCAGCGAGGGGGCCCCTGTGACCACATACGGCAGCAGACGTGGTTCACTGCTGCAATGAGAAGATAAGTGTGGTCAATGAACTGTTTGTAACTTTATCAGCGGCAGAAACGTGGTGACTCTTTGTGTACTGTCTAGGTGAGGTCTGCTGTGTGATTTTACCGGGTTGGATGCAATAACAAGACATTTCACTGTAGCTAGGTACATGTGACAAGGAAGTATCATTGAATCATTTCACCTTAGGTCTGTCTCACCTCTACATCACTTCCCAGGGCCTGATCATTTAGTGTCATTATTTCCCCCTTTATTTCCCCCTAACAAAATGTAACATCTTACATTTATCTGAACTAAACCCCATCTACCGTTGTGTAGGAAGGAACTGCAGATGCTGGTTTACACCGAAGATAGACACAAAATGCTAGAGTAACTCAGCTACATGGGCAGCATCTCTGGAGAAAAGGAATGGGTGACGTTTCGGGTCGAGATGACGTTTCGGGTCGAGACTCTCTCTCCTCTGACTCTCGGTCTTAAGAAGGGTCTCGACCCGAAACGATTGCCATTCCTCCTCTCCAGAGACGTTGCCTGTCCTGCTGACTTGTTCCATCTGCCATTCCTCGGCCCAGTTGATTAAGATCTCATTGTAATCATAGACAACCACCTTTGCAGATGGAGCCTGAAGAAGGGTTCCGACCCAAAACGCCACCCACCCTTTTTCTCCAGAGGTGCTGCCTGACCCACTGAGTTACTGCAGTCCACCATGCCACTGATTTTACTGTCATCTACAAACTGGGACAGTCTCCAAGTATCGGAAATCCACAAATGTGATGCCTCTGTTTAGGAAGCGAGACGGTCGATGAAACAGGTCATCACAGTTGGCAGTCTGGAAGAAGTGTCTGACCTAAAAAGTCGCTTTGTCCATTCCCTCCACAGATGCTGTCTGACCCACCGAGTTTCTCCAGCACTTTGTGTTTCACTCAAGATTCCAGCATCTGCAGCCCCTTGTGTCTCCACTGTCCACATCCACTCCCCACAGTCAACAATTACCTGCTCGCTCTCCTATTGCTGTGTGTGAGATCTTGCTGCACACAAATTGCCCCACGCGGCCGTAAGTTTATTTCTAGAACTGAATCATTTGAGGGTTTTCTCAGCAGACACAAAAAAAGATTGATAACAATCCCAGTTCCGCAACTCCAAGCGGCAATTGATCTCGTGGTTTTCATAAATTCATAAGACATTGCAGCAGAATTAGGCCATTAGGCCCATCAGGTCTATTCTGCCATTCAATCGTGGCTGATCTATCTTTCCCTCTCAACCCCATTCTCCTGCCTTCTCCCCATAACCCCTGACACCCTTACTAATCAAGAATCTGTCAATCTCCGCCTTAAAAATATCCATTGACTTGGCCTCCACAACCGTCTGTGGCAATGAATTCCACAGATTCACTACCCTCGGGCTGAAGAAATTCCTCCTTATCTTCTTTCTAAAGGTACGTCCTTTTATTCTGAGGCTGTGCCCTCTGGTCCTAGACTAGTGGAAACATTCTCCTCACATCCATTCTATCCAGACCTTTCACAATTCAGTACATTTCAATGAGGTCCCCCCTCATCTTTCTAAACTCCAGTGAGAACAGGCCCAGGGCTGTGAAACGGTGTCTAGATGTCCTGGGATCAGTTACCTGGTCACTTCCTCGGGGTGAGCTACATCCATCTTCTTGGCAGTCTCGGGATCCCTGGCGCGGTTAAGACCAGCGCTGTGAGTGTCCGGGGCAAATGGATTTGTGCAGGGAGCTTTGCGACGCGAGGTCAGAGTTAGTGAGCACTGAACTCCAGAATGTGACCTCTGTCAAGCTTCACTACCAGGAATAGTTAACCTTTAGACTGTTGGCTGCTCCGCTTCCCACAGGGACTTCAGTTTTCAGATGAAAAACGCAGCATTTCCCTTTCCCTCTGGCCCCTCTGGTTCTTTGCTGGTGAGCTGCTTGCAGAAAGGCACCATTTGTTTGCAGCCAGCATCATCAGAGACCCACACCACTCTGGCCACGCTCTCATCTCACTCCTGCCATCAGGAAGAAGGTACAGGAGTCTGAAAACCATAACATCCAGGTTCAGGAGCAGCTTCTTCCCTACAACCATCAGGCTATTGAACACTACAACCTGCAAATAGGCCCCAAACTACATAGACCTAGGTTTAGTCTTTGCACTATCATTATTTGTTTGTTGTTTCTCAAGAATATATATACTCAGGTATAAGTGCAGGTACATAGTTCCATGAAAGTGGCAACACTGGTATATATATATATATATATTTTCTCGAATGGACTTCTCACAAGGTAAGAGTGAATTGTCGATCCTCCAACCCACCTTGTTGTGGCCCTTGCACTTTTTCTTTCATCTGCACTTTCTCTGTAGCTGTAACACCGTATTCTGCGTGGTTGGATTGTGCTCACATCTGGATGTTCTACCGGATAGCACGCAACACAACTTTGTCACTGTTTCTCTGTGCATATGGCTTTAATAATAAACTAACCCAGCCTTGCTGTCCACATGAATTCAGTCTGAACAGTGTCTTTATTTATTGGCGGCACAGTGGCGCAGCAGTAGAGTTTGCTGCCTCACAGTGCCAGAGACCCGGCTTCGATCCTGCCTACGGGTGTTCTCTGTACGGAGTTTGAACGTTATCCCTGTGACCACGTGGGTTTTCTCCGGGTGCTCTGGTTTCCTCCTACAGTCCAAAGACATGCAGGCTTGCAGGTTAATTGGCTTCTGTAAGTTGTCCCTAGTGTGTGGGATTGAACTACTGTAGGGAGGATCGCTGGACGGCGCACACTTGGTGGGCCGAAGGGACTGTTTCCACCATGTGTCCCTAAACTAAACTTATTGTAAGTGCACCGTGCTCAAGTTACATCCTCCCTCTGGGATCGATGTATATATATTTTGGAAGAGGTGCAAGTGTGCAGCTGCTAATGTCCATGCTGATCACAGATCTCCCATGCTCAGCTGTTAGTTATGTTCATACTTCCTGAAGACAGAGGGGGAGGCCATTTGGCCCATTCAAGTCCATGCCAGCTCACACATCCCATTCCCCCACAAAGCACAAAGGTCAGGCAACACCTGTGGAGGGAATGGACAGATGACGCTTCGGGTTGGGACCCTCCTTCCTCCACCAATTCTCACCACATTGCCATAAGACCATAAGGCATAGGCTTAAAGCTATCCGCTCTAGTCTTTGACACTTTCAATCTGGGAAAACAGTTCTGACTGTCTACCCTATCTGTTTCTCATCATTTTATATAATTCTATCAGGTCTCCACTCCACTTCAGATGCTCAAGAGAAAACAATCCAAATTTGTCCAACCTCTCTAAGGGGAGTAGGAGGCAACCGTGGCTGACAAGAGAAGTTAGGGATAGAATAAAACTAAAAGAAAAGATGTATAACACAGCAAAGTGTAGCTGGAAGCCAGAGGATTGGGAAACTTTCATAGGGCAACAGAAGGAAACAAAACGGGCAATACGGGCTGAAAACATGAAGTATGAGGGGAGCTGGCCAGGAATATAAAGAAGGACAGTAAAAGCTTCTTTAAATATGTTTAGGGAAAAAGAGTAGCAAAGTCAAATGTGGGTCCCTTGAAGGCAGACACGGGTGAAATTATTATGGGCAATAAGGAAATGGCAGAAGAGTTGAATAGGTACTTCGGATCTGTCTTCACTAAGGAAGACACAAACAATCTCCCAGATGTATTGGAGGACAGAGGATCTAAGGGGGTAGAGGAACTGAAAGAAATTTTCATTAGGCGAGAAATAGTATTGGGTAGGCTAATGGGACTGAAGGATGATAAATCCCCTGGGCCTGATGGTCTGCATCACAGGGTCCTCAGGGAGGTGTCTCCAGAAACAGTGGACGCATTGGTGATCATTTTCCAATGTTCAATAGATTCAGGATCAGTTCCTGTGGATTGGAGGATAGCTAATGTTATCCCACTTTTCAAGAAAGGAGCGAGAGAGAAAACGGGGAATTACAGACCAGTTAGCCTGACTTCGGTGGTGGGAAAGATGCTGGAGTCAATTATTAAAGAGGTAATAATGGGGCATTTGGATAGCAGTAAAAGGATTAGTCCAATTCAACATGGATTTATGAAAGGGAAATCATGCTTGACTAATCTTCTGGAATTTTTTGAGGATTTTTTGAGGATGTGACAAGTAAAATGGATGAAGGGGTGCCAGTGGATGTAGTGTATCTAGACTTTCGGAAAGCCTTTGATAAGGTCCCGCACGGGAGACTGGTGACTAAAATTAGAGCACATGGTATTGGGGGTAGGGTGTTGAAGTGGATAGAAAATTGGTTGGCAGACAGGAAGCAAAAAGTAGGAGTGAACGGGTCCTTTTCAGAATGGCAGGCAGTGGTGAGTGGAGTGCCGCAAGGCTCGGTGTTGGGGCTGCAACTGTTTACCATATATATTAATGATTTGGAAGAGGGAATTAGGAGCAACACTAGCAAGTTTGCGGATGACACAAAGCTGGGTGGCAGTGTGAACTGTGAAGAGGATGTTAGGAGTTTGCAGGGTTACCTGGACAGGTTGAGTGAGTGGGCAGATGCGTGGCAGATGCAGTATAATATAGATAAATGTGAGGTTATCCACTTTGGCGGCAAAAACAAGGGGGCAGATTATTATCTCAATGGGGTTAGGTTAGGTAAGGGGGAGGTACAGCGAGACCTGGGTGTCCTTGTACACCGGTCACTGAAAGTTGGCGTGCAGGTACAGCAGGCAGTGAAGAAAGCTAATGGAATGTGGCCTTCATAACAAGAGGATTTCAGTATAGGAGTAAAGAGGTTCTTCTGCAGTTGTATAGGGCTCTGGTGAGACCACATCTGGAGTATTGTGTACAGTTTTGGTCTACTAATTTGAGGAAGGACATCCTTGTGATTGAGGCAGTGCAGCGTTGGTTCACGAGATTGATCCCTGGGATGGCGGGACTGTCATATGAGGAAAGATTGAAAAGACGAGGCTTGTATTCACTGGAGTTTAGAAGGATGAGGGGGGATCTTATAGAAACATATAAAATTATAAAAGGACTGGACAAGCTAGAATGCAGGAAAAATGTTCGGAATGTTGGGCGAGTCCAGAACCAGGGGCCACAGTCTTAGAATAAAGGGGAGATCATTTAAGACTGAGGTGAGAAAAAACTTTTTAACCCAGAGAGTTGTGAATTTATGGAATTCCCTGCCACAGAGGGCAGTGGAGGCCAAATCACTGGATGGATTTAAGAGAGAGTTAGATAGAGCTCTAGGGCTAGTGGAGTCAAGGGATATGGGGAGAAGGCAGGCACGGGTTATTGATAGGGGACGATCAGCCATGATCACAATGAATGCCGGTGCTGGCTCGAAGGGCCGAATGGCCTCCTCCTGCACCTATTTTCTATGTTTCTATGTTTCTTTGTAGTTAATATCCTCTAATTCGGGCAGCGTTCTGGACCCTCTCCAAAGGCTCCAGATCCTTCCTATTAAGGGATGACCAGAAAGAGACGGCAGAGGGGAAGTGGTGGCAATTGGGGGTTGGGGGAGTGGGATGCGAGGCATTGGGAATGAATCGGACATCTACGCTTGGGCTACTGGGCAAGTTGTGTGGCCACCAGGTAAACTGGACATGAGCCAGATGAACTAAACTAAAACATTGAAGTTGGTCTACTGGTACGGACTCTAACTTCCCTGTGACATTTGACCCAGTTTTGCTGTCGTCAGAATTAGTCTAGATGCTTTTAATACTTTAAATAGTTTCACCCTCCAGCCCTTCTGTGCTCTGCAGCACAACAACAAAGTCTTTCGGAGCAGGCAGCAGGAACTGCAGATGTAGGCAAAAAACACAAATTGCTGGAGTAACTCAGTGGGTCAGACAGCATCTCTGGAGGAGGTGGATAGATGACGTTCCAGGTTGGGGCCCTCTCTCAGAGAGAGTTTACTGTATGCAGAAGTCTGTTAAACTGTTTGAGCATTTGAATTTGGCAAGCGGTGACTTCTCTTTGGAACAGGGAGAGGCCTGTTAAATCTATCATGCAAAGTGTTGGAATAACACAGGTTATTCAGGCTGCATCTCTGGCTGAGGAAGTGTCCCGACCCGCAGCATTGCCTATGCATGTTCTTCAGAGATGCTGCCTGGCTCGCTGAGTTTCTCCAGCACTTTGTGTCTCTTTTTGTAAACCAGCATCTGCAGTTCCTATTACAACTATTCTGCATTCCATTGAGTCAGGGCTGATTTCTGCCTAATCTCAACTTGACATCTATCTTACTGGTATCCAACAAAAAAACAGACAATCTTTATGTTCATCTATTCCTCTGCTCACTTCACAATGATGCCCGACTCTTTACTGTCCCTGATAAAGGTATTAGGTTCATGTTTATTACTGTTACTTGTACTGAGGTACAGTGAAAGGCTTTGTTTTGCATGCTATTCAATCAGATCAGATAATACAGTACATGAATACTGCCGTCAAACTCAAGCACAATAGTTCGAGCAAAGGGGAAGATACAGAGTGCAGAATATAGTTCTCAGCATTGTAGCGCATCAGTTCCAGGGACAAAGTCCAATGTCCGCAATGGGGTAGAGGCGAATCGGACAGTACCCTAGCTTATGGGGTGTTCAGAAACCTGATAACAGAGGGGAAACAGGCCAGCACAGTGGCGCAGTGGTAGAGTTGCTGCCTTACAGCACCAGAGACCCTGGTTCAATCCTGATCCCGGGTGCTGTCTGTACAGAGTTTGTACCTTCTCCCCGTGACTGCGTGGGTTTTCTCCGGGTGTTCCGGTTTCCTCCCACATTTCAAAGGCATGCTGGTTTGTAGATTAATTGACTTCTGGAAATTGTCCCTAGTGTGCAGGGTAGAGTTAATGTACATGTGTAGTCCGCTGGTCACTATGGATTCAGTGCGCCGAATGGCCTGTTTCCACAGTTTAATGCTGACAAATGTGAGGTGCTACATCTTGGCAGGACAAATCAAAATAGGACGTACATTGTAAATGGTATTGAATTGAGGAATGCAGTTGAACAGAGGGATCTAGGAATAACTGTGCATAGTTCCCTGAAGGTGGAATCTCATGTAGATAGGGTGGTAAAGAAAGCTTTTGGTGTGCTGGCCTTTATAAATCAGAGCATTGAATATAGAAGTTGGGATGTAATGTTAAAATTGTACAAGGCATTGGTGAGGCCAATCCTGGAGTATGGAGTACAATTTTGGTTGCTAAATTATAGGAAAGATGTCAACAAAATAGAGAGAGTACAGAGGAGATTTACTAGAATGTTGCCTGGGTTTCAGCAACTAAGTTACAGAGAAAGGTTGAACAAGTTAGGTCTTTATTTTTTGGAGCGCAGAAGATTAAGGGGGGACTTGATAGAGGTCTTTAAAATGATGAGAGGGATAGACAGAGTTGACGTGGATAAGCTTTTTCCATTGAGAGTAGGGAAGATTCAAACAAGGGGACATGATTTGAGAATTAAGGGACAGAAGTTTAGGGGCAACATGAGGGGGAACTTCTTTACTCAGAGAGTGGTAGCTGTGTGGAATGATCTTCCAGTGGAAGTGGTGGAGGCAGGTTCGATTTTATAATTTAAAAATAAATTGGATAGGTATATGGACGGGAAAGGAATGGAGGGTTATGGTCTGAGTGCAGGTAGATGGGCCTAGGGGAGAATAAGTGTTCGGCACGGACTAGAAGGGCCGAGATGGCCTGTTTCTGTGCTGTAATTGTTATATGGTTATATGTAAATCTAAAATAAACTAAACTAATAATAATAATAATAATACATTTTATTTATATAGCGCTTTTCAGGACTCAAAGTCGCTTAGCTGTTTCTGAGTCTGGTGGTGCGCACTTTCAAACTTCTGTACCTTCTGCCCGATGGGAACAGGGAGCTGAAGGAATGACCAGGCTGGGACAAGCCTTTGATTATGTTGACTGCTTTTCCGAGGCAGCCTGAGGTGTAGATGGTGGGGAGTCTGGTCTGTGTGATTTGCTGGGCGACATCCACAACTCTCTGCAATTTCTTGCGGTTTTGGCCAGCATCCCAGCAAACAGACAGAATCCCAAAGTGCTGCTTCCTGAACAGTCTGAATCAAGCTAAAGGTGGAGCTAATGTTGGCGGCTTCCATCATAACCAGGATACAGCAATCACTGTAATGAACCGTGCAATACAAGGAAATTGAAAGGATTACCATGAATCGAAACTTATCCTGAGGCAGTGGGTAAAGCAAATCAGATGTAGTTTAGTTCAGTTTCATTTAGTTCAGTTTAGATTCATTTAGTTTATTTTATTTTATTGTCACATGTGTGGAAGGAACAGTGAAAAGCTGTTTTGTTGCGTACTAAAAGCCCTGTGCCACGGTACGAGTTCATTCCAAGAGCTCTCCCGAGTTTAAAATAAATCAAACTCGTGGTAAGCATGGAGAATGAACGTAGCGGGTACGTCGGAGCTCTGGGACGTCTCTTAGCGGCTCGTACCGTTAACGGCAGGTACTCGGGAAGACTCGCTAACGGCAGGTAAGCACGGGAAGACTCGTGAAGATTTTTCAACATGTTGAAAAATGTCCACGAGAGCCCCGAGTACCGACGAGTGGCCATTACCGTAAATCTCCGAGTTCGAATCAGGGCAAACTCGGGAGAGCTCTTGGAATGAACTCGTACCGTGGGACAGGGCTTTAACCAGTCAGTGGAAAGACTATACATGATTTGCTATACAACCATACAACGGCACATTGGTGCAGCAGTAGAGTTCCTGCCTTACAGCGAATGCAGCCGGAGACCCGGGTTCAATCCCGACTACGGTTGCTGTCTGTACGGAGTTTGTACGTTCTCCCCGTAACCTGCGTGGGATTTCTCCGAGATCTTCGGTTTCCACCAACACTCCAAAGAAGTACAGGTATGTAGGTTAATTGGCTTGGTGTATGTGTAAATTGTCCCTAGTGCGTGTAGGATAGTGTTAATGTGTGGTGGTCGCTGGTCGGCGCGGACTCGGTGGGCCGAAGGGCCTGTTTCCGCGCTGTATCTCTAAGCTAAACTAAACTAAATTAATCGAGCTGTCCACAGTGTACAGATACAGGATAAAGGGAATAAAGTTTAGTGCAAGATAAAGTCCAGTAATGTCCGATTAAAGATAGTCCGAGGGTCTTCAATGGGAGGTCAGGACCACTCTCTACTTGGTGAGAGGACGGTTCAGTTGCCTGATCACAACTGGAAAGAAACTGCATAAGAATGAACGACAGATGCTGGTTTAAACCAAAGATAGACACATAAAGCAGGAGCAACTCAACGGGACAGGCAGCATCTCTGGAGAGAAGGAACGGGCGACATTTCGGGTCGAGACCCCTCCTCAAGAAGCTGTCCCTGAGTCTGGAGGTGTGCGTTTTCACAATTCTACAGCTCTTGCCTGATGGGAGAGGGGAGGAGAGGGAATGACAGGGATGATACCGGTCCTTACAGAGGCAGAGTAAAGTGTAGATGGAGTCAGTGGAATATCCTCCACTCAAGATAGTGACCCAAATTGAACACAACACTCCAGATGAGGTTGGATGAATGTTCTTTGAAGATCCTTTCATCTGCAACTATTGTAGGTAGTAAATGGATGAAAGCCTACAGCACTCCACTACTCAAGAGACTCCAGTGTTAAGTCAAGAGTGTTCATTGTCATTTGTACCAAAATGGAACAATGAAATTCTTACTTGCAGCATAACAGGTCTGTAAACAAGTACTCACAGATAACTTAACAAACAAACAAACAAAAATGTTCAATAAATTAAAAAAATACAATATTAGTGCAAAACCAAAAAAGCCCAAAGTCCCAATTGCAACTAAGACAGTTCATAGTTCATAGATTAGTTGGTGTTGTGCAGTGTTCAAAAGCCTGATGGTTGTCGGGAAGAAGTTGTCCCTGAACTTGGAGGTCACAGTTTTCAGGCTCCTGTACTTTCTTACCAGGGCAGGAGTGAAATGAAAGTGTGGCCAGGGTGGACTTGGTCCCTGATGGTGCTGGCTGCCTTTTTGAGGCAGTGACTCCTGTAGTAAATGATTACCAATCTGAATATGACCAAGTTAATCTTTACTCTATTTTCGGGTGGTTAGCCAGTTCCCTATCTGTGTTAATATGTAAACTGTTATCTTGGGCAGTAACTTTTCACATGGCCTCTTTATTGAATTATTTCTGAACTTAAAACTGCGCTACATCAACATGTTTCCCTTTACCCATCCTGTTTGTTACACCCACAAAAGAAAAAAGGCCAAACATGATTTCCGTTCATAGAAACATGTTGACTCAGTTTGATTGTCTTGTTATATTTTGGTACAAATTTTGAGTTTAGAGTTTTGGACATACAGCAAAACACATGTTGTTTTGTGTTTTGCTGTACGTGTACAGATACAGGATAAAGGGAATAATGTTCAATGCAAGATAAAGTCCAGTACACACTGGACACACGGACCCACCGAGTCCACACCGATCATCGATCACCCGTTCACACTAGTTCTGTGTGTTCTTGATACATCACTGTACCTTGGTACACTCGTTCTGTTCACACTAGTTATTCCCACTCTCTCATCCACTCCCTACACACTGGGGGCAATTTACAGAGAGTTAATAAACCTACAAACCCACACGTCTTTGGAGTGTGGGAGGAAACCGGAGCACCCGGAGGAAACCGGAGCAGTCGCAGGGAGAACATGCAAACTCTGCACAGACAGCACCAGAGGTTGGGATTTAAACGCAGGTCTGTGGCGCTGTGAGGCAACAGTTCTACTCACTGTACCACTGTGCCACTTGTTTGGCTTACTTCCCATTTGTTTGCTTCAATTAGTCACCTTGGTGAGGTTGGATGAGTTGGGCTGAAGAGTCTGTTTTCATGCTGTATGACTCTATCCTTATGACAACATATAATCCTCTAGTGGTCTCAGCCCACCGAGTCCACGATCCCCGCACACTAACGCTATCCTACACACTGGGGATACCTTACAATCTTCACCAAAGTCAATTAAAGTACAAACCTACACGTCTTTGGAGTGCAGGAGGAAACCAGAGCACTCGGAGAAAACCCACACAAGTCACGGGGAGAATGTACAAATTCTGTACAAACAGCACCCGTAGTCAGGATCGAACCCGAGTGTCTGGTGCTGTAAGGCAGCAACTCTACCGCTGCGCCATCGTGCCAGGGTAGAATCTGATTCCCGTGGCTGCAATGTGTCAAACTGGATATGGGCTTGTCCATCCTGGAAAGAGATGAGGAGAAAGTTCGTCACTGAGGCTTGTACATTTTTGGGTTCTCTCTCTCAGAGACCATCTCAGAATATATGGAATGAAGGCTGCGAGCGATAGAGATTTGAAATCCAGATTAGGTCAAGCGAAGGTAAGATCGTGTGACAGGGGGCAGGTGGGAAATGCCAGGTGGACTGACCCTGCTCTTGGTTGTCACGCTTGTGAATGGAGAGAAATGTTTAGTCATAGAGACATTCAACGTGGAAACAGGCCCTTCGGCCCAACGTGCCCACGCCGACCAACATGCCCCATCTATAGTCCCACCTGCCTGTGTTTGCCCCATATCCCTCTAAAGCCATCCTGTCCATGTACCTGTCTAAATGTTTCGTAAGCACTTACTAGTGATAATACCCGCCTCAACTACCTCGTTCCATACACCCACCATCCTTTATGTAAAAAAGTATTTCCCATTAAATCTTTCCCCCTTCACCTTAAACCTATGTCCTCTGGTTCTTGATTCCCCCATCTCGGGCAAAAGACTCTGTGCGTTCACCCTTTCTATCTTCTTCCTGATCTTATACACCTGTAACGTTGCACCATGTGTGATACAGCTCGGGTCAAGAGAAACCAATCAAAGACTTTAGGAAGGAAGACACAAAGTGCTGGAGTAACTCAGCGGGTCACACAGCATCTCTGGAGAACATCGAGAGGTGACCTTTTGGGTTGGACCCTCCTTCAGACTGAAGTTACTCCCGCACTTTGTGTCTATCGTTGTAAACCAGCACCTGCAGTTCCTTGTGCCTCTAACTTCATAAATTGCTTAAATGTAGAAAGAAGGAATTGTATATGCTGGTTTACGAAAAAAAGACACAAAGTGCTGGAGTAACTCAGCGAGTCAGACAACATCTCTGGAGAAACTGGACGGGTGACTTTTTGGGTCGGGACCCTTCTTCAGACTGAAGTTACTCCAACACTTCGTGTCTAATTTTGTAAGCCAGCATCTTCAGTTCCTTGTTTCTACATTTAAGCAATTTTTTGAAGTTAGAGAAACAAGTAACAGCAGATGCTGGTTTACAAAAAAGACAGAAAGTGCTGGAGTGACTCAGTGGGTCAGGCATCACCTCTGGAGAATGTGGATAGGGGACGTTTCGGGTCGGGACCCTTCTTCAGACTGATTGTCGTGGGGAGGAAGAAAAGCTTGAAGGGGAGGTGGGGGGGGGGGGGGGGTGAGGATAAACCCTGGCAGGTTAAAGGTTGATATGATGAGGAGGGGCAAATGGTTGGACAAAGTGGTGAGGACAGTTTACCAGAGACAAATGCACAAAGGCAGAGGCGACGGAAGAGGAGCTCAACGACATGGTGGGATCGGAGCTCTTTGGGGTGTGGGTGTTGGGGTAGGAAGGATTTGACACCACAGGGCTGCACTTGCTTGGGCTGCACCACCCTCCCCCCCCCCCCCCCCACCTCCTCTTCCCTGAATCTTGTTTAGTTTAGTTTAGAGATGCTGCATGGAAACGGGCCCTTCTGCCCAGTGAGTCTACGCCGACCAGCGATCACCCATACACTAGCACGATCCTACACACCAGGGACAATTTACAGAAGGCAATTAACCTACAAACCTGCACAGCTATGGGTTGTGGGAGGAAACCGGAGCACCCGGAGAAATCCCACGAGGTCACAGGGTGAATGTACATATTCTACACAGACGGCACCCGAGGTCAGGATCGAACCCGAGTCTCCGGTGCTGTGAGGCAGCAATTCCACCACTGTGCCACCATGGCACCCATTTTGGGTGATACTGGTGCTCACCCAATTTCCCACTGTCCCACCTCCTTTCCATCCCCCCTGTGGAGAAAAGGAATAGGTGACATTTTGGGTCGTGTCAGTGTTTGCTCCCAAATCAGAGGTCCATGGACTGCAAACCCAAAGGGGATGGAAAATCGACACAAAGTGCTGGAATAAGTCAGCGGGTCAGGCTGCATCTCTGGCGAAAAGGAATAGGTGACGTTGGTGAGGTAGAAGACTAGCCATTACCTAATTGAATGACATAACAGGCCTAAGGGGCCGAGTGGCCTACTTCTGCTCCTGTTACCTCCATCCTCCTGTTATGTAACCCAGCACGGATTCAAGGAAATTAGAAGTGAAATAAAAAATAAACGAAAGGAAAGAAAAAATGGCCATAAAGACAAAGGTTAGGGTACAAATCGATAAGACAAACATTATGGGAACAGAAAGTAATCGTAAAGTAAACATGAAGTTTGAAACCATGACCGATAAAGAGCAACTCAATGTTCCCCTGCTAGTTTGCCAATTGCATATGAAAGTGAAATAGGTCAACAGAGCAGGGGTGGGGATGCAGTTAGGCCGTGCTTTGTGTACAAAGCTCAGGGGTGTAACACGTAATCTAATTGCAAATCCTTGTTATAGACCTGCTCAGGAATTCATCAGGGTTTCAAGGTGGATTTCAAGAGTCAAGAGTGTTTTATTGTCATATGTCTAAATTGATATGCGTGCATGTGTGTGTATATATTCAAAGTCAAAGTTCAAAGTATCCTTTATTGTCATTCAGACCGAAATTTCGTGCCCGCAGTCATACATATAATAAAAATAACAAAAACACACAATAAACACAAATTTCACATCCACCACAGTGAGTTCACCAGGCATCTCCTCACTGTGATGCAAGGCAAAAGTCTTAAAGTCTTTGTCTCTTCCCTCCTTGTTCTCCCTCTGCGCTGAGGCGGTCCAGGCCTCCGATGTTGTGACCCCGCCGGGTGATGGTAAGTAAGTCAGTCCCGCGGCTGAATCCAGCTCCGCGAACGGGCCGATTCAAACTCCGCGGCCCGGGGTGGTCGAAGCTGCCGAAGCTGCCGCCCTCCAGTCCAGCGGACGAAGCTGTCGTTGCGGGAGCTCCGGAAAAACAGGTCACCAACCTGTGACCTGCGAGCTCCCGACGATGTCGTCCACTGGGCCCGCGGCCGGGCCTCCGAAGTCGGGCCACCGCCGCCTAAATGCCGCCACAGCTCCGAAGCCGCGCCGCTGCCGCCGCCGGAACGCCGCCACAGCTTCAAGTCGGGATATAGGTGTGCATGTGTGTGAGAGTGTATATATACGTACACATATGTACACAGAAAAACAAAACAATAATAGTGCAATAATAGTAATAATAGTCTATGTAGTTCAGAGCTTATTTGAGGTTGTAGTGTTTAATAGCTGAATGGCTGTAGGGAAGAAGCTGTTCCTGAACCTGGACATTACAGTTTTCAGGCAGCTGAACAGAATCCAAAGTTTAGAAGCCAAAAGCTGCTTGGAAATTCCAAAGGTTCAGGAGGAGGTTGATTGGGTCAAGGAACAGTGACAGATGTAAATCTTTGTTGGCAGCTGTCCACAGCCTTCAGGCCTCGTGATGTAAACAAGGAAATCAGAGCTTCTTGAAGAGGAAGCAAACTTTAAACAAGAGGCACTGCAATTTGAACAATGGAACATGCAAAGTTCTGGAGCAACTCAGCGGGGTCCGGCAGCATCCCTGGAGAAAAGGAATAGGTGATGATTTGGGTCAGGACCTTTCTTCAGCCCGGTTCATCACATATTCCAATTCTCCAGAGATGCTGCCTGACCGGCTGAGTTACTCCAGCACATTGTGTCTATCTTCAGTATAAACCAGCATCTGCGGTTTCTTCCTATACACGGGGAATATAGGTGCAGGTAGATAGGAGTTGGTCTTGGCATCATGTTCGGCACAGACATAGTGCGTCAAAGAGCCTGTTGTGGTGCTGTACTGTTCTATGTTCCTATCTACTTGCACATGAACCATCGCCCTCCATTCCTGCCTATCCACGTGCCTTTTCAAAAGCCTCTTAAACTATTGTATCTGACCACCACCCCCAGCAGCACATTCCAGGCACCCACCACCCTCTGTGTAACAAAAAACTAACTTGCCTCACACATCCTTAAACTTTCCCCCTCTCACCTCAGTGCTATGCCCTCTAGTACTGCCGCCCCCTATCTATGCCTCTGATCATTTTACATACTTCTATGGAGCTGCTTGCACTAGCAGTCATTTAGTGAACAGCCAGCATCTCCCTGTGTGTACATGTGAATGTGAACGAGTTTACTGAACCTGACAGTAAGCCAATATCTGTGCCAAGACCAACTCTTATCTGCCCGCACATAATTCAAATCCCTCCATTCTCTGCATATTTATGCTGCTATCCAAAAGCCTCTTAAACGCCACTATCTTATCTGCCTTCACACCAACAAATGCAACGATTTTCTAGAATGAGCAAAAAGACAAAAACTGCTGGAATAACAGCTGTATTGTTGGGGAAGTCCATGTGGTGCAGTTTGTATTT
Source organism: Malacoraja senta (assembly GCA_038087875.1). Lineage (NCBI taxonomy): Eukaryota > Metazoa > Chordata > Chondrichthyes > Rajiformes > Rajidae > Malacoraja > Malacoraja senta. The sequence continues at coordinate 24,605,319 of CM075984.1, forward strand.
GCATACATATTTAGTTTAGTTTTGTTTAGTTTGGATTAGTTTAGTTTAGTTTGGATTCTATTCGTTTTATTTCGTTTAGAGGTACAGCATGGAAACTTCCGCCCACTGAGTCCAGGCTGACCATCGATCACCCATTCTATATTTTCCCACTTTCGCATCCACTCCCTACAGACTAGGGATTTGCAGAGGGCCAATTAACCTACAAACCCGCACGTCTTTGGGATGTGGGAGTAAACCGTAGCACCCGGAGAAAACCCACACGGTCACGGGGCGAACGTACAAACACCGTACAGACAGCACCCGTGGTCAGGATTGAACCCGGGTCTCTGGCATTGTCAGGCAGCAACTCTACCCGCTGTTCCACTAAGCTGCCCCTATTCTCACTAATTCTTCGGCAACACCATACAACATACAACAGATGCTTGAAATGCAAAACAACAACAAAATAATTCTGGATTTGCAAGTCAAGCAGCGTCAGAGAAGGAGTGAAATGGGTCGACGTTTCAGGTCAACGGCTCTTAATCAGAACTGGAAATGTGAGAAGGCAGGTAGGTGTGTTCATTCCCGACAGTGGGAGGTGTTTCGAGGGCCGGTGGAATGCCTGTGACAGGTTAAAACTGGCAAGTTGACAGCACCTCTAAAACCCAGCAGGAAGAGATAAGAAAAAGAGTGAGAGAAGTCCGAAGAAGGGTCCCGACCATATTCTCCAGAGACGCTGCCTGACCCACTGAGTTACTCCAACACTTTGTGTCTTTTTTAAAAAATAATCCAGCATCTGCAGTTCATTGTTTGTTTCTAGATAAGAAACAGTGGTTGCAGCGGTAGAGTTGCTGCCTTACAGCTCCAGAGACCCGGGTTCAATCCTGACTACGGGTGCAGTCTGTACGGAGTTTGTACGTTCTCCCCGTGACCGCGTGGGCCTGTTCCTGACAGCACCCACAGTCAGGATCGAAAACTGGGTCTCTGGCGCTGTAAGGCAGCAACTCTACCACGGTGTCCCCTCTCACCTTAAAGCTCTTTAGTCCTTGATATTTCCACGCTGGGGGAATAAAACGTTCCACTTCTCTAAACCACGACCCTCCTCAGATATCTGACTCATGGACGCTGACCCTTGCCCCCGGGACGCCCTGTGACAGAAATTAAACCAATAACCCGGATAAAGCTCGGAAGTGTGTAAAACAGAATATAGACACAAAGTGCGGGACTAACTCAGCGGGTCAGGCAGCATCTCTGGAGAAAAGGGATGGCATTGATGTTTCGAGTCAAAACCTTTCTCTAGAAGGATGGGTGGCCAACAAACCTGTACATCTTCTTATGAAAAACATCACCCATCCTTTTTCTCCAGAGGGTGCTGCCCGACCCTGAATAGGTAGGGGAATCAAGAACCAGAGGACATAAGTTTAAGGTGAGGGAGGAAAGATGTAATAGTAACACGAGGGGTAGGATTTTCACACAAAGTGCGGTGGGTATTTGGAGTGAGCTGCCATAGGAGGTAGCAGGCACTATCGCACCACTTAAGAAACATTGAGACAGGTTCATGGATAGGACAGATTTAGAGGGATATGGACCAAATGCAGTTAGGTGCAGCTAGTGTAGATGAGGCATGCTGGTCGGTGTGGGCAAGTTGGGCCGAAGGGCCTGTTCCCTGTGTCTGAAGAAGGGTCGCCCCACCGTCCATTCCCTCCGAAGGGCCTGTATGACTCCATATCTCTCTATGACTATGATTCTATGACCCCCCCGGAGTTACTCCAGCATTTTGTCTATCTTCGGTATAAACCAGCCAGCATCTATCTGCAGTTTTTTGTTTCTACATTGTGTGAAGCAGAAAGAGTTTTTGATTGCAGTTGAAACAGAAACCGAAGCAATGCTGGCTTGGAAGTAGCTGGGGATTGTTTTTAGTATTGTTGGCCAGGTTGTTTGGTGACTCCTCCCGCTTTTGCTTCTCAAAAGAACACTCCCATCTCAGCGCAAGGCACTCCAGGGGTGGTGGAGTCGCGAGTGAGCACGGAGGCAACGCAGGATGGGAAGCAACAACATCAACAACAGCCCCATCACTGGCCCAAGACTTGGGTGGCTGCTCTGTACCCTTCTGATGGTTCAGGGCGTGTGTCTCACCGTCACTTATCTGCACTTTAACAGCAAGTTGAAACAGGTAGGAAATAAACTAACTACTCCATAAAAACCCCCAATGCAAACTGCTGGAGCTACTCAAGGATGAAGAAGGGTCTTTGCAAACAAGCATTTGCAGTTCCCTGTGTCTGAAGAAGGGTCGCCCTCCGCAGATGCTGCCTGACCAGCTGAGTTTCTCCAGCACTTTGTGTATTGCTCAAGGTTCCAGTATCTCTTAACCATGCCTCGCTTTATCCATATCTCTGCTGGCATCTCCCGAAAATTGCACAATGCAACTCGGTTTCTTTTTCTTGTATAAACCAGCATCTGCAGCTCCTTCTTTCCACTGCTTCGTTTCGTGAAACATCGCCAATACTGGTCGGCACGGGACAACTGCAGAGTCGCGCACTTTTAATGCAGGCGGCGATGACATATAAATGTCAAATTCTTGCGATTGATGCATGAAAAATAGGACTTTTTTTTTTTCAATGCAACTTTAAACATCCATTTGCAAAACCGTCACAGACAAAAATCCGACCGAGCGATTCGGGGCAGGGTAAGAAGGAATCTGGTTTTAATTGCTGCACTCAATGTGTTTCTGGGCTGGCTCTTGCATTGGTGCCAGGAAGCTGCTGACAAAACACATAAACACTCTCCCAAATCTCCCAAATCGCTTGCAATTTAAAAAAATGCATAGACACGGGTATAAATAGCAGTCACGTCCGCATTTACCCGAAAACCAAGTTTGCTCCCCTAGTTTTTGGCTAACTTTGAAACTTTCCACAAAGTTATTAAAAACTAAGAAATCATTTTGTATTTTCCCTCTTTCCTTTCCTCCCAGCCCCCGTGTACATATTACTCCCACTATTTCTCCTCCCCCCCCCCTTTCGTCCCCTTTCACCTACATGACCTGATATTTGTATTTCTTTCCTTAAATCTGGCCCTTTTGTCCCCTTTTCACCTCTTGCCTTTGTCACCGACTGCTCCCAACTGCCAATCAAACCCCAACCGTCCATTTCACTTATAGACACAAAGTGATGGAGTAACGAATTGGGCCAGGCAGCATCTCTGAAAAAAAAAGGATGGGTGACGTTTGGGGTCTGAAGAAGCGCCCTGTCCTGAAACTTTACCCATCCCTTATCTCCAGAGATTTGTGTCTTTGGTGTAAACCAGCATCTGCAGTTCTTTGTTTCTACACTTTGTTTTCACCTATCACTTGCCAGGCGTTGTTCTTCCCCCACCTCTCTTTTCCAGCTTCCTCACCCCCCACTACATCTGCAGTGGCACAGTAGTGGAGTTTCTGCCTCACAGCACCAGAGACCCGGGTTCAATTCTGACTACGGGTGCTGTCTGTACAGAGTTTGTACCTTCTCCCTGTTACCATGGGTTTTCTCTGGGTGCCCCGGTTTCCCCCCACACTCCAAAGACGTACATGTTTGTGGGTTAATTGGCATCAGTAAAATTGTAATTAGCCCCTCGTGTGTAGGATCGTGCTAGTGTATGGTGCGATCGCAGGTCGGCGTGGACTGAAGAGCCTGTTTCCACGCTGTATCTCCAAAGACTAAAGTCTAAATCTGTCTGAAGAAGTGTCCCAACCTGAAACCTCACTTATTCATGTCCTCCACAGATACTGCCTGACCCGCTGAGTTATTCCAGCCCTTTGTGTTTTACTCAAGATTCCAGCATCTGTAGACCTCTCTGTGTTTGTACATGTTTCAACTCGTGCCCCAGTTCCCGCTTAGCACTCTGACCCACATTCACATCTGCTTCGGTGATGCCTGTTTCCAAAATATTCTGCATTGTTTCCCTCTCTCTGCGGGACTTTGCCCCTCCCTTTCTCCCGACTCCCGACTCCCACAGAACCTCAGCGACACTGCTTTTCCTCCACTTTCAATCTGCAGGCTCAACTATTTAACCGCTGCGCCCCTATCTTCAACTCCCAGAGACCCTCAGACTATCTTTAATCAGACTTTACTTGTCCTTATCTTTCACCAAACGTTATTCCCATTATCCTGCACCTGTATATCATGGCCAGGGGGGACATGCCCCCCCCCATCTGTTTTGAGAGGTGGGCGACGATCCCCCCCATTTTTTGTAATCCGGATTTTAAAACCCGGTGAAATCCCCGCTTCCCGCGAGACAGTGGGGGTGCGACAGATGATCGAGGGCGCAGATTGGACGAGAGAGACGTCGGTCAGCAGGCAATGGGGGCTGGACATGATGATTCAGTGCGCTGATTGGAGGTGGGAGGTGTCGGTCAAAGGCAGAAGTGGGGGGGGGGTGGGACTGAGGATAGAGCGCTGTGATTGGAGGAGGGAGACGTCCGTGGAGCAAAGATCATGGAGCGGAGCTTGAATTGCATACCCAGGTCATAGGGTCACAAGCGAAAATCACTCTCGGCAGCCCTGGACACAGACCTGCGTTACATCCGCAGCCAGGATCGATCCTGGGTCTCCGGCGCTGCAATGGCTCCCAAACCGCCACTGGACCATCCCCGTCCCCACCTGAGTGCCCCCCCCCTCCCCACGCCCTGGGGTGGCCAGAGACGTTGGGAGTCAGACGGGAGCTGTGCCCCCAGGCCCACAGCCAGTGCAGAGAAGCAGCGCTAAATCCAGCTCAACTCTGCCTGTCCCGCCAGGTTAACCTACAGCCCAGCCTGGACTTACGGGAACGAGGGCCCAGGCTTACAGCCAGCGCGGAGAAGCAGCGCTAGCTCCACGGCTCTGCTGGACTGGTGTCCCGTCAGTCCAGGCAGGCCTGTAGGTTAATCCGGCGAGACAGGAAGAGTTGAGCTGGATTTAGTGCTGCTTCTCCGCGCTGGCCGTAAGCCTGGGCCGTCGTTCCCGTAATTACCATCCACAGGGCCCACGGCTGAAGCCTCCGAAGCTTCGCGTGTGTGTGTGAGTGTGTGCATGCGCGCGTGGCCGCCAAGATATTGTGTCCCCCCCGGTCCCCCCCCCCATGTTTTGATAGCGATTTCCATGCCTGAACTGAACTCAACTCAATTCAACGTATCTAAACTGAACTGAACTAATTCTGCTCCTATGCCTTATTAATCCCCCAGGCGTAGGTTATCATTGGCAGGTCGTGGTTGCTCTGTGGGTGGTGATGGGAGGGAGGAAGGAGGATATCAGAGGGAGTCGGGGTGAAGAGTGGGGAAGTGGAGAGTCCGTTGCTGGACATTGTACCGTTCACTTTTCATTTCCTTGTTGTACTTTGAGGAAGTTTTTCAGAAAGCGAGAAGTGAAACTTGACTCCTGTCCAAAGGAAGCCTTGGGGAAACGAGGGGCAGGGCAGGCAATCTGTTCTGCCCTTTCCGCATACGTCTCTGAGAGGATTTTCTCGCCTCCCAAAAGCAATTTTCAGCCATCAAATCTGCGTGAACAGTGGACGGCATGGTGGCGCAGAGGTCCGGGGGGAGCCGCGCGGGCCCGATCCACCCGCCAAACAACCGCCGCGTCGATGACCAGAACGACAACCGAAGGCCGGAACGTGCCCCATTAAACTGACTCGCCCCTCAGGCCTTCCAGGGGATTGCGGTGAAGCCGGGCGGCGAGACCTGTCTGGGCCGAAGGAGCCTCAATGGTGGTGGCGATGGTGGCGGTGAGAGCCTCGGCGGCCACAGCGGGAGCCTCGGTGGTGGTGGGGCCTCGCGGTCGATGAGCATGAGGGGGGGGAGGGGAAGACAATGGGGTCCTGGCATGGGGGGACTGCTGTGAGGGATGGTGGGAGAACAAAGGGGGACTCGGTGTGGGGGCCACTCTACCTAAGAATCCTCTGCCCAGGGGATAAGTCTGGTGTTTGTTTGTTCATTTGTTCCGGTGAAGGCGCTGTACACAAGGCAGCCAGCCAACAGGCGCTTGTTTTTTTCTTTTTCTTTTCACTTTTAATTTCAAGTTTTTGTCTACCTTGTGTGTTGTGAATGGCATGATTGTACGCATGTATGGCATGATTGGACAGGATAGCACACAAACACTATATCTTGGTGCACGTGAGTGACAATAATGAACCAACACCAATACCATTGGGGGTAGACAAAAGTGCTGGAGAAACCCAGCGGGTGCGGCAGCATCTATGGAGCGAAGGAAATAGGCAACGTTTCGGGCCTAAACCCTTTGGTTTCGGCCCAAAACGTTGCCTATTTCCTTCGCTCCATAGTTGCTGCCGCACCTGCTGAGTTTCTCCAGCACTTTTGTCTACCTTCGATTTTCCAGCATCTGCAGTTCCTTCTTAAACACCAATACCATTGGGAAAGGTTTCTAACCGTCTGAAGCACGGTTTTGGCCCGAAACATTGCCTATTTCCTTCGCTCCATTGATGTTGCTGCACCCGCTGAGTTTCTCCAGCATTTTTGTCTACTTTCTAACTATCAACCCTACCAATGCCAGTACAATTTTGGCAGCTCCCCATCAACCTCCTCCAATGCAATTAAAACCAAACCAGCCCATCCAGTAATTGCTCAGACTCTCAAAACTCCAGGAACTTCCAAAGAGACAGAGATTGCAGACGTTGGAATCTGTAAACTTCCCAGAACTTCTGTGTTCGTTGGTCAGAGAGACTGGCTCTTCAATTCTTGAGTCGCAGGGGTTGAACTCTGTCAATGGAGTGGGCACAGTGGTAGAACTGCTGCCTTACGGCGCCAGAGACCCAGGTTCGATCCTGACTACACAAGCTGTCTGCATGGAGTTTGTACGTTTTCCCTGTGACTACATGGGTTTTCTCCAGGTGCTCTGCTTTCCTCCCACGCTCCAAAAAACATGCAGGTTTGTAGGTAGTATTAGTGAATGGGGTATCGCTGATCAGTGGTGGGCTGCAGAGCCTATTTCCACGCTGTATCTCTAAAATCTGAAGTTCAAAGAGTGTGATACTACAACCACCTGAGGGGCAACATTTGTACACAGAGGGTGGTGGATACATGGAACAAGCTGCCGGAGGAGGTAGTTGAGGCAGGTCCATGGATACAAAAGGTTTAGAAGGGTATGGGCCAAACACAGGCAGGTGGGACTAGCGTAGATGGGGCATTTTGGTCGACATGGGAAAGTTGGGCCGAAGGGCCTGTCTCCACACGGTATGACTCTATGACTTGATGATACCTTAGAACACATCATATTGGATCATAGTTTGGTTTGGGATCAGCTGTGCGCATGTCTGCTAAAAATTGCAGAGAGTTGTGGATGTGGCTCAGTCCATCACACTGACCGGTCTCCCCACCATCGACCCCCATCTATACTTCACGCTGCCTCGGGAAAGCAGCTAAGATAATCAAGGACCACTCACACCCTGGTCATTCCTTCTTCTCCACTCTCCCATTCGGCAGAAGATACAGAAGCTTGAAAGTCCGCACCACCAGACTTAGAACAGCTTCTTCCCCTCTGTTATCAGCCTACTGAACAGTCACCCACAAACTGAGATGTAGTCCCGATCTTCTGACCTACCTCATTGTGGGCCTTGTCTCTTTTCGCTGTAACTGTAACACTAACGCTGTAACACTATATTCTGCACTCTGGTATTTTACTCTTTGCACTACCTGTCTTTCCTCTCTCACCTTAAACCAATGTCCTCTGGTTCTTGGTGCATTTGTAGAAGTTAGAAAGAGGTGTTGAAGATATGCCAAACTTCCCTAATCTGCTGAGGAGTAGAGGCGTTGGTGTGCTTTCTTGGTCATATAATCAATGATAATGGTGCAGGACAAATTATTGGTATCTCCACTTCGGCACCATAGATGCTGACTGGGGCATGTACGCCATCAGACCTGAACTCAATAATAACTAATGAAATGCCAGATTGATCTAAATCCAGAGGACACAGATTAAGGTGAGGAATAAAGGACTTAGAGGGAACCCGAGGAAGAAATTTGTTTGCTCCAACGATGGACCAGGGTGCCTGAGAGATTGTGGAGGCCGAGATTGTCACAAAATGTAATAACCATCTGGATAAGTGGTTGAATCGCCAAGACATAGTAGGCTGTGGACCTTGTACTGGTAAATGGGATTGATGGTTGGTCTTATCTGGAAAGCTGAAAGTACCATATCATAAGACATAGAGTCATACATTGTGGAAACAGGCCCTTCGGCCCAACTTGCCCACACCGACCAACATGTCCCATCTTCACTAGTCCCACCTGCCTGCATTTCTCCCCTATCTCTCTAAACCTATCCTATCCATGTACCTGTCTAAATGTTTCTTAAACGTTACGATAGTACCTGCTAAATGTTGTGATAGTGCCTGCACATAGTTAGGCCATTCGGCCCTTCAAGTCTACTCCACCATTCGATCACGGCTGATCTATCTTTCCCCCTCAACCCCATTCTCCTGCCTTCTCCCTGTACCCTTTGATGCCCTTGCTAATCAAGAACCTATCAATCTCCGCTTTAAAAATATCCAATGACTTGGCCTCTGCCGACTGTGGAAATGAATTCCACAGATTCACCACACTCTGGCAAAAGAAATTCCTCCTCATGTCCATTCATTAGGTTCCTCCTTTTATTCTGAGTCTGTGGCTAGTTTCTGTCTGTTTCTGGCTGAGGTCTGTTTCTAAACTCTCCACTAGTGGAAACATCTTCCCCGCATCCACTCTATCCAGGCCATGGCATTGCGTTTTGGTCTGATATAAAGGCATACAGAATTATGAGAGATACCAATAGAGTAGATCGCAGGAAACCTTTCCCCTTGGCTAAAATATCTGAAACCAGAGGGCACGGAGTCAATGCAAGACCGAAACATTTATACAGGTTTAAGGTGAGATCTGAGGAAGACTTTTAGTTTAACATCTAAACTACACTGGAATACACTGCCTGAGGGGTGGAGGTGGCAGAGGCTCTTGTAACACACTCATCGTTCTGGTTGCTTCTCCCCCAACAATGCCTCGGGCTCGTCAAGTCAAGTCCAGTCAATGATTCAATTATACTTTATTGTCACTTGTACCTAGGTACAGTGAAAGCCTGTGTTTTTGCATACTCCCCTGTAAAATCATGCAGCAGACCTTGTCAAGGCAGTACACAAAGAGTCGCCACGTTTCTCAGGCTGACAAAGTTTCAAAAGTTCTTAGTACAGTCTTATCTTCTCGCAGCGGTGAATCAGGCCTGCGCCACACCTGGCCAAATTCGGCCTCCCGTCGGGTCCCTCTTTGTTCTCGGCCGCCCCTCACAATCTCCGCCTTAAAAATATCTGATGACTTGGCCTGCAATACCATCTGTGCTAAAGAATTCCACAGATTCATCATCCCCTGACGTGAAAGAAATACCTCCTCATCTCCTTTCTATAGGTACGTCCTCATATTTTGAGGCTGTGCCCTCTGGTTTTGGACGCTCCCACCAGTGGAAACATCCTCTCAACGTCCACTCTGTCCAGGCCTTTCACAATTCAGTAAATTTCAATGCGGTCCCACTTGTTCTGAGTGTATAGTTAATTAAAACTGTGGGATTGGGTCTTCTGGCATAGACTCACAAATGGAATGACCTGTTTCTGTGCTGCACGAAGTCAAAGATATATGTTTTTGTCATGTAGGCCCGTAAATGGTATGTTCAATACATACGTAATATGTAATAAACAGAAATTCAATAAATTGATGACGGCTAGCACAAAAAAAAATCCTTCATGCAACCAATGATGGTCATAGAAGTTCGCAGTCTGAAGAAAGGTCCCGACCCGAAACGTCATCTATCCATGTTCTCCAGAGATGCTGCCTGATCCTGCTGAGTTACCTCCGCACTTTGTGAATTTCCGTGATAAACCAGCATCTGCAGTTCCTTGTTTCTCATTGAAGGTCATAGTTGAGAATCATAGAAGGACCTCTTCTCACCAATTACAAGAGTCATTACTTCAGCCTTGAAGAAATCAGTCCGCAACACTCCTTGTCCTTCCGTGCATTAACCAGTATGTGCAGTTCTTTGTTTCTTCATTTCCATTTGATTTGCGTGAGGTGTGTTCGGAGCTGTGGCCACTGCCCATTCCATTTCCCTCGGTGAGTCAGTTTAACTGTTGTGGGATGAAACTTGAGATGCATCTCCGTGGAGACTTGAAATATTCTGGGGATTGAATTCAATAAGTGGGCTGTTGAATGGGTCTATTGTTGTGCTCATTGACAGACACATAGCAGGGAATTCTATCACCCCGGATCACTTACTGGAAGCTGCTGCACATCCTGTTGTTTCCAAAGTTGAAATTATAAATAGAGAGAGAGAGAGAAATAGGGAGATGTTTCTCACAGCTGCACCAACCCCGGGTTGAAACCTGACCTCGGGTGCTGTCTGTGGGGAGAACATGGACAGGCGACATTTCAGGCCGAGACCCTTCTTCACAATGAGTGTATTAGGGGGGAGAAAGCTGGAAAAGAGAGAGAACAAACCCTGGCAAGTGATAGGTGGAAACAGGTGTGCGGGGGGAGGGGGGCGGGGGGGGGGGGAGTGGTTTGAATGGCAAATGGTTGGGACAAAAGCCAGAGATGAAAAGACAAAAGGTGTGAGGGGCAGCACAGTGGCGCAGCAGTAGAGTTGCTGCTTTCCAGCATCACAGACCCGGGTCCAATCCTGACTACGGGTGCTGTCTGTATGGAGTTTGTACGTTCTCCCCGTGACCGAGTGGGATTCCCCCAGGCGCTCCGATTTCCTCCCACACTACAAAGACGAGCAGGTTGTAGGTTAATTGGCTTCTGTTAACGGTAAATTGTCCCTAACATGTAGGATAGTGCTAGTGTACGGGGTGATCGCTGGTTGGTGGGCCGAAGGGCCTGTTTCCAAAGTCTAAACATGGACAGGTGATGTTTCGAGTCGGAACCCTTCTTCAGACTGATTATAGTGGGTGGGGGGAGGGAAGAAAACTGGAAAAGAGAGGTGAGGGTGGGACAAAGCCTAGCAAGTGATAGGTGTTTACAGTTTGTCAGGCAGATGGTTGGACAAAGGCTAGGGATAAAAAGGCAAAAGGCCTGAGATAAGGATAGAAGAATAAATTAAAAATAGCTGGTATCTGGATTGTTGGATTGTGATCTGAGCCCAATAGTTTAAACCCTAAGGTAGACACAAAAAGCTGGAGTAACTCAGCGGGACAGGCAGCATCTCTGGAGAGAAGGAATGGGTGACGTTTCGGGTCAAGACCCTTCTTCAGACTGATGTCAGGGGAGTGGGTGGGACAGAGATAGAATGTAGTCGGAGACAGTGAGACTGGTGGGAGAACTGGAAAGGGGGAGGATGATGGAGAGAGAGGGAAAGCAAGGGCTATCTGAAGTGGGAGAAGTCAATGTTCATACCGCTGGGGTGTACGCTACCCAAGCAAAATATGAGGTGCTATCCTCCAATTTGCACCAGGCCTCACTCTGACAATGGAGGAGGCCCAGGACAGAAAGGTCAGATTGGGAATGAGAGGGGGAGTTCAAGTGCTGAGCAACCGGGAGATCAGGTAGGTTAAGGCGGACTGAGCGAAACGATCGCCGAGCCTGCGCTTGGTCTCGCCGATGTACAGGACTTGACACCTGGAACAGCGGATACAGTAGATGAGGTTGGAGGAGGTGCAAGTGAACCTCTGCCTCACCTGGAAAGACTGTCGGGGGTCCTTGAATGGAATCAAGGGGGGGGAGGTAAAGGGACAGGTGTTGCATCTCCTGCGGTTGCAGGGGAACGTACCTGAGGAGGGGGTGGTTTGGGTGGGAAGGGACGAGTTGACCAGGGAGTTGGGGAGGGAATGGTCTCTGCGGAAAGCAGAAAGGGGTGGAGATGGAAAGATGTGGCCAGTGGTGGGATCCCATTGCAAAAATGTTGGAGGATTATATGCTGTAAGCGACGGATGATGGGGTGGAATGTGAGGACAAGGGGGACTCTGTCCTTGTTACGAATAGGGGAGGGGGAGTAAGAGCGGAGCTGCGGGTATTGGCATGTAGATTGATCGATTGTTTGAAAGATATAACATGGAAACAGGCCCTTCCACCCGCCAAGTCCATGCTGACCATCGATCGCCCGTTCACACTGGTTCCGTGTTATCCCACTTTCTCAGCCACTCCCTACACACAAGGAACAATTTACAGAGGGCCAATTAACCTACAAACCTGCACGTCTTTGGGATGTGGGAGGAAACCGGAACGTCCATAGGAAACCCACGTGGTCACAGGGACAACGTGCAAACTCTGTACAGACAGCACCTGCGGTCGGGATTGAACCCGGGTCTCTGGTGCTATGAGGCAGTGACTCTACCAGCTACACCCTTGTATGCTGTACAATTCTGCTTGATAAGTAAATAAATTGGGTGTCAGAGGGAGAAGACAGGAGAATGGGGTTAGGAGGGAGAGATAGATCAGTCATGATTGAATGGCGGAGCAAACTTGATGGGCCGAACGGCCTAATTCTGCTCCTATCACTTATGACCTCATGATTAAAGAACTAACAGCTGTTATGGTGACTGTGAGTCCAGCAGGTTACTGTACAAACCCCTTCCGGTTCAATTATGTCCTCTTTGGAAAAATATTCTGTTACAGGGTGGGATAGAAGTGACAGGATAGACTCGATAGCCGAATGGCCTCTGCTGTTCCAATGCTGTTGGTGAGTGAGGCTGGTTTTGAGCTCACCTGAGAGAGTTTTGGTGGATTTCCAGATCTGGGCAATGCTTTGTTGTTGATTGAACCACCACAACAAAGCTCTGTGCAGCTGGGTTTAACCCTGCCGCTCTTGGTCTGACCTTGGCCTCCTCATTGTGGTTCACCCGTCAAAGATTATTGTCCCATTTGGCCCATATCCCTTCAAACCTTTCACATCCACCTATCTGCCAAAACACAGGAGGCAGAATTGTACAGTAACACACCTATTGGTCCACAAAGTCCGTGCTGAACATGACGCCAAGTTAAACTAATCCCCTCTGCCAGCAAATGATCCATATCCCTCCATTCCCTCCATATCGAGGTGCCTATCTAAAAGCACCACACTTGTACCTGCCTCCACCACAACCCTTGGCAGCGTGTTCCAAGTACCCGCCGCTATCTGTGCAAAAAAACTTGCCACGCACATCTTTGTTAAACTTTCCCCCTCTCACTTCAAAGCTACGTCCTCAAGTCTTTGACATTGCAACACATTTGACATGTAAAGCGGAGACTGACAAATACTTGATTAGTAAAGGGCCTGTCCCACTTTGTGATTTTTTCCGTGACTACGAACGTCAGTGACTGACGCCCGTAGTCGCCCTAAAACCATCCAGTTGTACGACACTCCGCGTCACCGTCACGTCAAGCTACGACACTCCGCATCACCCGCCTTCACAACACAAGAAGGTTACACCGAAGTATAATATCACATTGGAAATGAACTTATCTAACGACCAATAACTTTTTAAGAAATAAATTGTTTATTTAACGTCAGCTTAAAAATAACATCATATTGAAAAACAACCATTTGTTTAACAAGAAATGTTTAACTTCAACAAAAGTAACTATATATTTAACGGCATATTTCAAAGAACGTCATACTTAAGCAAAAATTTAATTCAACACAATAGTCAGATCTGACAATAACATTACAATTCACATCAACTCCAATGTACTTCAACAAGACAAAAATATGTTTATTTTTTCACCACATTAGAAAGAATATTATTTCAGATGTTCTTAATAATGTACTTTGTACATTTATGTACCTTTGTACTTTTCATTCTATATGGGCACTTTGCCCCTGGCTATCTTCAGGCAAATAATCTAAAAAGTTTTGAAAGTCGGCGCTTTATATACCCGGGTTACCGGCCGTCACCCGCAGGACAGCGTACGTCAGCGTGTGACAGAGCGCACAACATGATAAGACACCCAGATGTCGCCTGAAGATTTTGAACATTCCAAAATCGAGGGGCGACAGGGAGACACCGCGCGTCACTACATGCGTCACCCCACGTCATGCCCCGACCACGCTGCGACAACCTTTTTTCAGGCTGTTGCGAAAATGTCACCCAAGTGGAACAGACCCTTAAGGGTGGCAAAGGCTATTGGGAGAAGGCAGGAGAATGGGATTGAGAAAGAAAGACAGATCAGCCATGAATCAATGGCGGAGTGGACTCAATGGACCAAATGGCATATTTCTGCTCAAATGACTTTTGAACATACTTATGTATATTCACACAAAAGGTTCTGACTGTCTACCCAATCTACACCTCAAAAACGGAAAACAAATTCCACTGTCTGTAAAAAACTTTGATGTCAGAAAAAGCTGTAAACTGTGATTTAATCTGAGGTACATAAAAATGTGGGAGGAACTCAGCGGGTGAGGCAGCATCTATGGAGAGTAGGAACAGGCAACGTTTCGGGTCGAGCCCCTTCTCCAGTCTGAAGAAGGGTCTCACTTGGCATCAGTCTGAAGAAGGGTCAAGACCCAAAACGTGGCCTATTCCTTCTCTCCATTGATGCTGCCTCACCAGCATTTTTGTGTACCTTCGATTTTTCCAGCATCTGCAGTTCTTTCTTAAACAATCTTTAGTAATTTAATCTGATCTCACTTCCTAATGCAATCATTTGCACTTCGTTAAAGTAATTAGGAACTGGGGATTTTAACTGGGACGATCAAAGGAAGGGGAAATCCTAATGTTCTGTTTATATATCAATAAAGATGCTTCAGTGAGCAGCCTATTAGTGATCTCACCCATGCAAGCTTTGTAATTGACAATACATGAACAATGATCGGCACAGGGGATATCTGTGAGGTCAACACCATTGTCAAAGGCCTGAAACCTGGTTGCGGACGTCTTTGTTTAAATAGCACGTCAATGACCCAAAACACAGGGGAGGTCATTTTGTTAGTCTTATTTACCTGGACAAGCGTGAAGCCTGTGTGAGTCACAGTTCTAATTAAAGCAGTAGACACAAAAGGAAACAGGGGCGGCACAACGGCGCAGAAGTAGAGATGCTGCCTCACAGCGCCAGCGACCCAGGTTCGATCCTGACTGAAGGTGCTGTCTGAAGGTACGGAGTTTGTACTGTACCTTCTCCCTGTGACCGCGTGAGTTTTCTCCGGGCCCTCCGGTTTCCTCCCACATCCCAAAGACGTACAGGTTTGTAGGTTAATTGGTCTCTGTAAATTGTCCCTAATATGCAGGATAGTGCTAGTGTATGGGGTGATCACTGGTTGGGTGGACATGGTGGGCCGAATGGTCTGCTTCTGTGCTGTATATTTAAAGAAGCAAAGTGCTTGAGTAACTCAGTGGGTCAGGCAGCATCTCTGGAGAACACGGAGAGGTGATGTTTCGGGTTGAGGCCCTACTTCTGATGGGTCTTCAGAGTGATGCCCAGTTATACTAATCTTCTCTGCCTGCAGGCAGGCCATATCCCTCCAGTCCCTGCATATCCATGCAGCCATCTAAAACCCTCTTAATCCCCACTATCATGTCTGCCTTCACCACAAACCACTGGCAGCATGTTCCAGGCACCCACCCACCTGAAACATCACCTATCCATGTTCTCCAGAGATGTTGCCTGACTCACTGAGTTTAGTTTAGTTTAGAATTACAGCGCGGAAACGGGCCCATCGGCCCACTACGTCTGCACCGACCAGCGATTAGCCATATACTAGTCTTGAAAACATCCAGTGAATTGGCCTCCACTGTCTTCTGTGGCAGAGAATTCCACGGATTCACAACTCTCTGGGTGAAAAAGTGGGAAGCGGGAGGAAACCGGAGGAAACCCACGCAGTCACAGGGACAGCGTGCAAACACCTCCAGCCAGCACCTGTAGTCACAATGGAAAACCGGGTCCCTGACATTGCAAGGCAGCAACTTCAATGCCATGCCGACCTCCAGCACTCTGTGTCCTTTAGTGTAAACCAGCATCTGCTGTCACTTGTTTTTCATTTGCCAACCTCCTCTGCATGTTCATCACGGAGTAGCCACAAACTATGAGGTAAGAATTCCATATACCCCAAATCCCTGGAAATGCTGCCCGTGGTGAGGTGACAGGAGCGGTCCCCTGCTCTGTGGTGGCTTGTACACAACATGCAACAGGAGTTCTCCACTGTAAACGTCACTGAATTCCTGCGCCTTCCACTCTTGCTTCCAGATGGGGGAGACCTTCACCAAGAACAGTATGAGGTGCCTGACAGAAGACATTCTCAACCCTCTCCCCGGCTCCGTGGAGGATGACGATCTGAACGACGGCCAGAGAAGCGAGCTGGAGGGAAGGGGTGAAGATGACTGCTGGAGATTCCGAGGGCAAATCGAACGGCTGATACAAGATGTAAGTCACTCCTCGCCCCGCTCACTGACTCTGTGCTGCTCATTGTTATAGATATCAGCACCATCACACTTGAAGTGGTGTGTGTGGACTTACACAGTAAATGGCCCTGTCGGATGGCCCTATGTTGTCAAGCTAGGAAGGGTGCAGAGAAGATTTGCGGGGATGCTGCCAGGACTTGAGGGCCTGTGCTAACACAGTGAGGTTTGGCAGGCTAGGACTTTATTCCTTGGTGCACAGGAGGATGAGGGGTGATCTAATGGAGGTGTACAAAATCATGAGAGGAATAGATTGGGTAAATGCACACATTCTTTTACACAGGGTAGGGGAGTCGAGAACCAGAGGTTTAAGGTGAGGGGGGAAAGATTCAATAGGAACCTCAGGGATATATTTTTTACACAAAGGGTGGTGGGTGTATGGAACGAGCTGCTGGAGCAGGTGGTTGAGGTAGGTGCTATCACAATGTTTAAGAAACATTTGTTCAGGTACATGGATAGGATTGGTTTAGAGGGATATGGGCCAAGCACGGGCAGGTGGAACTAGTGTAGATGGGACATGTTGGTCAGTGTGAGCAAGTTGGGCTGAAGAGCCTGTTTCCGTGCTGTATGACTCTATGACTTTAAGATGGTGCCCTGGAGAGTGTTGGCGAACAGAGAGATATGAGGGTGCACCATTCCTATCCATACATTGGCCCAAATGTCTTTTGAAAGTCGTAATTGTAAGGACATTCTTGCTATTGAAGCGTTGGTTCACAAGGTTAATTCCCGGAACAACGGGACTGTCATATGTTGATAGAATGGAGCAGCTGGGCTTGTACACTCTGGAATTTAGAAGGATGAGAGAGGATCTTATTGAAACCATATAAGATTATTAATGGTTTGGACATGCTTGAGGCAGGAAACATGTTCCCGGAGTTGGGGGAGTCCAGAACCAGGGGCCACAGTTGAAGAATAAGGGGTAAGCCATTTCGAACGGAGATGAGGAAAAACTTTTTCACACAGAGGGCTGTGAATCTGTGGAATTCTCTGCCTCAGAGGGCGGTGGAGGCCAGATCTCTGGATACTTTCAAGAGTCAGCTAGATAGGGCTCTTGAAGATTGCGGAATCAGGGGATATGGGGAGAAGGCAGGAACGGGGTACTGATTGGGGATGATCAGCCATGATCACATTGAATGGCGGTGCTGGCTCGAAGGGCCGAATGGCCTACTCCTGCACCTATTGTCTAATGTCTATTGTCTATCCATTCAGCGAAAAGAATATGATTACAATCAAGCAATCCACAATGTACAGATACAGGATTAAGGGGAAAACGTTTAGTACAAGGTAAAATCTGTTTCAAGATTCAAGATAGAGTGCAAAGTCTCCAATGAGGTAGATGGGAGGTCAGGACCGCTCTCTAGTGGTGAGAGGATGGTTCAGTTGCCTGATGACAACTGTGGAGAAACTGTCCCTAAATCTGGAGGTGTGTGTGTTTTCACACTTCTGTACCTCTTGCCTGATGGGAGAGGGGAGAAGAGGGAGTGACCAGGGGAAGACTCGTCCTTGATTATGCTGCTGGCCTTGCCGAGGTAGTGTGGTGTAGATGGAGTCAATGGAATGGAGGTTGGTTTGTGTGATGGTCTGGGCTGAATCCACAACTCTGCAATTTCCTGCGGTCTTGGATGGAGCTGCTCCCAAACCATGTTGTGATGGGTTGTAGGGAGTTTCTTAAAGGAGAGCGAGGAAGTGAGGTTTCTGCAGGGATGAGGAAGTGTAGGAATGTATTTTTAAAGCTTACCCTTTTTTTCAAAATCAATTACAGACGATATCCAAACAATATGAAGAGGACATGTCACTCATTGTGAAAGGTAAGCACATTTTGCTAAGAAAAATGTTTTTGCTATTGGTTATGGATTCAAGAATGGTTTACTCGAATGACATGCTATTCATTATTGGTGCAAGGGTTGAGCTGAATTTAATTGAAAGATACAGCATGGAAAAAGGCCCTTCGGCCCACTGATCCTGCCGACCATCGATCGCCCGTTCACACGCTAGTTCTATGTTATCCCTCTTTCTCATCCACTTCCTACACACTAGGGGTCATTTGCAGAGGCCAGGATGAAGGCAGGAGAATGTGGTTGAGAGAGAAAAATAGACCAGTTGTAATCGGATGGCGGAGCAGACTTGATGGGCCGAATGGCCTAATTCTGCACCTATGCCTTATGGAAGGGTCAAGGGAAGGAAAAATAGGAGATCTTTATGATGTGTCTTGGCTCTGAGCTAACGTGTGACGTGTATCTGATCTGTGCAGGTGAGGTCTCTCGGTTCCTTCCATACCTGAGGCAGTCGGGATCTGGGTCACAGCCGTCTGCGCAGAAAGTAGCCGCACATCTCGTTGGGACACAAAGGACAAAGGCAGCCTCTCCGAAAGGTGAGTTCAGGACTCCACAGTCATAGAGTCATACAGCGTGGAAACAGGTCCTTCGGCCCAACTTGCCCACGCCGACCAACACGCCCCATCTACACTAGTCCCACCTGCCCGCATTTGGCCCATATCCTTCTAAACCTGTCGTATCCGTGAACCTGTCTAAATGTTATTTAAACGTTGTGCTAATACCTGCCTCAAATACCTCCTCCGGCAGCTTGTTCCATACACCCACCACACTCTATGTGAAAAAGTTACCCCTCAGGTTCCTATTAAATCTTCCCCCTCTCGCCTTAAACCTATGTCCTCTGGTTCCCATTCCCCTACTATGGGTAAAACACTCTGAGCATTCACCCAATCTACTCCCCTCATGATTTTATAAGCCTCTATAAGGTCACCCCTCATAACTCTTTTGGAAAAGTTGCCCCTGAGGTCACTCTTAAATCTCTCCTCTCTCACCTTAAGTTTTGTTTAGTTTTGGTCTTCTCTGCACCCTTTCCAGCTTGACAATGTTTTTCCTAAAACTGGTGACCAAAACTGAACACGATACCCTAAATGTGGCCTCACCAATGTCTTGTACGACTTTAATATGGACCAGTTACACCAGTTACATGTTGGTTCTCGCTGATAAGTCACGGTAACGCCAGTGGGAGTTGTCCAATGGTAGAACTAATGTCCGTGAGGACATCTCCAATCTCGCAGCACCAGAGCGTTACCATGTAGAACTCTCCGTCGCACACATGAACCCATGGCCACCAGACCAAGAGGCAAAGATAGACACAAAGTGCTGGAGTAACTCAGTGGGTCAGGCAGCATCTCTGGAGAACATGGATAGGTGACGTTTTGGGTCAGGATCCTTCTTTAGATTTTCCTTGGTATTCATTCTATCTTTGACACGAACCAGCATTGGCAGTTCACTTTTATTGCATTTATTCTCCAGAGATGCTGCTGCCTGACCCGTGGAGTTACTCCAGCACTTTGCGTCCATTGTATATTAACTAGCATCTGCAGGTCCTTGTTTCTACACTCCTTTCTCCTGTGCCGTGATGCTGTATTGTGGAGAAAGTAACTGCAGATGCTGGTTTATACTGAAAATAGGCACAAAGTGTCAGGCAGCTTCTCTGCAGAAAATGGATGGTGACATTTTGGGTCGGGTCTGAAGAAGGGCCCTGACCCATCCTTTTTCTCCAGAGATGCTGCCTGACTCGCTGAGTTACACCAGTACTTTGTGTCTATCGGTGATGCTCTAGGTTTGTTGGACTACATTGTGTTGTTGACCATGGTGTTAAATTCTTCTTTGGTGTTGTGTCTTATTTTTATTGGTGTGCTGCAAATGAGAAATTGAGAAAATGGCTGCCGGAAGTGAGAGTGAACCCTGGCGTGACTAGCTGCCGCTGCTCTCTCTCTGAATTCTGTAATTTGTTGTAAACTTGTAATTTGTCTGTAAACTTGCTTTAAGTGTAAGGTGTCCTTGAGTGTCCTGAAAGGCGCCCATAAATAAAATGCATTATTATCTCCATGTTTCTGGTGCAGAGTCCGTAGCCAAGAAGCTTCAAGGGCAGAAGATCCAGGCTTGGGAACCCATCAAAGGCCAGGCGTTCCTGCACAACGTGGAGTACCAGAACGGGGAGCTGATCGTGCCGCAAACCGGCCTCTACTACGTCTACGGCCAGACCTACTTCCGTCACCGCGACCTGGCGGCCAAGGAGGGCCGCAGTCAGGGGGAGGGGCCGTCCGATGCCGACAACAAGCAGATGATCCAGTACATCTACAAGACCAGCGCCTACCCCGAGCCCATCCTCCTCATGAAGCACACCCGCACCACCTGCTGGGCCAAGAACGCCGAGTACGGCCTGCACTCCATCTACCAGGGCGGCCTTTTCCACCTCAGATACAGCGACCGGATATTTGTGGCTGTCAGTAATGTCAGCCTCATCGATGTGGCTGGCGGTTCCAGCTTCTTCGGGGCCTTTCTGGTCAGCTAGTCGGCTGGAGATGAACTCGAGGGTGCTCCATGAGCCCTGGTGCCAATTGCACGTGATCTTGATGGAGGAAGGTCACATGGGAAAGGAGGGACTGAACCAGTTTGATATTGGTATATTAGTGTCACGTGTACCAACACACAGTGAGAAACCGCTGGTTTACCTCAATCTAAATCAGTCTCAACCAAAAGCCACCCCACCAACATAGGGCGACGCAGTGGGTAGAGCCGCTGCCTCACAGCGCCAGAGACCCGGGTTCCGTCCCGACCTGGGGACCTGTCTGTGCGTGTGGAATCTGCACGTCCTCCCGAGACCTCGTGGGTTCCCTCCGGGTGCTCCGGTTTCATCCCATGTCCAAATTCATGCGAGTTCGTTGTAAATTGTCCCCTCCACCGCCACCTCCACCTCCCTCTTTCTATGGAGGTCTTCTCCTTGGCCACACTTTGTCAGGGGCTTACCCCGTCCCTCACCCCACCCCACCCCAGCCTGCCCACCAAGGGTGACCCCTTGACTGGAGCACAGCCCCTCACCCTTTAGCTCCCAGGATCTAAGGCACACACAGGCTTCTCCACACAACAGGGTGGTGACCCTGGTGGAAGTTGCTTCTACAAGACGGACAATATTGACCGTTGGTGAGTGCGTCCTCTCGCCAGGGAAGGGGGGGGGGGTATATGGAGTGAAGTAAACCCTGTCACTGTGCATCGATGATTGCTCCTGAATAACATCGACCAGTACAGCATGGGGACAGGCCGTTCGGCCCATAGCCCCTTGAAGTGTTTCTTTTCATCAATTCAATTTTAATTGTTTCCCCACCATTTGTTTTCGTGGAATCAATAGGAATATGGTGCCTCATATGGGAAAACAAGGTATTGGGGCTAAATGAAGAGTTGAACAGACACAATGAGATAAATAGACTCTCTGTGCTGTGTTAGAACAGGCCCTTTGGCCCACATTATCCCTGTCAAACATGCTGGCAACGAACCAACCTCTTCTGCCTGTACGCGATCCATACCCTTCTTCCCCTGCCTGTCTATAGCCACATGCACTGAGCCTTCAGATGTAGCACTCTGTGTATATATATGTATAGGATAGCATATTTTTTTATTGCATGGACTATGCTTCGCTTTTACATCTGGGCAGATGTTTCTTCTGCCGCAGCCTCAGAATTGGCAGAGGTAGGGGATTCCTGCGGGTGCTCCGGTTTCCTCCCACATCATAAAATACTTGCGGGTTTGTAGCCCTCTGTGAATTGCCCCTCTAGTGTGCGGGCGAGGGGAAGAATCGGGGACAGGAATTGACAGGGATTTGGGGAGAATAAAATGGGAATAGTGTGAGTGCTCGATGATCAGCGCAGACTCGGTGGGCCGAAGGGCCTCTCTCCATGTTGTTTGTTGCTTTGAATTCGGTAATCCCTGGCTGAGAATGTAAACCAATACAGCACTGAAACAGGCCCACAATGTAAACTAATGCCACGATGCCAAGACTTCTCCATTCTGAAGACAGGTCTCGACCCGAAATGTCATCTCTTCCTTTTCCCCAGAGATGCTGCCCGACCCGCTGAGTTACTCCAGCTTTTTGTGTCTATCCCAGTTAAACGAATCTCCTCTGCCTGCATGTGATCCATATCCTTGCGTATCCTTGTGCTTGTCTCAGAGTCTCTGAAACAGAATGAGGTGAGATGAGGAGGGTGCTAAAGAATTGGGCAACATTTGCCCATTGACCTGCTTCGAGCCACGCAGCTCCATCTTGATGTCCCTACATTGGGGAGATGTTGATTTCTTGCTTTAGGGTGGGGTGGGGTGGGCCAGCGACCTTCCACCAACTCGCCAGCTGCCAATGTACCCGTCCAAGTCTTTTAAATATTGTGATAGGACCTGCCTCCTCTGGCAGCTCATTCCAGACATCCACCACCCTCTGTGTGAAAACGTTTCCCCTCACGTTCCTATTAAATCTTTCCCCTCCCAACTTAAATCTATGTGTTCTGGTTCTGGATTCTCCTACCCTGGGTAAAAGATTGTGTGCATTCACCCTATCTCTTCCCCCTCATGATTTTGTACACCTCGAAGATCACCCCCTCAGCCTCCTGCGCTCCAAGGAATAAAGTCCAAGCCTGCCCAACCTCTCCCTATAGCTCAGGCCCTCAAGTCCTGGCAACATCCTCGTAAATCTTCTCAGCGCTTTTCCCAGCTTCATGTAAATTTCCCACAGAGGGATTTAACGGCTTAATGATTATTTCCAGTGATCCTGGGTATTTGCATAAAGCGGTCGCAAATTGGAAACAGAAATTTGGTTAACCTCTGTTGATTTAAACAATGACATACATGATTAAGTGCGAACAAACAAGGAAAGAAAAGCTCATGGTCACGCTAATTGTAACGGATCATGACAGCAACGCTGGTGACAAGTCAAAGAAACAAAAGTGACAAGACGTATATAAACACTCTCACATTTTTCACCCACAAAACATTTCATTTCAGTCACCAAAATTGTTTTTTTTTTTAATGATTATTGATAAAAATGCCTTTTCAGCACAATAATGTTTGTTATTAAAAGATTCTATGAACTTATTACTGGTGTTTGAATTAGATTTGTTATGCTTAAATCTCGTCTCCTCTTCCCCACCCATCACTCTCCCCTCCTCATTAACACCTCAGCTCAGCCAATGTTTCATTGCCTATCCCTCATAATTGCATTTCTCTCCTGAGCTTTTGTGCGGCACAGTGGAGCAGCGGTAGAGCTGCTGCCTCATTGTCAGAGACCCGGGTTCGATCCTGACCTCGGGTGCTGTCTGTATGGAGTTTGCACATTCTCCCTGTGACTTTTCTCCGGGTGCTCCGGTTTTCCTCACTCATCCCAAAGACGTGTGAGTTGGTAGGTTAATTGGCTCTGGTAAAATTATAAATTGTTCCTCGTGTGTCGGATAGCGCTAGAATACAAGTAATTGCTGGGCTGCGTGGACTCAGTGGGGCCGAAGGTCCTATTTCCACACTGTATCTCTAAAGTCTAAAGCTGCTGCCTTAGACCCGGGTTCAATCCTGACCTTGAGTGCTGTCTGTGCGGAGTTTGTACGTTGTCCCTATGACCACGTGGGTTTCCTCCGGGTGCTCCGGTTTCCTCCCACGTCCCAAAGATGTGCAGGTTTGTAGGTTAATTGGTCTCTGTAAATTGCCCCTAGTGTGTATGGAGTGGATGAGAAAGTGGGATAACATACAGTGGAGGTAGTGTGAATAGGTGATTAATGGTCGGCATGGACTCGGTGGGCTGAAGGGCCTGTCTCCATGCTAGATCTTTCAATCAATCAATCAAACATACAAGAGATATTAGAACTAATTAATCAATATTATAAACAATAGGTGCAGGAGTAGGCCCTTCGGCCCTCCGATTCTCACCTCCATTCACTATGATCATGGCTGATCATCCACAATCAGTACCCCGTTCCTGCCTTCTCCCCATATCCCCTGACTCCGCTATCTTTAAGGGCTCTATCTAACTTTGTCTTGAAAGCATCCAGAGAATTGGCCTCCGCTGCCTGCTGAGGCAGAGAATTCCTCTGTGTGAAAAAGTTTTTCCTCTTCTCCATTCTAAATGGCTTACCCCTTATTCTTCAACTGTGGCCCCTGGTCTGGACACCCCCAACATCAGGAACATGTTTCCTGCCTCTAGCCTGTCCAAACCCTTAATAATCTTATATGTTTAAATAAGATTCCCTCTCATCCTTCTAAATTCCAGAGTGTACAAGCCAAGCAGCTCCATTCTATCAACATATGACAGTCCCGCCATCCCGGAAATTAACCTTGTGAACCTACGCTGCACTCCCTCAATAGCAAGAATGTCCTTCCTCAAATTTGGAGACCAAAACTGCACACAATACTCCGGGTGTGGTCTGCTGGGAATTACCAGCTGTTTCATCACGAGGCCACAAGTGAATACAGATGTTGGGATCTGGATCAAAACACAAAACTACTGGAGGAATGTGGTTAACAGACACCTGGACAGGTACATGGATAGCAAAAGTTTAGAGAGATATGGGCCAAAAGTGGGCAGGTCAGACTAGCGCAGATGGGGCATCTTGGTCGGCGTGGGCAAGTTGGGCTGAAGGGCCTGTTTCCGTGCTGCATGGCTCAATGAACTCAGTGGGTCAGGCAGCATCTGTGGAGGGAAATGGAAGGAAGGAGATTACAGAGAGTGGTGAACACTGCCCAGTCCATCACGGGTACTGAACTCCCCACCGTCTAAGTGACCTACAGGAGTTGTTGCCACAAAAAGGCAGCCAGCATCATCAGAGACCCACACCCCCCTGGCTATGCAGTTATCTTACTCCTGCCATTGGGAACAAGGTACAGGAGCCTGAAAACCATGAGCTCCAAGTTCAGGAACAGCTTCTTCCCAAAAACCATCAGGGTTTTGAACACTGCACAACATTAACCTCAGCAACTGTGAACGTCTATGGGCCGAGTGCTTGGTTACACGACAGACCTTGGTCTGTGCACTATTGTGGCTACACAGTGGTTTCTACTATGTTATTAGTAACATATAGGTTAATACTATGGTTTTAATTTATCAATTTAAATAAAATTATTGGAGTGCAGGAGGATGAGGGGCGATCTTATAGAGAAGTATAAAACCATGAAAGGAATTGATAGCGTGAATGCACAGTCTTTTACCCAAAGTAGGGGAATCGAGAACCAGAGGATATTGATTTAAGGTGAGAGGGGAAAGATTTAATAGGTACCTGAGAAGCCACTTTTTCACACAGTGGGTACATGGAACGAGCTGCCAGAGGAGGTAGTTGAGGCAGGTATTATCACAATGTTTAAGAAACAGTTGGACAAGTACATGGATTGGAAAGGCTTGGAGGGATATGGGTCAAACACAGGCAGGTGGGACTAGTGTGGTGTAGTGGGACATGGAGAAGTTGGGCTGAAGGGCCTGTTTCCATGCTATATTGCTCTATGACTATATATTTATCAGACCACTGAGAAGACATATGAAAAAACAGCGAGGATAAGGACATTGGTACGATAATGAATTGCATCTATGGAGTGAATGAACAGGCAATGTTTCAGGTCAGGATCCTTGTGGAGTTTTAGGCTTGGTGGGAGTCAATAAATGACAATGATATATATATATATATTGGGCTGGTGGGATTGCCCTGAGAGCTAGCAGAGGTTTGATGGGCTGAATAGCCTCCCTCGATGTCACAATATGAAAAACTATTCAATGACAGTGCGTAGAATATTTACCTCAGCCAGTTTCAAACTGTGCAGTAACAATGGAGACACAAGGAACTGCAGGTGCTGGAATCGTAAGCAAAACACAAAGTGGTGGAGGAACTCAGCGGGTCAGGCAGCATCTGTGGTGGGAATGGATAGGTGACATAGAAACATAGAAACATAGAAACATAGAAAATAGGTGCGAGGAGGCCATTCGGCCCTTCGAGCCAGCACCGCCATTCATTGTGATCATGGCTGATCGTCCCCAATCAATAATCCGTGCCTGCCTTCTCCCCATATTCCTTGATTCCACTAGCCCGTAGAGCTCTATCTAACTCTATCTTAAATCCATCCAGTGACTTGGCCTCCATTGCCCTCTGTGGCAGGGAATTCCACAAATTCACATCTCTCTGGGTGAAAATGTGACATTTCCGGTCGGGACCCTTCTTCAGATTAGTAGAAACAAGACACAAAGTGCTGGAGTAACTCAGTGGGTCAGGCAACATCTCTGGAGAACATGAATTTGTGACGTTTTGGGTCAAGACCCTTCTTGAAGAAAGGACACAAATTGCTGGAGTAACTAAGTGAGTCAGGCAGCATCTCTGGAGAACATGGACAGGTGATGTTTCGGGTCAGACTGATCAGATGAAGGGTGTCGACCTGAACGTCTTCTGTCCATTTCACTCCACAGATGGGGACCTACTGAGTTCCTCCAACACTTTGTGTTTTGGTGACCGTACAGGTTGTGTCACTCAGCAACCAGCAAGTGGCAGTGCAAACTCACAAATCCTCAGTCCACTGGTGAAATTCCCAAAAGCTGTTTTGAAGTGAGAATCACTGTTCAGTTCGATTTGCATCTGAAATTTAATGGGACTAAAAATACTCGCTTAAAGAAGATTGATTTATGGTCAGAATAAACATTATAAGTTGTTACATACTGGGCTGTGATTTTACTGTGAGCAAGCCTCTTTTTGGATTTATAGCAAAAAGCAAACTGCTGGAAGAACTCCATAGCATCTGTGTAGGGAAAGGATTTGTTGGGCATTTTGGGTCGGGACCCTGCATCAGGACGTGGATTTTCTCCAGTCTCCAGCATCTGCAGGCCCTATGTCTTCCTGGATTTATTTTCTCATCTCGTCTCCCCCTGCAACTGGTATTCGTGAGGGGTAGTGTCCCTGGAGTGTCAGGTATGTGGACTGTGTGTGAACTTCGGTGGTGAGATGTTGACACTGGTGGCTGTGCAGAAAGACAAGGGGCGATATTGAACCAGGAATGGCTTCCCCCCTTTGCCTAAGGACTAAGTCAAAGGGTCAGGTCGCATCTCTGGAGAAAAAGGATAGGTGACATTTTGGGTTGGAACCCTTCTTCAGACCTCGGGTGCTGTCTGCGTTGAGTTTGCATGTTCTCCCTGTGACCACGTGCGTTTCGGGTACTCCAGTTTCCTCCCACATCCCAAAGACGAGTGGGTTTGTAGGTTAATTGGCTTCTATATATCGTCCCTCGCCTGTGGATGTGGGGTAGAATTGGGGGGGGGGGGGCGGGAGGGGGGAAGGGGCAGTTAATGGGAATGAAGGGAGAATAAAAAACTTGGATTAATGCGGAATCAGTGTAAATGAAAGATTGATGGTCAGCACAGGTGACGTTTAGGGTTGGAACCCTTCTTCAGACCTCGGGTGCTGTCTGTACAGAGTTTGCACGTCCTCCCCGTTTGTTCGCTCGTGTGTCAGACGACGCATAGCCCGCCGTTGTCTTCCGACGTCATCCAACATGTTGACAGACTAGGCCGCCCGACGCGTCACAGAGTGCACCGTGTCGTTGTTTCCGGGGATCGCCACGAGGAGGCTTCTGTCATGATCCCCGTTCTCCCTGCGACCATACGGGTTCCCTCTCACATTCCAAAGACGTGCAGGTTCGTAGGTTAATTGGCTTTGGTAAAATTGTAAATTGTCCCTAGTGTGTAGGATAGTGCTAGTGTATGGGGATCGCTGATCGGTGTGGACTCTTGGCCAAAGAGCCTGTTTCCACGTCGTTTTTCTAAAGTCTGTCCAATCTCTCCCTGCAGCTAATACCGCCTAATCCAGGTACCATTCTGATAAACCCCTTCATCATGATCGTTACGATTGCATCTGCCTCCACGAACCAGCACGTTCCAGGCACGCACTACCCACTGTGTAAAAAAACTTGTCCTACACATCTCCTTTAAACTTTACCCCTCTCACCTTAAAGCTATGCCCTCTAGTCTTTGATTTCTCCATCCTGGGAAAAAGATTCTGACTGTAGAAACCCTGCCTGTAGCCCTGACATTTATTCTCCCTCACCCATGCCCTTCAACTCTTGTTCAGTTAATTTGCCAATTATCGGTATCGGTTTTTATTGTCACGTTCTGAGATACAGTGAGAAACGCATGTTTTGCATGCTCTCCAGTCAAATCAGTCTCCCTCAGAACTTCTGCCGTTAGCAGAGAGGCCACTACAACAATAACTACTAAAGCGCTGCTCTGCCTGTAAAATGGTTTAATAGGTTCTGAGGTTGTTAAAACATTACGAGATATTGAACTCTTGCCTACGACCCTCCAAGGGTGTGGGTGCGTGCCGGGGAGGAGGTCAGTGTGAGCCCTACGCCCCACCCCCTGTGATGCCTCCACCATCATCTGGGTAAGGAAATGCCCATCGAAACATTCAGCTTCAACATCACCCCAGCCTCCCTCCGGCAGGCAGCAGTTGATGAGAAAGTCTTTCGTGTGTGTTTCTGTGTTGTTGCAAACCCTTATAGATCAGCACATGGATGTGCAGGATATACCAGTGTGTGTGTTTGTAGATGTGTCCGTGTATGCATGTGTATGTATGTGTGTGTGGTATGTGTGTGTGCATGTATGTGTGTCTGTGTTTGTGTGTGCGGTATGTACGTGCATATGTGTGTGTGCATATTTGTGTGTGTGTGTGGCCACATGCACAATGTCATGGAATCATAGATATTCACGGAACAGAGGAAGGCCATTTAGTCTATTTGCTGCTACCTGCCCGTAACTGTAGCTGTCCATGTGTATGAGACTGAGCCTGTGACTGCTGAGTCATATAGAGCGTGGAAACCCTTCTGCCCAACTTGCCCACACTGACCTACATGTCCCATCTACACTGTCCGCCCTTCCCCCGTTTGGCCCATATCCCTCCAAAACCTTTCTTATCCATGCACCTGTCCAAATGTCTTTTCAATGTTGTTGTAGTACCTGCCTCAACTACCTCCTCTGGTAGCTTGCTCCATATACCCACCACCCTCTGTGTGAAAAAGTTGTCCCTCAGATTCTTATTAAATCTTTCCCCTCTCACCTTAAACCCAGGTTTTCTGGTTCCTGATTCCCCAAACCTGGCTACGACTGGGTTAAAAACTCTGCATTCACCCTACATCTTTTTCTCATGTATTTGGCCAAGATAAGGGCGGCACTGTGGCACAGCAGTGGAATTGCTACCTCACAGCGCCAGAGACCCGGGTTTGACCCTGACTATGGGTGCTGTCCGTACGGAGTTTGCACCTTCTCCCTGTGACCGTGTGGGTTTTCTCCGGGTGCTCCGGTTTCCTCCCACACTCCAAAGACGCAGAGGTTTGTAGGTTAATTTGCTTTGGTAAATTGTAAATTGTCCCTAGTGTGTGTAGGATAGTGTTAGTGTGCGGGGTGGTCGCTGGTCAACGTGGACTCGGTGGGCTGAAGGGCCTGTTTCTGCGCTGTATCTCTAACGTCCAAAGTAAAATCTGAAGTCTGTCTTTATGATGTGTGACTGTAGGTCTGAAATATCCTGCTGGAAATCTGAAATAAAAGCTGAGTCCTGGGGATAAAATCAGAAGGAGCCGTTGCAGTAACACAAATGAATCTCTGCCCCCCACCCCTGTTCCATTGGAGATATTTCTATCGATTTAACAATGGCATTTCCCCCACATCATCTGACTTGGACATCGCCACAAGGTTTATAATCGGGTGGTACCTACAGTACACTTCCATCACACTCTGCTTCCCTCTGTTTGTCTCTCTCCCTCCCTCTCTTCTCTCTCTGCCCCATATCCATCTATCCTTTCTGCCCTCCCTCTCTCCCACCCTCCATCTCCCTCCCTCCCTCTCTGTCTCTTCCTCCTTCACTCCATTATTTCTCCCCTCGATCTCTAACACCCTCCTTCTCTTCCTCCCTTTCTCTCCCTCTATCCTTCCCTCTCCCTCCTTTTCTTTCTTTCCCTCTCTTGCTTCCCCCTCTCTTTCCATCGCTCCCTCTCTCCCCTCCTCCCTCCCTCCCTCTCTCTCTGTCTCTCTCTCTGTCTCTTCCTCCCTCCCTCTCTCTCTGTCTCTCTCTCTGTCTCCCTCCCTCCCCCCCCCCCTCTCTCTCTCTCTCTCTGACGCAGTGAGACTGAAGCAGGGCATGTACGAGTGGGGGAGAGCTCTGTTCCCACACACAGTAGCAGTGGACACCCTCTGTGCAACAGCAAGGGGACTGATCGCAGTGCAGACTCCACTGACTTCCCTGGGACTGCCCCTCGCACACACTGACACAAGTTGTGGGACAACCTCACACAAAGAGCTGACCATGTTTGGGTTGTGAATGGAATCACGTTCGTTCTCAGTAAACCCATAAACAGGACCAACCACCTCAAAGCCACAGTTAACACCTGGATGGAAGGTAACACTTATTTTGTTCTCAGAGAATACTGGCGTTCTCTGTTGTAACATCAGAGAATTTGCTGCTTCATCACTGTGCTGCTGATGTTGTCAGTGTCTAATTATTACTGGTAACAAGTTTAGGTGTTGACCAATTACTACTTTTTACAATTATTCTGTTACATTCTTGATTTTTGTATTTTATTTTTCTTACTCTCTGATCTATGCATGGGGTTGTTTACACTGTGTTTGGCGTTTGGCAAATAGGTCTTTCTCCTCCTGTCTCCAACTTTGTCTCTCCTCTATCCTTCTGATCATTCTTGTGCCAGTGTTAC
>CM075984.1:24636381-24643881 GCA_038087875.1 Malacoraja senta
TTTCTGCACCCTCTCTAGATTAACCTCACCCTTCCTATAGCATAGAACTGCACACCTTACGCTAAGTGTGGTCTGAACAATATTTGGACAACTGTGATTTTTGTACAAATTTGGGGCGTCACAGTTTCGTTGTCAAAGATGTGCAGGATTGTGGATTAATTGGCCTCTATAAATTGTCTCTAATGTGTAGGATAGAACTAGTTTATGGGGGGGGGTCGCTCATCGGCGCAGACTCGGTGGGCCAAAGGGCCTGTGGCCACGCTGTATTACTAAACTAAACTAAAAATGTTAAACTAAACTAAAAACAAAAAAACTAACAGCACTTTACAAGAAGGACTGCAGGGTTTCAAGAAGGCAGCTCACCCCCACCTTCACAAGGGCAACTAGTGATGGGCGATCAATGCCGGCAACATGAGGAGCCGCAAAAATGGTATAATTTAGAAACATGCTAATCCCGACACACGAGCTGTCACAGCATGCTGCCCTTTCACAGATTCCCCGTTCCAGTCCAGCAGAAGGTACAGAAGCTTGAACGCACGCACCTCTTCCCCTCTGTTATCAGGCTTCCGAATGGTCCTTCCATAAGCTGGAATACTATCCGATTCACCTCTATCCCATTGAGGACATTTGGACTTTGTCTCTGGAACTGGTGCACTACTCCATTCTGCACTCTGTATCTCCCCCTTTACCCACTTGACTTGATTGTATTTACGTGATCTGTTATGTGATCTGTTTGGGACAGCATGCAAAACAAAGCTTTTCACTGTGCCTCGGTACAGGTGACAATAATATACCCGAAAGTAAACCTAAGGTATGGTGAGTTTACAGGGCTTCCTGTGGGTCTCTTCTTCTTGCGTTTGAGGCAGCAGAAATCTGCAGCAGGGAGATGCCATCCTGTTCGACATCCATAGGTGCCCGCCCTAAAAAGTGATTTACGATTATGGCAGCACTGTATCACACCTATTTGCTTGATCATGTGTAGGCTGAGGAGATTAGTTTAACTCAGCTTCATGTTCGGAACGGTTATTATGGACTGAAGGGCCTGTTCCTGCACTGTACTGTTCTGTGCTCGATGATTGATAAAAGAAATGTGGTGGTGCAGCGGTAGATTTGCTGCCTTCCAGCGGCAGAGACCCGGGAGTTTGCTCCTGACTGCGGGTGCTGTCTGTACGGTGTTTTTTTACATTCTCCACGTGGAGGACCTCCTGTGTCCTCTCCCACTCGGCAGGCGTACAGGTTTGTAGGTTCATTGGCTTTGTATCATTGTAAATTGTCCCCAGTATGTGTAGGATAGTGCTGGTGTACGGGGTGATCGCTGGTCGGTGCGGACTCAGTGGGCTGAAGGGCCTGTTTCCGCACCGTATCCCCAAACTAAACTAAACAATACCAAATTCACTCGAAGTCTTGATGATCAAGAGCTGATCCCAGCCCGCCCGCAAGCTCTGTAAACCCAGTGGAGCATATTGTTGACGCATAATTGGCTCGCATTTTCCCGGCGGTTTCTGGAAATGTCGAGAGAAGAAACAGAACGTTATCCACTTAGGTTTTGTTGAGATTCCTGCAATTCCCCTTGTCTGACTGAGACACAGCGTCTTCACTCACCCATGAATTATCCTCGCTTGCTTTTATCTGGTGACATGATATTTACACCAAATCCAGGGTGAGAGAGCAGAACCAACTCCCTCTGCGGTCAACTTGGTCAGCATGGGCAAGGTGGGCCGAATGGCCTGTTACCTTGCTCTACTACATTATGACCAACTTCGATTATTTTCTCTGGAACACCGACGATTGAAGGGAAACCTGATAGAAGCTTGTTAAAGATAGACACAAAGTGCTGGAGTAACTCAACGGGTCAGGCAGCATCTCAGTAGAAAAAAGATGGGTGATGTTTCCGGTCAGAGCCCTTCTTCACACTGAAAGTACAGGGGAGGGATTAGCATTTAAGAGATGGCATGAAAAGGAGATAAGAGAGAGACCTTTTCCTACCTCCGGTTCCCTCCCCTTGACTTTCAGTCTGAAGAAGAGTTCTGACCCAAAATGTCGTGCTTCCTTTTTTCTCCAGAGATGCTGCCTGACCCACTGAGTTACTCCAGCACTTTGTGTCTATCTTCGGTTAAAAACCAGCATCTGCAGTTCCTTTCGACACAGAAGTTTATTAAAGCTGGATTAAAGCTTTAAGTTTTTTCTCTCGAGCGTTGGAGGCCGAGGTGAGACCTGATAAAACTCTATGATTCTAATAATTGACTTAGGACGGTTACACTAGGAAAATGAATCAGTCAGATTCATACATCACAGAAGCAGGCCCTTCGGCCCAACTTGTCCATGCCAGCCAAGATGCCCTGTCTCCACTTGTGCCACCTACCTGCGTTTGGCCCATATCTCTCTTAACCTTCCCTATCAATACCTGTCCAAATGTATGTTAAATGCATCAATACATCGTTGCATTGCTGGTGACCCATAAGGCCTTGAATTAATAAACATAAAGTAGTTAACTTACGTTGTTGATAATGCTGAAAGATGTTAGAATGGCTGGGTGTTATTCTTAAAAAACATGTTGTTGTTGTGTGTTTATACATGCAAGAGTTTCCAAACATCCACTAGGCAGCTGTGTTTACAGTATTTCCCATTTCCCAATTAATTCCAAATTGGTCTGACTGGCGCACTGCTCTCCTGCCTCTCAACTTTTAAACAGAGACATCAGAATCCTTCTTTGCTGCTGTAAAAGCCTTTTCACCAGAAACTCCTCGGGCTTGGCATGGATAAGGTCCCTATCTTCAATTAACCTGCACCCTTTAGACCTTATTTTAGACAATAGAGATACAGCGTAGAAACAGGCCCTTCGGCCCACCGGGTCCGTGTCATCCAGCGATCACCCTTTACAATAGCACTATCCTACACAGTACATTAGTTTAGTTTATTGTCATGTGTACCAAGCTACATGAAAAGCTTTTTTGTTGCGTGCTAACCAGTTCGCGGAAAGATTATATATGATGACAATCGAACCATCCACAATGTACAAGGTAAAGGGAATAACGTTTAGTGCAAGATAAATTCCTGTAAAGTCCAATTAAAGACAGTGTGAGGGTCTCAATGAGGTAGATGGTGGCTCAGGGCCGCTCTTTAGTCGTTGAAAGAATGGTTCAGTTGCCTGATAACAAAAGGGACAATTTACTGAAGCCAATTAACTTACACTCTTTGAGATGTGGGAGGAATCTGCAGCACCCGGAGAAAACCCACGCAGTCACATGGAGAATGTACAAACTCTGTACAGGCAGCACCCGTAGTCAGGATCGAACCCAGGTTTCTGGGGCTGTGAGGCAGTAACTCTACCAATACTGCACTGTGGTGCCCAGTCTGTTTGACAATGCGGTTTGCCTGAAGCTTCTGCTCATCAACAGTAGGTCACCAGTACAAAGTAAACCTTGGATATAAACCGCTCTCATCACCTCGTCTCATATTTCCTTTTATCCTGTCATTCCCCCCTTCCACTCACATCCCTCCCTCTCACTCCTCCTTACATTTCACTGCTCTTCTGTCTTTATCTAACGCAGTTTTGTCTCCTTTTCATCTCCAACTTTACTCCACCCATTTGCCAATCACCCCCCCCCCCCCCCCATCTCACCTGAGTTTAGTTTTGAGATACAGCATGGAAACAGACCCTTTGGCCCACCGGGTCCATGCGAACATTGAAGTGTGGGGAGATGGCCAGCGTGGATAGGGTGGGCCGAAGGGCCTGTACACACTAGTTCACACTAGTTCTATGTTATCCCACTTTATCATCCACTCCCTCTCCACTAGGGGCAATTTACAGAGGGGGCCGATTAACCTACAAACCCGCACGTGTTTGGGATGTGGGAGAAGCAGGAGCACCCGGAGGAAACCCACGCGGTCACAGGGAGAACGTGCAAACTCCATACAGATAGCACCCAAGGTCAGGATTAACCCCAGGTCTCTCGTGGACTCGGTGGGCCTGTTTACATGCTGTATAACTAAATTAAACTAAACTAAACTAAACTAAACACAAGGCTGTGAACAAAGTGTGCTTGTATGACCGTCGCCCCCACTCAAAGCAGTTATTTGGTTGCATATGCATTGCGTACAAGCCATCTTCGTGTTAAAAAAAACATTATCGCTGCACAATTTTCAGCAAAATCATTTCAGTTGGTTGCAAAGTGTCAATGTTCCCATATCTTTTAGTAAAATTTGTGCGGTGTGAAGTGTTTGTTGTGGGATGGTTTGGGCCTATATCAGAAGTGGGCTGTTCTGCTGTCAGTCATTCATCTGTAATATTAAGTGTTGGAAAGAACTGCAGATGCTGGTTGATACCGAAGACAGACATAAATTGCTGGAATAAATAACGCAGCAGGTCAGGCAGCATTTCTGGAGAAAAAGTATGGGTGACATTTCGAGTCAAAGGGTCAATTGCCAGAGTGAGGCCACACGCAAACTGGAGGAGCAGCACCTCATATTCCGCTTGGGTAGCTTACAACCCATCAGTATGAACATTGAATTCCTCCTTTCCCATTTCTCCATCCATCCGCCTCAGAGGGCGGTGGAGGCCGGTTCTCTGTATACTTTCAAGAGAGAGCTAGATAGGGCTCTTAAAGATAGCGGAGTCAGGGGGTATGGGGAGAAGGCACGAACGGGGTACTGATTGGGGATGATCAGCCATGATCACATTGAATGGCGGTGCTGACTCGAAGGGCTGAATGGCCCACTCCTGTACCTATTGTCTATTGTCTATTCCCTCCTACATCCCTTCCTCTGGCTTCACATTTCACGCCCTTTCTCTCCTTATCTCACAGCCTTTTGCCACCTTTTCATTTCTGGCCTGTGTCCAACCATCTGCCCATCAAACCGCCTTCCCCCCTCGCCTGTATCCACCTATCACTTGCCAGACTCTGACCCACCTCCACCTCTCCCATCTTTCTCCCCCTTACGACAATCAGTCTGTTGATAAGGGTCCCGACCCGAAATGTTCTCCAGTGATGGTGCCTTACCTGCTGAGTTACTCTAGCATTTTGTAAACTGGCATCTGCAGTTGGGTGTGTCTAACGTTTGTGAATGTTTCTTTCTTGCTGTCAAAGCTCTGAGCACGTACCTTGTCCTTAATCTGTTGGCTTCAACTGACAATGTGTATGAGTGAAATAAATATATTTATGTATCAGTAAAGTTGCTCTCTTTAATGTCTGACATTAGTTGCGTGGGCACAGTTGTCTAAAAGTTGGAGTCCATTTTTATTTGGTAGGTTAAACAAGGGCTATGTTTAATGCTGAAGCCCCGTGAGAATACTCCCAAGAAAATACAACGTTGGAAAAGTTTATTTTAAGACACTTTATTTAGACTTCAGAGATACAGTTCAGAAACAGGCCCTTTCCAGCCTCCGAGTCCGCGCCAACCAGTGATCACCCCTTACACTAGCAATATCCTGCACACAAGGGACAAATTACAATGTTTTTAACAAAGCCAATTAACGCTTAAATCGGCATCTCTTTGGAATGTGGGAGGAAACCCGAGCACCCAGAGGAAACCCACGTGGTCACAGGGAGAATGTACAAAGATAGTACAGGCAACACCCATAGTCAGCATCGAACCCGGGTCTCTGGTTCTACCGTTGCACCACCGTGCCACCCTGGGTCCCCATCCTGCTTACTATTAATTTAGTTCGAAGATACAGCGTGGAAACAGGCCCTTCGGCCCACCCTGTGTGCGCTGGCCATCTCCACACACAGGTCAGCATCGAACCCGGGACTCTGGCGCTGCGAGGCAGCAGCTCTACCAGCAGCACCATTGTGCTGCTGTCGATTGGATGACCTCCAAGCATACATAGGAGCAGGGCAAGAGGATGACTACTCAACTTCATCACCTGCTTCCTCGAGGAAGGAAGGAATGAATGAACTTTAAGGATACAACATCTCTTCCCATTGATTGTGTGAAATAACCCATCATGATGTCCTGGAATGGAACGCCTCATCTTGGGAGCAGATTTTTAGTTTAGTTTAGAGATACCGCACGGAAACAGGCCCTTCGGCCCACCACGTCCGCACAGACCAACGATCCCTGCACAGTAACACTACCCTACACACACCAGGGACAATATTCACTCATATCAAGCCAATTAACCTATAAACCTCTACGTCTTCGAAGTGTGGGAGGAAACCGAAGATCTCGGAGAAAACTCACGCGGTCACGGGGAGAGCATACAAACCCCGTACAGACAGCACCCGTAGACGGGATCGAACCCGGGTCTCCGGTGCTGCACGCGCTGTAAGGCAGTGACTCTGCCGCTGCGCCACCGTGCGGCAGAAACAGAGACATTGAGTGTGTTTGCAATAGGCAGGGTGGGAAGAGATGTAGCCCAGATAACTGTGGGAGGCAGTGAGTTTGTAGTAGATGTCAGTCAACAGTATATCCCCTGAGATGGAGACAGAGAGATTAAGAAAGGGGAGGTGAGGTGCTGGAGATAATCCAAGTGAAATTGAGGGTGGAGGTTGGTGGTAAAGTTAATGAAATCGACATATCTGGATGTTAACTTCTTGTTAACAAATTTCTCAGAAATTCCTCTCTCAAAGAACCACAGTTACAGCATCGAAACAGGCCCTTCAGCCCAACTCGTCCATGCTGACCAATTTGCCCCATCCAAGCTCATCCCATTTTGGACCTTATCCCTCTAAACCTTTCCAATCCATGTACCTGTCCAAGAGGCTTTTAAAAGTTGTTATAGTACCTGCCATAACTGCCTCCTCTGGCAGCTTGTTCCACCTCCACGTGAAAAAGTTGCCTCTCAGCTTTCTATTAAATCCTTTGCCTCTCACCTTAAACATGGTACTTAATTCCTCTACCCTAGGCAAAAGACTCAGTGTATTCACCCTCTATTCCCATCATGATTGTATACATCTCTCTAAGATCACCCCTGAGCCTCCTGCGCTCCAAGGAATAAAGTCCTAGCCTGCTCAACCTCTCCCTATTTCTCAGGCCCTTGAGTCCAGGCAACATCCTCAGACAAAATTAGTCAAACTACAAGAATTGACTGAGCAACACCAGTAAGAAGTCTTGTATATAATTAACTGGAGCGCTCTGAGGATGTGTTGCACAGTAATTAAATGGATTCTGCTCGCTGTTCCTGTTTCCGGATTCTGCTCGCTACGACAACAAGAAATGTACAAACATCATTGCAACACTTACAAATACAAATACTGGGGGCAGATGTTTCAATGAATCACAACAAAATATTTTCTATTTTGAACATTCATTTCTGTCACAATGCCCTCAGGATTACAGGGATACATAGATACATAGAACATAGGTGCAGGAGTAGGCCATTCGGCCCTTCGAGCCTGCACCGCCATTCAATATGATCATGGCTGATCATCCAACTCAGTATCCTGTACCTGCCTTCTCTCCATACCCCCTGATCCCTTTAGCCACAAGGGCCACATCTAACTCCCTCTTAAATATAGCCAATGAACTGGCCTCAACTACCCTCTGTGGCAGAGAGTT